>CM061545.1:236000223-236647723 GCA_030864215.1 Capsicum pubescens
CACATATTTTAATTCTTGTGAAAATTTCCCGAATTTCATCTTTGGCGCACGCGCCACTATCGGGCCAAGTCACTGGAACTGGACAATTGGGAATTTGCATGGTGGCGCGACACGGAGCTAACGCATTGCCACCTTGTTTGAGACCTAGAAGTTTGACACGACGCGCCACTATCATTTGGCAACACTGTAAATCGACAATTGCTATTTAAGCTAGCTCCACGACACGCTGATGGCTCAGGTAATACACTGTCTCACTAGAAAGGCTCTAACTCTTCGCCTGGGTGTCGGATTTGGGCGAATTTGGTATCGATGGAAATCTTATAGAATTTCCCATATGACAAAAAGTGAAAATATTGAAAATACCACATCTATAAAAGTGGATTCATCTTTCAAAGAAATCTTCTAACATTCTTGGGGGAAGTTTCAAGCTAGGAAAAGTACGGGTATTACAATATCTCCCTCTTGAGAACATTCGTCCTCAAATGAGATTGAGTAAGAGGGGAGAAGATGAACTGACGTACATACTAAACATGAATAACTGAAACATGATCTCATGAATGACATGACTGAAAAGCTAAATATAACATACTGAACATACATGTCTGATGCATGACTGATAAGTTGAATTCATGCATATCTGATGCATGGATAATTGACTTATGAATACATGACTGAATGTTCTGATGAACTAAATTTCTTAAAGTTAGAAGGCATATCTGATGCATAATTACATAATTAAACTGGTATATTAATGCATAACTGAATATGCAAGAGTACTTAGTACCAAGTTTGTAATGGGAATTTGACCATGAACTGAATACCAAGCTTGTAATGGTAGTTTGAACTTGGAGCTGAGTAATTTTAAGAAAACTATTACATGACTGAAAGTCACTGATGACCCCATGATTATGCTAGAAGTATGCATGAACGGGGACCTAAGAACATGACTGGGGCTGAAACATGGAATATAAACTAAATTTCATTCCGAGCCTTTAAATACATGGCTCACAACTGAGATTCGAACTTGAGGGTCAACTTATGAGTATACCCTACTTCAAAATGGATTCATTTCATAAGAAGAGAATGGGATGCTTATGTTATAAAAGTTCGGGGGATCATAGCATATCTCTCCCTTGGGACACTAGATCCCTTTAGGAATACTGTCTTGGCTGAGCTGCTGAGGGGAAACTGAGGCGATGCGCAAGGCACCTAGTGTCTAAATTATGATTCATTATTTGAGATCTAAAACTTGAGGCCTGATACATTATATAAGATGAAGCAACTAAGCTCCATGCACTGCAACTGAGACTACTGAAAGATTTATGAGGTGCTGAGCACAAATGCGTAAACATACTGACTTATCTAATTAACTGGATAACTGATAGCTGAATACTTGGTATGAGATACTGGTATGTACTTAGTTCGAATAACAGGACTAAGGCTGTAAAACATTATGCATAGGAGATAATGATTGACTGGATAACGTGAGGTAACTGAGAATGAATGAGCAAAACTGCATCACCTTAAGAATGCAAGGCTAGATGTATATCATGGTTTGGAAACATTCTATAGTCTGAGGTACTAAAACACTACTAAGTGAGTGATTGATAGTTGTAGCATTGGTCAAGAAAGTCTGAAACTGAACTGAGTTTCTGATCTGATTACTGAACTAAAGTTGGTATTATAACTAAGACTGTAACTGAGATTCTGAATGGAACTGAATGATGGGTTCTGATAATTGAGGTTTAGACTAATATTAAAGTACTGAGACTACATACTGATAACTACTTGGGGAAAGATTGGCATAGGCAAGGATCTGATGCTCAAATAAATACTATATCAACCTGAACAATCAACTAAGGCCTGAGGAATAGAGTACCAACATTATGGATTTATCAAAAAATTTAAACTGGAGGTATATATGATGTAATCTAAGCTTGACTAATCACTAGGAGTAGATCATGAGTCATGTGGACTGAACATATGGTAAAACATGACATGAGTGCCTGAGTCATGAGCTGCATGACTTAAGTCTGAAATTTCTATGTTCATGGAATGTGGTTCGTACTACTGAGGGTGTTGGAACTCGTCCTACTAGGAATTTGATACGCACATGATTCTATGAGAAGTGTGTGAAACATACGTAGGTAAGGTGATGACTGCGGTACAAAACAATTGCACTGAGATAAGAGTAGGTCGGGAATCATCTTTCCTTAGTGATTACCTACACATACTGGAACTATAACTAGAATCTGAAGGCTTAATTTCTTACCCTATGGTTTAACTGCTATGCAAGGTTTCAAAAGAAAAAGGAACGCATGAATATGAAGAAGTGTGAACATGTAAATAAGAGATCTATAACATACTCATGACTACATTAGGAGGATTTTCCTGATTCTGCCGAGACCAAAGTGCATAGAGTCTGCTTGGGCGTTGCCCACTGATAGCGCTAGAATTGGCACCCTATTGATTCGGGTGACCCACTGTAATGATGAGTGGAGATAACTCTAATAACCTAACCGGGGGCAGTCTCTGACCTTATGACCTAACTCACCACATCTGAAACACACACCACTACTGGCTCTACATATACCCTTATGATGCTTACCATACTCAGCGCAAAATGGATGATTAAGAATCTTTCTCTCACTATTCTGAGCATTGGAGCCTGATGCCCCATTTCTACAGTTATTTCTGAACTTTGGTACTGAGGCAGTAGTTGAAGAGTGAACTGGGGCTGAACATTTCTAACAAAACTGAGAATGGTTACCACCCTGTGACCCATGCTGTGCAAAACTATAACTAACTGTTCTGGCTCTCTTATTTTCTCTCTCCATCTTCTTAAGCTTCTGCTCCTCCATCTTTTAGGCATATATCATAAGCATAGATATGTCCATGTCACCAATCAACATCGCAGTCCTGTACTCCTTAACCACTCTACCTAATACCCCTGACATAAACTTATTCATTCTAGATCTGCTATCTGCTACTACATGGGAAGCATACCTGGCTAACTGAATAAACTTGAAGAAGTATTCTTTTACGCTCATTGTACCTTGTCTGAGATTGATGAACTCTTACACTTTATCCTCCTTCTTTTCTATAGGAGAAAACTTATCTAAGAAAGTTGTAGTGAACTCTTCCCATTCTATAGGCTCTGTATCTATACCCCTATCTACCTTCTACTATTTATACCACGTATGGGCTACATCTTATAGTTGTAAGCTAGCTAACTCTATGATCTCACTGGAAGTCACTCCCATGATATCAGTGACTTTCTAAACCTGATCGAGGAACTCCTGTAGATCCTCTTCAGACTTGGAACCGGTAAATAAAGGAGGATTTATTTGAGTGAAGTCCCGAATCCTGACTGCAGCAGAATTTGACACTGGGTTAGCTGGAACAGTAGCTAGCCGTTCATTCTGGGCTGTGATAGAATAGGCTAGAGTAGTGAATGCAGTCCTAAATTCGGCAGACAGACATGCTCATCCATAGGATCTGGCTGGACGGGCTGAGGTGCTGACTGATTTCTATTTCCCCCATCGCTAGCCCTTTTGGGAGGAATGATCTCTAAACGAAGGAAAAAAGTAGATTACACTTAGAGTTTAACTTTGAGCCTATGCTCACTGGTACAATATGAATACTAAACGAAGGGAAACTATTCCTAAAACATCTCATAGCCTCCTGCACATAAGTGTGGTGCACGACACACGCATGTACAAGACTCTACTAGATGCGGCTTTTCAGACTTCCTAGGACACTATTGAACCTTAGACTCTGATACAAAGTTTGTAACGCCCCAAATCTGGTATCCAATACGTTATGTGGTGCTCATTACCCCAAAGGACCACAAGCTAACCCATGACTGATATCTATAACTGAGAACTGAAAAATATACTATAATTATGTGGAATACGTAAAATTTGCAAGGACATAAGGTTCAAAACTGAATAAATATCTGATAAAACAATGTCTCAAAATGGTAAAACAAATACCAAAAAAAATCTGAAGTAACTGTCTGGCATGCTACAGTCTGAAAGCCTCTAAACTGTCTGAAAAAGGAGTTGATGGGACATGTCCCCAACTAACTTTGACTACTAAAATAAACTGAAAACTAAAATAGTAATGTGATAATCATATCCTCAAAAGAGGAGGACTCACTTCTAACTCTGATCGTTGAACTTGGATGCTACTGGTTCTCTAGAGATCGTGCTTCTAAACCTATGGTATAAGACACCATAGCGCAAATACGTCAGTACTTTGAATGTACTGGTATGTAAGTGAGGTAGGCTAAATGCAAATGGTTCATATGCATGAACAATACTAACTGACTGACTAACACGAATGTAAGAATACATGCATGACTACGTAACTGTAATTGAGATCGTGATAGGACTGGATACTGAGTCTAATGATATTGACCCCTAAGTCGTTGATAAGTAAGAAAGACTGATATTGTATTACTAAATACTGAGGGTCTGATACTATGTTACTGATACATGAATAACTATTTTTGATAGTTCTGATTATGAAGAACTGGTCTGGTTGACTGTATCTGATAGTTTTGAAGCTAAATACTGATAACATGAGTTCTGAGAATTGATATAACTGATAACATAAGTGACTGTATCTGAAAGTCCTGAATCTGATGGAACTAGCTGAGTTCTATACTGTATCTGAATTTGACTATATCTGACAGTACAGAAATCTAAAGAACTATCTGAGTTCTTTTACTGAGACTGAGACTAAGACTAAGACTGAGACTATGGGAGGAAATCATCTAATTGACATACCCCAAAATTGAACTGGTAGGGTCCAACTTATAAACCTAGCTGAAAGGGTGTCAATACCGTGCCACGGGTAAATACCTGTTGTGAGTATACCCTCACTTACAGGGAACTCTTCTGTCAACCACTCCTAGTAGGTAACCCAAATGAGATGTATATATATATCCCTAAACGCGTAGGGTGTATCTCAACCTACGCTGGCTACGTAGTTCTAGAACACAAGGATTACTTCTAAGGATCACACCCTGCCCTGAATAATAGGTGAGTCCCCATCCTTGGGTTCACTTGGTGCTGAATCCTACTCCCAACTGAATAGACACTGGACTGATTAACTAAACTGAATTGATTAAATAATGGTATCATTTAGCAGAGCTAAAACTAAATTTACTGAGTTTTGTTGACCGACAGAATGTTGCTGAAATCTGAGGATTGACTGAGAGTACTGAAGTTACTGAGACTTACAGGGAATACTGAGATAATGGAGGTTACTGAACTACTAAGATTACTGTGATTTCTGATATTTCCTGAGTCACATGACTGACTGAGTTTTATGGATCATGACTTTTCTGAGAGTATCGTGAAAACATGACATAGCTCTAGGCACACAGCTAAGTTGTTGGGTACAAGTACCCCCAGGACTCGATGGAAAGAAACTGACATAACATGACTTACTCGAACACATGACCAACAACACAATTCATAATTCATATATTGAAGCACTTCATCAAACATGTGATATGCATAAACTTGTACATAAATGGGGATTTCATAATATCATGCTAGTTGGGCATTTTTCCATCATATAGGCATTCAATCAAACACATGGTAGGCATAGTATATGTAAACAACATTGGACAATAATGAGACATCATGGTTCAATTATAATTTCATCATTATAGGTTTTAATCATAAGTTCACATGAATATACATCTATACTAATCAATTTCACTTAAAATTGATCACCCGACATAGATTAGAATTCAATTAATCATTCTCAACATGAACAAAACAAACCTAACATAAAACTCATATAGAAATCCATAAAGTTGAAGTTGGAAAAGATACTCTTGGGCTTCATGGACGTAAAGAGTCCATGAATAAACACTACGCATACCTTGGTTCATAAATACATGAAGATTAATGGAGGAAATTCTTGAACTTGAATCTTCTATGAAAAACTCTAATGTGTTCTTGAGAGGATTTTGAGAGAATATAGTTTTTTTTGTGTAATGGAGGCTCAAATCTGTGTTTTTTAGCTTATATAGGGTAGGGAAATTGACACTTTTAACCCTAGGACATGTATTTTAATTCTTGTAAAAAATTTCCAATTTTCATCCTTGGCGTGGCGCACCACTATCGCGCTAAGTCAATGGAACTGGACAATTGGGAATCTGCATGGTGGCGCGACGCGGAGCTATCGTGTTGTCACCTTGTTTGAGACCTGGATGTTTGGTGTGATGTGCCACTATCATAGAGCAACACTGGAAATTGACAATTGCCATTTAAGCTGGCTCCGCGACATACTGATGGCTCAGGTGATACACTGTCTCACTAAAAAGGCTCTAACTCTTCACCCGAGTGTCGGATTTGGGCAAATTTGGTATTGATGGAAAGCTTATCGAATTTACCATATGAAAAAAGTGAAAATATTGAAAATACCACATCTATAAAAGTGGATTCATATTTCAAAGAAAGCTTTTAACATTCTTGGGGGGAAATTTCAAGCTAGGAAAAGTATGGGTATTATCTGTACCTTGATTCATGTCATCCCAAATTAGGACTATGGTTAGGATCCCTACTTTGTGATATTGTACACTACTATGACATGCTGACTTGATTGGGGATTATAACACCCTGCTTTGTGATCTTGCGTGTCCCCCCTTTGCTGATACTCTAATCCTTACGGCAAACTTGGATTGGAGGCTTGGCCGCCGAGTCAAGGGTGAATTCCATATATCCCATGGAATTACAGATTGTAGGGTGTACCATTTAGCTCAGAAGTAACATAAAGAGTGGTTTATAATTTCAAAAAAATATTTCAAGGTTTTTAAAGTATGACCATGTGTTTTCATATATTATATGTAAAATGTTTCATGAATTGCTCTCACCTATGTTTTATATAAAAGTACATTATTTTGGATTGCTCTGCATACCAGTACATCTGTATTGACCCCCTATTTTTCAGGATTCTGAGACACAGTCTTGGGGTCCTGATAAGCTGTAGATTGACTTGTCAGAAGTTGCAGTTGGTGAGCCTTCTCTATTCCAGAAGGCCTAATTTTTAGATTTCATTAGTTCTTTCTTTTTATGGTCTACTAGGGGCCTTGTCCCAGTTTTGTCTCAGACGTATGATGATTATTGTAATGTTAGAGATTTCGCAGACGGTTGTCACATGTTTAGCATATTCAGAATTTTTCTTTTAAAATTGTTCATGTTTATGAGATTGACCATGGTTCCATCATGTATTATTTTCTAGAAATTTTCTTATACTATATGAATATAGTGCATGATTACCAAATTTAGAAGAGCGTTCAGCCCTTCAGGGTTCGGGATGTTTGTTACAGCTAGAGCCCCGACTCGGGTCGTGACAAACTTGGTATCAAAGCATGGTTCATGGTCCCAGGGTGTCTACAAAATCATGTCTACTATAGTCTTTCTTATGGTTGTGTTGTGCACCATACTTGTAATCAGGAGGCTACCAGGCATTTAGAAGTTATTTCCCATTCTTTTATACTCTAATTCGTACTATGGAGTCATCCATAAGAAAGTTATCCAAGTTCATTCCTCACTCTAATTTCATGGTCCATGCCTCATTGTCAAGGCGATATGAGTCTAAGTGTCTAACTCCCCCAATGATATGGTTCTCTCTAATTGAGTTATCCATAAAGTATGTTAGTTTAAGCACATGATTGAGTTGATTGAGTTGTCTAACTTCCCCAGGTGATATGATTGAGTTGTCTAACTCCCCCAAGCGATATGAATTTGTACAAGGACTCGAGAGGATTCCATGAGTGCTCTAAAGTGTGGTTGTTTAAGTGCATACCCCTATCTGTATCAGTTGTGTGGTTGAGCCTGAGGTATGGAGTATATTCAATCTCCTTTAATAAAATTCGTGTTGGGGATGTGATGTATAAGGGTAATGATGTGTAGTAGAATGTTGGAATTGTATTTCCACCCGAGTAGTAGTGTATGTTAAAGTGTCATGACTTATTTATAGTGAGTTGGTCCAGAAGTTGGTGATATGAAGTCATAAGGGTAGAAGTCAGAGTTAGGGTGACTTTTATGTAAATAAATAGTTTTAGTTATTTAACCGTTGATTGAGGAATGGTTTTCCATTTTATAGCGATAGACTAATATGGTAGCAATAATTGTAGATTGTATGGTAGTCTGTGAAGGAAGTGACTGGATATGATTATTACTTATTCAAAATAGAGAAGGAGCTCAAAATGGATAGTTATGGTGGTTGTAGAAATCATTTATAGGTTGTAAGTGAAAAGAGGTAGGTTAGTTAATAAGTTGTTGGTAGACGCTCATTAGTGTTTGTTGAATTGTCAAGATCATTGTGATGTATGATTGGGTAAGTAAGTATGATATGAGGAATTAGAATATGTTGATAAGATTGAAATGGGTTATATTACAAGACTAAGATCGACTAATCCTATCATATAACTTTACCCCTTTGATGGTCTTTTCTTTAGTAGTAGTAAGCTAGTACTTCATGTGAGAAGGTATATAGTGGATTTTGAGTGGTAATAGTAAGGTTATGGCAGGGTTGTGATAGTAGGTAGTAGGTAAGTGAAGTGAAATATTTGGGTTGATTTCCTAATTTGATGGACTAGTATAGTATATGGCATGTTTTACCAGTGCTATATAATTGAGAATAGACAATAGGCTTAAACCTTAGATGGGGAGTGTAGTGGTGAGAATAGTAGCTCGAGATTGATAATGCATATTTTATTTGAATGAATCTATTGGGTTGGTGTAGTGTTAGAAATAGTCTAGGTTGGCGACCTTCGAAATAAGGAGTGAATAATTATGATATTTATGTATAAGAAGATGGGTGTTAAAATGATAAATTATGGTTGAGTCATTAAGGTGATAAGAGTGGTAGTCATATAAGAATAAGTTGAACCCCAGATAGCATGTTGTTAGATAAGGTTGTATGGTATAAGTGTCATGTCCATCTAGTTGTGTTTTTGAATTTTGTAGTATGGAGAAGTCTGGGGAGTTGTTGTATAGTGTTCATTAAAGTTGAACTTTAGGAAATATAGGTAGAAAATATGCGCCTTTGGTATAGTTTTACAAGTTTTGTGAAGTCCTAAGTTATGTGATTAGAGGTGTAATGATAATATTCTATGGAATTAAGCGTTAAGTGTTTATAGGTGTGGGTGTCTATGCCCATGAAAATGTTAGTTGTAAGTTGATGACTTTGGGAGTTAGAGGAAGTTACGATTAGTGTCCTTGGATGGGGAGTCTTAGAAAAAATTTAGTTCCTTTATATCAAAATTATTTAGGGGAGTTATGTTCATGTGTATAGTGATACCCCCCCCCCCTTTTGTGATAAGAAGTGTAGATGCGTACGTTCATGAGAGTGAGAGATGTAGAGTGCTGGCTATAGAGGCTAGCGAAAGTTAAGAGTAGCGTTTACAGAAAATCAAGGTCTTCAAATTATAGTTCTTCAGGGAGAGTTTAGAGTTTAAGTATGTGGTGATGTTTCTTGTATGTTGAGAATTGTGGCTATAGATTTGATAAAGGGATATGTCTGTAAGTCTAGGATTATGACTTTGATCTAAGGGGAGATGGTGAATTAAGTTAGTTCCTGAATTTTTCTCAGTGTGACAAGTTACGGGGAGGAACCATGATGGACCTAATTCTACATAAACATAATCCTCCTACTTTAATTTAGGAGTGTATCCTGCCAATGTCTTACGTCATCTGTTCAATTCATGCCTATGCCTATGGTTCGAGTTCTCTATGGACTTGTGTTTATGATTCGACCTCTAAAGTAGAAGCAATTATGTTTCACAGTAATTCAGTCTTTCATGTATTCAAGCCATATGTTATGTTGTTCGTGATCCATGAAAAATCTATGTCTGTCATCATGTTTGGTCCTAAGGAAATATGTTCTATATGTCACCGATTCATCCTATGTTGGGTTTAGCAAAAGGAATAATGTTTATGCTAACTCATGGAAAATTTCAGCTCTTTAAATGAGGATCAATCTCATCAAGTGGCAATCCTTGTCTTAGTTGTTAACTACATAAATTTTGGCTTTATGCCATATAGCTCATGATATGTGCTTCCAGGTTTCTCATTTTGGTTTGTCCTAAGAAAACCATGTTGTGTTGTGTTCATGCCGAACGACTCTTTACTTATGATCCAAACAGTTGATATATAACGCATGTTGTGTCTATTCAATCATATCTTCACCTTATGTCCCTCCTTGAGAAGTGTAATGAGTATAAGTTATGGGTTGATAAGTGTTACTTCCATTCATGATGTTTATGATTGGATCCCTCAATGACCCTCTGTACGTTAGTATGATGGTTGTTGTGGAAGCGTAGTGATGGGTTAGGTAGGGGAGTAGATGTTCTTGAAGGTGAAAATTTTTATGTAGTTTCTTGAGCTAGGGCTATAGGAGAAGGGGGAAGAAGGAGATGAACTTTCGTTACGTGAGATAGTTAAGAAGGAGTTATTTGGCGAAAACCTTAGTGAGAATGATTGAATTGGATGGTCATAGTGGGGAGATCCATGAAGGGGGTGTAGAAATGGTATGCTTGAATGTTGTGATTGTTGAAAATACAAACCAATGCGATGTATGGTTAGTACTCCTTGATTTAAAACTCGAGTGTGTTTGATGGTGGTGAAAAGGTGAAGTAATTTTCTTAATGGGGTATGGAGTACAGGCTTCTGTAGCTAAAGCTAGCACCTTTTTCCTTCGAATTAGGCTTCAACATAAAATTACTATGCAGTGAGACTCAAACTCGTGTGGTTAGATATTTATTGGGAGAATTATAAGTTGGGAATGATGAGGCATGTAATTTATTGTTTGGGGTGTAAACAAATAGTGTCTCTAAGTTTAAGTCTATTCGTTGTATCAGGAAAGGTAAAGAATGCTTCTATCCCTATCTTTCGTGAAATCTTAATTCTTGATTAGTACCGATGGAAATCAGGCCTATGATCACCAAATAAGCTCATACCATATTTTGTGATGATTTTTATCCCTAGAATTCATGTACAAGGTCATATCTATGTCAATCATTATTACCTCACGCATCGTGCTTACATAATTCACTTGGCGACGTCAGGAACATTTTTGTTGAGGTATGTGTAAGTTTCCTTCAAAGAAAATTCTTAGAGTAAGTTTACGTCCTTTATTCCATATTTTTAGAGTGTCAACAAGTCCCTACCCATCATTCGGTGATGAATGATCCTAAGGGGGAGATAATCTAACGCCCCGCATTTTTGACCTAGAAATCAAAACGTCGTTCCTACACGTGTAAACTCTAATCCCATAATTTGATTTTAAATTCTGGTGTCATGATCTTTCTCATAGTATATTAAGTGATTATAATGTGAAAAATGTACATAGAAATGGCCTAAAGCAAAGTTGAGCTAAGAACCTTTCATTCATCCAAAATTGGATATTCGATTCTACAAAGATCTACTTTGAACATGTATAACTTGTGATACACATACAATTTTGCGTCTCAAGACCCACCGAATTGTATATAATTGAATTACCTTTCCAACGATACCAATTTTGCATAAATCAATTAACCGAGTGAAAAGTTATACCATTTTTTGTATGAGGCAGTAAGGGGTCGTGATAGCCCCGCGACGCGAGGGCTGCTTGACCCAAATAGGGGTTGCGTCGAGAGGGCTTCTTGACCCAACTAGGGTTCGCGGCGTGGGGGATATTCCCCCATAGTTTTAGATCCTTAAGGGTCAAGGGTCACTTTGGTCCTTTTCCCTCAACCCCAAACGTCCAAAGCACGAATTATAACACCCAAAAGGGCATTTTTTGCCCATCTTCTTCAAATCAACTCACGTAAAAACCTTTCCCCTTTCCCCAAGAACAAAATTCACTCTTCTTCTCCAAGTAATCTATAATTCAATCCATTCAAGTTCAAGATTCTCAAGAAAGTTTCAAGAATAGGACTTCATTCTTCAAATAAAAAACACAATAGTAGAAAAACAACTAGGGTTTGGGAACTCAAGCTTAAAGGTCCAATCTTTTCAAAATTTCTTCATGATTTCTATGAAACCTAAGGTACGTGGGGTTTTCCTAAACTACATGGGAATGATGAAAACGTTTTTAATGATGTTTTAAATGTTGAGAAATCATTAATTTGCAATGGGTTTTGAATTATGTTTAAAATCTTGCATTATGAATTCTTTAATGGTATTACTATTTTGGTCTTAAGGCCTTTCCCCCAAATTGATTTGTACTCGTATATATGTATGTATTAAATTGTGTTTGAGCAATTAATTGAGAGCATGAAAATATAGAATCCCTCTCTTGTTATGATTTCACATTCTCTTCATACGATATGGATTATTTTGAATGCATGTTGAGAAGCATGATACAAATGTCTCGATTCTTATTTATGACTTGATTATGGTTTTGAATTGAAGAGATGGGGTTTTACATATTGATAAATATTGAAGATATATAATGAAAGAATTGCATGGTTTGTTAAAAATACATGACCACCATATGTTTGTTGAAATGTTGAAAAGAGAGATTCTTTGCATTGTTTAACATATGTTTTGAAGTATGAATTCTCTTGAACTGTTTGAATGATATGGTGGTCCAAAAATTATGTTTTGAATGAGGAGTGGTAATATTATAAGGTATGGTATAGATAATATGACTTGCAAGTCTTGGTATGACGCTACCAATACAGATAAAATCATAACACACTCAGAATAAAATAGAAATCAGATTTCACTCAGATTTTCAGATTTTTGAATTCATAAAGTTACATGTTTAGAAAGGGTTAAAAGGGGGCTTAAATAGAGTTAGATGGTTACCCTAAGAAAGTAAGAGTTGAAAGACTCTGTGCTAGAAATCGTGATTTGCCGACACGGGATTATGGTACCATGCTTTGTGATCTTGTGTACCTTGATTCATGTCGTCCCAAATTGGGACTATGGTTAGGAGTCTTGCTTTGTGATCTTGTGCACTACTATGAAATTTTTACTTAATTGGGAATTATGACACCCTGCTTTGTGATCTTGTGTGTACTCCCTTGCTGATACTCTAATCCTTACGGCAAACTTGGATTGGAGGCTTGGCCGCCGAGTTAAGGGCAGATTTCATATAGCCCATGGAATTACATATTGTATGGTGTACCATCTAGCTCAGAAGTAACATAAAGAGTGGTTTATGATTTCAAATAAATGTTTCAAGGTCTTTAAAGTGTGCCCATGTGTTTTTATATATTATATGTAAAATATTTAATAAATTTCTCTCACCTATGTTTTATATAAAAGTACATTATTTTGGATTGTTCTGCATACCAGTACATCTGTATTGACCCTCTTTATTTCAGGATTTTGAGACACAGTCCTGGGGTCCCAATAAGCAGTAGATTGACTTGTTAGAAGTTGCAGTTGGTGAGCCTTCTCTATTTCGGAAGGCCTGATTTTCAGATTTTATTATTTCTTTCTTTTTATAGTCTACTGGGGGCCTTGTCCCAGTTTTTTCTCAGACGTATGATGATTATTGTAATGTTAGAATTTTCGCAGACGGTTGTCACATGTTTAGTATAATCAAAATTTCCCTTTTTAAAATGTTCATGTTTATGAGATTGACCATGGTTCCGTCATGTATTGTTTTCCATAAATTTTCTTATACTATATGAATATTGTGCATGATTACCAGATTTAGAAGAGACTCTGGCCCTTAAAGGTTCGGGATGCTTGTTATGACCAGGGACCTGGCTCGGTTCGTGGCATTGACCCGATGCGATTTCGCAAACACCCTGGGACCATGAACCATGCTCTGATACCAAGTTAGTCACAACCCAAGCCAGGTCTCAAACCATGAAGGCCCGAGAGCCATCTTAACTTGTGATCATATGCACCATTCGTCTATTATCAAAATGCGGAAGTAAATTTATATCAGTTAAACAATATAGATATAAATTTATAGGACCCAAAAATATCTAACATAAGTCTGTGAAATTTCTATAAACTGAAAACAACATCTGTCCGAAATCGAGACAAGGCCCCCGATTGTACCATGAACTAAAACAAAATGAAAGCATCATGTGAAACAAGGCCTTCCAAAATAAGGGAGGTTTACCAACTTCATATGTCTGACAACTATCTACTTCTTAGCGATACTACTGGACTGAGACTTTGATCATGAAATATAGAGCCTCAATATAAATGTACTGGTATGCAGAGCAATCCAAAATAGTATACTTTTATACAACATACGTGAGAGCAATTCGTAAAACATTTTACATACAATATATGAAACACATGGGCATACTTTAAAGACTTTGAAGGCTCTCAGATTCTTATAGTGATGTCAGTATGATATAGAACATCAGGAAGTGAGGGTGAGGCTCAACCCATTCTTATCTCAGTATTTTTGAGTTATCCCAATACTTACCCATGCTTTACGTTTTAGTTCCATGATCATAGTCCATGTTCATGTATATGATAGAGAATCACGTGCTCTTCCAGTTCTAGAATGAGGAGTTCCAGTTTATTCAGTAGTCGGAATCACATTCCATATGTTATGAACTTCAAATTGAGGTCATGCAGCTCATGACTCATGTACTCACTCTTTATAGTGTGCTCAGTTCCCATAATTCATGTTATACTCTTTATGATTGATGATATTCAGCTTATAGTCATGTATGCCCCAATTCAGATCACTTTGATGAATCCCTGATATTGATTTCTATTCCTTCAACCTCAGTTAAGTGTCAAGTCTCGTATAATATCCTCCCATGTTTCAAGGTCTTATGTTTTAACCTATTAGTGACTCTTCTATATGTGAAGATGGTAGTGATGAGTAAATGTTTTTTGTCAGTGAAAGATCATAGTATGCTTGTTTTGGATAAGGCCATAAGTGTGAAGTAAGATCTGGGGCCAAGTCTTTGATAGATGTGATGGTTAGTGAAAATTTGTGTGTGTATGTTCTTGGGGTAGCGCGTGAGAGTTATGTTGATAGTGGATTAGAGAATATGTGAAGTATGTCCTTATGCGTGTTTGCCTTGGAGTTTATATGTGGTTATAACGATAGGCTAGAATGACGTGTTGAGATTTAAGTGGAGGAACGCAATATGCGCTAGTGAATCCATAGTAAGAGATCAGAGTTTGTCATTGAAGTAGTAAGGCACGTTATGTTTAGGGTGCGATCTCTAAAAAGGGTATAGAAGATTGAATCATATGGTTTGGACCATTATCATGGTGTGGTATGTTGTATTTTGTGATTTGAAGTTAGGCTTGATCATGGTGAGAGGACTTATGTTACTTTAGGCATTAGTAGAAAGATTTATCAATGCTTATATGAGGATTACAATTTGAATCAACGAGTATGGTATTTAAAGGGAATAATATAGTTAAGGGAGTATTCGATAAGTGCGCTCAGCTTGAAAGTAAGAAGTCCATTGCGTAAGACCTGGTAGTTTTATCCTAGTTTATAAGTTATATATCTATATTCCATGCTATAGAGTAGTGTCATTGTTGTGATTCCTTAGTTGGATGTCTTGTGTAACTAGTGCCCAAGATTCTTTGCTCCATAACGCTACTATGACTTCTTTAGAAAGAGTGTTGAATGAGATACTCCAGTTAAGTATGAGGGTCCAGCATAATTCAGTCTGTATAGCCAGTAATTCATTTGAACAGTCGGATAGACAAGTTACCGTGGTTTTCCACTTTTTCACTCAGTCCTACTATCCAAAGTCTCAAGCGTATGACCATCCCAAGAGATAATCTACTTCATCCATGTAAGTTACGAATTCAGTTCAGTCAAAGCATCATGTTTCAGATTCAGCTACTTAATCATGACTCGGTTCATAAGAATGCAGAGCATAATTTCACATATTTCCAAGTATTTTAGCTCAGGCACTACAGTAACCTGGTGCGATCTTAGACATGTTGCCTCATGATTTGTACTTGCATAAGTTATCAATTCTCATTCAATATGTATGATTTGATCATGAACACTTCAAGGGAATCTTAAACTCTCATCATGAATCAACCCCTTAAAAGTAAGTGAAGTCAAGTCAGCTCAAAATTTAGTTTCATGATAGAAGTTTAAATGTTTCAGATCAGTTATATCCTTTCTTAGAAGACACATCAGGTACACGTTATTCCATACCTTTAAGATTCAATGTTCCTACGCATCATTCGGGGACGAATGATCCCAAGGGGGAGATATTGTAACGGCCCGTGTTTCAGGCTAGAATAAAAACTATCATTTCTATCCGTAGATGATCCAAAAGCCATAAATCCTATGCAAATTTTCCATGTTAATCAAATATGTAGTGTGGTAACCTATTTAAGCATGAATTGAGATTATAAAGGTCCCCTAACTCAGGGTCAAGTTGAAAGTTTTCCTATCGTTCGAGTTTTAGTGAGCGTCGAAACTTGAGTCAATTTCAATCGATCATAGATCCTTGTATATAATGAACTGGGTGGCCTACTATATATCAAATTAAATATCTTAGAATTAGCTTTCCATCGATACAAAATTTGCCTAAAACAGACACTCGGTGAAGAAGTTAGAGCATTTTTTAGTGTCAGCATTCCCGATTGACTGGCCACTGCATCGCGATGAGCCTTAAATTGACAATTGTCAATTCCAGTAGCTTACCATGATTTCCAGCGCATCGTGGTGAAGCTTTTTACGGCGTTCCAGTCCTGGATTTTAAATTCCAAGGTCAAACTAGACATTTCCCATGGCCCCAAACCCATCCAAACACGGGATTTAATCCTAAATACACCTAAATACATACACTTTCACCAAAATTTATCAAGAACGCTCTCTAGGGTTTCAAACAAGAATTCCAAATAACTCAAGATTCAACCGTGGGTTTTAAAAGCGATTGAAGTTTTGGAATCCCCAATCTGCAAGCTTTGAGAATTACCTATTATCTTTCGAGGTTAAGATACGCGGGGTTTTCCTAAAATCTCATGGGCATAGAAATCATGTTTTTAAGAAAGGGGTTTTCAAATTTATTAATACATTCATGTTTTAGAAATTTTGACAGTATTGTTTTGGTCTTTTGACCTTCCCCACATTAATTTAAAATTGTATATATATATATATATATGTATGTGATTTAAGTTAATATTCGAATTGAGAGGATGACTCACATGAAATCCCTCTCTTGATGTGATTGTTTCCATGTTTCACATGATATGGATTGTTTTTTAAATGCATCTTGAAAAGCATGTTACGAAGTGTCTTGATTTATGAATGATTTGGTTATGAATCTTGAATTCAAAAGAGAGGGTTGTTTGTATTGAAAATGTTGAAAATACATCTAATGAAAGAGTGCATGGATTTTGCCAAAAGCACATGACCACCTTATGTTTGAAGAGTTATTTCATAGTTTTGACTTATGCTTTTGAAATATGAAATCTCTTATACTATTTGAATGTTTGGGTGGTCTGAACTATGTTTTAAATTAAAGATCATGCTTAATGCATATGGCTCAGAAATACGACTTTCAAGTCTTGGTGTGACGACACCAGTTCAGATTATGCCATGATAATTTCAGAACAAAATAGAATGCATGTTTGAAATCAGACTTTTCAGATGTTGAAACTAGAAAATGCATGATTCAAAATAGGATAAAAATGGACATAAAGAGAGCTTAGGTGGTTCCCCGAAGAAGGAATAAGTTCAGACAACTCATTGCCCAAACCCGTAATTTGCCGATCCGAGTATATTATATTATACTGGCGTAGTGTCGTATGGCATATCAAAATCAGAAACTCCAACCCTTGAAGCACACTCGGGTTGGGGGCTTCCTCGTCGAGTCAATAGCAGATTCCATACCGCTCATGGAATATCAGAATTGTAGGGGAGTGCCACCTAACTCAGAATTTATACAAAGATCAGACATTGCATTGACTAGAATGATTTGTGATTTTCAGAAAGTGCCCATGTGTTTTAGAACTATTTCATGAATGGTATTTGACAAATTTCCCTCCAACTATTTTATTTATATAAAAACTTTATTTTGGAATACTTTGCGTACCAGTACATCTGTATTGACCCTCCTCCTCCCTCCAGGTTCTGAGGCTCAGTCTAAGGGTCTAGAAAGGTAGTAGATTATTTTAAACAGAGTTGTTGTGTCCAGTTAGTGAGCTTTCTCTATCCCAGAAGGCTTGTCCTTTCAGATTATGTCAATTATTATCGTTTTGGTTTACTGGGGGCCTTGTCCCAGTTTTCAGATAATTGTCAGATTTTTATGTAGTAGAGATTTAGCAGACTGAGTCAGATGTTATTTAGATATAGTTGCACTACAATTTCCGTACTTATGTTGAAATTAGAATTTGATCATGTTTTCGTAGCTGATTATGTTTCCGAATCTTCTTTATTTATATGAATGTTGTGCATGATTACCAGATAGAGAAGGCCGTTCAGGGCCTTCATGGTTCGGGATGTCCGTCACGGCCAGGCCCTAGTTCGGGTTGTGACATAATGTTACCATGAGTTCTGGTTCGAGTCCGGCGTTTGATTATTATTATTACTATGAGGTCCGGTTCGAGTTCGGCATCCAATTATGGTTGTGGTTCCTCTGAGTTCTGGTTTGAGTCCGGCATCTGATTATGAGTTATATATATGTGTCCTATCATTATTACCCACTATGTCTGGTTCAAATTCGGCACGTGTCCTCTTGTTATTATCTATTACTACCGGTTCGAGTCCGATGTCTGGCCTCTCGTTACTACCCATTGGTGTCGATTCAAGTTTGGTGCACATCTGGATGACTATCATGATTTATTGGGATCAGCATAGTTATAGATTATTTATGTTTATTTTCATTACTTGTGTGTCCCACCGACTTATGGGGGTACGGTTGAATTAATTGTCTTCTTCAGTATGCCTCGTGGGCTTATAGGGGCCCAGCTAGGTTATGTTTAACTTGTCTGTCATTACTGTATTATTTATTTTTCGCACCGCTTACATTTATTTCTTTATCTCATTAGCGTAGCTTAGGAGTTGTTTACTCTTTCTGTCCCTTTACTGTTGACTTGGATTATATCTTGGCATTGTAGTTATACCTTTTTTGTATTGAGCTCAGTCGGCCAATGGTGCCTACTGAGTACCCGTGGCTTTGATACTCATACTACACTTCTGCATCTTTTTCCTGATGCAGATCCGGGTACTAGCAGTCGACACTGATGTGACTCCTACCTTCCAGTACTGATTTAGAGTAGGGTGAGATTGCTGTCGTCCAAGATTGATCCCCCTCTATCTACTCTTGTTAGTCTTTTGCACTCGAGACTGCTTGTGTATATTGTGTAAATATAGATTTTTGTCTAGTGCTCTGGGTACCTGTTAGTAGTGGCTCTAGTACTGACCTTATCAGGTATTGGGAGGGATTCATTTGTATAGTTGTTCCTTTTTCCTCCTCTCATTTTGATATAATATATATTCTCCCTTTTTAGTTTTCACTTGTTATTGTTGTTGTTATCATTATACGTGATCTTTTATTTGGTCTCTGCCTGTTAGCCCGTTACTTATCATTCCGGACTATGGCCTGGCTTGCCTACTGGTGGGTTAAAGTAGGCGTCATCACAACTTGAGAAATTGGGTTGTGACTGCTTGGTATCAGATCTTAGGTCTTACTGGTATTATTAGTACTGGAGCCTATGTTTAGTAGAGTCCCGCGGATCAGTACGGAGACATCTGTATCCTATCCTTGGGAGGCTACTGAGTATTTTTAGGGAAAAATCTCATTTTCTTGATCCATTTTGGTATGTTGAGTCTGAGTTGGTTGTAATCTTTTTTATTAGTTCACTCTCTACGCAGATGGATAGGACACGAGGTTTAAGAGCAGGGGCTCGGGACCGCGGGTCCGCTTCTAGAGATTTAGCTTGAGGTCGAGGTCGACCCAGATATCAGGGGCAGGGTAGAGCAGCATCCCAGGGATCTAGTACCTGATCCTATTCTAGCTCCGGGGATTGAGAGAGCTATAGGTATTCTGCCACAACCGTAGGTGGTCCAGGGTGTAACACACCGTAAATTTTTTCGTACACTTATCGCGATTATATGTAGTCCTAAAGGCTTGCATATGGGTTAAATTAAGTTTATGGTGTTCGGAAGTATCCCGTCAATAGTTGTATGTGTAGGTATTGGAATAATATTTCCAACGATATAAAGTTTGCCCAAAACAGAGGAGTATTTCATATAAGCGAGCACATTCGAAATTTCAAAACGGTGGCCGGGAAGCCTGTGAACAGTAAATCTGCAGGAAAATTACTGCAGCTAGGCAATTTTTTTTTAGATCAACTTTAGACGATCATAACTCCTTGTACAAAAAGAAATGTGTGAGCTGCTATATATCGACGAAAATCTATGAGAGTCTTCTTTCCGATGAAATTGGTTTCATCCGAATCCAATGTCTGAGTAAGGAGCTATACCCGTTTTACTACAGCCTATCAAAAAAAAAAAACAGAATTTTGGGACAGATTTTTGGGTCAACTTTAAACGACCATAACTCCTTGTACAGGAAGAACTGGGTGGTATACTTTATATGAAAATGAAATCACTTTGAATTATATTTCCAATGCAATTGGTTTCACCCAAATCCGATACCGGAGAAAAGAGTTATGATCGATTTACTTCAGCCTGTCAAAACTGTCCACTGGGGACAGATTCGGATTTATTTAAATTTTTAGGGCAAAATGGTCATTTTCTATTACCTCTTGGACGAAAAATTGGTCTTTATAAACATACACTTAGCCTAATATATATCATATATCATTCAATTATTAAGAGAAGGTGAAACCCTAGCCTAATTTCAACTTCAAATATTTTGTGATTCAACCGTAGAAAATTCGAATTGGTTCCGTAGTTGTGTTCACCATCTCAAAAGCTTCGAGAAGCACCCCATGGTTATGTATGGAGGATTCTAAATACAAGAGTTCATTTTTAAGGTATGAATATTGTTTATTCTTGATTCTTATCCATGAATAAGTATTGATAAGGGATTATGAGTATTGTCTTGATGTTGGAAGATAACTAGAAACATAGTTATGAATTGTTTTGTATAAATTGTTAGCAGTAAATTATGAAAGTTGTTGTATTGGATTATGGAGGATGAATTGTGGTGATATATCATTATATTAGTGGTTATGTATGCCTAGTGATCATGTTGGTATTGGATGGTGATTAAGAGAGGAAATAAAGGCTAAGAGTGATGTTGAGGGATATTGCATAAAAATGCATGATATGTGAATGTAATAAAAGTATAAGAGGATGTATGTAGCACTCTTATTGATGAGTTAAAGGATTACTTCCTAGACATTATTTGGTGAAGTTAATACCTAAATGGTAAGGTTTGGTTGCTAATACTAGTTTGCCACAAATGACTTATTGTAGATAAGTGTTCGAAGAGTACGGGAAGTCAAGTTGGACTTGTATTGAAGTGGTTATATCAAGGTATGTAAGACATACTCTATCTAATATTTGGCATGAATAATGACCCATGGTACTCTCAAGTAAGATTCCAACATTGTCCTACTACACATGACACATAATAACATCATATGATCTTCGACACTACCAATTGAACTTGTTTTCACTTTTAAGATGTCTGGCTAGTCAAAAAAATGTCCATATACTATTGTTGACTCCGAAATGGTTTAATGAGGTATCCATTATTCTCTACTTCATTTTCATGATATTGATTACCTATTTACATGTTTTTCCTATTGAGGTATCATGGTTTCAAGTTCCATAAGGTGTGATCACAAAGTAACCAATCTCAAAGATTAATTGAAGTAAGAAATGGAATGTCTTTATTTTAAATTGATGATATGATGTATTGTATTAGTACCACTGATCAGTTGGCCATTGTATTATAAAGATTATGTATATATGCTATTCCAGGGGTGGTCCCTGATGTATTGTATTAGTACCACTGATCCGTTGGCCATTGTATGACATATGTTATGTATTGATAAGGAATACGGGAAGTAATGATATGAAAGTAATTTGCAGGTATCCCATCAGCTCTTTTAAGTGTGGTCTACTCATACTGTTTATTCACTGGTATCTGGGTTCTGTTGATCTTTTGTATCTCATCTTGATACTCACTGCCTTACATACTCAGTACATATTTCCATACTGACGTCCCTCACGGGGGACCTGTATTCATGCCTACAGGAACAGGTATTTCAGGTCGTACACCTCCACAATAAGATCCAGGACATTCTGTTGATAGTGGTGAGCTCCAGTTGTTTCAGGGCATCCCAAGTCGTTTATATATGTATTTTTGGTATTTGTATAAAAGTCTTTTGTGGGCAGGAGTTTGTCCCGACCCTAACTCAGTTGTGTATCTATGTAGAGGCTTTTGTAGACATATTGTACAGCCATAGGAGTGTTTGGTTGATAGACGTGATGGATCTGACGGCCAATTACTGTTTATATATATATATATGCGTGTCTGTTGGGCTGATACAGGTACTGTTTTCTTCTATTTACAACGAAGTGTTGCCCAAATTTCTAATTTTCATAAGTAATGTAAATGTGAAAGTATAGGTTATGAATGGGTTCTCCCGGGCCTCCTCGGCTACGGGTACCAGTCCGCTCCAATGGGATTTGGGGCGTGACAGAAGTGGTATCAGAGAAGTTCGTCCTAGTGAGTCTACAAAGCCGTGTCTACGTAGAATCTCGTTTATCGGTGTGTTGTGCACCACATCTATAAACAGGAGGCTATTGGATATTTAGGGATTATTTCCATTCTCCATTTCTTAGATCGTGCAATAGAGCCCATATTAGAGATAAAGTCATAATCGATCGCTTAATCCAATTGTTTTTTTTATTTATTATAGTAACGATGCCGGTTACAAGGAGAAATAATAAGTGGAAGCGAGTAGATGTAGTGGCCGGAGAAGGTACTAGTAAGTCACCACCGGCACAAGCTGAACAAAGTGAGTCTCAAGCTGAGCATATATCAGGAGCTTCTTCTCCTCCAGAAGGGCCATCTATTAATGCTGTTGATCGAGATTTGAGGGATGCAGTACAACTTCTGACGCGTATAGTTGTCGGTCAAGTTCAAGGGCAAGCTATTCCTACCACGGGTTCTAGTGGTACGGATAGAGCAGCTAGCCTTCGGACACAGGATTTTTTGAAACTGGATCCTCCTACTTTTACCGGATCAGATATTAACGAAGACCCGCAGGACTTTGTCGATCAAACCCAAAGGGCTCTAGATGTTATGCACATATTCGGTAAAGAGATGGTTGAGCTAGCAGCATATAGACTGAAAGGAGAGGCTATATTGTGGTACGAGGATTGGAAATGATCTAGGGGTATTGATGCACCTCCAACTACGTGGGGAGAGTTCAAAGATGCATTTATTGATCATTATCTTCCTTTTGAGACTCGTCAGGCCCGTGAAGATCAATTCTTAAATCTTCGTCAGGGTAATATGAGTGTAAGGGAGTATAGTCTTCGATTTAACTCCTTGTCTTGATATGGTTCTAATGTGGTAGCTACTATGGATGACAGAGTTCATCACTATGTGGATAGATTGGAACCATACTTGGTTAGAGATTGTACCATTGCTGCTTTGAACAAGGACATGGATATAGCGAGGATACAAGCTTTCGCTTAGAAAATGGAAGATCAGAGGCAAAGAAGAAGAACCCAGGAATCAGAAAAAGGATATTCTAAGCGGGCCAGAGCTATAGGGCAGTTTATGGCATCTCAGGGAGGTTTTAGGCCTTCATTCTCTCATAGATTTCCTAGCCCGTTATCTTCTTATCCTGCAATTAGTGCTCCACCACAATTTTAAAGGTTCAGAGGTAATCAGTTCGGGCAAAGCAGTGAAAATCAGAGTTCGCGAACAGTGGGGTATCAAGGGCAAGGGAGTATGAGTCAATTGAAACCTCCACGACACCCGTGCCCCATATGTAGAAGATTTCACTTTGGCGAATGTCGGCTTGGAACAAACAATTGCTTTTGGTGAAGTAAGCCAGGGCATATGGCTAGATATTGCCCACGCAGGACCACAGGTGGTATAACACGACCTACCGGATCAGCTGTTGCGTCATCATCGGTGCCTCCTTTGAGTAGGGGTGCACAACCTATGGGTCACGGTAGAGGTGATAGAGGAGCAGCTAGTTCTAGCGGAGCTCAGAACCGTGTGTATGCCCTAGCAGATCGGCAGAATTTAGAGGCTTCTCCAGACGTGGTTACAGGTACGTTGTCCATCTTTTCATTTGATGTGTACGCCTTAATTGATCCTGGTTCTACATTATCGTATGCTACTCCTTTGGTTGCGGGAAGGTTCGAAAGAACACCCGAATTATTAGCCAAGCCATTTGAAGTATCAACGCCAGTGGGGGAATCTCTTATAGCTAGGAATGTTTATCGAAATTGTGTTGTGAATATTTGTGGTCGTGATACGATAGCCGATCTTGTTGAGTTAGAAATGGTAGATTTTGATGTTATTATGGGCATGGATTGGTTAGCGTCTTGTTATGCTACAGTAGATTGCCGTTCTAGGAAGGTATATTTCCATTTCCCAAATGAGGAAGTCCTTGAATGAAAGGGTAATGTTGGCGCGCCGAGAGGTAGATTTATTTCTTACTTTAAGGCAAGAAAAATGATTTCCAAGGGGTACATATACCATTTGGTTAGAGTAAGGGATACAGCGGCAGAGCCGCCAACTTTTCAGACCATTTCGGTTGTGAATGAATTTCCTGATGTATTTCCTGAAGAACTACCAGGTTTACCTCCTGAACGAGAAGTGGAGTTTGGTATTGATATGTTGCCAGACACACAGCCAATATCAATTCCTCCTTATAGAATGGCACCAGCAGAGTTGCGAGAATTGAAAGAGCAACTGAAAGACTTGCTAGAGAAGGGATTCATCAGGCCTAGTATGTCCCCTTGGGGAGCACCAGTATTGTTTGTGCGTAAGAAAGATGGTTCGCTGAGGATGTGTATTGACTATCGGCAATTGAATAAGGTGACTATCAAGAATAAATACCCTCTTCCCCGAATTGATGATTTATTTGACCAGTTGCAGGGTGCCCAGTGTTTTTCCAAGATTGACTTGAGATCAGGCTATCATCAAGTGAGAGTCAAGGATAAAGATATACCTAAGACAGCTTTCCGAACACGGTATGGTCATTATGAATTCCTGGTTATGTCATTCGGGCTGACAAATGCACCCGCAGTTTTTATGGATCTGATGAATAGGCTGTTTAAGCCGTTTCTAGATGTGTTCGTGATATTTTTCATAGATGATATTATGGTCTACTCTAGATCAGAAGAGGATCATGTTAATCATTTAAGGCAGGCGTTGCAGATTCTTCGTGATCGTAAGTTGTATACGAAGTTTTCTAAATGTGAGTTTTGGCTCAAGTCAATGGCATTTTTGGGCCATATTGTATCCAGTGAAGGCATAAAAGTTGACACTCAGAAGATTGAGGCTGTGAAGAATTGGCCAAGACCCACGACGCCTACGGAGATTCGTAGTTTCCTTGGGTTGGCAGGTTATTATAGAAGGTTTGTTGAAGGTTTTTCTTCTATTTCTGCACCCTTGACTAAGTTGACGCATAAAGCCTCCAAGTTTCAATGGAATGATGCCTGTGAAAAGAGTTTCCAAGATCTGAAGAGCAAGTTGACTTCTACACCGGTATTGGTACTTCCTGAAGGCACAGAAGGGTATGCAGTGTACTGTGATGCTTCGAGAATTGGCTTAAGATGCGTATTAATGCAACATGGTAGAGTAATAGCCTATGGCTCTAGACAGTTGCGACCATATGAGAGGAATTATCCCACGCATGATCTTGAGCTAGCTGCAGTTGTATTTTCTTTGAAGATATGGCACCACTACTTATATGGGGTTCATGTTGACATATATACCGATCATAAGAGCCTGCAATATATCTTCAGTCAGAAAGATCTAAACTTGAGGCAGCGGAGATGGCTTGAATTGTTGAAAGATTACGATGTTGATATCTTGTATCATCCAGGGAAAGCGAATGTGGTAGCGGATGCACTGAGTCGTAAGTCTAAAATGGCATTTATAGAAAAGCAGGGGATGATTAAGGATCTTCACCAACTAGCTAATTTGGGAGTTTGACTTCTCGAAACTCCAGATGAAGAGGTTATTGTACGTAATGCAGCGGAATCATCATTGATTGCTGAAGTGAAAGAGAAGCAGTATGCAGATCTAATTTTATTGCAGCTTAAGGAGGATGTGCAGAGTGGCACGACAAAGGCATTTGAGCTTACGCGAGAAGGAGTGCTTCAGTGTCAGAATCGTTTATGTGTACCTAATGTAGTTGAGCTAAGAAAGAGAATTATGACAGAAGCACACTGTTCAAGGTATTCCATCCATCCAGGGTCGACTAAGATGTATCAAGATTTGAAAGCAATATATTGGTGGAATGACATGAAGAAGAATATTGCCGAATTTGTAGATGAATGTCCGAATTGTCAAAGAGTCAAAGTAGAACACCAGAAACCCGGTGGTTACATGCAATGTATAGATCTTCCAGTCTGGAAGTAGGACAAGATTAATATGGATTTTATCACGAGTTTGCCTCGTACATTTCGGAAGTTTGATTCCATATGGGTGATCATTGATAGGCTTACCAAATCCGCGCACTTCTTACCAGTTAAGACAACTTATACGGCGGAAGAGTATGTGAAGTTGTATATTAAGGAGATCGTTCGGTTAAATGGAGTTCCAATTTCCATTATATCCGATCGAGGAGCCCAATTTACCATGAATTTCTGGAAGTCTTTTCAAAGGAGTTTGGGGACACAAGTAAATCTAAGAACGGCTTTTCATCCTCAAACGGACGGACAAGCGGAACGTACCATCCAGACACTTGAAGATATGCTACGAGCATGTGTATTAGATTTCAAAGGCAACTGGGATGATCACCTACCTCTTATCAAGTTTGCCTACAATAATAGCTATCATTCAAGTATCAAAATGGCACCATATGAAGCATTGTATGGAAGAAAGTGTAGATCGCCAATAGGATGGATTGAAGCAGGTGATGCAGTCTTATTTGGACCGGATCTTGTTTATCAAGTAATGGAGAAGGTTAAAGTGATCCAACAACGGCTTGAAACAGCTCAAAGTCGACACAAATCTTATGCGGATGTTAGAAGAAGAGGACTTGAGTTTTCTATCGATGATTGGGTATTCTTGAAAGTATCACCAATGAAAGGAGTGATGAGGTTTGGCAAGAAAGGAAAGTTAAGTCCACGATACATAGGTCCGTACAAGATCATTCAAAGATTTGGACAAGTTGCTTATGAGTTAGAGCTACCTCAAGAGCTCTCAGCAGTTCATCCCATATTTCATGTTTCGATGCTTCGCAAGTACATCGGAGATCCATCACACATCACTACTACGGAAGATGTACAAGTTACAGAAGATCTCACTTTTGAAGAAATGCCTATTGCTATTCTTGATCGCCAAATTAAAAAGATAAGGAATAAAGAGATAGCATCGGTAAAAGTACTTTGGAGGAATCAACAAGTTGAGGAGATCACATGGGAAGCCAAGGAAGCGATGAAGATTAAGTACCCTTACCTATTCAACGATGAGGAGGAAGTTCATGAGACGGAAGAAGAACAATAACAGGTAAGTGTTTATTTTTATGCAAGTATGTTATGATGATGAATATGTTAATTGTAATCTTTGACATGTCTTAATTGAGTAACTATGCTAACATTCGAGGATGAATGTTCTTAAGGGGGGGAGAATGTAACACCCCGTAAATTTTTTCGTACACTTATCGCGATTATATGGAGTCCTAAAGGCTTGCGTATGGGTTAAATTAAGTTTATGGTGTTCGGAAGTATCCCGTTAATAGTTTTATGTGTAGGTATTGGAATAAAATTTCCAACGATATAAAGTTTTCCCAAAACAGAGGAGTATTTCATATAAGCGAGCACATTCGAAATTTCAAAACGGTGGCCGGGAAGCCTGTGAACAGTAAATCTGCAGGAAAATTACTGCAGCTAGGCAATTTTTTTTTGGATCAACTTTAGACGATCATAACTCCTTGTACAAAAAGAAATGTGTGAGCTGTTATATATCGACGAAAATATCCGAGAGTCTTCTTTCCGATGAAATTGGTTTCATCCAAATCCAATGTCTGAGTAAGGAGCTATACCCGTTTTACTACAGCCTATCAAAAAACAAAACAGAATTTTGGGACAGATTTTTGGGTCAACTTTAAACGACCATAACTCCTTGTACAGGAAGAACTGGGTGGTATACTTTATATGAAAATGAAATCCTTTTGAATTATCTTTCCAATGCAATTAGTTTCACCCAAATCCGATACCGGAGCAAAGATTTATGATCGATTTACTTCAGCCTGTCAAAACTGTCCACTGGGGATAGATTCGGATTTATTTAAATTTTTAGGGCAAAATGGTCATTTTCTATTACCTCTTGGACGAAAAATTGGTCTTTATAAACATACACTTAGCCTCATATATATCATATATCATTCAATTATTAAGAGAAGGTGAAACCCTAGCCTAATTTCAACTTCAAATATTTTGTGATTCAACCGTAGAAAATTCGAATTGGTTCCGTAGTTGTGTTCACCATCTCGAAAGCTTCGAGAAGCACCCCATGGTTATGTAAGGAGGATTCTAAATACAAGAGTTCATTGTTAAGGTATGAATATTGTTTATTCTTGATTCTTATCCATGAATAAGTATTGATAAGGGATTATGAGTATTGTCTTGATGTTGGAAGATAACTAGAAACATAGTTATGAATTGTTTTGTATAAATTGTTAGTAGTAAATTATGGAAGTTGTTGTATTGGATTATGGAGGATGAATTGTGGTGATATATCATTATATTAGTGGTTATGTATGCCTAGTGATCATGTTGGTATTGGATGGTGATTAAGAGGGGAAATAATGGCTAAGAGTGATGTTGAGGGATATTGCATGAAAATGCATGATATGTGAATGTAATAAGAGTATAAGAGGATGTATGTAGCACTTTTATTGATGAGTTAAAGGATTACTTCCTAGACATTATTTGGTGAAGTTAATACCTAAATGGTAAGGTTTGGTTGCTAATACTAGTTTGCCACAAATGACTTATTGTAGATAAGTGTTCGAAGAGTACGGGAAGTCAAGTTGGACTTGTATTGAAGTGGTTATATCAAGGTATGTAAGACATACTTTATCTAATCTTTGGCATGAATAATGACCCATGGCACTCTCAAGTAAGCTTCCAACATTGTCCTACGACACATGACACATAATAACATCATATGATCTTCGACACTACCAATTGAACTTGTTTTCACTTTTAAGATGTCCGGCTAGTCAAAAAAATATCCATATACTATTGTTGACTCCGAAATGGTTTAATGAGGTATCCATGATTCTCTACTTCATTTTCATGATATTGATTACCTATTTACATGTTTTTCCTATTGAGGTATCATGGTTTCAAGTTTCATAAGGTGTGACCACAAAGTAACCAATCTCAAAGATTAATTGAAGTAAGAAATGGAATGTCTTTATTTTAAATTGATGATATGATGTATTGTATTAGTACCACTGATCATTTGGCCATTGTATTATAAAGATTATGTATATATGCTATTCCAGGGGTGGTCCCTGATGTATTGTATTAGTACCACTGATCTGTTGGCCATTGTATGACATATGTTATGTATTGATAAGGAATACGGGAAGTAATGATATGAAAGTAATGTGCAGGTATCCCATCAGCTCTTTTAAGTGTGGTCTACTCATACTGTTTATTCACTGGTATCTGGGTTCTGTTGATCTTTTGTATCTCATCTTGATACTCACTGCCTTACATACTCAGTACATATTTCCGTACTGACGTCCCTCACGGGGGACCTGTATTCATGTCTGCAGGAACAGGTACTTCAGGTCGTACACCTCCGCAGTAAGAGCCAGGACATTCTGTTGATAGTGGTGAGCTCCAGTTGTTTCGGGGCATCCCAAGTCATTTCTATATGTATTTTTGGTATTTGTATAAAAGTCTTTTGTGGGCGGGAGTTTGTCCCGACCCTAACTCAGTTGTGTATCTATGTAGAGGCTTTTGTAGACATATTGTACAGCCATAGGAGTGTTTGGTTGATAGACGTGATGGCTCTGACGGCCAATTACTGTTTATATATATATATGCGTGTCTGCTGGGCTGATACAGGTACTGTTTTCTTCTATTTACAACGAAGTGCTGCCCAAATTTCTAATTTTCATAAGTAATGTAAATGTGAAAGTATAGGTTATGAACGGGTTCTCCCGGGCCTCCTCGGCTATGGGTGCCAGTCCGCTCCAATGGGATTTGGGGCGTGACACAGGGGACAGCCCAGGCTCCACCCGACTGTATATCTTCTTTGGTTATTCGGGATACATTAGTTCAGTTATTGGGGTTAGTTGGCGGTCCACCAGTCGTGGGAGCTCAGCTAGCAGTACAGGGTGGTATTGATTTAGGGGAACAGCCTGCGGTAGCAGCGCCTAGGGTAGAGGTTCCGCCAGCACCAGTAGTCCCACAGCCGGTAGTAGCCCAGCCACTTATGTCTACAGAGGAGCAAAATATTTTGGATTGATTTTTTAGATTGACTCCACCTAGGTTTGTCGAGGCCCCGGAAGAGGATGCTTATGAGCTCCTATCCAGTTGCGAGGAGCGGATGCGGAATTTAGGGCTGGTTGAGGCGCAAGGATTAGACTTTTTTTCTTATTAGTTCGACACGATAGCGAGGAGGTAGTAAAGAGGTTACCATGATTCTAGGCCAGCTGGATCTCTACCAGTAACTTGGACTTAGTTCTCCGAGGCTTTCTTGGGGAAGTATATGCCTCGTAGCATGCGTGAGCATCTCCGGGATGAGGTTACCGCATTGAGGCAGGGTTCTATGACTGTAGCTGAGTATGGGGCGAGGTTTCATGAGTTAGCTAGACACACCACTATGATTCTAGATACGGAGAATGAGCAGATTCGATGCTTTGTCAGGGGATTGAGATTGTCACTCCGTAGGGCTATACAGAGTTTGGTAACTTCAGGGATGTCTATTTTGGAGATAGCCAAGCATGTTTATTCCATAAAAGAGATGGATCGTGAGGTCCAAGGGGGAAGCATAAGAGACCACACTACCAGGGTAGTTACAGCGGTTCAAAGTTCTTGGGCCGAGGATTTCATGGTCGCTACCGTTATCAGCAGGCTTCTTAGCATCAGGTTTAGCCTAGTCGGCTAGTTCAAGCATCGCTTCAGATATCCGATAGGGATCATCCCGTCTATAGTAGTTCTAGTGGTCAGAGCAGCAACCATCCGCAGAGAGTTGTTCAGTCAAGATCATCGAGTAGGGGTGGTTATTCTGGATTCCCCGGACCTTCTAGACAGAGAAGGGTACCCAGGGTATGTTATGACTATGGGGTTGTTGTTCACTTTGCCCGTGAGTATTCTCGGCATAGGATGATTGAGCCTTCAGCTCTGGTTATGCAGCCGATCAGATTAGTGCCGCCATTAGGTAGGGGTGGTGTACAGGGTCGTGGAGGTAGTTCCCAGAGTTCTAGAGATGGTCCACAGAGAGGTAGGGCAAGCAGTCGGGAAGGCACCCAGTCCAGTAGTGGAAAGGGTCATTTGTATGCCGTACCAGGTAGACCAGAGGCTGAGGCTTCAGATGTTGTGATCACAGGTACTATTTCTGTGTTCCATCAGCCAGTTTTTGTTTTGTTTGATCTCGATTCCATATTTTCATATGTTTCTGCTTATTTTGCATCGCGACTGAGTTTATGTTCAGAGTCTTTATCTGTGCCATTACGTGTGGCTACCCTAGTGGGTGATTCTTTAGTAGTGGATCGGGTATATAGATCTCTTTTGGTGACTATTCAGGAGTTTGATACTCATATTGACCTCATTGTCCTAGATATGGTAGATTTTGATGTGATTCTTGGCATGGATTAGATAAATCCGTACCATGAGGTCTTGGATTTTTTTTCTAAGATCATTACTTTAGCTTTGCCTGGCATACCCCCAGTTGTGTGGCAGGGTTCTGGTAGCCGCACACCTATGGGGATTATTTTATACATCTGGGCTAGGAGACTAATATCGCATTGTTGTGAGTCATTTCTTGCAAATGTTCGGGATGTTAGTGTTGAGAGTCCCCCACTTAACTCCGTCCCTATTATTTGTAAGTTTTCTGATGTATTTCCGACCGACCTACCTGGACTTCCTCCTGAGCGTGATGTAAAGTTTATTATTGACCTCGAGCCTGGCACTTGACCTATTTTTATGGCTCTATATCGTATGGCTCCTGCTGAGTTGAAGGAGATGAATATTCATCTTCAAGATCTTCTGGGTAAGGGTTTTATCAAACTGAGTGTATCTCCTTAGAATGCTCCAGTTCTATTTGTGAAAAAGAAAGATGGATTCTTGTGTATGTGTATCGACTATAGGCAGTTAAATAAGGTGACTGTGAAGAATGGGCATCATTTGCCTCGTATTGATGATCTGTTTGATCAACTTCAGGGTGCAACGGTGTTTTGTAGGATAGATTTGAGGTTTGATTACCATCAGTTGAGAGTTAGGGCTACGGACATCCCTAAGACAGGCTTCAGGACTCGTTATGGTCATTATGAGTTCCTGGTGATGTCTTTTGGATTGACCAATGCTCCAGCAGATTTTATGGATCTGATGAATCGCGTGTTCAGGCTATATTTGAACTCCTTCATGATAGTATTTATTGATGACATTCAAGTATATTCGAGGAGTAAGGAGAAGCATGAGCAGCATTTGAGGACTGTACTCCGCACTTTGAGAGACCACAAGCTTTATGCCAAGTTCTCAAAGTGTGAGTTTTGGCTTGAGTCTGTAGCTTTCTTGGGGCACGTAGTGTCCAAGAACGGTATTACGGTGCACCCAGCCAAGATTAAGGCTATTCGTAGTTGGGCCAAGCCTACGTCACCTTCTGAGGTTCGCAACTTTATTGGGTTGGCAAGTTACTACAGGCGGTTCATTGAGGGCGTTTCTTCTATTGCAGCCCCTGTGACTAGATTGACCAGGAAGGAGGTTCTATTTCAGTGGTCTGCAAGTTGTGAGGCGAGCTTTATGAAGCTCAAGGATTTTCTTACTTCAGCTCCTATTCTGACTCTTCCTGTTGCGAGCGAGGATTTTACCATCTATTGTTATGCGTCTGGCGTTGGTTTAGGGTGTGTCCTTATGCAGCGTGGCTGTGTTAATACATATGCATCGAAACAGTTGAAGGTGCATGAGCGCAACTACCCCACTTATGACTTAGAGTTGGCAGCGGTAGTATTTGCACTTAGGATTTGGATACCTTATTTGTATGGGGTTCGCTGTGAGATATTTACTGATCACCGCAGTCTTCAGTATATTATAACCCAGAAGGAGCTTAATTTGAGGTAGCGCAGGTGGATTGAGTTACTGAAAGACTATGATAGCTTTATTCTCTACCATCCGAGCAAGGCGGATGTGGTAGCGGACGCCTTGAGTCGGAAGTCAGTGAGTATTGGTAGCTTAGCTTGCATTTCAGCTTCTCAGTGGCTGTTGGCGTTGGAAATTCAGTCCTTAGCTAACTTGATGGTTCGTTTGGATATTTCTGACCCTTAGAGAATCATTGCTAGTGTTGAGGCCAGATCTACCTTGTTGGAGCAGATTCGAAGTCGTCAGTTCGAGGATATCAGGCTTCGTAGCATTTGAGAGCAGGTGCTGAGAGGTGAGTCTCAGCGGGCTACCCTAGATTCTAAGGGTGTCTTGAGGTTTGACGGTCGTATTTGTGTTCTTAGGGTTGGAGAATTGATCCAGTTGATTCTTCGTGAGGCTTATAGCTTCAAATACTCTATTTATCTGGGGACAACTAAGATATATAGGGATTTGAGGAAGCATTACTGGTGGAGTGGTATGCGGAGAGATATAGCAGGATTTGCGACTCGATGTTTTTGTTGTCAGCAGGTAAAGGCCGAGCATCAGAGACCTGGTGGATTGCTTCAGCAGCTATCCATTCTCGAGTGGAAATTAGAGCGAGTTACTATGGATTTCATAGGTGGATTTCCTCGTACTTCGTGTAGTTTTGATAGCATTTGGGTTATCTTGGATCGATTGACCAAGTCTGCACATTTTATCCCCGTTCGAGTTTCCTACAGCGCCGAGAGATTAACTCGTGTTTACATCTAGGAGGTGGTTCACCTATATGGGGTCTCTCTGTCTATTATTTCCAATTGTTGCTCTCAGTTCACTTCTAATCTTTGGAGGTCATTTTAGGAGGAGTTGGGGACCCAGGTTGACCTTAGCACAGCCTTTCATCCCCAGACGGATGGAAAGTCAGAGAGGAATATCTAGGTCTTTGAGGATATGCTCCACGCTTGTGTGTTGGATTTTGGAGATCAGTGGGATCAGTTCCTACCTTTGGCAGAGTTTACATATAATAACAGCTTTCACTCGAGTATTCAAATGGCCCCATTTGAGGCATTGTATGGTAGGCTATGTCGATCTCTTATTGGTTGGTTTGAGATTTCTGAGGCTAGGGCTCATGGCACAAATTTGATTTGTGATTCGTTGGTCCGAGTTTGAGTTATTCAGGATAGGCTACGAGCATCTCAGAGCAGACAAAGGAGTTATGCTGATCGCAGACGTCATCCATTGAGTTTCAGAGTTGGTGATAGGGTCTTCCTGCGAGTATCGCCCATGAAGGGCGTGATGAGGTTCGGGAGGAGGGGCAAGCTTAGCCCTAGATATATGAGAACTTTTGAGATCCTACAGAGAGTTGGGGAGGTAGCCTATGTGTTGGCATTGCCACCTGCCTTCTCAGCCATCCACCCGGTGTTTCATGTATCTATGTTGCGGCAGTATATTCCAGATGAGTCACACATACTTCAGTGGAACTCGGTTCAATTGAATGAGGGATTGAAGTTTGTAGAGGAGCCAGCATCTATTTTGGCGAGGGATGTCAGGCGGTTGCGCTCCAGGGACATTCCGGTTGTTAAAGTTCAGTGGCGTCACCATCCAGTTGAGGAGGCTTCCTGGGAGATCGAGCATGATATGCGTGTCCAGTATCCCTACCTGTTTGAGACTTCTGGTATGGCCTTATGTCTTATTTTCGTGGACGAAAGTCCCTTTAGTAGTGGATGTTTTAATGATCCTTACGGTCATTTCTCTATATTTTCATATAATTTTAGTACTATCTAAATGTATCGTGGATTATTTAATTTAATTTGGCATTTGGTAGAAATATAATTTAGTATTCTTCTAGAATATTTTCGATATAGGTAAAATTCTTTAAGTGATGATATATTTATATTATTTTATAATAGATTTTATGATTTATTAATATTTTAAGCGGAGATAGTAATTTTAGAAATGTTAAAATATTATTATTGTTATAAATGTCTATCAAGATCTAGTTGGTATCTATCAAGATTTGAATTATCTGTCTTTTAGTCAGAAACTATGAGTATTTCCCCTATAAATAGAGGGGTTTTGTTCCTTGTATTCTTAACAATCTTATAATCTCATCTTCAATAAAGAAGTCTCTCTTATTCTCTCTATTTATTCTTGTTCTTGCTTTATATTTCATAACACGTTATCATCACGATGCTGTACCCAATTGAGCTATAACCAATTGAGTAATTGAAATAAAGCCGCCCAATGTTTTCAGTTCATTGCTTAACATGTTTGAGGAATGATTTATTTTATTGAATAATTCCTTATCTTGATCTGATCCGACAACGAGCAACAGTCCACGTTTTGGATAGAACTTTTTTTAATTCCACAGCATTAACATCTTAAGCAAATATTAATTAATACTCAATTGAATAATTTTGATTTGAAAAAGAATTTTTTTTTTTTTTTAAAAAAAAAAGATTATCGTACAAAAGTCCATGCATATCTCGATTTGCATGATACGGGAGATTGAGAAAAAAAATTGATTGGGAAAATTTCCTTCTCTCTGCCCGTGTTTATAATTTACACAATCTTATAAATTTCTATATTATATTATTATAAGGTATCTGTTGACATTAAGTCTTCTATGTAAATTAACAATTTCGGTTTTTAAATTGCTTATATTGATGGATATAATCACTAAAAGTGATTATTATATTTTTAAAGTGCTGGAAGGTTAAATTTTAATGCAGTGTCATTTATTGATGGTGAAATGGAAGATTTAAAGTCGATCTCATTATAAGGGCAAGACATCAGAATAGTTTCAGTGCACCAAAATTGATTTATGTCTAAGACGTCTTTATATGGATAAGACGTTGGGTTTGAATCTCAATGCACCATATTGATGATATTATGATGGCTAAGGCAAAATAATGTATTTTGGATGAAAAGACATAAAATCTGTCCATTGAATATGCTTCATTATGATAAGTCTGAAAGATGACAATTTGCTTCATTCTTGAAGTGAATGTGGTAGCAACATAGAGAAATTTTCTCTATCATATTTATGCCTCGATTTTCTCCTGAAGTAGCAATATCATGAAAGAGGATCTAAGCTATCAAAATTTGATAGAATTAAGGCACGATTATATTCCATTTCTGGGGAATGAGAATTTCGATTGTTTCAACACAAACGTGCACATGTCATGGTAAACTTGGAAATCTACTTCTGAAGAAGTAAATTCAAAAAATTTCATGTAATAGTAAATATGAAATTTACTAAAGTAAAATGACACATGTCATGGTAAACTTGGAGTTTACTAGAATAAAAGTTCATAAGTTGATATGAATGATTGTGACAGCTCGAAGATGTGCATATTGAGTATTAGACATATATTGAAGAACTAGAAAATTCTTCGAGAATTGTTTATGTCGCTTGTTCTCATGATAAGTTGGTTGGACCAACTATTATTTGGATTGGATCCTATAAAATCTGAAAAGTATAAAAGGTGAAAAAGGGCTTGTTCACCTATTATGTGATATATTGAAAAGATGCATCAATAAGATGATCACATGTACATTCATGGTTAGCCTACAGTTTGACATTCATTAAGTTGTTGCTCAATAAAATTGAGTTAAGAGCATAACTTTCAGATTGTGTAATCAAGACAATTCATCTTGATGATGATGGTTTGGCATTGAATGCCTTCGATAAAAAGCTAAACCATTGTTAATGAGAACAAAGCTTTATGTGTTGGTCTGAAATATGATATGTTACATACAATAGCACGTGTATGCATTAGACCAATAAATTATGATTATTTCTTCCCTCTCAATTGGTTCAAGGCCAGGAACCAATTATTCCATCTAATAATTTTGATGTGCGGTATATGATTAATAAATATATCATGATGCATAAAGATGGATTCCTCAAAGAAGATGGAGGATGTATGTTAGTTTTCCTAACATAAGGAGAGATTATAAGCAGCTATGAAGTATGTTAGGAATTATCATCAGATCTTCTTCAAAAGATAATTCAAGTCAAATGACGAAAGCATCTCATATTAAGATGCAAGTGCTCTTATTTTGTGTCCCTAAAGGACAAAGTCCATACATGCGTGAAGTATGGTAGACCAATTGGTTCCAAATGAAATAATCCTTGAAAAATAAGGAGCAAATAATCATAATAAGAAGGCAATGTGCTGTTAAAGAGCCTACGACATAACACTTCATGAAACCTTATGAGAGGTTCAGGTACTTGAAAATAATGAAGTGGTGAGATCTCAAAATGTTATGTCAAAATGTGAACCGATACGAAATGATATATCATTATTATCTTTGATACAATATTGTGAACGACTACGAGGATCCGAATTCTACGTTTATTTAAGTATGCTAACGTAGAAACATTTATCAAGTGACCTGAAAGGATGCATTTTGATAAGCGTAAAATTTACTTGATTTGCAGTCCAGACACTTGAAGATGTCACACTTGACATGTTGGATATTGTTACTTGACAATCCATATGAAAATCCCTAAAGGATTCAAAATGCCTGAAGCATATAAAGTTTCTGGGAAACTTGTTTATTATCCTTATAAGGGATAAATTGATGGTTTGAAAATTATTAAAACTCTTGGAGAGTTTTCAAAAGCAATAAGATTATTTTCTGAAATGAGAAGCATACCGAATTGGATTGGTCCTGAAGTACCATATCTTAGTTCAATTGGTGTACTAATGTATCTTGCAAATACTACGAGGCATGATATAGACTTTCGGTTATTTTGTTAGCAAGGTATATGTCTACTCCTAATAGGAGACATCAAAATGGGATAAAAGACATGAGCTTACTTTATTCTAAAGCTTGCAGTTCCGATCTTGTTGGCTATGCGGATGTTGGGTGCTTATCCGATCCGCATAAAGCTCAGTCTCAAATAGGTTATGTGTTCATACGTGGGGATACTTTCATATCTTGGAGATATACAAAGCAGTCTATCTAGCCACTTCATTAAACCATGATGAGATAATAGCTATTCACGAAGCTAGCCGAGAATGTGTGTGGTTGAGATCCATGATATATGTCATTCAAAAAGAATGTAGTTTGAAATATGATAATGTACTCACAGTTTTATACATAGATAATGTAGCATGCATAACACATCTTAATGGGGGATTCATAAAAGGAGATAGAACGAAGCACACTTCATCAAAGCTTTTCTAGATACATGAGCTACAAAAGAATGGTGATATTAACGTGCAACAGATTCGTTCAAGTGACAATGTGGCTGATTTATTTATCAAGTCTCCTCCAATCGCAACCTTCAAGAAGATGATGCACAAGATCGGGATGCAAAGGCTCAAGGATATTCTCATTAGGGAGAGTTAATACGCATTGTACTCTTTTTTCCTTTCAAGGTTTTGTCCCACTGGGTTTTCCTTGTAAGGTTTTTAATGAGGCAACCTATATGCGTATTGTTAGAGATGTGTACTCTTTTTCCTTCACTAGATTTTTTTTTCACTGAATTTTTTCTAGTAAAGTTTTAACGAGGCACATTATATATCTAGACATTCAAGGGGAAGTGTTATAAATGTATTTAAATTATAGTAAATGTCTATCAAGATCTAATAAGATCTATCAAGATCTAATTGGTATCTATCATGATTTAAAATATTTGTCTTTTAGTCAGAAATTAAGAGTATTTTCCCCTATAAATAGAGGAGTTTTGTTCCTTGTATTCTTAATAATCTTATGATATCATCTTCAATAAAGAAGTTTCTCCTATTCTCTCTATTTACTCTTGTTCTTGCTTTATATTTCATAACAATTATATTTTCTCTATGTATTCTTGTTCTTGCTTTATATTTCATAACAATTATTATTTAATAGAGGTTTTGTTAGAAATAATTTTTTATTAATTATGATACATTTAAAATATTATAATTATTTTATCACAAATTTATGCAATACCCGAATATATTCGTAGTGTAGAAAATTAATTGGTGTGGCCACCACTATCATACATGTAAATGTGGAAAGGGTGGACCACTTTTTGGATGGCTGCCTACCATTACCTCTACATGTAGTAACTTTGACTTTAAAAAAAAATGGAAAGAAGGGTGAAATTTCATTCAATAGCTTTTATATACTATATATATGCACGTAGGTCTGTATTTTTCCATATATTTGGTCTTTCTTGGTTTGCTTTCTTATTTTAGAAAAATTGATTAGAAATCTTAGTTATTCTTATAAAGTTGCATATAAATTAAGAGGCGTGGTGAAAAATAATTTCTTTGATGTCATTTAAATTTGGGTTCTAGCGAGATACTATTTGGAGGTTTCGCGGAAAGATATTATAGCTTTGACGTCCAGGTAGGCTAGGTTTACCTTACCTTTAGATTGAGCTTACTTACGAAAATTGTAAACTATTATGCTAGCTTTGGATAAGTGCTCGTAGATGCGTATTATTTGATATATATAAACTGTCTTATTTATTCGAATTAGGACCCCATTCTAGTAATTATTGGAACTTTATCTTTTAATATAATGTAGCATCTATTACTTTAGGATGTGAAACTAAAATGCAAAATCTTGAATTTATCCCTTTTTAATTAAAATTGACGGATGATTATTTAGACGTTGACATTGTTATGATATGGTATGGATTTTAATATTACCGTTGGGTATGACTACTATGAGTTTCGGTTCAAGTCCGGCATTTGATTATTAATATTACTATGAGTTCCGGTTCGAGTCCGGCATTTGATTATTAATGTTACTATGAGTTTCGGTTTGAGTCCGACATTTATTATTAATGTTACCATGAGTTTCGGTTCTAGTCCTTTGTTTGATTATTATTGTTACTATGAGCTCTGGTTCGAGTCCGACATCTGATTATGGTTGTGGTTCCTCTGAGTTTCAGTTCGGGTCCGGCATCTGATTATGAGTTATATACATGTGGCCTATCGTTATTACCCACTATGTTCGGTTCGAATTCAGCATGTGTCTTCTTGTTATTATCCATTACTACCGGTTCGAGTTCGGCGTCTGGCCTCACGTTACTACCCATTGGTGCCGGTTCAAGTTCGGTGCACATTTGGATGACTATCATGATTTATTGGGATCAGCGCAGTTATAGATTATTTATGTTTATTTTCATTACTTGTGTGTCCCACCGGTTTATGGAGTACGGTTAGGTTAATTGTCTTCTTCAGTATGCCTAGCAGCCTTATAGGGGTCCAGCTAGGTTATGTTTGACTTGTCTGTCATTACTGCATTATTTATTTTCCGTACCTCTTACATTTATTCATTTATCTCATTGGCGTAGCTTGGCAATTGTTTACCATTTCTGTCCCTTTACTGTTGACTTGGATTACATCTTCGCATTGTAGTTATACCTTTTCTGTATTGAGCTCAGTCGGCCGATGATGCCTACTGAGTACCCGTGGCTTTGGTACTCACACTATACTTCTGCATCTTTTTCCTGATGTAGATCCGGGTACTAGCAGTCGACGCTGATGTGACTCCTACCTTCCAGTACTAATTCAGAGCAGGGTGAGCTTGCTGTTGTCCGAGGCTGATCCCCCTCTATCTACTCTTGTTAGTCTTTTGCACTCGAGACTACTTATGTATATTGTGTACATTTTAAATTTTTGTCTAGTACTCTGGGTACCTGTTAGTAGTGACTCTAGTACTGACCTTATCAGGTATTGGGAGGGATTCATTTGTATAGTTGGGTCTTTTTTTTCCTCTCGTTTTGATATAATATATATGCTTCTTTCTTAGTTTTCACTTGTTATTATTGTTGTTATCATTATACGTGATCTTTTATTTGGTCTCTGCCTGTTAGCCCATTACCTATCACTCCGGACTATGGCTTAGCTTGCCTACTGGTGGGTTAAAGTAGGAGCCATCACAACTTGAGAAATTGGGTCGTGACACAAAAAGACTGCTCTTATGTTTCTCAGAACAGTTGAAACTGTTAAGTCAAACATCGCACACAGCAAGACAATCAAAATAGGAGGTGGTCCATCTAATGCTTAGATAATTTTTCCATTTAGAGACCATCTCATAAAAATTAAAGACTAAGGAAGTGGAAAAGAGGAAAATGACTTTTCAAACGAAAGTATAAAACAATAAGTTTCACTGGTGTCATTCTAAGTTCATTATCTTCTCCCCACCACCAACGCCCCGGCACCCATCCTTTGACCATCCTGCCCCCAAAGCCCCAATTCTCCCCTTCCATAAAATTATACTAGATTATATATAAATGCTTTTTGAATAATATATTTTTTTCTTTACAAAATTATGTTAGATTATATATAAATGCTCTTTGAATAATATTTTTGTTTGCTTACTTATCAAATAGTAGAAAATAAGTAAGAAATGCACCTATTTTTCAAGAGACATTTCCCGTGAATAATATTTTTCTTCAAACTGAACACACTCATTAAAAATGTTTACCAGGAAAATATATACGTGAATTTCTTAGTTGTTTTCTTTTGTTTGATAAGTACACCTGAATTTCTTAGTTGTTTTCTTGTGTTTGATAAGTACTGTAAGATTATTATCCTAAAAATATTTATATATAATAATTTAGATAAACACTTCAAGACGGGTGGGGTAAGGGGTGTGGGATGGTAAGGAGGGGGACTACGAGGGTTGGGGTGAAAATGAAGTATGTGGAGGCCGGAGAGGACACCATAAATGAAGAATTATAGAAAAAATTCATATTATTATAGTGCTTTTCATTAATTCATCTTCAAGATTTGATCCCCCTAAGAATGTAGGTTTGGTTCTATTAGGCATTTGTCTTTTAAGTAATTATAGAAAATGCTACATAGAAGATCGGATTGAAAGTGAGGATGCTTATCATCCAAACAACTCCCTCTTGTCAATTTTGTGATATTTATATTTTAAGAGGTCTTGCTCCCTCTTGCCGATTTTATGATATTTATATTTTAAGAGGCCTTGCAATTTCTGTACAATAATTTTTTTTAAAAAAAATTCCTTAACATATTAAACCTAACATTTGTGTGGCAATACGTCATTTTATCAAGGGTAAAAGTCAAATTTCTGAAGTTGTATGGAGTAGTACTTTCTGATAATAGAAAAATGATAATCTTTATGGTACAGATTTTTTTTTAGAAAAAATGTGCCTATACAAATCGGGAAATAAGAAGTACCATTTAGGCAAACTTTTTTATTTTGACCATGAATTACGGACATACAACATTTAAGTTTTTTTTTAGAAATAATATACTTATCTAGATATCACATAGTATAAGATACAATGATTAATCAACAATTAAAATATTTAAAGGACATATGAATAAATCATGGTAAAAATAAAGTTCTTATTTGACGTTTGAAATCTAAATTATGTCACATAAATTGGGACGAAAGAGTAACAGATAACATGTTGCATGTGTTTAATAGCCTAACAAGTAGGGGAGGAGCTAAGGTGGTGCTAGGGTGGTGGGCTGAACCCACTTTGCTAGAAATTAATTATATATGTAGGTCAAATCTTACTTTATATTGTTATAAATTGAATTTTGAACACCCTTTGAAACAATTGAAGTAATTTAGTTAGATACATATTATTGCTTAGTTTGATTTTAACAATTTTTGGTGCACCCAATCGCCGGGGAAATAATTTTATTTGCTATCTAAAATTTGAACATTCTTCGTGAGATTTCTGGCTACACCACTAGTCACAAGAGAGTAGAAATGATTTTCAGTAATTTGGTTTCCATTTCGAAAACTTGCAGTTTCTTGGATAAAAATTGTGCCACTTGGACTGCAGGTTATAGCCTGAAGGTTTCTGTCAAAGTTGCATGAACATAATGCATTTTCTCATTTCCTTCAAAATGAAGCTTTTCAGATGCGTGTTGATTGTTCGTGAACTGTAAACTGCGATGAGATAAGCTAAAGTTCATATAACTTCTATTCGTAATTCAGGACACAGGGTTTATTCCACATTTCCACTGAAAATAACAAACTAGCATGGCATGGAAATGGCGTAGGAGAGTAAAACAAGGAAAATGTGAATGTATAACATCGACACCTTCGTTAGATGTTGGACCTAATTTTTATAGGCTCAACAATGTTATTTCATAGGCTATTTATGGATACTGATGTCATACATGGTGTTCAGGAAGAAGATGATGTCATATTTTCTATCTTTGGTTTACAGAACATAGTAAATACATGTAACATATATATTTATTGCTCTCTTTTATGGCCCTATTTGTGAAAGGCATCAACATGCAGTCCCCCGTTGATGTGAAATTAATCAATGTCATGTAGTCGACAATTTTCTTGTCATCATTCAACTTGAAAACAAAGTAATGTAACAACACAGCAGCGAATATCTTCATTTGCCTATAAGCAAACTCCTTCCCCAAGCAGATCCTCGCCCTACCTGTTTCATCAACAGAAGAATGTCACAATATATAGGCGGTAGGCAAATTAAGTATATACTCGTGATCAGGCTTTACAAATGATAAATTGATAATTAAAGCCAATAACGAGCTTTGATCAACCTGGAATGCTGAAATTGAAGGGGTTCTCTGGCCTGAAGAGTGAAGAAACCATCCCCATCAAGCCATCTCTCTTGTTTATATTCTTCTTCATCATCACCCCTTATAAATTTCGTTCTTCCCATTGCATATGGTAGGTAACATACCATGTCCCCTTTGCTCACGTTGAATCCAACTGGTAAGGTATCATCCTGAAAAGCATATATTCCATCCTGCAGTAAGTGGAAAAACAAAAGTAACAACTTAGAACCTGCATCTACTTGGCAGTTTATATATGATAAAAGAAGTTCTTTATTACCAGTCGAACTGTTGCATAGAGCCTAAGAGTCTCCGTCAATGCTGCGTGAAGACGTTGCATCTTTTCAAGTGCTTCTTCACTCACATTAGCAGAAAAATCCGTCATGTCAGTTGCATTTTTTTTCTCAGTGGTTGCTTCTTTAATCTCTTGTGCTATTTTTTCCTGTAAATGAGGGTACTTGCAAAGCATATATACGAACCAAGATAGGGTGGTCACAGTTGTATCTCTGCATGCTATTATGAAGCAATATTATATCACGCAAATTCTTTGGATCCTTACCAGTTATTTTTGCGAAAACCGTATGTCTTCTTTCTTCCATTGCAACAGGCAAAAGATTCTAATGTCTAAGCATCTATCCGCACTAATAAAAGTAGTAGCCATAAGGCAATTAACTTACAGATAAATCAGCTTCTGGTTTACTCATCTGCTCAGTTTTTATGAGGATCAGCTTATAAACAAATGAATCAACAATTCTTATATTGTTCCGTAACTTGGCCTCCTGAGAGCTCTTTTTATCTTCCATAAGACATCAACATATCTCCAAACTGTTATTGCATTTGCATTGTCAAATGCATCTAAGTTTTTTGCTCTCTTCATTTGAAACACTCATTCTGTCTAGCTCAACTCCAAAAGGAAACACTGAATATCGAATCTAAAGTTGATTTCAAGAATAGATCCTAGATTGAAAAACTAGGTTTACTTGTCTGGTAAAAAACATTAGAAGGGTTGTTGAAGCGGAGTCATGGAATAATGTAACACCTGCATTTTTTTCGGACTAGAAATCGAAGCGTCGTTCCTACGCGTATTGACCCGAACTAGATGATTCTTTGTTAATATATGTGTGGTGATAAATCCTACAGTGTGGGAATACCTTTGGATACGAATTGAGGTCACAAAAATCCCCTAACTCAAAAACGAGTTGAAAACAATTCCATCGAGTACGTTTTAGTGGACACTTCAACTTGGGTCAACTTTCGTCGAGCATAACTTATGTTATATAATGAACTGGGTGGCCTTCTATATATCAAATGAAAGGCCTTTGAGTCCTCTTTCCAGCGGAATTAATTTCGTCGAAACCCAACATCGGAGTAAAAAGTTATACCCAATTTACTTCAGCATATCAGTCTGTCAAACCGAGGGACTGCTGCAGCGTTTTTGATTTCCTTAGGGGTATTTTGATATTTTTCGTCATCCCAAAATTCTTCCACACGATTTAAATCATCTAAAACACTCTATAATCCATTTCTTTTATTAGTTTTAATCTCTCAATTCCTCTCCTCTCTCAAGAGTAAAATGGAAACTAGGCTTTCTTTCAAGATCAAGAATCAATCTCGTAAGTCCAAGATTTCTAAAGAACAAATCAAGATTCGAGTTCTACTCTTCAAACCTTGTAATCTAAGGTACGTGGGGTTTTCCTAAATCTACATGGGCATGGTAAATTCTTATTAATCATGTTAAAGGTTTAGAAATTATGAATTTACAAAAAAGGGGTTTTGGATTTATAATTAGATTCATGCTTTTAAAGTTTTTGATGATATTAATTTGGTCTTGAGGCCTTTCCCCAAATCTGATCTATAACCATGTTTAAGTAGATATATGTATGAGTTTGATGAGTTTGAATTATGAAGTGAGAGCATGAACTATTTGAAATCCTTCTCTTATTTACAAGTCTCTTAACTTCGTAAGATATGATGTGTTCGAAATGTGATATTGGAAATATAATTCAATATAAAAGCCTTGACTTTGTTTATGACTTGATTATGATTTTTGAATTGACGAGAGAGGGTTTTACATGTTGGTAAGTGCTGAAAATAATGGGTTGTTGAAACTCATGACCACCACATGTTTGTTGAAATGATTGAAAAGAATGACCTTTGCGTAATTTGATAAATGTTTTGGAAGAATGAATCTTTCGGAATTGTTTGAAGTATGGTGGTCTAACCTTTGTATTTTGAAAGAGAAAGCTGTAAAGGATATTTTATGGCTCGGAATTATGACTTGCAAGTCTTGGTATGACGATATCAAATCAGATAAAGTCATGATAAAACTCAGAACAGGATACAGATTTCAGATTTTGAATTCAAAAAGATGCATGTTTAGAATGGGTTAAAAACTGGGCACTAAGAAAGTTAGGAGTTACCCGAAGAAGGCACGAGTCATAGATTCATTACCCGAAACCGTGTTTTGCCGATACGGGTAACTCCTAACTTTCTTAGGAGTTGGGGGCGTATCAGATTCAGATGCTTTAACCCTTGCGGCAAACTTGGGTTGGGGGCTTGACCGTCGAGTTAATGGCGGATCCCATATTGCCCGAGGGAAACTTTCAGATATGTAGGGTGTACCACTTACCTCAGAAGTAAAAAAATAAAGAATGGTTTTACATTTACAGATTTGCATTGAATGATTAATTTAAGTTGCCCATGTGTTTTAAATTATTTCTTGCTTAACATTTTTATGAAATGCTCTCACCTATGTTGTATATAAAAGTACATTATTTTGGATTGCTCTGCGTACCAGTATATCTGCATTGACCCCCCCTCCATCTTAGGATCTAAGGCACAGTCTCGGGGTCCAGTTCAGCAATAGGTTTGAGTGCGTCGGAAGTTGCAATTGGTGAGTCTCCCTTACTTTGGAAGGCCTGTATTAGAACTTGTTATTGTTATTTCATTTTGATTCATGGCCCGACTGGAGGCTTATCCAGATTTCAGACAAATGTCATTTTCAGTTGTTAGAGATTTCGTAGACTGATGTTAGACGTTGTTTAGAGGTTTATGTTTTCCATTCCAGATTGTTCAATTGAATTATGCTATCGACCATGATTCCGTTTTGTTTTGTATTTCCCCAGTTCCTCTTTGTAAATGAATGGTGTATATGATTGCAAGTTAGAAGGGCTCTCGGGCCTTCATGGTTCGGGATCCCCGTCACGGCCAGGGCCCCAGTTCGGGTCGTGACATGGAAACTTACTTGAATGTCAATTGTCTGGCAGGAATTGGCAGCTTCAGACAATATGTGAGCTAGCTTTGTCACATCTTTCTGAAGACCACACTGCTGAATTCCCTCAAGACCCTCGTGGAGAAGTCTAGGGGCGGCTCAACGAATTTGGTGGCCTAAAACCAAATCTTAATGTTGCAGTGGGTGAAAGTGCCACATTAGTTGGGGAATGGACTGATAGTCTGCTTGCATGGACTTGGGTAATCCTCCCCTCGTTAGCTAGGTTTGGGGTTGAGTTAGGCCCAGGTGTTGTTATGGAGATAACGGAGTTCTGAAAATTATCCATGGAAACCACTGCCAATCTGCCATGTCCTTGTGCAAATTTGGCTTGTCATGTATCGCTAAAATACTTTTTTTTTTACTTAACTCATCTTCATCTTGAATTTTTTTTTTTGGTTTTATACAATCTTTTTTGCATCAGCAATCTTGTACAATTTTCTGTGCATCAGAAATTTATGTACACTTTTTTTGTCTCTCTTATTTCCTGTTTGTCTTTTTTCCTGAAAAATCTCGTGAGCTCATTAGTCTGATGGTCCTTTTGAAATTGGATAAATCTGAAGCAAAGTGTCAAAATGTGTACATGCCATGTTTGTCCGTTCTGCTTTATAGGGTATATGATCTGATCTAGTCAATCAAACTTTATGATCTAATGTGCTATATGTTCCACTAATGAGGCAAATTGGACAACAGGGTGCTACATAATTTCGAGTCCTACTTTTTACTTGGTTATTTAAGTTCACTAGAAAAACCAACATTTTGAATATGGAATCTAGGAGTGCAACATCTTACTAATATGAAGCCATTTCGTACTTCTAAGAAGACATCAAGAACTTGATGAAATAGTACTAGTATACACTTTCTTGACACAAAGTTGTGAATAGTTGAACTAATAGTTCAAATTGTCAAAAATGGACAGTCATGACTTCTGTATATTAGCTTTAAAGATGACATTCAAAATGCCTTCTGCATTTCAGCCTCCTACTAATTCTCATCTTGGAACTGCATGAACTGGAAGCCCTTCATTGATATGAAGTGTAAACATGGTTCTGTAAGTTACTACTTTCGTCTCATCGGATAATTTGAACCTGAAGAAATGAAGAAGAGCCATTGCTAAAATCTTCATTTGCTTGTAAGCAAAATCTTTGCCTAGACATATTCGTGGACCAGCCTGTGAATCAAGAAAACAAACAACTTAGAGAAAGGATAATATTGAAATTTTTGTTGGTTGTCCCTTCTTTGGGACAGATATTTAGTAAGTGATCCTCTTTTTTTAGTTCTCTTACAACTTATGGACCTTTTAGACAACGATCTAAGATCCCCTTTGAGCAGACTGAATATCTTATGAGAAAACATTTGACCGCGGTCTAGAATTTTGGAAGTTATCACAACCATTAGATGACGGTATGATATTTTTGTGTGCAAGGTCAATATATGAACAAACATTAGGCTCGAGTCTAACATTGTACGAAAGGTAATTTATCAAGGGTTATGTTTGTACAACAGCTTAACTTCTTTAGGTCTCTACAACTTGGCATCTTTGAGACTAATCTCTTATTTTTTGCAATATGCTTCCCAACAAATGTAGAGCCTCAACAATAAATACCAATTCACGAGTTACCAAGTATGAAGGTTTAATACATACATGAAATGCTATGAATTTGAATGGTGACTCTGGCTGGAAAATCCCTTCTTTCAACCATCTTTCAGGTCGGAAATCTTCAGCATCATTCCCCCAAATATAAGGCATTCTTCCCATTGCATAGGATATATAATTGACTTCATCCCCCTTTCTGATGTGAAAGCCATCAGGAAGAACATCATCTGCATCTGCACACCTGCCATCCTGAATATGAACAAATAACATGTTACACGTGTCAAATAGTCACTCGAGAGAGTAGAACGAATAGAGTAATTTGGTTTCAATTTTGAGAAATTGCAGTTTCTTGGCCAAGAATTGTACCAATGGGACTGCAGGGTATAGCCTCAAGGTTTCTGTCAATGCTGCATGAAGATAATGCATTTTCTCAAGGACTTTTTCTGTAATACTGGCAACAAAATCTTCCAAATGTTCCTCGTCCTTTATGTTATTACCAGTAACTTCTGTTATTTCCGCAACCACCTTTTCTTGTATCAATGGGTTCTTGCAAAGCATGTAGAAAAACCATGAAAGAGTATTAGCAGTAGTGTCTTTTCCAGCAAGCATAAAATTCAGTATTATGTCTCTGAGATACTGATCAGTCATTTTCTCTGGATCCTTCTTGCTCTCTACCAGAAACCTTGACAGTATATCCTCCTTATCAATCTTGCAGAACAGACAAAAAATTCATAAATAATGATAAGAGTCAACAAGATTCCGTACTTTAAAGGATGTAAGTATAAAGGTCTGGCGTTCCTAACACGCTAATAATACTCAAATTAAGACTTACAGAATCTTGTTTCACTTCTAGCTGTTTGCGCCTTGTTCTAATCAGTTCATCAACAAATTCGTGGATGAATTTGATGTTCTTTTTCAGGAGAGCTTCAGAGCCGATATTGAAGTATCTCTTAAGCTTCCAGAATGAATCGGCATAACGCCAATATATCAGTTCATTGGAATCATCAAAGGCCTTGATGAAATTGTTATCATCTCTTCCTGATCTATCCAGGCAGTTCAGATCAACTCCAAAGCCAACTTTGAATATTGAATCCAAGGAACATCTCATTAGCAGTTACTACAAGTATGGTGGTATAAATAGCGTCGTGATAACAACTGACTATTGAAATAATACCAATAGTGTTAAGTTATTTAGGGACTCATAAAGTTGAAAAGAAGTGCTAAAGGAGTTGTTCAGCGACTTACTTGCACATCAAAAACTTGGTTGGAGATAGAGAACTGAAAAAATTTTCTGACTAATTTGACTGCTCTTTTTCTGAAAACTGTGCAGCTAAAGTCTCTCAATACCCTAGCTGAGAACTCCAGGCTTGCAAGCTTTCTCTGCTGCTTCCATTTGTCACCATCCACTGCAAAAATCCCTTCTCCAAACAAATCCATTATTATCTCTTGATTACGCTTGCCTTTAGAATACTTGCCAAACTTCGTCTTAAGAATGTGCTCAACATTTCTTGGATCAGTGGTGCATATTATACTCTCGCCTGGAGCTAGAAATCAGGAAGTAGGGAGTTTCTTGGCGATTTCTGTTTGATAATCATAGAGTCTTTTGAAGTAGAAGAGTTGATGTAACACAGTTCCTACCACTGGTGCATATTTGGGGTTTCTGATTGACTTGTCAGCATAGATCCTTAGTATTAAAACTAAGAAGGAAGTGAAAGCAATGACAGAGAGAGTTCCTGTACAGGTGAAGATGGTATAGAGGACATCCATTTTTTTTTCTAATATGGAGAGGTGACAACCATCTATCTGTATATACACACGGGCAAAGTCAAAACTGAAAGTTGTTCACTTGTCAGTTCATTTGCCGTAAGGATCTGAACAGCTTTCTTGTCGAATTTAGTATAAAACTCGAATCCTATTGGTACTAGAGAGGATATGCTTAAGAAGCTTTACTGATGCTTTTTTAATTCTTAGTAGATTTATCAAAACAGTTTTCTTGGAGGGAACTGTTAGTTTCGATTCTTGCTGGGCTGGACTGCTAAAATATTACTAGTCACATCATAGAAAATGAACTGAAAGAAACTGACAGAATAAAGAAAAGAACATGTCCCTATCACATACCGTATGGTTTATCTTGCCTGCAACTTCCTCTCCTGTTTTTTCTTGTTTGTCCTAACCTCACCAATCGGCTCCTGTAGTCTCTATGCTTTATTGATTATTATAATTAACCTGAGTAACAAGAATATACATAAACTAATCAAGAATCATGCTTAATCATTAGAAAGAAGTTTCTGTTGTAGATTTTTCTCAAGGTAACATTTTGGAATTAATGCATAGTTGATTGATTGATAGAGAACCACAGATTAAGGGCGCATGCAGATTCAATTGCAATTTTCTGTGTATCAGAAACTTCTACTCAATTCTCTGTTTCATTGTTAAGTTTTATTCAAGCTCTCTCTCTCTCCCCCTCCCTCTCTCTCCTAGTTCCTTTGTCTTTTTCCTCTTTATTTCCTGAAAACTCTTGAGCTCATCTGTTTGATGGTCCATCTGGTAAAAGTCTCAAGCTGATATTAGTTCCTTGTGAGTTAGGCAGCTGCTGCAATTTCAACTTTTCTATGCCACATCTGTTCATCCTAGGTATTCGCACTGGGATGGCGACTCAAGATCAGTCTCATGAGAACTTTTATAGGGTGTAATCTGATCTAATTGATCGAATTTTGTGGTCTCGATAACATCAGAAGTTCGTAACTCATTGTGTGTTATATGTTTCAGTAAGAAGGAAAAAAGAGCATTAAAATTGATAATAGTAGTTTGTCATAACTCCTAATTTTAGTTTGTTATTCAAGTTCATTAAAAAAAGCCAAGTTAGGAATATGGAATTCAGGGTGCAACATCTCACTAACATGAAGCCATTCCTTACTTTTAAGAAGAAATCAAGTACTTGATGAAATATTAGCATCCGCTTTCTTGTCAGAAAGTTGTGAATAGTTGAACTTATAGTTCATATGGTGGAATGGATAGTCATTACATCTGTAGATCATCTTTAAAGATGACTTTTTATATTGTTCGAATTAGAAAGTGCCTTCTGCATTTCATGCTTCTACTAATCCTCTTCTTGGAACGGCATGAACCTGAAGCCCTTCTTTAATTTGGAGCGTAAACATGGTTCTATAAGTTACTTCTCTCGTATCATCGGATAATTTGAACCTGAAGAAATGTAGAAGAGCCATTGATAATATCTTCATTTGCCGGTAAGCAAAATCTTTGCCTAGACATATTCTTGGACCAGCCTGCATATTTAATGAACCAATGAGTTGGAGAAAAGATAGTACGATGCTGCCCCTGCATCAAGGAAGCTTTAGCATTAAATAGCTTATGGTATTGTAATCCCAATTACAGATTGTCAAGAATGGACCTTGGGCCTAACTCAACCTCAAAAGCTAGCTCAAGAGGTGAGGATTACCCAACTTCATATAAGCAAACTACTAGTCCATTCCCCAACCAATGTGGGACTTTTACCCACTCTAACACAGATTACATACAATACAGGCCAAAAGTTCTCTAGACCAAAGCAAACTGCTATCTTCTCGGTTCCAAGCTAACATAATCATCAAAAGCCCTTGACGAGATCTTAATCAGCTCTCTGCTAAAACTTGACATGCTTGAGCATAATCATCCTACTTTCGAACTATACTTAAAACCGACTGTATATCCTTAGTGATCACCTATATCAGTTCAGAAGACACTACATATGAAGGTATAATATAATTAAAACATACTCTTACATGAAATGCTATGAATTTGAATGGTGACTCTGGCTGGAAAATCCCATCTTTCAACCATCGTTCAGGTCGGAAATCCTCAGCATCATTCCCCCAAATGTAAGTCATTCTCCCCATTGCATAGGCCATATAGGAGACCCCATCCCCTTTCCTGATGTGAAAGCCATCAGGAAGAACATCATCTATGTCCGCACACCTGCCATCCTGAATATCAACAAATAACATATTGCAAATGATAAATACTCCAAGATAGATATAGAAGAGTAGAAACAATAGATTTATTTGGTTTTGGTTATGCATATATTGCAGTTTTGTGGACAGAAGTAGTACCAGTGGGACAGCAGGGTATAGCCTCAAGGTCTCTGTCAATGTTGCATGAAGATAATGCATTTTCTCGAGGACTTCTTCTGTAATACTTGTTACAAAATCATCCACACTTCCATTATCCTTCATGTTATTACCAATAACTTCTCTTATTTCCTGAACAATCTTTACTTGGATCAAGGGATTCTTGCAAAGAACATAGAAAAACCATGAAAGAGTATTAGCAGTACTATCTTTGCCAGCAAGCATGAAATTCAGTATAATATCTCTGAGATACTGATCAGTCATTTTCTCTGGATCTTTTTTGCTTTCTACCAGAAACCTTGAGAGTATGTCCTCCTTATCCATCTTGCAGAACAGATAAAAGGTTAATAATTATGTTAGACTCAAAGGAGTTAAAAGATGAAAAGGCGACATTTCTAGCTCTCCAAACAGTCTAATAATAAAAGATCAAGACTTACAGAATCTTGTTTCATTTCTAGATGTTTGCGTCTTGTTCTAATCAATTCATCAACGAATTCTCCGATGAATTTGATGTTCTTTTTCAGGAGAAATTCAGAGCCGATGTTGAAGTATCTCTTAATCTTCCAGAATGGATCGACATAGCGCCAATATGTCAATGCATTTGAATCATCAAAAGCCTTAATGAATTCGTTATCATCTCCACTTGATCCGTCTAGACAGTTCAGATCAACTCCAAAGCCAACTTTGAATATTGAATCCAGAGAGCATCTCATTAGCAGTTCCTACAAGTATGGTAGCATATTTTAGTGATAAGACTGGCTAGTGATAACCCTGAAATTTGTTTAGTTGTTCAATGACTTACTTGCATATCAAAAACATGGTTGGCAACAGACAACTCAAAAACCTTGCCGACCAATTTGGCTGCTCCTTTTCTGAAAACTGTGCAACTAAAGTCTCTCAATACTCTAGCTGAGAACTCAAGACTTGCAAGCTTTCTCTGTTGCTTCCATTTCTCACCATCCACCGCGAAAATCCCTTTGCCAAACAAATCGTCTATAATCTCTTGATTTTGCTTTCCTTTGGAATACTTGCCAAAGTTGGTCTTAAGTATGTGTTCAATATTTCTTGAATCTGTGGTATATATTTCACTTTGCTCCGGCGACAGAAGCCGGGAAGTAGGGGTCTTTTTAGCCACTTCTGTTTGATAATCATAGAGTGTTTTGAAGTAGAAGAGTTGATGAAACACAGTTCCCACCACTGGTGCATATTTGGGGTTTCTGATTGACTTGCCAATATAGATCCTTACTATTAAAACTAATAAAGGAGCTACACAAATGAACAAGAGAATAGCTACACAGGTGAAGATGGTATAGAGAATATCCATTTCTATTTCAGAAAGGTTGTATATTTGGAGAACTAACAATAGTCTGTATATACTATATATCACACAAATGCAAAATCAAATCAAGAAACTTGTTCACAATCGATATGATCATGGAAAAACCAAGGTCCTATTCATACAGAAACTGAATTGAAAGAGACTTGTAGAATAAACAAAAGAACATGTCACTGTTGCTTTGGAGCAAGGATAAATTATACATTAATATATACTATTATAGGTTGGGACCCCTGTGGATTTAAATATAGATATGACGTTTCATCTTCACACATAATTAAGGTTTATATAGTCTGCAACTTGCTCTGCTGTTTTTGCTTGTTTGTCCTCAGACCAGTAATTACTTAACTATATTTTCATCCAAGGTATTTGTGCTTGGATGGCAGGTCAAGATCAGCTTCATGAAAACCTTTATAGGGCATAATCTGGTCTAGTATATCAAATTTTGTAGTCTAGGTAAATATCAGAAGTTCTTGACTTAACTCATTGTGTGTTATTTGTTTCAGTAACAAGGAAAAAGAGCATTAAATTGGACTTTGTAGTTTTTTATAATTTGAACTCCTAATATTTAGTTTTTTATTCAATTTCACTAAAAAAAGCCAATTTAGGAATATGGAATCCAGTAGCAAGTTAGAAATCAAGAACTTGATGAAATATTAGCATCCACGTTCTAGTAAGAAAGTTGTGAATAGTTGAAGTTGTAGTTCATATGATAGTCATTACATCTGTAGATTAGCTTTAAATATGACATTTTGTATCATTCGAATTTATAATTGCCTACTAATCCTCTTCTTGGAACTGCATGAACCAGAAGCCCATCATTGATATGGAGTGTAAACATGGTTCGATAAGTTACTTCTTTCGTGTCATCGGATAATTTGAACCTGAAGAAATGTAGAAGAGCCATTGATAATATCTTCATTTGCCGGTAAGCAAAATCTTTGCCTAGACATATTCTTGGACCAGCCTGTAAATTAAATAAACCAATGAGTTAGAGAAAAGATAACATATATATACAGATTTAGCAGTATATCCCTTATAGTTTTCTAATCCAATTACAGATTAGTAGATTACATACAATACAGGCCAAAAGAATACATAAATTCTTTAGACCAAAGTAAAAATATTATCTTCGCGGCTACAAACTAACATATGCATCAAAAGCCCCTGGCAAGATTTTGAGCAGTTCTCTGCTAAAACTTGACATCCTTGTGCATAATCTCCTATTTTGTGAACTATACTTAACAGCACCAATATAGCCCCAGTGATCACCTATCAGTAGACGCAAAGTATGAATGTATAAAATAATTAAAACATTCTCTTACATGAAATGCTATAAATTTGAATGGCGACTCTGGCTCGAAAATCCCATCTTTCAACCATCTTTCTGGCCGGAAATCCTCAGCATCATTCCCCCAAATGTAAGGCATTCTCCCCATTGCATAGGACAGATAATAGACCCCATCCCCTTTACTGATGTGAAAGCCATCAGGAAGAACATCATCTGCATCCGCACACCTGCCATCCTGAATATGAACAAATAACATGTCGCACAGGACAAATAGTCACAGAGAGATGCAAAAGAGCAGAAACGATATAGTATTTTTTTGGTTTTGGTAATGCATATATTGCAGTTTTATGGACAGAAGCAGTACCACTGGGACAGCTGGGTATAGTCTCAAGGTCTCGGTCAATGTTGCATGAAGATAATGCATTTTCTCGAGGACTTCTTCTGTAATACTTACTACAAAATCATCCACACTTCCATTATCTTTCATGTTGTTGCCAATGACTTCTTTCATTTCCTCAACAATCTTTACTTGGATCAATGGGTTCTTGCAAAGCACATAGAAAAACCATGAAAGAGTATTAGCAGTAGTGTCTTTTCCAGCAAGCATGAAATTCAGTATTATGTCTCTGAGATACTGATCAGTCATTTTCTCTGGATCTTTCTTGCTCTCTACCAGAAACCTTGACAGTATGTCCTCCTTATCCGTCTTGCATACAGATAAAAGGTTAATAATTATGTTAGACTCAAAAGTGATTTTGAAATAACATACAAAAGATTAAAAATCATTTCTTGCTCTCCTAACATTCTAATAACTAAGACTTACAAAATCTTGTTTCATTTCTAGCTGTTTGCGTCTTGTTTTAATCAATTCATCAACAAATTCTCTAATAAATTTAATGTTCTTTTTCAGGAGAAATTCAGAGCCGATGTTGAAGTATCTCTTAAGCTTCCAGAATGGATCGACATAACGCCAATATGTCAATTCATTTGAATCATCAAAGGCCTTGATGAATTCGCTATCACCACCACCTGATCCATCCAGGCAGTTCAGATCAACTCCAAATCCAACTTTGAATATTGAATACAAGGAGCATCTCATTAGCAGTTCCTACAAGTATGGTAGCATAGTTTAGAGATAAAGACTGGCTAGTGACATAATCCTGAAATTTTACCAAGTTCTTAAATGACTTACTTGCATATCAAAAACTTGGTTGGCAAGAGAGAACTCAAAAACCTTGCTGACCAATTTGGCCGCTCCTTTTCGGAAAACTGTGCAGCAAAAGTCTCTTAATACTCTAGCTGAGAACTCAAAACTTGCAAGCTTTCTCTGTTGCTTCCATTTCTCACCATCTACGGCAAAGATCCCTTCGCCAAACAAATCCATAAAAATCTCTTGATTTCGCTTGCCTTTGGAGTACTTGCCAAAGTTCGTCTTAAGAATGTGTTCAATATTTCTTGAATCAGTAGTATATATTTCACTCTGCTCGGGCGCTAGAAGCCGGAATGTCGTGGTCTTTTTAGCCACTTCTGTTTGATAATCATAGAGTCTGTTGAAGTACAAGAGTTGATGAAACACGGTTCCCATCACTGGTGCATATTTGGGGTCTCTGATTGACTTGCCAGCATAGATACTTAGTATTAAAACTAAAATGGAAGCAACACAAACGAAGAAAAGGATTGCTACACAGGTGAAGATGGTATAGAGAAAATCCATCTTTTTTTTTTCAAAAGTGGTGTATATTTAGAGAATGACAACCATAAATACAAATCACTATATAACACACATGCAAAGACAAATCAAGAAACTTAACGAATCACAATGGTTTGGATTCTTGCTTGAGTGGGAGCAAGGAAAAATCAATGTCCTAGTCAGGGCAGCCACTATTTGTATATGGATAAAGTTTTTTTTTTTCTTTTTATGTATACAGCAGATGTTCAACCCCTTTAGCTTCTTCATGTGTCTATTTTTTTCATTTTCTGAACCCCTTCGTGACGTGAAAAATCTGGCTCCGCCACCTCCTAGTCATATAGAAAATGAATGGTTGAAAGAAACTTGCAGAATAAACAAAAGAACATTTCACTAGTCGCTCCTGATCACTTGGAATAAGCATTAAACTATTATCGGTTGGGCATCAGATATGGTGTTTCATCATCACACGTAGCGTAAGGTTTGTATAGTCTGCAAGTGCAACATACCCTGCTGTATTTGCTTGTTTGTCCTCACATCAGCATTAACCATCGTTAACTCTATGCATATGAGCACTAATTTAACTTTACTAACAAAACTCTAACGAAAACACAAACGTAACCTGTTAGGTAATTTAACTCGGCATATAATTATCGTTTGGTTGGAAAACAATTATTTCGAGATAAATTATGTATATGAGATAACTTATTCCATTAGTGTAATTGATGGGATAAATGATCCCGATAGTAACTAATATCTCACAACAAATATAGAATAAAATAATCCTTTACTTTATCTCAAAATTATTTATTCCTCATACCTTATACCAAACGATCGTGTACTTGATGGTGGGAGGTAGTAAGTGGTAAGTACCTGTCAAATAGTTCAGCTAACACACCACGGTTGGAAAAGAAAATTGCTAATACAAACTAGTCAAGAACCATAGTCATTTGAAAACTGTTTTATGGTAGAAATTTCTCAATGCAACAGTTTGTTACATGTTGATAATCCAGATATAGCATGGATCCACACGACGTTCCTTTGAAATGGGAAAGAAGGCCAAGCTCCGTAAAAGTCCAATGGGCTTCTCTTATACTCATCCATCCCAAATTACCCGTCCTAAATTGAAATGGACATTGATTAAGAAAAATAATTAATAACATGGCTAGCTTACCATAATGTACCTATTAAATGATGTTTACATTTTAATTTGAAGAAAAAGTAATTAATGTAAAGGGTAAAACATGGAAAAAAAATTTATCTCTTCTTCGTTAATGAAAAACAACAAGTAAAATAGGAAATCAAATTAGAAAATTAGGAACAGATAATTTGGGATGGAGAGAGTAATACAAACTCCACATTAATGACGAATCTAACAAGGATCATGGTTCATAATCTTCTCGCTATCTATTGTGTTGATCCACTTGGCTATATTTCTCGGTCCCTCCCCTAAGTACATATCAATTTAATATTAAATAAATAAAAGGTTCAAATTGGAATATTCCTTTCTCTAATTTAAATAATATTATTATATTAAGATAAGAATATGATATGTGGTCAGTTTCCTATCGCAAAATGCGCTAATTGAGGAACAAAAGATTAGTTTCACGGCTGCGGACTATGAGAATATCTTGAGCAACCAAAAAAAAAAAAAATATGATATATGACTATCTTATTTAAATAATATTATTCTATTAAGATAAGAATATGATATGTGACTATCTTATTTAAATAATATTATTAAATCACTCTCTCATCTCAAATTGTATGTAGTATCATTTTCTACTATTTTACCCTCATTTATTTCTTTAGATTTATCAAATATTTATTTTATTGGGATATTTGTAATCTTCATGAATAACTATTAATCACTACAAATAAAATAAAAAAAAGATAAGTAGTCTTGTTATAATTTAAAATAATTATTTTAAAAAAATAATCACAATATATAATTTAAGAAGGAAAGAGTATGTATTTGAGATTTCATAATTGAATTGATGCAAAGTGATGCAACCTTATATTTTTTGTGAGATTTCATAATTGAATTGATGGAAAGTCATGCAACCTCATATTTTTTTTTCCGACCATCTTAATATTTATTGGTTGTTAAATTAATTAATTGTTGTATTACTTAATTTTTTTCAAATAGTCGAGCAAGAAAATAAAAGCAATTCTGAAAACCGTACGTGCTCCATGATTATTCAGAAAAAGTACCTTACTTCATCCAAACATCCAAACATCCAAACAGGGCCTTAATGGTACCAAATTTTCCAATTCACCATTAATACAATTTTCTCTCGCAAATGAGTTTTCTAAAAGACCTAGCAGAAACCCTAAGCTCGATGTTCACCGATACACCATCGCCATCGTCTTCTTCTCCGAACGATAATCCTCAGCAAAACTCCGGCGATCGGACGATGGATGGCGTTGCTACCGGAAACGAACGGACGGCGTATAAGCTAAAAGGATACTTTGAATTGGCGAAAGGAGAGATCGATAAAGCTGTTAGAGCTGAAGAATGGGGGTTGGTCGATGATGCAATTTCACATTATCATAATGCTCAAAAGATACTTGCTGAAGGTGTTTCTACCCCGGTTCCTTCTTATATAACTTCTAGGTATTCTGTTTTTTTCCCTCCCATTGAATTCAATTTTAGATCTTTTTGGTGTATTTTGTGTGTTGTGTATTTTTTTTTTCTATAATTCCACGGAACCGTGGTATCTGGGTCAGCTTTCACACACCTCGACTAATTGCACGGGATACCTTCACCAGCAACATATATCAAGCAACTATGTCCACCAAGGCTAGGATAGATGGCAAGACATCACCTAGTATTTTGGTCTTAGCTGGGATTTGAATATAAGACCTCATGGTTCTCACCCACTTTATTGACCACTAGGCCACATCCTTGAATGCACAAGGTAACTTTGTCCACTAAGGCTAGGACAAATGGGAAGAATCACCTAGTGGTTTCTTTTAATTGTCTCTAAGGTTTCTCAACCCACTTCATTGACCTAGGCCGCATTGTTGGGTGCATATTATTGTTTGATTAGAATCATTAGAGGCTTAATGCTACAATATTTTAATGAATAGGATTTTGACAGAGGCAAATCCAAGAATTTAAGGGGGCGTTTGGCCATGAAATTTTTCACTTTTTACGGAGTTGAATTCAGGAAAATGCGATTGGCCATAAAATTTTTGGAACTAAGTTGAATTTCGGAATTTTCCAAAATGTGAAAAAATGAGAAGTGTTGTCTCTTTTTTCACTCCAAAATTACTCACAAAAATTCAAAAAACAACTCCAATTTGTATTCATGACCAAACACAACTCCAATTTTCAAATATTATTTTCACTTTGAAAACAAAAACTACTTTTTCCAAATTTCACAGTAAAACATGTCCAAACACCCACTAAGTCAGTGCGAAGTCTACTGCAGGCACCCTTTTTTTGTGACAGTGAGTGCAGATTTTCTGGAAATATATATTTAGAAAAATTGTCAACTTGGCACGCATATGTATAGTTCAAGGTGAGAGTAGGGGGTATGATCAACCTTAGCTCATTGTTTGCCTAATATGTTTAAATTGAATGGGTGTATGTTATCTAATTTGCTTAAGTGTTGGTGTTAGGGAAGATAAAAATAATCTAATGCTTATTGGTTGAGTGGAACGGATATAGAAGATTATATAGTCAACCCCAATTAGTTTGGGATCGAGGTATATTTGATTGATTGATTATTTGGTTGGGCTGGGAATTCTGAAGATTGAATGCAGTGCACTCTCTTTGACCTGTAGAATTCTATCTAACTTTCTAAACATAACTTGTGACATATGATTGTCATGTCTGCGTTTTACGCTTCAGTGCGGCAATATGGATATTACTGCATCTGCATGTATATTTTCAAACATATATATGGTTTAGCATCATGGGTAAGTGGTAACCTAGAGAACCATGACAAGTCTGTTTCTTATATGAGTTGGCTTCTTCTTTAATCGTGGAAATGCCATGTCAGGCGCACCTATCAGAATTGGAACAGACCAGTTACCAGATCCACCTATCATCGCCGGCATAACCGTAAAAGAAGATCTTTTAAAAAACGTGAGCCGTTATTAAAGTTGATGATGCCCACCAAGAAGTTGATCGTCGGGTCGTGCTAATTCCATACGAATCAAACTAACACTGCTCTTACTCTTCGTAATAGGAGTTTTATGTGTATAATTAAATTTCTGAATTTTCTTTTGAGTATTCTTTCTCCTATTTGTGTGCAATTGAGCATCATACACATGTTCAGAATGCTAATTCATTGAACACCAAGATCCTGCAGCTCTGTCTGTGTAGACTGGATTCGTTTTTCTTTGATAAGGTAAGTGTGTTTCATTCAGAAACAAGGCCGAGTTGGCCATATACAAAGAAAAATCCAAAAGGCAAAGAATTTGCAAAATTTGATTCTCTACAAAGTCCACTCATTCTTCTATATGACTAGGGGTTTTATAGGTGCATCAAAAGAAAATAAGAGACCGGAGGCTATTCTTCTCTTGAGAAAAACTCGATTCTACCCCCTCAAAAGCTCTCCTATTTCCCTAATTCAAATAATCCACATCAACGCAAGAGGGACCAAGTTCCATGCTTTACTGCTCCTCCTTCTATTCCCGTTTCTCCGACAAAACATTAAATTTTTCACAGGTTTTGGCATAACCCAAGAAACTCCGAACCACTGAAATATATCCCACCATAATCTCATGTTAAAGACACAATTGTCAGTCTCTTTCTCTTTCTGCAGCAAGAGTTCCTTTGATCTTCTATGTGATTTTTTAGATTTTTGAAGTAGCATGTCAGCAATTGTAGGTACACAGGATGGAAAATGGGTTGGTTTCCTTCCGTACACCTAGTAAAATGAACAGAAACCTTATGATTAAAGTAATATGTGGTAACTCATTGTTTTCTGTCATATGTGATTTTCTTAGCCATCTGATGGATTATGGAGTAATTGAGACACAACTCTCCTCTTGTGGTTTTTAAACAGTGAACACGAGAAGGTGAAATCATATCGTCAAAAGATATCAAAATGGCAGTGTCAAGTTTCAGACAGGCTTCAGACTCTAAGTCGACGGACAGGTTCAAAAATCCTATTGTTTCTTGGATTTGTTTTAATCATATCTCAGCTATCAGAGAGAATAACTGAGTAATTTTCTTTCTTTTCTTTGCGCATACTCCCATTTCAGGTGGCACATCTTCAGTCAAGGTATGAACTGCTGTGTGAAGTGTAAGCTTGTTCTGTTGAGCAGACAATTTCAGATGTTCATTTTTAGGAAACAAATACATCTTTTCCATCCGATGGAATGCTAAACTCTACTTCTCCTTTTCTAATCTTGGAACTTCACCACGAGCTCTTGATGTTAATATGGAGCAATGTTGTTGCTCAAAGTGATTCTTCTCTTTGATGCATCTGCTTGCTGTCATTTCTATATTTTTTTTTCCAATTTCTTAGTTATGATGTCCTAATGATAATTTTGTCAATAAAAGTAATGTATTTAGTCATTCACATGCTGGGGGCTGTGAAAGAAACCTTGTTTATTGGGGCCTTTAGAAGACAAAAGAGAAGATGCAGGGTATGGGATGTTTCTCCCCTAGCACTTATGTGGACCATGTGGAGAGAGGAATAGCAAAGATTTTGAGTAGAGAAAGACTTTGTGTGCACCCATGAGGTTCCTATTTGTACAGATTATTGGCTGTCATTTATGGAAAACCATGTCTTTTGTTAGAGAGAAGTATACATTACCCCCCTGAACTTGTCACATTTTATTCATGGTACACCTGAACTTTGACTAATTCTAAGTACCCCCGAACTTGTTCTTTTAGTATGTCTCGTGGCCCCTTTTTGCTGGACTGTTCACTGCGTGTAATACACGCGCGGACATGTGGAAAAAAGTGCTGATGTGGTGTCCACGTGGATAAATACCATCCATTTCCCTTATATTTATCCTATATTAAAAAATAACTCACTTCTACCCTTAATTATTCGATTTCTCTCTAAAAAAAATTATATTTTTCAGTTTTCCTCAACTCCAAAATAGTGAAAGGTTGAATTTTTGTCTATCAAGTAAGCTATTATCTAAAAATTTATATTTTTTTGTGTGTTAAAAATATGAAATTATTTTTTTTGGTTAGTGTTTCATAGTAGTTTCCGATTAGTGTTTCGGTTAGTATTTTGAGGAGATTCACATGCAGAAATACGTTTCTTGTTATAATTAATGGAGTAAGAAATTGCAATTTAAGTTAGGAGTGTACAAAAATCGAATCGATAAAAATGTTATTGATTTATCGTTATTGGGTTAACGATTTTTAAATGATTTTGTAAAAAAAAATCATTGGGTCACTGATTCGATTTTGATTAACCCAATATGTTTATGCTAAATTACTATTTTACACCCCATAAGTAGGATTTTGGTTGCGGTTAAAATTCGTTTTTTTTTTATGTTAGTTACTACTTTTTCTATTTTATGAGTATTTTCTTATCAGTTCAATAAAAAATCAAATCGTTAGGAACTAAAAATAGATAACCAATATAACTACATTTATTATAAGTACGTGTCTTAGTTTTTGTAGTATTTGTTTATTTATTATTTTTTAAAATATCTGCTTCGATATTTAGCATTCCCTCCGTTTAAAAAAGAATGACCTACTTTCCTGTTTAGTCTGTTTCAAAAAGAATGATCCCTTTCCTTTTTTGGCAATATTTTAATTTCAACTTTCCAAATGGCATGTTTAGGACCACAAGATTAAAGGACATTTTGGTACATTTGACACAACTTTAATTTAAGGCCACAAGATTCAAAAGTCTTCTTTATTTTCTTAAACCTTGTGTCAAGTCAAAGTAGGTCATTCTTTTTTAAACGGAGGGAGTACATTTTTTTAATTACAAAAACTCATATGATATATATAATTAAGATTACAAAATTGAAGGAGTTTTATAGGAATGGAAACTGGAGTTTTAGATTGGATTAATAAATGGATGGAATTTTTTTTAGATTAATAAACGAAATTTTTACAAAATTAATAAAAAGATGATTTTTTTATTTCATAAACTAATTAATAAACTGTAGTTTTACAAAATTAATAAATGGATGAAACTTTTTTTTAGATTGGAAGTAATGGAGGAAGAGGGGATAATATAAAAATGGTTTTTTTTCGTATTTTTAATCATTTAAAATGCTGATATGGCTGAAAATTCACTCCATCACGCGCGTGATGGAGTGTGAAACCAAACATTTTGCCACATCAGCAAAAAAGGGGCCACGGGACATACTAAAAGAACAAGTTCGGGGGGGGGGGTTACTTAGAACTAGTCAAAGTTCAACGTGTTCAGGGGGGTAATCGATACTTCTCTCCTTTTTTTAAGGTTCTCTACTTTTGGTATACTTTTTGTATGCGGGCACATTTTTGCCCTTTCTTTAGTTAAATTTATTACCTTAGCTACTAAAAAAAAGAATAATATTCTTCATTTCTCACTTGAAAGGAACAAAAACACTGTCATATAAGGTTTCTAAACAAGACAAGCTCAACCTTTCAACAACCTTGATTTGGTTTTGGTGCAATTTGGCCATGGATATAGCTAGGCCAAACTTTATCTAGAAGGCTTGAGCATAGCCCAATCACTTTACCATATGAAGGGTCCCAGGGACAAGACTAATAAAGGAAGTTTATTACGAGTCATTTGGTAAACTTTGAACATGGCCGTCAAATCATTTAGAAATGAAATTATGTTATCATTGAAAGTTTTACGATCTGAGAAAGACATTTGCCACCAGCTGGTTTTATTCATGGTACCCCTACTCCCTCTGGTTTGTACTTTTGAATAAAGCCAGAGTTGGACATGTTGTGAATTTCTGGGATTTAAGTTGCGAAGCGGGTTAAGTATCATGTGATCATAATGTGTTTTGGCATGTTCTCCCCAGCATTCAGCACCACAAACCCAAAGAGTGGCTGTTCCACAATCAAGTTTGTCTGCTCGAAAAGCAGTATCTCGATCCACGCCTAGTTCATGGAAAGACAGCTCTGTTATGAAGGTTCCTGGTAATAGCATATCAAGCCATAAGCCTTCACAGGAATCTGCCGCTGCTAGTGGGTATGATCCAAAGTTGGTAGACATGATTAATTCAGTAATTGTGGATAGAAGCCCTTCTGTTAAATGGGAAGATATTGGTGAGAAGCCAAACTTTTATCCTCTCCGCTGCGCTGCCTCCTACCCCTAGGTAATGATTTATTAAATATTTTAATCATGAATTTTGTTTTCCTGCAGCTGGCCTTGAAAAGGCAAAGCAGGCTCTGTTAGAGATGGTAATTCTACCAACCAAAAGAAAAGACCTCTTCACTGGCTTAAGAAGGCCTGCTAGAGGTATTACTTCTCTGCGTGAATAACATTGTAGCTTACACAGGAACTTTTTTCTGACAAGGTTGATGTTACTGTATTACAGGTCTACTTCTTTTTGGCCCACCAGGTACTGGAAAAACCATGCTTGCTAAAGCCGTAGCATCAGAGTCGCAGGCAACATTTTTTAATGTGTCTGCTTCTTCGTTAACATCAAAGTGGGTGTGTGTCTCCTTTGTTTGTGCCTTTTGATTGAGTTTGTTTTGTATCATTTTGATATACTGAGCTTCGCATTTTGACAGGTCGGAGAGGGTGAAAAGCTTGTCAAGACACTTTTCATGGTTGCCATTTCCAGACAGCCCTCTGTAATTTTCATGGATGAGGTGAGTGTTTTATCAGAAATTATTATGTCAGTTGATGCCTCAGCTAATATACTTAATTCAATGCTTTTCCTACTAGGCCTTCATTTAATCAATACAAGAAATATCCACAAAAGAAGTTTTAAGAGTCCTAGACAATTGTCTTCTTCACTTTATTTGGGGCCATTCTTCTAAGAAATAATAAAAGTAGGGCATTAGCTGATTCTTCACACTTTAACACCCTCTGCTTCAAATTCATCGTGCTGGGTGCTGACTTCTCTGAATCTAACAAGGAAACAAATAGTTCATCTGTATCTAAAGAGTAAGTAGGAGAGGAAGTCAAATTTAATTCTTCGTTTTTTACAAAAACTTTGCCAAAAACAGAAAGAAGAAAAAGGCTTGTGACTAGGATCTTTTAAATGTATAATAAATTACAGGTTTAGCTCTCTTTCTTGTGGGATTTTACCGGGTATGTTGTTGTTGTTGTTTTATTTAGCTCTTTTCCATCAAATATGGACTTTCTTTGGTGGGTGGTGGGTGGGGGACAAATTAAATAGAAAAAAGTAAGACTGTTATAAGTGAAAATTGCTTTTTCCTGATAAAAGTGGAGCCGGACCATCTCGAACTCCCCTTTACAAACAAAAAAGGGCAGCTTGGGGCACTAAGCTCCTACTATGCATGGGGTCTGTGGAAGGAAGTACCACATTGGGTTTGTTATAACTTGTAAGCAACCTTATCTTGCATTTTTAGCAAGAGGCTATTCCACAGTTTGAAATTGTGACCTCCTGGTCACAGGGAGGATGTTCTTACCATGGCGTTCACACTCCTCACAAACCTATAGAAAGTAGAAAAAAGAACTGAAGAGTAGCTCCACTTGCCTTTCCACCTCAAACTTTTGCTGGATTCCTTCATGATCTGGATAAGTGCACCTTCTATCTTGACCTACTTCAATGCCTTTGAAATTAGCTAAACGCTGGCTGACAACTGTCTGTTATTAAGTTTTGTTGTCGGCTTCCAAAGTCTAATGAGCTTGGCACATCTACCAGGTGAAAGTAAAGCTTTCTGGTCGAGTCTTGGATAGACCTCTGTAGGATTTGCAATATTTGCTATGCAATTTTGGAAAGTGATCAGCTATGTATTGGTTATATATTTGCCTTGAAAAAGTCTTGGATAGACCTCTCTAGGATTTGCAATATTTGCTGTGCGATTTTGGAAAGTAATTAGCTATGTATAGATTATCTGTTTGCCTCGAACTGATTGGCATTCTGACTTTCATCCTTGATATGTGTGTAATGTGTCTTTGTTTTGATTGTGTATGAAGTCTCGTATGGTTCTTGCAGATACCCTGGTCAAAACCGCCTGCGTTTTTTTCTCTTCACTCATTCAAAAGAAAAAAATATAATCAATATTCTTTTTTTAGACTTTACTGCTTAAAAGTACATATCTCTCTCTAGGTTTGCTTGGGTCTTTCATTGGTAAGACATCTAAATGTGCATCCGTCACTTATTGGTAGCAAACCTTACTTTCAGCTTTGTGGTTAACAGATAGATAGTATTATGTCAACTAGGACTACCAATGAGAATGAAGCAAGCAGAAGGTTGAAGTCAGAGTTTTTAGTTCAGTTTGATGGGGTGACATCAAATTCTGATGGCCTGGTAATTGTAATTGGTAAGTTTCATTCTGTTTCTGAACTATTATCTTAGTTATGTTGTCTCTCTCAGATGACCGATCCTGCTAACTGATGCTCATGTCTTAGTGTTTTCTGGGTGTAATCATCTGTCAAAAGGTCATTTTCTTCTTCTTTAAGTGTGTGCTTTACGATATCTCTTGCATTAATCTCCAAGCAAGTTAATTACTGCAAGTAAACATACAAAGGAAATGCCACAAAATTGCCAAGTTGTAATGGTTGCCCCATGAAAGTGCCACTGAAAAGTAGAATGTTCTGAGGTATATTACTGTCTCTGGCAATAGGCAATAAGAGAAAGATAAGAAAGAACGTAATGGACCTAAAACTTGTAAGAATGTATTTTATATAACCAAGATCTGTCAACAGCTTATTGCAAGCTATGAGGAAGCATAAAGAACACGTAGTATGTTTACCATGCTTTATCTTGACACTACAAAGATGTGAAGTTTTGGCATTTGCCTTACATCAAGGAAAAGCCATTTTTTCCAAGCCCTTTCTAGTCTGAAACTGCACATGGGCCTAGCATCTCTTGGAAACAGCCTCTCTGCCTACAAGGTAGTGGTAAAGTCTGCGTTCACTCTTTTCCACCCAGACCCCACTTGTGGGAATTCACTGTGTATGTTGTTGTTGTTGTTGTTTCTAGTCTGAAACTCTGGTATGCTAGGAATTTTACTGTCAAACTGTTTTTGATGCAGTGACTTTTTGAGGGGCCCTCTGAAAGTTCCGTTACTAGCCGATTCCTTTTTTTAAAAAAAATACAACCCTCCTGCCCATGGAAATTTGAGAACTATAAGTTTTCATGATTGTTGAGCATATGTTATCAGTCTACGGAAGTTGAACTTTTTGGTCCTTGTATTCTCTAGTTGCTGCGTCTGAGCTGTCTGCGTCTGCTAATGCAGGTGCAACGAATAAGCCACAGGAGTTGGATGACGCTGTTCTAAGGAGATTGGTAAGTGCTGGCATTTGATCAGAATGCAATTTGTCTGTGGGAACATGGTTGTGAATTCATTATTGGCTTGCTTAAACATGTTTTTCCTTCGGCCTGATAGGTAAAGTCAATAATACTGACAAAAGGGATGGACATGAATATAGAGTTTTTTCTTGACAAAATCGACATAATTCTTGTGTAAGAAGCCTTTACTTGGTAAAAAGATCCTCTAGTGTATGAAGTTACATATGCCCATGTTCTCTAACAAATCATCAAAATAATCCAATTAATTCTTGATCAAAGAAAAAACCAGTTAACGTTTTCAGTTCTCACTTTGATATCCTTGCAGCATCCTACTTGGAAATTCAAATGTGGATTGTGGGAGTACGTGTGCCGCATTACCTAAGTACTCTTTGACTCTAGAAACTAGGTGAAATGATCTGAATCTGCTTAGCGGCTAATAATAATAAGAATGTAAATTAGTAGAGAAACTAAATTGCAAATTGCTTCACAAGCTGTCCCCTATTAAATGAATAGTTTCCTTTCATCATCTCTGATCATACAAGCTTAATTAGTATGCTACTGGCGAGTATATTTCTAATTTCTCGAGAACAACATGAATTGTTCTTTAAAAATATTATAGAAATCTGTAGAATTGTTTTCTTCTCAACGTGCTTGTTTGAAACAGGTGAAAAGAATATATATACCTCTACCTGATGCTAGTGTTAGAAGACAACTTCTGAAACACAGACTAAAGGGAAACGCTTTTTCTTTGCCTGGTGAGATTGCATTTGAAAACTAGATGCATTATTATTTTGTAGATGGCTAACTGCTGTCTGGTTGTAGACCATAAAGTAGAGTTCCCATTTAGAATGAGTAGTTCTAATATTGACCCCCTCTCCCCCAAGGCTCTTCCCTCTTCCCACTCTTTTAAAAATTTTAATGGAGTCAGTCGATTTTGTGATCTATGTACTGGTCTTATCTGGATGCTTCAGTTATCAAGACCAGTAAGTAATATGAGATGTGAACTGTGGATAATAGCTAAATACATTCATGATGATGCGCAAGTTCATCAAATAATCTAATATACAAAATTTTAAGAAATGAAAAAAGGAAACATCAAAAGACCTTGAAATTTTTGTCTAATTCAAACTGGGGGTATAAGGAATCTCTTGAAATGCGTCCCCCTCCCTTTTTTTTTTCTTCCATGTAAGCTCGGCAAAAGTCTATTGTGATTGAACTTGTGAGCAAAAAGTAAGATAGTTGCAAGCCAGAGTTCTTTAAAATAATGGAGCTTGTGTCTCACAGTTTATCACTAGTTTTCCCTCCTCCTACAGAATCTTGTGCGCTTGCCTGCTGCCTTAAGGCCAACATCCCTCCTTTTTTTCTGTTTTTTTGGGGTTGTGGTGGTGGGGAACGGATATGGCACAAATTTGTCCTCTATGTGAGTTTGAATTTGTGGTGTTATAACTAAGTTCAGTGTGCATTATGGACTTATCTTTCTTAAGCTTACTGATAATCCTTCTCACTTTTTTATGCTCAAACTGTTTTTCTTATACAATCTTTATGAGGATGACACAGGATCACATCTAACAATTTCAAGGACTTGCTGTATTTGGAGAGACCATTTCTTTTTATTTTGTGAAATATTAAGGAGAGTCCTTAGTTGAATTGCCTGTTATTGCAAAGTAACCTAATTCAGTGTTGTTTACTGGATGATAGATGGAGATCTAGAACGATTAGTGAGAGACACTGAAGGTAAAAGTGCTAAAGGTTTTTCCCTTAGAAATTCTTTTAACTGAACATCTGATTCTTAAGAACCTTTATCAACATATATTGTGGAAGCTCATCTGAAATCTACTTTTCCACAGGGTATTCAGGAAGTGATCTGCAAGCCTTATGTGAGGAAGCTGCAATGATGCCAATCAGAGAGCTTGGTGCCAACATTCTCTCAGTCAAGGCAAATCAGGTGGGAGCTCTCTTCTGAAGTTTACAGTACTACGTCTTGAATTTGTTTTTCCAGTAGTAGTTAATGTGATTCTGCATGAAGTAAAAAGCATATTGCCAGAGTAGATGAAATACTGCTCCACAGATATGTCCTTGTATTCGTCTATGAAGTTGAAATCTGAATACTCTTCCCATGCTCAATTAGGTACTCCATCCCTGTCCCAACTTGTTGGACACACTTCTCATTTTGGGCTGTCTAAAAATGTTTAGACTCTTTAATGAATTTGTACAAATTAAATATTATCGAGAATTAAATTCGTTTGAAATTTGAGCTCTCTGCTCAGTCAACCTTGTCATATATAGGATCTAATAGTTCCATTGAAAACCCCGAGGTTGATGTCATTTGTCTTAGATGTCAGTTTGAATTTGTTATACACCTTTGGGTGCATCATCTGAAATTGGATAGCAAGATATCTTAAAAGCTTAGTGAAGAGGAGAGTTAAGACAATTTGGAAATAGCATTTTTAAAGCTCTAGGTTCCTTTTGTAATTCCATAATTATCTGGTTCTGTCTCTGAGGGTTGAAACTCTCTCTCTCTCTCTCTCTCTCTCTCTCTCTCTCTCTCTCTCTCTCTCTCTCTCATAACTTGATGACCAGCACTTGGAAGTAAGTCAGAATGCATACCAATCATGCTAACCGTTGAATAAAAATCATGGGTATTGACTCATCCAATATTGATGTTCTGATTTTGCAGGTGAGGGGTTTAAGATATGGAGATTTTCAGAAAGCCATGACAGTGATTAGGCCTAGTCTGCAAAAGAGCAAGTGGGGGGAGCTTGAAAGGTGGAATCAAGAGTTTGGTGCAAACTAAGGCCCAACTCTTGAATATTTGTTGCAATTTCAAGTAAGCTAAAGCAAAAGTTTGACAGGCCAGCGGACGGTAATACTTGTTTTTTGGGCAGGCCTGTACGTGTACATAACAACTAACATTGAATATTAACCAAAATTTGGATATTCCTAGGTACATAATTCCCAGCGAAGCATGTCTAGATCACATGTGATACACGTTTTGTGGTTCCCCTATTTGTTAGACGTTTGTATAGGAACTAGTTATTGAAAACACACTGTTGTCATAGTGGATGACACTAGCTCTCCCAACACTTACCAATAGCCTAAAAATAATACATTTGCGAGGGGAATGATGTATAACCTCCTCAATTAATTTGAGTTTGGAGTGAGCATCATTATTATGTTACAAACGTCTACTTTCAACCAAGCACATGATCAAGTAATCGCACATTTTATTCAGAATTATTATCCCTTATCCTCCGAACTAAACAGTCCATACTTGGTTTCCCAGCCCATTCTATTTTGACATTACAAGATGCTCTACTCTCCCAACACGTCTTATTCTGGTTGGGCTAAGTTATTTGTTCACAGTATAGTAACAATAACTTAGAGCAGTGAATAGGATAAGAGATGCTTCAACTGCTCCATACCCTGTCGGGGGGTTGTCGGTCGACTTTTGGCCCAAACTGCGCCTGGGCTCTAGGCCCACCCTGAGAATCGTGAGATGACACCCACAAAATTCGCTCGAAAATGGCATGTTTGCATTGTTTTGCTCGTTTGACCACTCCAATGACCCTGTCGGCCTTGTCAGGCCACCCTCACCTGCTCCATACCTCGTTGGGGGGTCGTCGATCGATTTTGGCCCCGAGCCCACCTCGAGAATCATGGGCCAACACCGATTGATTGGCTCGTTCGCGTTGTTTCGCTCGCTTGACCACCTAAATGGCCTTGCTGACAACCCTTACCGGCTGTACACCTCGTTGGGGGGTCGTCGGTCGAATTTCGTCCCAAACCATGCTCGAGCCTCAGACTCACCTTGAGCATCGTGGGCTAGCACTATTGAATTGACTCGAATATGGCCCATTTTTGTCGTTTTTCCCATTTGGCCACCCAAATGGCCCCGCCGGGCCACCCTCGCTAGCTCCACACCCCGTCGGGGGGTCGTCGGTTGATTTTAGGCCTAAACTGCGCCCAGGCCCAAGGTCCACCACGAGAACTGTGGGTTAAAACCTACCGGATTAGCTCGAAAATGGCCTTTTCGCGCTGTTTCTCCCGTTAGACCACCCAAATAGCCCAGCCAACCACGTCGGCCCAACCTCACCCCGCTCCTAGGCCTAAGGTCCACCACGAGAACTGTGAGTGTTTACTGTGGGCTAACACCCACCGAATTAGCTCGAAAATGGTTTATTCGCGGTGTTTCTCCAGTCAGACCACCCAAATAGCCTCGCCGACCACGTCGGCCTAATCTCACCCGCTCCACACCCTGCTGGGGACCCTCGATCGATTTTTAGCCCAAACTGCGCCCAAGTCTCGGGTCCACCATAATAACCGGGGGGCCTGCGATCGATTTTCATCCCGAAACATGTCTGGGCCCCAAGAACACCCAAAAAATCGTGTGTTAACACCCATCGATTTGGTCCGAAAAAGGTACTTTCGTGCCATGTCGCCCGTTTGACCACACAAACGGCCCTGTCGATGCCGCCGACCCATCCCTGGCCGATCCAAAGCCCGCCTGGAGGCCTCCGATCGATTTTTGGCCCAAAACACGCTTGGGTACATCCAGAAAACTGTGGTCTAACACCCACCGATTTGGCTCGAAAACGATCCGTTCGCGTTGTCACCCGTTTGACCACCTAAACAGCTCAGGCGACGGCGCATGCCCACCCACGACCGATCCACAACTCGCTGGGGGGACCTCCGATAGATTTTTGGTCCAAAATATGCTCGGGCATACCCAGAAAATTGTGGGTTAACACCCACCAATTTGGCTCGAAAATAGATTGTTTGCGAACTTTCACCCGTTTAACCATCCAAACGACCCCGACGACGCCGCTGGTCCCCCTCCCCTTGCCGATCTACAGCCTGCCTGAGGGCCTTCATTCGATTTTTAGCCCAAAATACGCCCAGGCCCTGGATACACCCAAAAAATTATGGGCTATAGCACACCGATTTGGCCTGAAAATAGCCCGTTCGCACCGTTTCGCCTGTTTGACCATCCAAACGGCCCCGTCGACGCCGCTGGCTGATCCACAACCTTTCTGTGGGCCTTTGGTCGATTTTCAACCCAAAAAATGCTCGGGCCACAGTGCATCCAGAAAATTGTGGGCTATGCCACATCAATTTATCCCAAAAATGGCCCGTTCATGTTATTTAGCCTGTTTGACCACCCAATCGACCCACCCAACGCGGCTGGCCCACCCCTGGCAGATCCACAGTATGCCTGGGGGCCTCCGATTATTTTTCGGCCAAAAACACTCACGGGCCCAGGGTACGCCCATAAAATCAGGGGCTATAGCACCCCGATTCAGCTCGAAAATGGCCCGTTCACGTTGTTTTGCCTGATTGGCCACCCAAACGACCCACTTCTAGCCGATCCACAGGCCTCCAATCGACGTTCGGCCCAAAACACGCCCGAGCTTCAGGCAGACCCAGAAAATCGTGGCCAATAGCACACCAATTTGGCCTGAAAATGGCCCATTCGTACCGTTTTCCTATTAGACCACCCAAACGGCCCCACCGACGCCGTTAGGCCACCCCTGGCCAATCCACACCCTTCCTGGGGACCTCCGATCGATTTTTGGCCCAAAACACGCCTGGGCCCAGGCACACCAAGAAAATCATGGGCTATAGCACACCGATTTGGCTTGAAAATGGCCTGTTCGCGATATTTTGCTCATTTGACCACCCAAACGGCCCCGCCGATGCCACTGGCCCGCCGCTGGCCCACCCCTGGCCGATCTACAGCCTGCTTGGAGGCCTCCGGTCGATTTTTAGCCCAAAACACGCCTGGGCCCAGGGAACAACAAAAAAACCATGGGCTTATAGCACACCGATTTGGCCCCAAAATGACTCGTTCACCTATTTGACCTCCTAAACGACCCCGCCAATACCGTTGGGCCAATCCTAACCGATCCATAGCCTGCCTAGGGCCTCCGATCAATTTTTGATCCACAACACGCTCAGGTCCTGGGTACACCTAGAAAATCATAGGCAATAGAACACTGATTTGGCTCGAAAATGGTCCGTTTTCTCCATTTTGCCTGTTTGACCATCGAAATAGCCCACCAACGCAACTGGCGCACCCTTGACTGATCCACAACCCGCCTAGGGGAATCCGATCGATTTTTGGCCTAAAACACGCTTGGGCCTTGAGCACACCCAGAAAATCGTAGGCTATAAAACACCGATTTGGCTTTAAATCAGCCCGTTCGCGGCGTTTCTCCCTTTTGACCACCCAAATAGCCCCGCCGACACCGTTGGCCCTCACCCGACCGATCCACAACTTGCTTGGGGGCTTATGGTCAATTTTTTTTCCAAAACACGCTCGGGCCCCAGGCACACCTTGAAAATCGTAGGCTATAACACAACGATTTGGCCCAAAAACAGCTCATTCGCGTCGTTTCTCCCATTTGTCCATGATGTTCCGGCTTTTGACGGAACATTGTGCATCTTTTTCTTGGGAAAATTGCATGTTTTCAAGTAACCAAGGTTGCATTTAATGCTGGATTTTAGTTTTTCAGGGTAAGGAGCTAGCTGAAGGAGAAGACTCAGGAAATTAGCAGAAAAACACCACTGGTGGTCAAAATGGTGGACCACCAATTTTGTGGTGGACCACCAAACTTACTACCAGACCTAAAACAGAATTCAAGTTTTCAGAAAACCCAGTGACGGTCAAAATGGTGGACAACCAGTTTTCTGGTGGACCACCAACCTGACCACCAGATTCAGGATTTCAGAAGACCACTGGTGGTCAAAATAGTGGACCACCAGTTTTGCGGTGGACCACCAATCTGACCACCAGACCCAAACAGAATTCAAGATTTCATAACACTCAGCGACGGTCAAAATGGTGGACCACCAGTTTTGCGGTGGACCACCAACCTGACCACCAGATTCAAGTTTTCAGAAGACCCACTGGTGGTCAAAATAGTGGACCACCAGTTTTGCAGTGGACAACCAACCTGACCCCCAAACCCAAATAGAATTCAGGATTTCAGAACACTCAGCGACGGTCAAAATGGTGGACCACCAGTTTTGCGGTTGACCACCAATTTGGACGCATTTTTTTTCTGAATTTAAATTTTAAATCCTTTTTACGTGGGAACATATAAATCCACAGTTTTAGGTTTTATTAGGCATCTTTTTATTTTTTGTGAGGGTTTTCCATACTTGAAACATATTGTACGTAGTTTTTCTCTTAGATTCATTTGAGAGTTGCGGATCTAGATTCCTTTATCATATTTTCTATTGAAGATTGAAGAACAATAGTTGTGACTTTTGAAAGTAAATTCTGAATTAATTTATGAATATCACAATGATTTCTTCTCTTTCTATGATGTAGATGTGTGGCTAAGCTCCCATAACTAGGGTTATGGGAGCCTTGATGTGAATAGCTGATTGGGGGTTGTGAATCTAGTAGATTCGGACGATTAATTGATATTGCATAAACCCTTCTTCACTTTAATGACTTTTCTTGGTTGCAAACTTGAAAAGTGAGACCAAGAACATCACTTGTTCGAATAGAAAAGTGTTTGTTGGGAAAAGAAAGGGTTTACACAAATCTAAAGGCTTTAACCTTTGGATAGAGGGTAGATGCCTTAACCGGATCAACCCATGTGAGAATATAGTTGAATAAATAATATGTTCATGAAAGAATTAAGGGATAAACTACTCATTTAGGTTGAGAAACTAATGGGTAAACCATAGAATTAATTACTCTTGCAATTAGAATTGTTCATTGGGAATTCAAAATAGTTCACAACCCTAGCTGCTCAAGCATCTTGGTAGGCATAGCTCTAGTTTGACTACTTTTACTGAATTACTATTTGCAAATATAATCTACAGTTGGATCACTTTCTGTGGCAAGCATTTGAATACAATTGATAAATCAAAACCCCCTTTTATTCTGGAACTTTTGATCAACAGTCTAATAACAACCACAATACTTAGTGAACACAGTATTCCTTGTGGGATTCGATACCCAACCCAATTGGGTTTTATATTTGACAGAGCCTCTTACACTCTCTAACGAGAGTTGTAATTTGGGCGTATCAATCCACCCAAATGACCGCGTCAAATCGGTGGCCCACCCCTGGCCAATCCACAGCCTGCCTTGGGGCCTCTGCTTGATTTTCGTCCCAAAACACATCCGAGCCCCGGGCACACTCAGAAAAACGTGGGTTATAGCACACCAATTTGGGCTATAGTACACCGATTTGGCACGAAAATGCCCCGTTCTCGTCGTTTTGCCCGTTAGACCACCCAAATGGACTCGAATAAATAAATGGACCACACTGGGATGATCTCCAACCTCCCTGGCATGCCCCGATTGATTTTCTACCCACGGCACCCCCGAAATCTGGGTCCACCCCCAAAACCGTGGGCTATAGCCCACCGATTTGGCCCAAAAATGCCCCGTTTGCACCATTTCGCCCGTTTGACCACCCAAATGACCTTGAATAATTAAATAGACCACATTAGGATGATCCCCAACCTCCCTGGCACGCCCCGGTAAATTTTTAACCCACGGTACCCCCGGACCCTGGGCCACCCTCAAAACCGTGGGATATAACACACCGATTTGGCTCAAAAATGCCCCGTTCGCGCCGTTTTTCCCATTTGACCACCCAAATGGCCTCGAATAAATAAACGGACCACACTGGGATGATCCTCAACCCTCTTGGCACGCCTCGATCAATTTTTGGCCCACGATGCCATTGGACTCCATGCCTACCCCTGAAATCGTTGGATATAGCACACCGATTTTGCTTAAAAATGCCCCGTTTGCGCCATTTCGCTTATTTGACCACCCAAATGGCCTCGAATAAATAAATGGACCACACTAGGACGATCCCCAACCTCCCTGGAACGTCCCGGATGATTTTTGTCCTACGACACTGATACCAAACGGTATCTACAACACCAAAAAAGTCCGCAAACAATCCACAATCACAAGCCTTTACCCGCAAAAAAAAGACAACAACATGATACGAGAATCAAACATAAACTTAAAAAGAGTAAAAGATAGCTAACTTGACACAAAGAGAACCCATTGGGTAGCAACTAAAGAGTGTATCAAAACTCTAAAACCTCTACAAACCAAGTTAATATGTACCAAGTTCTTACAGTGACCGCCAAGGGAATCAACTCACCTCAAGATCCACCGTTTCTAAGCAAAGAACAATATTGGCTTTTCTAAGCCCTACACTAATGGCTTATCCTAGCCCTACACTAAGGGTGTTACACTATTAAAGAGAGAAGAAGACTTTCATATATTTATCCTTCAAAAACTAAAGAGCAAATGACTTAATAGAAGACTATATAGAGGCTAGCTTATTACATAACAAAAATAACCACAATACCCTTAATGAAAGGGGTGGCCATGAAGTGTCTTTCTAACAAAGTGTGATCCCCAAAACACCCTTAATGAAGGGTTCTTCTTCAATGCTCCACAATCGTGGGGTCATTCTTCAACACTTTTAGTCTCGGGTTGGCATCAAAGGTAAGCCCCCACACAATCTTCCACACACGGGTTTGCCTTATGGCATGCTCAAAATGGGTCCTCCATGCATGTTCTTGTGTCCTCAAGGTGACCAAGTATTGAGTCTTTATGCGTTGGCATCCAATGACGTCTTCAAAAGCATAGATGGCCATTTGGCTCGTATCATCTTCCCCTTCTTGAAAAGGATTCGACCTCGAATCCATACCTTGCAAAACTAAAGAAAGGATGAACAAGCACAACTTCCTCATGGCATAAGGGTTAGGGTTAGTAAAACAAATAACATCATCATGCCAAGGTGGCACATACCTGAGATATAACCATGAATCCTTTGTATTAGTCATGAAAAGTTTAGTGAGAATGTTACAAAGGAAATGGATATGACAAGTATCAAGAGATAAAGAAACTACAAAGGTCGTAATGGTATCACTAAGTCCAAAAAGTAAGGCTACCCTTGTCTTAGGAACCATAAAGCACAATTGTTTCATTACTTCTTCAAGTGGCGTCATCAAACATGATGCCACTATTGGTATCAAAGTCCTCCAATCCCACATAACTTTGTCATTCAAACAAGTGGACCAACCAACAAGACCTATACCTCTACTTAATGCAAACCCAAAACTAGCATGGATGTCATCATAAGCAAAGAGGTAGTATAGGAAAGAATCAAGTGTAAAGACATACACGGGTGAAGACAAAGCATTTAAGCACATACACTCTCTTTTCTTCAAACAAATAGAAAACTTGGCATCCACAAGTTGGGATTCATGCAATTTAAGCAAAAATGTGTCAAGCAAGGATGCACATTTAGAAACATTACCCCAAGGAATCAATGACACCTTTTCCCTCGGTTTGTCAAGAAGGACTATACATTTCTTACCCTTAAGAGTACTTTCATCTTGCAAAAAGAGATTTCCATCTTTAGGAGGAATGTTGGAACACCATAGTGGGTTAGCATATAAGCTATAGCCTTCAAGACAAGCTATACCATCATTCTTACCATTAGGTTCATTGGGAGTGATTATACCATCTTCAAACAAGACATTATACCTAAAGAGAGCATGATCTATCCCGCGGGCAGATTTGGAACAAGTAAGTTCACTGTCTAAAAGTTCATTATCAAGTTTTAAAGATGTTTCAAGCACATGATTATCCCTATGAGCCAAGCAAATATTAGAATCAAAGGGAAAGCTCATGGGTTCACTCATATTCCTTTGATCAACATTTTCAACATCATCACACACTTGAGATTCATTAATCACATCACACCCATCCTCGAGTGGTGGGTAATTTTCACATAAAAGTTGATCAACATAAATTTTACAAGACGATGTACTTTTATTCAACACAAATGTTTCAACACTAGGTGAACATAAATCGATCTTACAAGAAGGGTCGATTCGATCATCAATAGGATCAACTAGTGTATCCACACTCACAACAAGTACATCATCATCAAGTGGCAAAGAAACAATAGACTCACATATAGGCAAGCTACAACTCACACTAAATGGGCTACTAGCCACACAATTATCATTCGCATGTACAAAAGTGTAAGAGTTAGTTATTTTACCTTGACGTTCATGAGTATGTTCGTCTCTACCTCGGTGTGAAAGTCCATCACAAGCTTGGGTAGCAACTTTCTTCGAGAAGATCTCATTTGAAGTTATTTGGACAATTGGATTTTGAGGAAAGAGTTTGGGTAACAATTGGCGTATAATTTCAATGTGCCGTTGCATATCTTCAAGATCGTCATGGATGCGATTACACGTGGCCTTGAAATTATGGGCAGCCATGGTACCTAACCGACAACAAACAAAAGAAAATAAACAAGATTAGTAGTAAAAGCTCCTCACAAACACTCGTAAACACTCACTTTGGTGATCCTCACAATTGGAGCGGCGAATATTGAAAGTTCTTTATACTTCGGTAGTCAATAAGATGTCAATTCGACTTAGCGGCCGAAATAGATTCTTGTTTGATCGACTCAAGACACAAAATAAAAAATCTACTTACGAACTTGAAAAAAAAGTTACGACGAATTAAAAATGAGAAAAGCACACAAATAACGAAGACACGACAAAAACGGATTCAAAAACTAATTCACAATCTAGTAGGTGATTACTAGTTGCTAATTAGTACTAGAATCAAGAAATGAAACTAATGAAACAAAGAAAAGAAACTTTAAAATCTGAAATTTGAGCTTCAAGTTTTTTTGGAACGTTGATGACGTGTCACTTAGATGACGTGGCAGTTTGGTGACATGACAATTTTGCTGACATGGCAGTTTGCAATTTGGATTGGTTAAATTTTTAATTTGGGAGAGTGAAAAATCAGCTAAAGGAGGGAAAGCACAAGACTTAGAGCCTTTTTTAAAATTCAAAAGACTTTGACTTTCCTTGCACCCTTTTGGCAAGACACCTTTTTGAAAGCCTTTGTCTCCTTTCCTCTTTTGTTTGTCTTGGTATGTGCCCTTACTCCCTTTTGGTAATGAGTCTTTTTGAAAGTTCTATTGTCCACTTTATTTTTTTGTATGTTCTTTGGAATGTGTTTCAAGACTAACAAAAGACTACACTCTTTTCTCCACTCTTTAAAATCAAACCACACCTATTGAATGTTCTTGTTCAACAATAAATGATGAACATAAACAACAAGAACACTCAAAAGATTGAAACTAAACCAAATGAACTCCAAATTGAATGATTTCGGATTCCTTTTTCTCACGTTAAACTCCACAACACAACTATACGTTTTTCAAACCACAATATCAACAACAACCCTTCCAATTTCGAGCTTCATCTTACTAGTTTATTCAACCTTAAACTCAACAATGGTGAACAACTTAAAACCACCCGAATTAAGCTCAAATTCAAGATCTAGACTCACTTAGTGTTAGGGAACAAGAACCTAACACTAGAAACAAATAAAACATACTAAAATCTCCTAAATCTAATTCTCAAATTTCAGCTAAACACAAAAACAAGACAAATTTCTTTTTTTTTTTTGAGATTTTTGTTTTTTCAACACTTTTTTTTTATTTTTCAACTAACAAGCCCAAGATTGATTTTGTTGGAACAAAATCAATCCTTGCTATGATACCAAATGATACCAAACGGTATCTACAACACCAAAATAGTACGCAAGCAACCCACAATCACAAGCCTTTACCCACAAAAATAAGACAACAACACGATACGAGAAGCAAACATAAACTTAAAAAGAGTAAAAGATAGCTAACTTGACACAAAGAGAACCCATTAGGTAGCAACTAAAGAGTGTATCAAAACTCTAAAACCTCTACAAAACAAGTTCATAAGTACCAATTTCTTACGGTGACCGCCAAGGGAATCAACTCACCTCAAGATCCACCGTTTCCAAGCAAAGAACAATATTGGCTTTTCCAATCCCTACACTAATGGCTTATCCCAGCCCTACACTAAGGGTGTTACACTCTCAAAGAGAGAAGAAGACTTTCATATATTTATCCTTCACAAACTAAAGATCAAATGACTTAATAGAAGACTATATAGAGGCTAGCTTATTACATAACAAAAATGACCACAATACCCTTAATGAAAGGGGTGGCCATGAAGTGTCTTTCTAACAAAGTGTGATCCCCAAAACACCCTTAATGAAGGGTTCTTCTTCAATTCTCCACAACCGTGGGGTCATTATTCAACACTTGTAGTCTCGGGTTGGCATCAAAGGTAATCCCCCACGCAACCTTCCACACACGGGTTTGCCTAATGTTATGCTCAAAATGGGTCCTCCATGGATGTTCTTGTGTCCTCGAGGTGACCAAGTCTTGAGTATTTATGCGTTGGCATCTAATGACGTCTTCAAAAGCATAGATGGCCATTTCGCTCGTATCAAGAACCCCCAGACCTAGGGCCCACCCCGAACTGTGGGCTATAGCACACCAATTTGGCCCAAAAATGCCCCGTTCATGCCGTTTCATCCGTTTGACCACCCAAATGGCCTCGAATAAATAAACGAACCACACTGGGATGATCCCCTACCTTTCTGACATGCCCCAATCGATTTTTGGCCCACGACGCCCCTGGACCCCGTGCCCACCCCTAAAACCGTGGGCTATATATAATGCCCTGAGAACCTATCCCGAGACGTCACATGATGCTTAGGGATACACGTAGGCCCAAGATAACCCTTGGAACCTAACACCAACTCAAGGAACTCAATTCAACAATAATCATGCATAAGAAAGAGACATACCACATCGGGTTCAAGAGAGATACTGAAAATACTAAACTGTACAACCAAAATACATATTGAATGTCTGTACATACCCTCTCTCTAGTCTGACAAAGCCTCTATACATCAAAATCAAGGATCCATTGGAACAAACCCCAACTGACTCAACAGTACTGAAAGCCACAACAACAAAACCACATCACAAAATATAGACAAAGTCCTCAAACCATGAGGACTCACCAACTGAAGAGATGTAGTGAAGGTACTCAAAAATCACTGTCGCTGCTGAGACTGAGCACCTGAACCTATATTACGAGAAAATAGTGCACAAAAGAGTATGTGAGTCAGTACTTGGGAATGTACTGAGTATGTGGGGGTGCACGTAACATTTTAAATAATATCATAAATGTGTAAGGAAATCATGCATGCTAACAGTAATAACTCTCTTCGCTTGAATTACCTGAAACATTACTTCCATAAATCATCAATAAAATACATGCTTCGTAAATCTCTTAAATCATTTGACTCAACTCAAACTCTTCAACTCATGACTTGGAGTGACTCGGTAACTCAAGAACTTAAACAGTTATGAACTTGGGAGTTTCTTATAACTGACATAAACTACACCATGTGAGCCGCATGGAGTCCAACGTTTTGCCCTCCTAAGGAGAGAACCCCACATTGGCGGGAGCGTCGCTCTTGCCGAGGAGTACAACCTCAATTTCACAATCACAATCCCATACTTGGCCTTTGGCCCACAATTATCAACATCAATCCTACAGAGGCACATAGTTTCGGGGAAATACCACATTTCCTGCTCGGTGCTAAATACTCTTCCCAGACTCAGCTCAGAACGCGTTAGGAAATTTACCTTAATCAATATCAACTCATGGGTCTATTATAAATACCAAAACATAAATATATATCTCATCTGTGAATCATAAACATCTTGTGGATTCCTAACTCGACTCAACTCAACACAATCTTTCTCAACATCAAGTACATTTGTTTATGAAATCATTTCAAATATCAAAAACTTGGATGAAACATCATAGGACTCATTCTTGACTCTCAAGTTCAATATCCATATGTATTCAACAATCAACTTCTCATGGAAGGCTTAAATCATGACACTTATCTCAAATCATTCGAAAATTATCAATTCATAATAAGAATATTCAACTCATGGCATAAATCCTCGATTCAAGAAATATGATGGTAAATATATCATAATTTCAAACTTAATCAACTCAAATCTCATAAATCATTAATAGAGAAATTTGGGTGCAATCCCACTTTGCAAATTCATGTAAATCAATAATAGAAATTAAATCTTTAGGCACAAGAACGAAAGAAGTGTTCTTGTTCAAACCCCACATACCTTGATTAGGATTTTGGAGAGGAAGAAACTTGATATAAACTTCTTTCTTGCACCTTTGAGCTAAATTTCTGGATGCTTTTGACTCGAAGAACTCGATCCTTAAACAACTCGGTGAAATATATGGAAGATTTCTTGAATTTCTTGAAGAAGATTTGGAATTGGAAGAGAGAAAGAAACCCTAGCTTTTCTTTTGATTTTTGGAATCGAGAGAAAAAATGGATTTTCTCTCCTCTACTAGAATATAGAGAGAGAGAGCAAAATAGGTGGAAAAGACCAAATTACCCTTGAGAAAATTCTAGACTGGAGCCCAATTTTTGGTCTTGGCACAACGCGCCACAATCGTGGATCTTCACTGGATTTTGACAATTGGGAAATGGTTCAGTGGTGCGACGCGGTGAAGTCATTTTTGCCACTTGGTCGTGACCTGGAAGGGCACCGCGACGTGGAGAAATCGCGTTGGTGCACTGGAAATTGACAATCCTAAAATTGAGCCTTGGCGTGACGCGGTGAAATCGCGGAGGATCACTGGAAAATGACAATTGCCATTTTGGCTGGCTCCGCGGCGCGCTGAAGTGCCAGTTGGCATACTGTCTCACTAAAATGACTCTAACTCTTCACCCGAGTGTCAGATTTGGGTGAATTTGGTATTGATGGAAAGCTTATTCAATTCTCCACATGACAAAAAGTAGAAATTAGAGAAATACCACATGGTTTAACCACATAAATAACCTCGAATAAATATACGGACCACACTGGGACGATCCTCAACCTCTCTGGCATGCTCTAATCAATTTTCAGCCTACGGTACCCTCAAACCTCAGGCCCACCCCTAAAATCGTATGCTATAGAACACCGATTTGGCCCAAAAACACACCATTTCACCCATTTGACCACTCAAATGGCCTCGAATAAATAAACAGACCACACTGGGATGATCCCCATCCTCCCTAGCATGCCCCAGTCGATTTTAACCCACGGTACCCCCGGATCCCGGTCCCAACCTTAAAACTTTGGGCTATAGAACACCGATTTGACCCAAAAATGCCCTATTCGTGCCGTTTCTCCTGTTTGACCACCCAAATAGCCTCGAATAAATAGACGGATCACACTGGGATGATCACCAACCTCCCTGGCACCCCCTGATCGATTTTCAGCCCACGACACCCCAGACCCCGGGTTCGCCCTTGAAATCGTGGGTTATAGCACACCGATTCGGCCCAAAAATGCCCTGTTCGCATCGTTTTTCCCGTTTGACTCCCAAATAGCCTCAAATAAATAAATGAACCATACTTGGATGATCCCCAACCTCCATGGAACGCCCCAGTCAATTTTTGTCCCACGAAACCCTAGACCCCGAGCCCACCCCCAAAACCATGGGGAATAGCACACCGATTTAGCCCAAAAATGCCCCGTTCACGTCGTTTCTCTCTTTTGACCACCTAAATGGCCTCGAATAAATAAATAAACCACACTGGAACGATCCCCAACCTCCTTCGCATGTACCGATTGATTTTCGAACCATGGAACCCCCTGACCTAGGGCCCACCCCTAAAACCGTGGGCTATAGCACAGATTTGGACCAAAAAAGCCCCGTTCGCATCGTTTCACTCGTATGACCACCCAAATGACTTCAAATAAATAAATAGACGACACTGGGATGATCCCCTACCTCCCTGACACGCCCCAGTTAATTTTTGGCCTACGACACCCCCGAACCCCGGGCCCATCCACAAAATCGTGTGCAGCACACTAAATTGACCCAAAAATGTCTCGTTTGCTCCATTTTGCCCATTTGACCACCTAAATGGCCTCGAATAAAAAACAGACCATACTGGGACGATCCCCAACCTCCCTGGACTGCCCCGATTGATTTTTGTCACATGGCATCCCCAAACCCCGAGCCCACCCCCAAAACCATGGTCTACGCACACCGATTTAGCCTAAAAATGCCCCTTCGCACCGTTTCATCCAATTGACCACCCAAATGGTCTCGAAAAAATAAATAGACCACACTTGGACAATCCTCAACCCCCCTGAATGCCCCGATCAATTTTTGTCCCATGGAACCCCCGTACCCCGAGCCCACCCCCAAAATCGTGGGCTATAGCACACCAATTTGGCCCGAAAATATCCTGTTCGGGCCGTTTCACCTGTTTGACTACCCAAATGGTTTCGAATAAATAAAAGGACCACACTGGGACGATCCTCAACCTCCCTGGTATGCTTCACTAATTTTTCAACCCACGGTACCCCTGAACCCGTGTCCACCCCTGAAACCGTAGGCTATAGCACACCGATTTGGCCCAAAAATATCCCGTTCACGTCGTTTCGCCCATTTGACCACCCAAATAGCCTCGAATAAATAAATGGACCACACTAGGACGATCCACAACCTCCCTGGCATGCCCCGGTCGATTTTCAGCCAAGGTCACCCACGGACCCCGAGCCCACCCCTAAAATTGTGGGTGACAGCACACCGTTTTAGCTAAAAAATGTCTCGTTCGCGCCGTTTTGCCCGTTTAACCACCCAAATAGCCTCGAATAAATAAACGAACCACATTAAGACGATCCCCAACCTCCCTGGCACGCCTCGGTCAATTGTTAGCCCGCGGCACCCCCGAACCCCGGGCCCACCCCCAAAACCACATGCTATAATACAGCGGTTTGGCAGAAAATGCCCCCTTCGCGTCGTTTCTCCCGTTTGACCACCCAAATGGCCTCGAATAAATAAACATACCACCTTGGGACGATCCCCAACCTCTCTGACATGCCCCGATCGATATTCGGCCCAGGAACCCCTGGACCCCGGGCCTACCCCCAAAATCGTGGGCTATAACAGACCGATTTGGCCTTAAAATGCCCCGTTCATGCCGTTTTGCCCGTTTGACTACCCAAAGGGCCTCGAATAAATAAATGGACCACACTGGGACGATCCCCAACCTTCTTGACATGCCTTGGTCGATTTTTGACCCACGACATCCCCGGACCCAGGCCCACTCCCAAAACCGTTGGCTATAGCACACCGATTTGGTTTAAAAATGTCCTATTCGCACTATTTTGCCTGTTTGACTACCCAAATTGGCTCGAATAAATAAAATGACCACACTGGGACGATCCCCAACATCCCCGACACATCCCGATCAACTTTCGGCTCACGGCACCCTAGACCCCGGGCCCACCCCCGAAATCGTGGTCTATAGCATACCGATTTGGCCAGAAATTGCCCCAAGAACTATTTTGTCCGTTTGGCCAACCAAATGGCCTCGAATAAATAAATGGACTACACTGAGATGATTCCCAACCTCCCTGGCATGCCCCGATCAATTTTTGGCCCACGGTACCCTCGAACCCTGAGGCCACCCCCAAAACCGTGGTCTATAGCACATCAATTTAGCCCAAAAATCCCTCGTTCGCACTATTTTTCCCGCTTGACCAACCAAATGGCCTCGAATAAATAAAGGGACCACACTCAGACCCCGGGGCCACCCCTAAAACCGTGGGCTATAGCACATCAATTTAGCCCTAAAATACCCCGTGCTCACCGGTTTTCCCGTTTGACCAATCAAATGGCCTCAAATAAATAAATAAACCACACTGGGATGATCCCTAACCTCCCTGGCATGCCCCGATTGATTTTTGGCCTACGGTACCCCAAGACCCCGGACCCACCCCTGAAACTGCGGGCTATAGCACTCCGATTTGGCTCAAAAATGCCCCATTTGCGCCGTTTTGCTTGTTTAACCACCGAAATAGCCTTGAATAAATAAACGGACCGCACTGGGATGATCCCCAACCTCCGTGGCAGTACCCAATCGATTTTTGGCCTACGACACCCTTGGACCCCTAGTCCACCACCGAAGCTGTGGGTAACACACCGATTTCGTCGAAAATACCCGATTCGCATCGTTTTGCCTGTTTGACTGCCCAAATGGCCTTAAATAAATAAACGACCCACACTGGGATGATCCTCAACCTCCCTGGCATGCCCTGGTCGATTTTCTTCCCATGGTACCCCCGTACCCCGAGCCCACCCACAAAACTGTGGGCTATAACAAATCTATTTAGGCAAACAATGCCTCGTTCACGCTGTTTTGCCTTTTTGACCACCCAAATGGCCTCGAATAAATAAACATACCACACTGGGATGATCCCCAACCCCCCTCGCATATTCTGATTGATTTTTGGTCTACGATACCCCAGACCTAGAGGCCACCCTTAAAACCGTGGGCTATAGCATACCTATTTGGCCTGAAAATACCCTATTTGCGTCGTTTCGCCTGTTTGACCACGCAAATGGCCTCGAATAAATAAACGGACCACACTAGGATGATCCCCAACCTCCCATCCATACCCTGGTAGATTTTCAACCCATAACACCTCTAACCCTAGGGCCACCTCCAAAACCGTGGGCTATTGCACACCAATTTATCCCGAAAATGCTTCGTTCGCACTGTATTGCCCGTTTGACCACCCAAATAACTCGAATAAATAAACAGACCACACTGACATGATCCCTAACCTCCCTGGCATGCCCCGGTCGATTTTTGGCCCACGAAACCCCCGGACCTCGGGCCTACCCCCAAAATCATAGGCTATAACACACCGATTTGGCCCAAAAATGCCTCGAACACGCTATTTTGCATATTTGACAACCCAAATGGCCTCGAATAAATAAACGAACCACACTGGGATGATCCCCAACCTCCCTAGCACGCCCTGGTCAATTTTTGACCCACGGCACCCCCGAACGTCGGGTCCACCCAAAAAACCGTGGGCTATAGCACATTGATTTTGCCAAAAATACCCCGTTCGTGCTGTTTCTCCCGTTTGAACATCCAAATAGCCTCGAATAAATAAACGGACAACACTGGGATAATCCCCAACCTCCATGGAATGACCCAATTAATTTTTGGCCCACGGCACCATCGAATCCCGAGTCCACCCCCGAAACCATGGGCTATAGCACACCGATTTGGCCAAAAATACCCCATTCGCATCGTTTGGCCCGTTTGACCTCCCAAATGGCCTCGAATAAATAAACAGACCATATTTGGACGATCCCCAACCTCCCTGGAAAGACTCTGTTGACTTTTGGCCCACAATACCCTCGAACCCTGAGCCTACCCCCAAAATCGTGGACTATAGCACACCAATTTGTCCCGAAAATGCCCCGTTCACGCCGTTTCGCCCATTTGACCTCCTAAAATACTTCGAATAAATAAATAGACCACATTGGGACAATCCCCAACCTCCCTGGCACGCCCCAGTCGATTTTGGCCTATAGTACCCCTGGACCCCGAGCCCACCCCCAAAACTGTGGGCTACAATACACCTATTTGGGCCAAAAATGCCTCGTTCACAACCTGTTTGACCACCTAAATGGCCTCGAATAAATAAATGGACCACTCTAGGATTATCCCCAATCTCCCTGGCACGTCCCGATCAATTTTTGATTCAAGGCACCCCCAGACCCCGGGACCACCCCTGAAACCGTGGGCGATAGCATACCGATTTAATCAGAAAATGTCCCGTTCGCGTTGTTTCACCTGTTTGACCACCCAATGGCCTCGAATAAATAACCGGACCACACTGGGATGATCCCCAACCTCCCTGGCACGCCCCAGTTGCTTTTCAACCCACGGTACCCCCAAACCTCGGGCTCACCCCCAAAACCGTGGGCTATAGAACACTGATATGCCAGAAAATGCCCCGTTTTGCCGTTTTGTTCGTTTGACAACCCAAATGGCCTTGAATAAATAAATGGACGACATTGGGATGATCATAACCTCCCTGGAACTCCCTGGTCGATTTTTCAATCCACAACACCCCCGGACACCGAGCCTACCCCCAAAACTGTATGCTATAACACACTGATTTGGCCCAAAAATGCCTCGATCTCACTATTTTTCTCGTTTGACCTACCAAATAGCATCGAATAAATAAACGGACCGCACTAGAACGATCCCCAACCTCCCTGGCACGCCCTGATAGATTTTTAGCCCATGGTACTCCTGGACCCAGGGCCTTCCCCCGAAACCATGGGCTATAGCACACCAATTTGGCTTGAAAATGCCCTGTTCACACCGTTTAACCTATTTAACCACACAAATGGCCTCAAATAAATAAACGAACCACACTGGTACGATCCCCAACCTCCCTGGCACGCCCCGATAATTTTTTTGCCCACGACACCCCCGGACCCCGGGACCACCCCCAAAATCATGGGCTATAGCATGCTGATTTAGCTCGAAAATTCCCCGTTCGCATCGTTTTGCCTGTTTGACCACCCAAATGGCTTCAAATAAAGAAACAGACCATACTAGGATGATCTCCAACTCCCTGGCACGCCCCAATCAATTTTCGGCCCATGGTACCCCCAGACCCTGTGCCCACCCCTGAAACAATGAGATATAGCACACCAATTTGGCCCAAAAATACCCCGTTTGCACCGTTTCGTCGGTTTGACAATCCAAATGACCTCGAATAAATAAACGGACCACACTGAGACAATCCCCAACCTCCCAGTCATGCCCCGGTCAATTTTTGACCCATGAACCCCCGAACCCCGGGCCCACCCCAAAATCGTGGTCTATATAGCACACTGATTTAGAATAAAAATGCCTTGTTTACATTGTTTCGCCAGTTTAACCACCCAAATGGCCTCGAATAAATAAATGGACCACACTGGGACGATATCCAACCTCCCTGGCACAGCCCGATCACTTTTTGCCTTACGGCACCACTAGTCCTCGGGCTCACCCCCGAAATCGTTGGCTATAGCACACCGATTTGGCCCGAAAATGCCCCGTTCGCACCGTTTCGCCCATTTGACCAACCAAATAGCCACAAATAAATATAAGAACCATACTGGGACGATCCCAAACCTCCCTGGCACGCCTCGGTCAATTGTTAGCCCGCGGCACCCCCAAACCCCGGGCCCACCCCCAAAACCACATGCTATAATACACCGGTTTGGCAGAAAATGCCCCCTTCGCGTCGTTTCTCCCGTTTGACCACCCAAATGGCCTCGAATAAATAAACATACCACCTTGGGACGATCCCCAACCTCCCTGACATGCCCCGATCGATATTCGGCCCAGGAACCCCTGGACCCCGGGCCTACCCCCAAAATCGTGGGCTATAACAGACCGATTTGGCCTTAAAATGCCCCGTTCATGCCGTTTTGCCCGTTTGACCACCCAAAGGGCCTCGAATAAATAAATGGACCACACTGGGACGATCTCCAACCTTCTTGACATGCCTTGGTCAATTTTTGACCCACGACATCCCCGAACCCAGGCCCACTCCCAAAACCGTTGGCTATAGCACACCGATTTGGTTTAAAAATGTCCTATTCGCACTATTTTGCCTGTTTGACTACCCAAATTGGCTCGAATAAATAAAATGACCACACTGGGACGATCCTCAACATCCCCGGCACATCCCGATCAACTTTCGGATCACGACACCCTAGACCCCGGGCCCACCCCTAAAATTGTGGTCTATAGCATACCGATTTGGCCAGAAATTGCCCCAAGAACTATTTTGTCCGTTTGGCCAACCAAATGGCCTCGAATAAATAAACGGACTACACTGAGACGATCCCCAACCTCCCTGGCATGCCCCGATCAATTTTTGGCCCACGGTACCCTCGAACCCTGAGGCCACCCCCAAAACCGTGGTCTATAGCACATCAATTTAGCCCAAAAATCCCTCGTTCACACTATTTTTCCCGCTTGACCAACAAAATGGCCTCGAATAAATAAATGGACCACACTCAAACCCCGGGGCCACCCCTAAAACCGTGGGCTATAGCACATCGATTTAGGCCTAAAATACCCCGTGCTCACCGGTTTGCCCGTTTGACCAATCAAATGGCCTCAAATAAATAAATAGACCACACTGGGATGATCCCTAACCTCCCTGGCATGCCCCGATTGATTTTTGGCCTACGGTACCCCGAGACCCCGGACCCACCCCTGAAACTGTGGGCTATAACACTCTGATTTGGCTCAAAAATGCCCCATTTGCGCCGTTTTGCTTGTTTAACCACCGAAATGGCCTTGAATAAATAAACAGACCACACTGGGATGATCCCCAACCTCCGTGGCAGTACCCAATCGATTTTTGGCCTACGACACCCTCGGACCCCAAGTCCACCACCGAAGCTGTGGGTAACACACCGATTTGGTCGAAAATGCCCGATTCGCGCCGTTTTGCCCGTTTGACTGCCCAAATGGCCTTAAATAAATAAACGACCCACACTGGGATGATCCTCAACCTCCATGGCATGCCTTGGTCGATTTTCTTCCCATGGTACCCCGTACCCCAAGCCCACCCACAAAACTGTTGGCTATAACAAACCTATTTAGGCAAACAATGCCCCGTTCACGCTGTTTTGCCTTTTTGACAACCCAAATGGCCTCGAATAAATAAACAGACCACACTGGGATGATCCCCAACCTCCCTCACATGTTCCGATCGATTTTTGGTCTACGATACCCCAGACCTAGAGCCCACCCTTAAAACCGTGGGCTATAGCATACCTATTTGGCCTGAAAATGCCCTATTTGCGTTGTCTCGCCTGTTTGACCACGCAAATGGCCTCAAATAAATAAACGGACCACACTAGGATGATCCCCAACCTCCCAGCCATACCCTGGTAAATTTTCAACCCATAACACCTCTAACCCTGGGGCCACCTCCAAAACCGTGGGCTATTTCACACCAATTTATCCCGAAAATGCCTCGTTCGCACTGTTTTGCCCGTTTGACCACCCAAATAACTCGAATAAATAAACGGACCACACTGAGATGATCCCTAACCTCCATGGCATGCCCCAATCGATTTTTGGCCCACGAAACCCCCGGACCCCGGGCCTACCCCCAAAATCATAGGCTATAACACACCAATTTGGCCCAAAAATGCCTCGAACACGCTATTTTGCATATTTGACAACCCAAATGGCCTCGAATAAATAAACGGACCACACTGGGATGATCCCCAACCTCCCTAGCACGCCCTGGTCAATTTTTGACCCACAGCACCCCCGAACGTCGGGTCCACCCCAAAAACCGTGGGCTATAGCACACTGATTTCGCCGAAAATACCCCGTTCGTGCTGTTTCTCCCGTTTCAACACCCAAATAGCCTCGAATAAATAAACGGACAACACTGGGATAATCCCCAACCTCCATGGAATGACCCAATTAATTTTTGGCCCACGACACCACCGAATCCCGAGTCCACCCCCGATACCATGGGCTATAGCACACCGATTTGTCCAAAAATACCCCATTCGCATCGTTTCGCCCTTTTGACCTCCCAAATGGCCTCGAATAAATAAACAAACCATATTTGGACGATCCCCAACCTCCCTGGAAAGACCCTGTCGACTTTTGGCCCACAATACCCTCGAACCCTGAGCCTACCCCTAAAATCGTGGGCTATAGCACACCAATTTGTCCCGAAAATGCCCCGTTCACGCCGTTTCGCCCATTTGACCCCTAAACTGCTTCGAATAAATAAATAGACCACATTGGGACAATCCCCAACCTCCCTGGCACGCCCCAGTCGATTTTGGCCTATAGTACCCCTGGACCCCGAGCCCACCACCAAAACTGTGGGCTACAATACACCTATTTGGGCCAAAAATGCCTCGTTCACATCTTTTCACCATTTTGACCACCTAAATGGCCTCGAATAAATAAATGGACCACTCTAGGATTATCCCCAATCTCCCTGGCACGTCCCGATCAATTTTTGATTCAAGGCACCCCCAGACCCCGGGACCACCCCTGAAACTGTGGGCGATAGCATATCGATTTAATCAGAAAATGCCCCGTTCGCGTTGTTTCGCCTGTTTGACCACCCAATGGCCTCGAATAAATAACCGGAACACACTGGGATGATCCCCAACCTCCCTGACACGCCCCGGTTGCTTTTCAACCCACGGTACCCCCAAACCTCGGGCTCACCCCCAAAACCGTGGGCTATAGAACACTGATATGCCTAAAAATGCCCCGTTTTGCCATTTTGTTCGTTTGACAACCCAAATGGCCTCAAATAAATAAATGGACGATACTGGGATGATCATAACCTCCCTGGAACTCCCTGGTCGATTTTTTAACCCACAACACCCTCGGACACCGAGCCTACCCCCAAAACCGTATGCTATAACACACTGATTTGGCCCAAAAATGCCTCGATCTCACCATTTTTCTCGTTTGACCTGCCAAATAGCATCGAATAAATAAACGGACCACACTAGGACGATCCCCAACCTCCCTGGCACGCCCTGATAGATTTTTAGCCCATGGTACTCCCGGACCCAGGGCCTTCCCCCGAAACCATGGGCTATAGCACACCAATTTGGCTCGAAAATGCCCTGTTCGCACCGTTTAACCTATTTAACCACACAAATGGCCTCAAATAAATAAACGAACCACACTGGTACGATCCCCAACCTCCCTGGCACGCCCCAATAATTTTTTTGCCCACGACACCCCCGGACCCCGGGACCACCCCCAAAATCATGGGCTATAGCATGCTGATTTAGCTCGAAAATTCCCCGTTCGCATCGTTTTGCCCGTTTGACCACCCAAATGGCTTCAAATAAAGAAACAAACCATACTAGGATGATCCCCAACTCCCTGGCACGCCCCAATCAATTTTCGGCCCATGGTACCCCCAGACCCTGTGCCCACCCCTGAAACAATGAGATATAGCACACCAATTTGGCCCAAAAATACCCCGTTTGCACCGTTTCGTCGGTTTGACCATCCAAATGGCCTCGAATAAATAAACGGACCACACTGAGACAATCCCTAACCTCCCAGTCATGCCCCGGTCAATTTTTGACCCATGAACCCCCGAACCCCGGGCCCACCCCAAAATCGTGGTCTATATAGCACACTGATTTAGCATAAAAATGCCCTGTTTATATTGTTTCGCCTGTTTAACCACCCAAATGGCCTCGAATAAATAAATGAACCACACTGGGACGATCTCCAACCTCTCTGGCACAGCCCGATCACTTTTTGCCTTGCGGCACCCCTAGTCCTTGGGCTCACCCTCGAAATCGTTGGCTATAACACACCGATTTGGCCCGAAAATGCCCCGTTCGCACCGTTTCGCCCATTTAACCAACCAAATAGCCACAAATAAATATAAGAACCATACTGGGACGATCCCAAACCTCCCTGTCTCACCCCGATCAATTTTCGGCACGCGACTCCCCTGGACCCCGGCCCACCCCCAAAACCGTGGGTTATAAGCACACCAATTTAGCCTAAAAATGCCCTGTTCGCGTTGTTTCACCCGTTTGACCACCCAAATATTCTCGAATAAATAAACAAACCATACTGGGACGATCCCCAATCTCTTTGGCATGCCCCGGTCGATTTTCGGCCCATGGCACCCTGAACCCCGAGCCCACTCCTTAAACCGTGGGCTATAGCACACCGATTTGGCTTAAAAATGCTCTATTCGCGCCGTTTCACCCGTTTGTCCACCCAAATGACCTCAAATAAATAAATAGACCACACTGGGATGATCCCCAACCTCCTTGGCACGCCTCGGTCAATTTTCGGTCCACGGCACCCCCGAACCCCCGAACCACCGACCCACCCCCTAAATCATGGGCTATAACACATCGACTTGTATTGAAAATACCCCATTCGCGCCGTTTCGCCTATTTGACCACCCCTTAAATGGCCTCAAATAAATAAACGGACCACACTGGGACGATCCCCAACCTCCCTGGCATACCTCGGTCAATTTTTGGTCTACGACACCCCCGAACCCCGGTCCCACCCCCAAAATTGTGGGCTGTAGCATATCGATTTGGCCCGAAAATGCCCCGTTCACGCCGTTTTGCCTGTTTGACCACCCAAATGGCCTCAAATAAATAAACGGACCACACTGGGATGATCCCCAACCTCCCTGGCACACCCCGGTTAATTTTTAGCCCACGGCACCTTCGGACCCTGGGCCCACCCCCAAAACCGTGGGCTATAGTACACTGTTTTAGCCCAAAAATTCTCCGTTTGCGCCTTTTTACCTGTTTGGCCACCCAAATGGCCTCGAATAAATAAATTAACCATATTGGGACGATCCCTAACCTCTCTGGCACGTCCAGGTCGATTTTTAGCCCATGACACCCTCGGACCCCTATCCCACCCTAAAACCGAGGGCTATAACACTCTAATTTGGCCTAAAAATGTCCCGTTTATGCCGTTTCAACCGTTAAACCACATGAATAACCTCGAATAAATATACGGACCACACTGGAACGATCCTCAACCTCCCTGGCATGCTCTAATCGATTTTTAGCCTACGGTACCCTCGAACCTTGGGCACACCCCTAAAACCGTGTGCTATAGAACACCGATTTGGCCCAAAAACACACCATTTCGCCCATTTGACCACACAAATAGCCTCGAATAAATAAAAAGACCACACTGGGATGATCCCCATCCTCCCTGGCATGCCCCGGTCGATTTTTGACCCACGGTACCCCCGAATCCTGGGGCCACCCTTGAAACTGTGGGCTATAGCACACCAATTTGACCCGAAAATGCCCCGTTCGCGCTGTTTGACCACCCAAATAGCCTTGAATAAATAGACGGACCACACTGGGATGATCACCAACCTCCCTGGCACGCCCTGATTGATTTTCAGCCCACGACACCCCGGACCCCGGGTTCACCCTTGAAACCGTGGGCTATAGCACACTGATTCAGCCCGAAAATGCCCTGTTCGCGCCGTTTCACCCGTTTGACTCCCAAATAGCCTCGAATAAATAAACGAACCATACTGGGACGATCCCCAACCTCCATGGCACGCCCAAGTAGATTTTTGGCCCACGACACCCTAGACCCCGAGCCTACCCAAAAACCATGGGCAATAGCACACCGATTTAGCCCAAAAATGCCCCGTTCACGTCGTTTTGCTCTTTTGACCACCTAAATAGCCTCGAATAAATAAACGAACCAAACTGGGAAGATACCCAACCTCCTTGGACTATCCCGGTTAATTTTTGATCCATGGAACCCCCTGACCTAGGGCCCACCCCTGAAACCGTGGGGTATAGCACAGATTTGGACCGAAAAAGCCCCGTTCGCATCATTTATCCTGTATGACCACCCAAATGGCCTCAAATAAATAAACATACCACACTGGGATGATCCTCTACCTCCCTGACACACCCCGGTCAATTTTTGGCCTACGTCACCCACGGACCTCGGGCCCACCCCTAAAACTGTGTGCAGCACACTGAATTGACCTAAATATGTCCCATTTGTTCTGTTTTGCCCGTTTGACCACCTAACTGGGCTCAAATAAAAAATAGACCATACTGGGACGATCCCCAACCTCCCTGGCATGACCCAGTTAATTTTTGGCCCATGGAACCCCCAAACCCCGAGCCCACCCCCAAAACAGTGGGTTGTACCACACCGAGTTGGCCTAAAAATACCCCGTTCGCACCATTTCATCCAATTGACCACCCAAATGGCCTCGAAAAAATAAATAGACCACACTTAGACGATCCCCAACCTCCCTGAATACCCCAATTATTTTTTGGCCCATGGTACCTTCGTACCCCGGGCCCACCCCTAAAATCGTGGGCTAGCACACTAATTTGGCCTGAAAACATCCTATTCGGGCCGTTTCACCCGTTTGACCACCCAAATGGCTTTGAATAAATAAAAGGATCACACTGGGACGATCCACAACCTCCCTGGCATGCTTCACTAAATTTTTAGCCCACGGCACCCCCGAACCCGTGTCCTCCCCTGAAACCGTAGGCTATAGCACACCAATTTGGCCCAAAAATACACCGTTCATGCCGTTTCGCCCGTTTGACCACCCAAATAGCCTCGAATAAATAAACGGACCACACTAGGACGATCCACAACCTCCCTGGCATGCCCCAGCCGATTTTCAGCCAGCGTCACCGCCGGACCCCGAGGCCACTACCAAAATTGTGGGCTACAGCACACCATTTTGGCCTGAAAATGCCCCGTTCGCATCGTTTCACCCGTTTGACCACCCAAATGGCCTCGAATAAATAAACGGACCACACTAAGACGATCCCCAACCTCCCTGGAACGCCTCGGTCAATTTTTGGCCCGCGACACCCCCATACCCCGAGCCTACTCCCAAAACCACATGCTATAATACACCGGTTTGGTAAAAAATGCCCCCTTCACGTCGTTTCTCCCGTTTGACCACCCAAATGGCCTCGAATAAATAAATAGACCACCTTGGGAGGATCCCCAACCTACCTAGCACGCCCCGGTCGATATTCGGCCCAGGTACCCCTAGACCTCGGGCCCACCCTCGAAATAGTAGGCTATAACATACCGATTTGGCCTGAAAATGCCCCGTTCATGCCGTTTTGCCCGTTTGACCACCCAAATTGCCTTGAATAAATAAACGAACCATACTGGGATGATCCCCAACCTCCATGACATGCCTTGGTCAATTTTCGACCCACAACACCCCCGTACCCAGGGACCACTCCCAAAACCGTTGCCTATAGCACACCGATTTGGTCCAAAATGCCCTATTCACACTATTTTGCCTATTTGACTACCCAAATTGGCTCGAATAAATAAAATGACCACACTGGGATGATCCCCAACCTCACTGGCACATCCCGATCAACTTTTGGATTACGGCACCCCTAGACTCCGGGCCCACCCCCTAAATCATGGTCTATAGCATACCGATTTGGCCAGAAAATGCCCCATGCACTGTTTTGCCCGTTTGGCCAACCAAATGGCCTCAAATAAATAAATGGACCACATTGGGATGATCCCCAACCTCCCTAGCACGCCCCGATCAATTTTTATCCCACGGCACCCTCGGACCCTAGGACCACCCCCAAAACTGTGGGCTATAGCACATCGATTTAGCCTAAAAATGCCCCGTTCGTACTGTTTTGCCCGTTTGACCAACCAAATGGCCTCGAATAAATAAACAGACCACACTAGGACGATTCACAACCTCCCTGGCATGCCCTGGTCGATTTTCAGCCAGCGTCACCCCGGACCCCGAGGCCACCACCAAAACTGTGGGATACAGCATACCGTTTTGGCCTGAAAATGCCCCGTTCGCGTTGTTTCACCCGTTTGACCACCCAAATGGCCTCGAATAAATAAAAGGACCACACTAAGATGATCCCCAACCTCCTTGGAATGCCTCGATCAATTTTTGGCCCGCGGCACCCCCGTACCCTGAGCCCACCCCTAAAACCACATGCTATAATACATCGGTTTGGCAGAAAATGCCCCCTTCGCGTCGTTTCTCCTGTTTGACCACCCAAATGGCCTCGAATAAATAAACAGACCAGCTTGGGATGATCCCCAACCTACCTGACACGACCCGGTCGATATTCGGCCCAGGCACCCCTGGACCCTGGCCCACCCCCGAAACCGTAGGCTATAACATACCGATTTGGCTTAAAAATGCCCCGTTTATGCCGTTTCGCCCGTTTGACCACCCAAATTGCCTTGAATAAATAAATGGACCATATTGAGTCGATCCACAACCTCCCTGACATGCCTTAGTCGATTTTCGACCCACGACACCCCCGTACCCAGGGCCCACTCCCAAAACCGTTGGCTATAGCACATCGATTTGGTCCAAAATGCCCTATTCGCACTATTTTGCCTGTTTGACTACCCAAATTGGCTCGAATAAATAATATGACCACACTGGGACGATCCCCAACCTCCCTGGCACATCCCGATCAACTTTTGGCTCACGGAACCCCTAGACCCCGGGACCACCCCCTAATCGTGGTCTATAGCATACCGATTTGGCCAGAAAATGCGCCAAGCACTATTTTTCCCGTTTGGCCAACCAAATGACCTCGAATAAATAAACGGACCACACTGGGATGATCCCCAACCTCCCTGGCATGCCTCGATCAATTTTTATCCCACAGCACCCTCGGACCCTAGGGCCACCCCCAAAATCGTGGGCGATAGCACATCAATTTGGCCTGAAAATGCCCCGTTCGCACTATTTTGCTCGTTTGACCAACCAAATGGCCTCGAATAAATAAACAGACCACACTGGGATGATCCCCAACCTCCCTGGCATGGCCCGATCAATTTTTGGCCCACGGCACTCCCGGACCCCGGGGCCACCCCTAAAACTGTGGGTTATAGCACATCCATTTAGCCCAAAAATACCCTATTCACACCGGTTTGCTTGTTTGACCAACCAAATGGCCTCGAATAAATAAATAGACCACACTGGGACGATCCCCAACCTCCCTGGCATGCCCCGATTGATTTTTGGCCCACGATACCCCCAGACCCCGGTCCCACCCCTGAAACTGTGGGCTATAGCACTCTAATTTGGCCCAAAAATGCCCCGTTTGCACCGTTTTTCTTGTTTGACCACCAAAATGGCCTTGAATAAATAAACAGACCACACTGGGATGATCCCCAACCTCCGTGGCATGACCCAATAAATTTTCGGCCTATGACACCCCCGGACCCCTGGTCCACCACCAAAACTATGGGTAATACACCGATTTGGTTGAAAATGCCCCATTCACGCCGTTTTGCCCGTTTGACTGCCCAAATGGCCTCAAATAAATAAACAAACTACACTGGGACGATCGTCAACCTCCCTGGCATGCCCTGGTCGATTTTCTTCCCATAGTACCTCCGTACCCCGGGTCTACCCACGAAACTGTGGGCTATAACATACCTATTTAGGCAAATAATGCCTCGTTCACGCCGTTTTGCCTTTTTAACCACCCAAATGGTCTCGAATAAATAAACAGACCACACTGGAATGATCCCCAACCTCCCTCGCATGTTTCGATCTATTTTTTGTCTACGATACCCCAGACCCAGGGCCCACCCTTAAAATTGTGGGCTATAGCATACCTATTTGGCCCGAAAATGCCCCATTTGCATTGTTTCGCTGTTTGACCACCCAAATGGCCTCGAATAAATAAACGGACCATACTAGGATGATCCCCAACCTCTCTGGCACACCCCGGTCGATTTTTAACCCACAACACCTCTAACCCCGAGGCCACCCCCAAAACCGTGGGCTATAGGACACCAATTTGGCCCGAAAATGCCTCATTCGCACCGTTTTGCCCGTTTGACCACCCAAATAACCTCGAATAAATAAACAAACCACACTGAGATGATCCCTAACCTTCCTGGCATGCCCCGGTTGATTTTTGGCCCACGACACCCCCAGACCCCGAGCCTACCCCCAAAATCATAGGCTATAACACACCGATTTGGCCTAAAAATGCCCCGATCATGCCGTTTTGCATATTTGACCACCCAAATGGCCTCGAATAAATAAACAGACTACATTGGGATGATCCCCAATCTCCTTGGCATGTCCTGGTCATATTTCAACCCACGGCACCCCCGGACCCCGGATCCACCCCAAAAACCGTGGGCTATAACACACTGATTTGGCCGAAAATACCCCGTTCGTGTTGTTTCTCCCGTTTGAACACCCAAATAGCCTCGAATAAATAAATGGACCACACTGGGATGATCCCCAACCTCCGTGGATTGACCCAATCAATTTTTGGCCCACGACACAACCGAACCTCGAGCCCACCCCCAAAACCATAGGCTATAGCACACCGATTTGGCCAAAAATGCCCCATTCACGTTGTTTCACCCGTTTGACCACCCAAATGGCCTTGAATAAATAAACAGATCATATTTAGACGATCCCCAACCTCCCTGGCAAAACCCTATCAACTTTTGGCCCACAACACCCTCGAACCTTGAGCCTACCCCCGAAATCGTGGGCTATAGCACACCAATTGTCCCGAAAATGCCCAGTTCACGCTGTTTTTCCCGTTTAACCTCCTAAATGGTTTCGAATAAATAAATAGACCACACTGGGATAATCCCCAACCTCCCTGGCACGCCCCAGTCGATTTTTGGCCACTGGAACCCCTGGATCCCGAGCCCACCCCCAAAACTGTGGGCTATAATACACCTATTTGGGCTGAAAATGCCTCGTTCACGCCGTTTCACCTGTTTGAACACCTAAATGGCCTCGAATAAATAAATGGACCACTCTAAGATTATCCCCAATCTCCCTGGCACGTCCCGGTCAATTTTTGATTCAAGGCACCCCCAGACCGCAGGTCCACCCCTGAAACCGTGGGCGATAGCATAGATTTTTGAATAAATAAACGGACCACACTAGGACGATCCTCAACCTACCTGGCACGCCCCAATAGATTTTTGGCCCACGGCACTCCCGTACCCAAGGCCCACCCCCGAAACCATGGGCTATAACACACCAATTTGGCTTGAAAATGCACTGTTTGCCCCGTTTAACCTATTTAACCACACAAATGGCCTCAAATAAATAAACAAACTACACTGGGATGATCCTCAACCTCCCTGGCACGCCCCGATAATTTTTCTTCCCACGATACCCCCGAACCCCGGGACCACCCCCTAAATCGTGGGCTATAGCACGTTGATTTAGCTCAAAAATGTCTCATTCGCACTGTTTTGCCCGTTTGACCACCCAAATGGCTTTAAATAAAGAAACGAACCATACTGGGATGATCCCCAACTCCCTGGCATGCCCCGATCAATTTTTGGCCCATGGTACCCCCAGACCCTGTGCCCACCCCTGAAATCGTGAGATATAGCACAATAATTTAGCCCAAAAATACCCCATTTGCACCGTTTCATCGGTTTGACCATCCAAATAGACTCGAATAAATAAATGGACCATACTGAGACAATCCCCAACCTCTCAGTCATGCCCCGGTTGATTTTTGACCCATGAACCCCCAAACCCCGAGCCCACCCCTAAAACCGTGGTCTATAGCACACTGATTTGGCCTGAAAATGCCCTGTTTACGCTGTTTTGCCCGTTTAACCACCCAAATGGCCTTGAATAAATAAACGGACTACACTGGGATGATCTCCAACCCCCCTAGCACGGCCTGGTCACTTTTTTCCTCGCGGAACCCCTAGTCCTCGGGATCACCCCCAAAATCGTTGGCTATAGCACACCGATTTGGCCTGAAAATGCCCCGTTCGCACCGTTTTGCCCATTTGACCAGCCAAATAGCCACAAATAATTAGAAGAACCATACTGGGACGATCCCAAACCTCCCTGGCTCACCTCGATCAATTTTCGGCCCCCGACTCTCTATACCCCGACCCACCCCCGAAATTGTGGGCTATAGCACACTAATTTAGCCTAAAAATGCCCTGTTCGCGTTGTTTCACCCGTTTGACCACCCAAATGACCTCAAATAAATAAATAGACCATACCGAGATAATCTCCAGCCTCCCTGACATGACCCGATCAATTTTAAGCCCATGACACCACCGAAACCTAAGCCCACCCTCAAAATCATAGGCTATAGCACACCGATTTAGCCCAAAATTGCCCTGATCGCACCGTTTCGCCCATTTGACCACCCAAATGGCCTCTAATAAATAAACGGACCACTGGGACGATCCCCAACCTCCTTGGCACGCCCCGGTCAATTTTTGGCCCACGGTACCCCCAAACCCTGAGCCCACCCTCAAAACCGTGGTCTATAGTCCACCAATTTGGCCTGAAAATACCCTGTTCGCATCGTTTCGCCCATTTGACCACACAAATGGCATCAAATAAATAAATGAACCACACTGGGACGATCCCCAACCTCTCTGGCATGCCCAATCAATTTTTTTCCCATGGAAGCCCCTGACCCCGAGCCCATCCCTGAACCGTGGGCTATAGCACATCGATTTAGCCCGAAAATGCCTTATTTGTGCCGTTTTTCCTGTTTGACCTCTCAAATAGCCTCAAAAAAATAAACGGACCACACTGGGATGATCCCCAACCTCCCTGACATGACCCAATCAATTTTTCTCCAACGACAACCCCGAACCGTGGGCTGACCCCCAAAGCCGTGGGCTATAGCACACCGATTTGGCTCAAAAATGCCCCATTCATGCAGTTTCGCCTGTTTGACCACCCAAATGCCCTCGAATAAATAAAAGGACACCACTAGGATAATCCCTAACCTCCCTGGCATGCCTCGATCAATTTTTGGCCCATGGAACCCCCACACCTCGAGCCCACCTCAAAACCGTGTGCTATAGCACATCGATTTGGCCCGAAAACAACCCGTTCGTGCCGTTTTTCCCATTTCATGCTGGGATGAACCCTAGACTCCCTGGCATAACTTGGTCAATTTTAAGCGTACTGCACCACCGAACCGCGGGCCCACCCCTAAAACCGTGGTCTCTAGCACATTGATTTGGCACTAAAATGCTTCATTCGCGCAGTTTCGCCTGTTTGAACACCAAAATAACCTCTAATAAATAAACAAACTACACTAGGACGATCGCCAACCTCCCTGGCACGCCTCTGTCGATTTTTAGCCTACAGAACCTCCGGACCCCGGGCCCACCCCCAAAACCGTGGGCTATAGCACACCGATTTATCCTGAAAATGCCCCATTCGCACCATTTCACCTGTTATACCACCCAAGTAGCCTCGAATAAATAAATGGACCATACTGGGTGATCCTCAATCTCCCTGACACGCCTCGGTCGATTTTTGTCCTAGGACACCCCCAAACTTCGAGCCCACCCCCAAAACCGTGGGCTATACATTTTTCCCTAAAAATGCCCTGTTCGCGTTGTTTTGCCCATTTGACCACACAAATGGCCTCAAATAAATAAATGGACCACACTGGGACGATTTCCAACCTCCGTGGCAAGCCCCGATCGATTTTTGTCCACGGCACCCCCGGACCCCAGACCCACCCTCAAAATCGTGGGTTATAGCACAACGATTTGGCCCAAAAATGCCCCATTTTGCCCGTTTGACCACCCAAATGACCTCGAATAAATAAACGAACCATACTGGGATGATCCCCAACCTACCTGGCATGCCTGGGTCATTTTTTGGCCCACAGAACCCCCGTACTCTAGGCCCACCCCCAAAACTGATACGGGACAAATGACCATCTTTTAATTTGATGACATCTTTAGAGGCCAACACATATAGGCTCAAGACTTGGTCACCTCGAGGATACGAGAACATGCATACAGGACCCATTTTGAGCATGCCATTAAACAAACCCGTGTGTGAAAGATTACGTGGGGGCTTACATTTGATGCCAATTCGAGACCACAAGGTTTGAAGTGTGACCCCATGGTTCTGGAGCATTAAAGAAGCACCCTTAATTAAGGGTATTTTGGGGTTTGCACATGTTAAAGAAACAACCCATGACCACCTCTTTCCTTAAGGGTATTTTGATCTATTACACTATGTAATAAGTTAGGCTATATATAGTCTCTTATTAGGTCTTTTCTCTTGAGTTTATGAAAGATGAAAAATTGAAACACTTGAAATCCTCTCTCTTGAGAGTAGACTACCTTAGTATAGTCTTAGTTGGGACTTGGAAAAGTCATCCTTAGTATAGGGCTTGGAAAAGCTAATATTGTTCTTTGCTTGGAAATGGTAGATCTTGAGGTGAGTCGATTACCCTGACGGTGACCGTAAGAGTGTGATTTTGATTATTACATTCATCAGGGGTTAATGTTGAAATATACTTGGTTCTTAATCTTGTAATAATCATGGTCTCACTATCTATCCTTTTATTATTTTGCAAATCCGTGTGTTTTTGTATTTGTCATCTTGTATCCCTTTGTGTTGCTTATTCTTCTCACGTTTTGTGGACTGTTTTGGCATCTTGGTGGAAAAATTTGTATGATTTGGTATCATAGCAAGGATTGATATTGTTCCAACAGCAAGGATTGATTTTGTTCCAACCTCCCTGTCATGCCACGATCAATTTTTGGCCCACAGCACGCCCGAACCCTGGGCCCACCCCTAAAACCGAGGGTTATAGCTTACCGATTTGGCTCGAAAATGCCCCGTTCGCGTCGTTTCACCCGTTTGTCCACCCAAATGGCCACAAAAATAAAATAGACCACACTGGGAGGATCCCAACCTCCCTGGAATACCTCGGTAGATTTTCGACCCACAGCACGCCCGAACGTCGTGCCCACCCCCGAAATCGTAGGCTATAGCACACCGATTTGGCCCAAAAATTCCCCATTCGTGCCGTTTAGCCTGTTTGTCCACCCAAATGGCCACAAAAAATTAAATAGACTACACTGGGATGATTCCTAATCTCCCTGGCACGCCCGAGCCCACCCCCGAAACTGTTGGTTATAGCACAACGATTTGGACCAAAAACGCCCTGTTTCGCCTGTTTGTCCACCCAAATGACCTCAAATAAATAAACGAACCACACTAGGACAATCCCAACCTACCTGGCACGCCTCTATCTTTTTTTGGCCCATGAAACCCCCGTACTCATAGCCCACCCCCAAAACCGTGTGTTATAGCACATCGATTTGGCTCGAAAATGCCCCGTGCGCGCCGTTTTGCTCGTTTGCCCAAATGGCCACAAAAAAATAAACAGACCACACTGGGACAATCCCCAACTTCCCTGGCATTCCTTGGTCAATTTTCAGCCCACAACACACCCAAAAACTGGGCCTACCCCTAAAACCGTAGGCTATAGCACACCGTTTTGGCCCAAAAATGCCCCGTTCGCGCTGTTTTGCCCGTTTGTCCAGCCAAATGGCCATAAAAAATTAAACGGACCACAATGGGATGATCCCCAATCTCCCTGGCATGGCCCGGTCGATTCTCGGCCCACAGCACACCTGAATCCCAGGCCAACCCCTAAAACTATGGGCTATAGCACACCAATTTGGCGCAAAAATATCCCGTTCATGTTTCGGCCGTTTGTTCACCCTAATGGCCATGAAAAATTAAACGAACCATACTGAGATGATCCCGAACCTCCCTGGCACACCCCAATTGATTTTCAGCCCACAGCATGCCCGAACCCCAAGCCCACCCCCGAAACGAGGGCTCTAGCTCACTGATTTAGCTCGAAAATACCTTATTCGCGTTGTTTCCCCTGTTTGTCCACCTAAATAGCCCCCGAAAATTAAACGGACCACACTGGGATGATTCCAACCTCCCTGTCAAACCCCGATAGATTTTTAGCCCACAGCACGCCCGAACGTCGGGCCCACACCTAAAATCATGGGCTATAGTACACCGATTTAGCCAAAAAATTCCTCGTTCATGCCATTTCACCCATTTTTCCACAAAAAATTAAATGGAATACACTGGGAAGATCCCAAACCTCCCTGGCAAGCCCCGGTTGATTTTTCGTCCATAATACACCCGGACCTCGGGTCCACCCCCAAAACCGTGGGCTGTAGCACACCGATTGGTCCTAATAAAGCCCCATTCACGCCATTTTGCCCGTTTGTCCACCCTAATGGGCACGAAAAATTAAACGAACCATACTAGGATAATCGCCAACCTCCCTAGCATGCCCCGGTCAATTTTTGGCCAACAGTACGCCTGGACACCGATCCCACCCTCGAAAACATGGACTATGCATACCAATATGGCCCGAAAATGCCTCGTTCGCGCTGTTTCGCCCGATTGTCCATCCAAATGGCCACGAAAAATTTAACGGACCACAATAGGATAATCCCCAACCTTCCTGGCATGCCCCGGTCGATTTTCCGCCCACTGCACGCCCGGACCTAGGCCTACCCCCGAAACTGTGGGCTATAGCACACCGATTTAGCCTAAAAATGTCCCGTTCATGCCGTTTCACCCATTTGTCCACCCAAATGGTCACGAAAAATTAAACGAACCACACTGGGATGATCCTCAACTTCCCTGGCGTGACTCAGTTGATTTTCATCCCCCAACACGTCGGAACTCGGGCCCACCCCCAAAACCGTAGGCTATAGCACATCGATTTGGCCCAAAAATGGCATGTTCACGCCGTTTCGCCCGTTTGTCTACCGAAATGGCCACGAAAAATTAAACGGACCACACTGGGATGATCCCCAACCTCCTTGGCACGCCCCGATCGATTTTTGTCCCACTACACGCTCGAACCCCGGGCCCACCTCTGAAACTGTGGGCTATAGCATACCGATTTGGCCCAAAAATGTCCCATTCGTGCTGTTTCGCCCGTTTGTCCACCCAAATGGCCACAAAAAATTGAACAAACCACACTGGGATAACCCCCGACCTCCCTGGCACAACTCGGCCGATTTTTGGCCTACAGCACGCCCGGACCCCGATCCCACCCCCAAAACCATGGGCCATAGCACACCAATTTGGCCCGAAAATGCCCCGTTCGCGCCGTTTTGCTTGTTGTCCACCCAAATGGCCACGAAAAATTTAACGGACCGTACTGGAATGTTTCCTAACCCCTTGGAATGCCTCGGTCAATTTTTGTCCACAGCACGCCCGAACCCCGGGCCCACCCATAAAACCGTGTGCTATAGCACACCGATTTAGCCCAAAAATGCCCTGTTCGCGTTGTTTCGTCCTTTTGTCCACCCAAATGGCCACCAAAAAATAAACAAACTATAATGGAATGATCCCTAACCTCTATAGAACGCCCATGTCGATTTTCAACCCACAACACGCCCGAACCCCGGGCCCACCCCTGAAACCGTGGGCTATAGCACATTGATTTGGCCCGAAAATGCCCCGTTCGCGATGTTTCGCCCGATTGTCCACCCAAATGGCCACAAAAAATTAAACAAAACACACTGGGATGATCCCATGCCCCCCGATCTATTTTCAGCCCACAGCACGCTCAGATCCCGGGCCCTCCCTTAAAACCGTCGGCTATAGCACACCAATTTTTACCAAAAATGCCCCATTTATTTCTGTTTCGCCCGTTTATCCGCCCAAATAGCCACAAAAAATTAAATGGACCACACTGGGACGATTCCTAACCTCTCTGGCTCGGGCCGGTCAATTTTCAGCCTACAACTCGCTCGAACACCGAGCCCACCCCCGAAATCGTGGGCTATAGCACATCGATTTGGCCCGAAAATGCACTGGTCACGTTGTTTTGCCTGTTTGTCCACCTAAATGGACACAAATAATTCAACAGACCGTACTGAGATGATCCCCAACCTTCCTGGCATGCCTCGATCAATTTTTGGCCCACAGCACGCCCAGACCTCAGACCCACCCCCGAAATCGTGGGCTATAGCACACCGATTTGTCCCAAAAATGGCTATGAAAATTAAACAGACCACAATGGGATGATCCCCAACCTTTCTGGCATGCCTCGGTCAATTTTTAGCCCACTGCACGCCCGAACCCCGACCTACCCCCGAAACCGTGGGCTATAACACACTGATTTATCCCGAAAATACCCCGGTCGCATTGTTTCGTCCATTTGTCCACCCAAATGGCCATGAGAAATTAAACGGACCACAGTGGAATGATTCCCAACCACCCTGGCACGCCTCGGTCAATTTTTGGCCCACAGTTCGCCCGAACCCCGGACCCACCCACAAAACCGTGTGCTATAGCACACCAATTTGGCTCAAAAATACCCCGTTCATGTTGTTTTGCCTGTTTTTTCCATCCAAATAGCCACGAAAAATTAAATAGACCACACTGGGGTGATCCAAACCTCCTTGGCACTCCCCGATAAATTTTTGGCCTACTACACGCTCGAATCCCGGGCCCACCCTACTGGGATGATCCTCAACCTCCCTGGAACGCCCTGGTCGATTTTTGTCCCACAGCACGCTTGGACCCCGAGCTCACCCCCAAAATCGTGGGCTATAGCACACCGATTTGGCCCAAAAATGCCCCATTCGCACTGTTTCGCCCGTTTGACCACCCAAATGGCCACAAAAAATTAAACAGTCCACACTAGGACGATCCCCAACCTCACAGGCAAGGCCCGATCTATTTTCGGCGCGCAGCACGCACGAACCCTGGCCCACCCCCTAAAACCGTGGGCTATAGCATATCAATTTAGCCCAGAAACATCCCATTCGCGCCGTTTCACCCGTTTGTCCACCCAAATGGCCATGAAAAATTAGACGAACCATACTGGGACGATCTCCATCCTCCCTGGCATGCCCCGGTCAATTTTTAGCCCACAGCACACCCGGACCCTGGGTCCACCCCGAAACCGTGGGCTATAGCACACTGATTTGGCCAAAAATGCCCCATTCGCGCTGTTTCACCCGTTTGTCCACCCAAATATCCTTAAAAAATTAAACGGATCATACTAGGATGATCCCCAACCTCCCTGACATACCCTGATTGATTTTTGGCCCATAGCACGCCCGAAATCCAAGGGCACCCCCAAAATCGTGGGCTATAGCACACCGATTTAGCCCAAAAATGCCCCGTTCGCACCGTTTCTCTCTTTTGTCCACCCAAATGGCCACGAAAAATAAACAGTCCACACTGGGATGATCCCAACCTCCTTGGCACTCCCCGATCAATTTTGGGCACACAACACGCTTGGACCCCGGGCGCACCCCTAAAATCGTGGGCTATAGCACATCGATTTTTCCCCAAAATACCCCGTTCGTGCCGTTTCGCCTGTTTGTCCACCCAAATGGCCACAAAAAATTAAACGGACCACACTGATATGACCCCTAACCTCCCTGGACCGCCCCAGTCAATTTTCAGGCCACATCACGCCCGGACCCCGGTCCCATCCCCAAAATATTAGGCTATAGCAAACCGATATGGCCCAAAAATACCTTATTCGTGCCGTTTCGCCCGTTTGTCCACCCAAATAGCAACGAAAAATAAACGGACCATACTGGAATGATCACCAACCTCCTTAGCATTCCCTGGTTGATTTTTATCCCACTACACTCTCGAACCCCGAGGCAACCCCCAATGTCGTGGGCTATAGCATACTGATTTGGCCCAAAAATGCCCCGTTCGCATTATTTCACCCGTTTTTCTACCCAAATGGCCATGAAAAATTAAACGGACCACACTGGGATGATCCCCAACCCCCCGATCATTTTTGATCCACAGAACACCTGGACCCCGAGCCCACCCCTAAAACCGAGGGCTATAGCACACCGATTTGGCCCGAAAATGCCCCGTTTGCACCGTTTCGCCCGTTTGCCCGCACAAATAGCCACAAAAAATTAAATGGACCATACTGGGATGATTCCCAAACTCTTTAGAATGGCCCTATCATTTTTTGGCCCACAGCACACCCGAACCTCGAGACCACCCCCGAAACCGTGGGCTCTAGCACACCGATTTGGCCTAAAAATGCCCCGTTCATACCGTTTCGCCCATTTGTCTACCCAAATGGCCATGAAAAATTAAACGGACCATAATGGGATGATCCCCAACCTCCCTGGCATGCCCCAGTCAATTTTTGACCTACAGCATGCTCGGACCTCGGGCCCTTATCCGAAACTGTGGGCTATAGCACACTGATTTGGCTCGATAATGCCCTGTTCGCGCCTTTTCGCCCATTTGTCCACCCAAATGGCCACGAAAAAATAAATGAACCACACTAGGATGATTCCCAACCTCCCTAACATGGCTCGATTGATTTTTGGCCTACATAACGCTCGAACCTCGGGCCCACCCCCAAAATCATCATCTATAGCACACCGATTTGGCTCGAAAATACGTCGTTCGCACAGTTTCGGCCATTTGTCAACCCAAATGGCCACAAAAATTAAACGGACTATACTGGGATGATCCTCAACCTCCCTAGCACGGCCCGATCGATTTTCGGCCCACAGCACGCCCGAACCCCAGGCCCACCCCCAAAATCGTGCGCTATAGCACATCGATTTGGCCTGAAAATGACCCGTTAATGCCGTTACACCAGTTATTCCACCCAAATGGCCACAAAAAATTAAAAGGACCACACTGGAATGATCCACAACCTCCCTGGCATGCCCCAGATGATTTTCGACCCACAGTATGCCCGGACCCTGAGCCCACCCCCGAAACCGTGTGCTGTAGCACACCGAGTTGGTACGAAAATGCCTCGTTTGCGTTGTTTCTCCTATTTTCCACCCAAATGGCCATGAAAAATTAAACGGAGCATACGGGACGAGCCTGCAACTTCCCTGGAACGCCCAGGTCGATTTTCAGCCCACAACACGCCTCCGGGCCCACACCCCAAAACCATGGGCTATAGCACATCGATTTGGCCTGAAAATGCTCCACTCGCGCTATTTCGCCTGTTTGTTCACCCAAATGGCCACGAAAAATTAAACGGGCCACAATGGGGTGATCCCCAATTTCCCTGGCACGCCTCGATCGATTTTCGTCCCACAACACGCCTGAACCCCGGGCCCACCCCCTAAATTGTAGGCTATACCACACCGATTTAGCCCAAAAATGCCTCGTTTACACTGTTTTGCTCATTTGTCTACCCAAATGGCCACGAAAAATCAAACGGACCACACTGGAACGATATCTAACCTCCCTAGAATGCCCCAGTTAACTTTTGGCTAACAACACACCCGTACCCCAGGCCCACCCCCAAAACCGTAGGCTATAACACATCAATTTAGCCCAAAAATTCCCTATTCACATTGTTTGTCCACCCAAATGGCCACGAAAAAATAAACGGACCACACTGGGTTGATCCCTAACCTCCCTGGCATGCCCAGGTCAATTTTGGGCCCACAGCACACCCGGACCCTGGGCGCACCCCCAAAACTGTGGGCTATAACACATTGATCTGGCCCAAAAATGCCCTGTTCGTGCCGTTTCGCCTATTTATCCACCCCAATGGCCACGAAAAATTAAACGTACCACACTGGGTTGATCAACAACCTCCTTGGCACACCTGGTCATTTTTCAACCAACAACACGCTCGTACCCCGGGCCCACCCCCAAAACCGTGGGCTATAGCACATCGATTTGGCTCGATAATGTCCCATTCACGTAGTTTCGCTCATTTGTCCACCCAAATGGCCACGAAAATTTAAACGGACTGCACTGGGATGATCCCCAACCTCCTTGGCACGTCTCGGTAGATTTTTGGCCCACAGCACGCTCGGACCCAAGGGCCACCCCTGAAACCGTGGGCCATAGCACACCTATTTAGCTCGAAAATGCATCGTTTGTACCGTTTCGCCCTTTTGTCTACCCAAATGGCCATGAAAATTTAAAAGAACTATACTGGGATGATCCCCAATGTCCCTGGCATGCCTCGATTAATTTTTGGCCCACAGAGCGCCCGTACCTAGGGCCCACCCCAAAACCGTGGGCAATAGCACATCGATTTGGTCCAAAAATGCCCCATTTGCGCCGTTTTACCCGTTTGTCCACTCAAATGGTCACGAAAAATAAAACGGACCACATTGGATGATCACAAACCCCCCGGTCAATTTTCGGCCCACAGCACCCCATAACGAAAGCCCACCCCCAAAACTGTGGGCTATAGCAAACCGATATGGCCCAAAAATACCTCATTCGCACTGTTTCGCCCGTTTGTCCGCCCAAATAGCCATGAAAAATTAAATGGACCATACTGGGATGATTCCCAACCTCTCTGCCATCGCCCGATCATTTTTTGTCCTACAACACGCTCGGACCTCGGGCCCACCCCCGAAACCGTGCGCTCTAGCACACCGATTTGGCCCAGAAATGCCCCGTTTATGCCGTTTCGCTCGTTTGTCTACCCAAATGGCCATGAAAAATTAAATGGACCACACTGGGACGATCCCAACCTCCCTGGCATGCCCCGGTCGATTTTCGGCCCACAGTATACTCAGACCTCAGGCCCTACCCCAAAAATGTTTGATATAGTACACTGATTTGGCCCGATAATGCCCTGTTTGTGCCTTTTCGCCCATTTGTCCACCCAAATGGCCACGAAAATTAAACGGACCATACTAGGATGATTCCCAACCTTTCTTATGAGCCTCAATCAATTTTCGACCTACAGAATGCCCGGAACTCGGACCTACCCCCAAAATCGTCGGCTATAACACACCGATTTGGCCCGAAAATGCCCAATTCGCATAATTTCGCCCATTTTTCCACCCAATTGGCCATAAAAAATTAAACGAACTATACTGGGATGATCCCCAACCTCCCTAGCATGGATCGATCGATTTTTAGCTTATAGCACGCCTGAACCCCTGAGCCACCCCCAAAATCGTGCGCTATAGCAAACCGATTTGGCCTGAAAATGCCCCGTTCATGCCGTTTCGCACGTTTGTCCACTCAAATGGCCACGAAATATTAAATGGACCACACTGGAATGATCCACAACATCCCTGGCATGCCCCAGATGATTATCGACCCATAGCACGCCCGTACCCCGGGCCACCCCCAAAATCGTGAGCTATGACACACTGATTAAGCCCAAAAATGCCCCATTCGCGCCGTTTGACCCGTTTGTCCATCCAAATGACCACAAAAAATTAAATGGACTACACTGGGACGATACCCAGCCTCCCTGACATAGCCCGATCAATTTTTGACCCACAGAACGTCCAAACCCCAAGCCCACCCCTGAAACCCTGGGTTATAGCACACCGATTTAGCCCGAAAAACCCTGTTCGCGCTATTTTGCCCGTTTGTCCACCCAAATGGTTATGAAAAATAATATGGACCATACTGGGACGATCCCCAACCTCCCAAGCATGCCCCGGTCAATTTTCAGCCCACATCACGCCTGGACCTCGATCCCTCACCCGAAACCGTGGACTATAGCACACTGATTTGGCCTAAAAATGCCTCGTTTGTACCTTTTCGACTGTTTGTCCACCCAAATGGCCATGAAAAATTAAACGGACCACACCGGGACGATCCCCAAACTCCCTGGCATACCCCGGTCGATTTTTGGCCCACAGCATACCTGAACCTTGGGCCCACCCCCAAAACCATGGTCTATAGCACATCGATTTGGCCCGAAAATGCCCCGTTCGCGCTGTTTTTCCTATTTCTCTACCCAAATGGACATAAAAAATTAAATGGACCACACTGGGATGATCCCTAACCTCCCTTGCACGCCCCTATTGATTTTTGGCCAACAACACGTTCGAACCCCAGGCCACCCCAAAAATCATAGGCTATAACACACCAATTTAGCCCGAAAATGCCCCGTTCGCGCCATTTCGCTCGTTTGTCCACCCAAATGGCAACAAAAAATTAAATGGACCATACTGGGACGATCCCCAACCTCCCTAGCACGACCCGGTTGATTTTTTTCCCACATCACACCTGGAACCCGAGCCCTCCTCTAAAACTGTGGGCTATAGCACACCGATTTGGCTCGAAAATGCCCCATTCATGCCGTTTTGCCCGTTTGTCCACCCAAATGGCCATAAAAAATTAAACGGACCACACTGAGACAATCCCAACCTCCCTGGACCACCTCAGTTGATTTTCATCCCACAGCACGCCCGGACCCCGGGCCCACCCCCAAAACTGTGGGCTATAGCACACCGATATGGCTCAAAAATACCTTGTTTGCGCCGTTTCAGCCGTTTGTCTACCCAAATGGCAATGGAAAATTAAACGGACCATACTGGGATGATCACCAACCTCTATGGCATGCCCCGGTTGATTTTTATCCTGTTGTGCGCTCGAACGCCGAGGCAACCCCCGAAACCGTGGGCTATAGCACACTAATTTTGCCCAAAAATGCACCATTCGTGTTGTTTCACCCGTTTGTCTACCTAAATGGCCATGAAAAATTAAACGGACCACACTGGGATGATCCTCAACCCCCCGATAGATTTTAGGCCCACCCCCAAAACTGTGGGCTACAACACACCGATTTGGCCCAAAAATTTCCCGTTCGCGCTATTTCACCCGTTTGTCCACCAAAATGGCTACGAAAAATTAAATGGACCATACTAGGACGATCCCCAACCTCCCGATCTATTTTCGACCCACAGCATGCCCGAACCCTGGGCCCACTGATAACACTCAAATTACACCTCTCTTACGAGAGAGTAAGCCGTCGTTGTCAAATATATAACCCAACTAGATTGGGGTCGAATCCCGCAGGAAATATGGTGCTAATTAAGTTGTATGCAGATTAATTGACTTTTAATCGTTTGTTTTCGTAAAATAAATAAGGGGGATTTGATTCAATTCACAAATTAATGGTTTCAGTTTAACAAGACGAAATATGTGTAGTTTTATTCAAATTCAGAGAAATAGCAAGCTAGGGTTATGTCCACCTTATAGTTTTCAATACTTTCTAACTATGGGCTCTACGAATTCATACATGCATCGTGTTTACAGAGAAACATATTGTATTTAACAAGATAATCCTAGTGTTTCTCAACCATCAAGGACTAATTCACTTTAGTTCTCTCGAATCAAAAGCGTTTACCAAAAATAATACAAAATCTCCAAGTAGTTAATCCTGCTAAGACATTAACTTATGAAATAGGGGTTGGTAATCCTATTTTCTTGTCACTACTCTCTTTTCCAAACATCAACATTTCTTTCGAACAAGTTGCATTTTAAGGCATATCCTCTATGTTTGCAATCACGAGAATTAAAGATAGGTGAAGAGAGTATAATGTAAACAAATCAATGCATAATGAATTCAAAACCCAAAGTGATAGATTGTATGCTACAAGGTTTCCATAACCCTAACTAATAAACTTAGCGACTCATGAATAAAACGAAAAGCATCATAAATATACTCATCATACCAAAAACTAGAAGAAGATCTTGGTGTCTGAATCGTGTAAACAAGAGAGAAAACGTTTCTCTCTCTCTCCAGTCTAAGCCGCCACTCTCCTCTTTCCGAATAATACAGAATAATTGAATAATGAATAAAAATTCAGCAATTAAGTCTTTTAATAATCTCTTCTCTCATGATTTCCTTCTAAGTCCTTGAACTAATTATAAATGACAAATTAGTCTTGGACATAGTTGCTAGGAGCCACATTTGGTCCAGATTGCTACTCTCTCTTGTGTCATATGTCATCCGCATTCCATAGTTCCATTATGTCTTCATCTACCTCATTAATATCCGAAATCATGCTAATCACATCGGTTAGTTCAATTACATAGAGGTAGAGTAAAAACATAAGAAACTAGGCACTTTGTTCTCTAAACTTAGCTAAAATATGGATAAATTATGGTGCTTAGGCGATGAATACACCCAAGATCACCCACCCCAAAACTGTGGAATATCACACTGATTTGGTCCGAAAATGCCTGGTTCGCGCTATATCTCCCGTTTGTTCACCCAAATGGCCACGAAAAATTAAACGGACCATACTGGGACGATCCCTAACCTCCCTGGCACGCCCCTATTAATTTTTGGCCCACAGCACGCCCGAACCCCGGGCCCACCCCTAAAACTGTGGGCTATATCATACCGATTTGTCCCGAAAATGCCTCGTTCAGGCCGTTTTGCCCGTTTGTCAACCCAAATGGCCACAAAAAATTAAATGGACCAAATTAGGATGATCCTCAACCTCCCTGGCATGCCCCGGTAGATTTTTTGGCCAAAGCACGCCTGAACCCAGGGCCTACACCCAAAAACGTGGGCTACAGCACACCAATTTAGCCCCAAAATGCCCCATTCACGCTGTTTTGCCCATTTGTCCACCCAAATGGCCACAAAAAATTAAATGGACCACACTGGGATGATCTCCAACCTCCCTGGAACGCCCCTATTGATTTTCTGCTCACAGCAAGCCCGGACCCCAGGACCACCCCCAAATTTGTAGGCTATAGCACACCGATTTAGATCGAAAATGCCTCGTTTGCACTATTTTGCCCGTTTGTCCTCCCAAATGGCCACAAAAAATTAAACGGACCACACTGGGATGATCCCCAACTTCCCTTGCATGCCCCGATCGATTTTTGGTGCACAGCACGCCAGGTTGATTTTCAGCGCACAACACGCCCGAACCCCAGGCCCACCCCTGAAATCATGGGCTATAGCAGACCGATTTGGCCCGAAAACACCCCATTCATTCCGTTCCGCCTGTTTGTCCACCCAAATGGCCACAAAAAATTAAACAGACCACACTGGGACATCCCCAACATCCCTGACATGGATCGGTTGATTTTCAGACCACAGGACGCCCGAACCTTGGGCCCACCCCCAAAACCGTGGGCTATACCACACCGATTTAGCTCGAAAATGCCCCTTCGTGCCGTTTTGCCCATTTATCCACCCAAATGGCAATGAAAAATTAAACGGACCACACTGGGATGATCCCCAACTTCCCTGGCATGCCACGATCGATTTTCGGCCCACAACATGCCCAAACCCCGAGCCCACCCCCAAAATCGTGGGCTATAGTACACCGATTTAGCCTGAGAATTCCCCATTTGTTCTGTTTTGCCCATTTATCCACCGAAATAGCCACGAAAAATTAAACTGACCATACTGGGATGATCACCAACCTCTCTGGCAAGGCTCAATCAATTTTTGGCCCACAACACGCCCGAACCCTAGGGATACCCCTGAAATTGTGGGTTATAACACACTGATTTAGCCCAAAAATGCCCCGTTCGCGCCGTTTCACCCATTTTTCCACCACATTGGCCACGAAAAATTAAACGAACTACATTGGGAAGATCCCCAATCACTCTGGAATACCTCGGTCAAATTTTGGTCCACAGCACGCCCGTACCTCGGGCCCTCCCCCAAAACCGTGGGCTATAGCACACCGATTTGGCTCGAAAATGCCTCATTGGCGCCGTTTCGCCCATTTATCCGTCAAATGGCCACGAAAAATTAAACGAACCATACCGGGATGATCCCCAACTTCCCTGGTACACCCCGATCGATTTTCATCCCACAGCACTCCCAAACCCCGAGCCCACCTCTGAAATCATAGGCTATAGCACATCGATTTGGCCCCAAAATGCCCCATTTGTGCCGTTTCTCCCATTGTTCCACCCAAATGGCCACGAAAAATTAAACGGATTATACTGGGATGATCCCCAACCTCTATGGCATGGCTCGATCGATTTTTGGACTACAGCACGCCCGGACGCCAGGCCCACCCCCAACACACTGATTTGGCACGAAAATGCCTTGTTAGCTTCGTCTCGCACGTTTGTCCACCCCAATGGCCACGAAAAATTAAACGGACTATACTGGGATGATCCCCAACCTCCCTGGCACACCTCGATCAATGTTCGGTCTACAGCACGCCCGAACCTCGGGGCCTCCTCCGAAATCGTGTCTTATAGCACACCGATTTGCCCCGAAAATGCCCCATTCATGCTGTTTCGCATGTTTCTACACCCAAATGGCCACAAAAAAATTAACGGACCACACTTTAATGATCCCCAATTTCCCTGGCATGCCCGGGTCAATTTTTGGCCAGCAGCATGCCCGAACCTCAGGCCTACCCCAAAACCGTGGGCTAGAACACACTAATTTTGCCTGAAAATGCCCCGTTCGCACAGTTTTGCTTGTTTGTCCACCCAAATGGCTACAAAAAATTAAAAAGGACCATACTGGGATGATCCCTAACATCCCTGGTATGCCTGGGTTAATTTTCGGCCCATATTACACCTGAAAACCAGGCCCACCCTCAAAATCGTGGGCTATAGCACACCGATTTGGCTCGAAAATGCCTCATTCGCTCCATTTCGCACATTTGTCCACCCAAATGGCCACAAAAAATTAAACGGACCATACTGGGATGAACCCCAACCTCCCTGGCTCGCCTCGATCAATTTTCGACCTACAGCACACTCAGAACCTGAGCCCACCCCCAAAATCATGGGCTATAACACACCGATTTAGCCCAAAAATGCATCGTTCGCACCGTTTCACACATTTTTCAACTTAAATAGCCATGAAAAAATAAACAGACCACACTAGGATGATTCCCAACCTCCCTGACATACCCTGATTGATTTTTGGCTTACAGCATGCCCGTACCCAGGGCCCACCCCCAACACCGTGGGCTATAGCACACCGATTTAGCCTGAATAGGCCCCATTTGTGTCGTTTCGCCCGTTTGTCCACCCAAATGGCCACAAAAAATTAAACGGACCACACTGGGATAATCCCCAACTTCCCTGGCATGGCTCAGTCGATTTTCGGCCAACAGCACGCCCGGACCACGAGCTCAACCCCGAAATCGTGGGCTATAGCACACTGATTTGGCCCGAAAATGCCCCGTTCATGCCGTTTCGCCCGTTTGTCCACCCAAATGGCCACAAAAAATTAAACAGACCTCACTGGAATGATCTCCAACCTCCCTGGCGTGCCCTCGATTAATTTTTGGCTCTCAGTACGCTCGGACCTTGGGCCCACCCCCAAAACCGTGTGCTATAGCACACCAATTTGGCCCGAAAATGCCCCGTTCGCGGTTTCGCCCGTTTGTCCACCCAAATGGCCACGAAAAATTAAACAAACCTTAATAGGATGATCCCCAACCTCCCTGGCATACCCCAATCATTTTTCAGCCCACAACACGCCCGAACCCTGAGCCCACCCCCAAAACTGTGGGCTATAACACACCGATTTGGCCCAAAAGTGCCCATTCGGGCCATTTCACCCGTTTGTCCACCCAAATGGCTACGAAAAATTAAACGGACTACACTAGGATGATCCCCAACCCTCCGGTCTATTTTTGGCCCACAGCACGTCGGACCCCGGGCCCACCCCTAAAATTGTGGGCTATATCACATCGATTTGGCCCGATATGCACCGTTTGCCCCATTTCGCCCGTTTATTCTCCCAAATGGCCATGAAAAATTAAAAAGACCATACTGAGATGATTCCCAACCTCCCTGGAACTCCTCTATTGATTTTTAACCTACAACACGCTCAGACCTCGGGCCCTCCCCCAAAACTGTGGGCTATAGCACACCGATTTGGCCCAAAAACACCCCATTCGCGTCGTTTTACCCGTTTGTTAACCCAAATGGCCACAAAAAATTAAATGTACCATAATGGGATGATCCCTAACCTCCCTAGCATGCCTCGGTCAATTTTTTGCCCAGAACACGTCCGGAGCTTGGGTCCACCAATAAAACCGTAGGGTATAGCACACCAATTTGGCCCAAAAATACCCTATTTACGTCGTTTCACCCGTTTCTCAGCCCAAATGGACACGAAAAATTAAACGGACCATACTGGGATGATCCCCAATCTCTTTGGCACGGCCTGGTCGATTTTTAGCTCATAGCACGCCCGGACCCCGAGCCCACCCCCAAAACTGTAGGCTATATCACACCGATTTTGCCCAAAAATAACCCATTTGCACTGTTTCACCCATTTGTCCACCCAAATATCCATAAAAAATTAAACAAACCACACTGGGATGATTCCCAACCTCCCTGGCTGATACCAAACGGTAGTTACAACACCAAAACAGTCCACAAACAACCTACAATCACAAGCCTTTACCCGCAATAATAAGACAACAACACGATATGAGAAGCAAATATAAACTTAAAAAGAGTAAAAGATAGCTAACTTGACACAAAGAGAACCCATTAAGTAGCAACTAAAGAGTGTATCAAAACTCAAAAACCTCTACCAAACAAGTTAACAAGTACCAAGTTCTTACGGTGACCTCCAAGGGAATCAACTCACCTCAAGATCCACCGTTTCCAAGGAAAGAACAATATTGGCTTTTCCAAGCCCTACACTAATGGCTTATCCAAGCCCTACACTAAGGGTGTTACACTCCCAAAGAGAGAAGAATTCTTTCACATATTTATCCTTTAAAAAATAAAGAGAAAATGACTTAATAGAAGACTATATAGAGGCTAGATTATTACATAACAAAAATGACCACAATACCCTTAATGAAAGGGGTGGCCATGAAGTGTCTTTCTATCAAAGTGTGATCCCCAAAACACCCTTAATGAAGGGTTCTTTTTCAATGCTCCACAGCCGTGGAGTCATTCTTTAACACTTGTAGTCTCGGATTGGCATCAAAGATAAGCCCCCACGCAATCTTCCACACACGGGTTTGCCTTATGTCATGCTCAAAACGGGTCCTCCATACATGGTCTTGTGTCCTCGAGGTGACCAAGTCTCAAGTCTTTATGCGTTGGCATCCAATGACGTCTTCAAAAGCATAGATGTCCATTTGGATCATATCATCCTCCCCTTCTTGAAAAGGATTCGACCTTGAATCCATACCCTGCAAAACTAAAGAAAGGACAAACAAGCACAACTTTCTCATGGAATAAGGGTTAGGGTTAGTACAACAAATAACATCATCATTCCAAGATGGTGGATACTTGAGATATAACCATGAATCCTTTGTATTAGTCATGAAAAGTTTAGTAAGAATGTTACAAAGGAAATGGCTATGACAAGTATCAAGAGATAAAGAAACTACAAAGATCGTAATGGTATCACTACGTCCAAAAAGTAAGGCTACCCTTGTCTTAGGAACCATAAAGCACAATTATGTCGTTACCTCTTTAAGTGGCCTCATCAAATATGGTGCCACTATTGGTATCAAAGTCCACCAATCCCACATAAATTTGTCATTCAAACAAGTGGACCAACCAACAAGACTTATACCTCTACTTAATGGAAACTCGAAACTAGCATGGATATCATCATAGGCAAAGAGGTAGTATAGGAAAGAATCAAGTGTAAAGACATGCACGGGTGAAGACAAAGCATTTAAGCACATACACTCTCTTTTCTTCAAATAAATAGACAACTTGGCATCCACAAGTTGGGATTCATGCAATTTAAGCAAAAGTGTGTCAAGCAAGGATGCACATTTAGAAAAATTACCCCAAGAAATCAATGACACCTTTGCCCTCGGGTTGTCAAGAAGGACTATACATTCCTTACCCTTAAGAGTACTCTCATCTTGAAAAAAGGGATTTCCATTTTTAGGAGGAATGTTGTCACACCATAGTGGTTTAGCATATAGGCTATAGCCTTCAACACAAGCTATACCATCACTCTCACTACTAGGTTCATTGGGAGTCATTATACCATCTTCAAACAAGACATTATACCTAAAGACAGAGTGATCTATCCCGCGAGCAGATTTGGAACAAGTAAGTTCACTCTCTAAAAGTTGATTATCAAGTTTTAAAGATGTTTGAAGCACATGATTATCCCTATGAGCCAAGCAAATGTTAGAATCAAAGGGAAAGCTCACGGGTTCACTCCTATTCCTTTGATCAACATTTTCAACATCATTACACACTTGAGATTCATTAATCACATCACACACTTCCTCGAGCGTTGAGCAATTTTCACCCAAAAGTTGATCAACATAAATTTCACCAGACGATGTACTTTCATTCAACACAATGGTTTCAACACTAGGTGGACATAAATCGATCTTACAAGAAGGGTTGATTCGGTCATCAACAGGATCAACTAGTGTATCCACACTCACAACAAGTACATCATCTTCAAGTGGAAAAGAAATAATAGACTCACATATAGGCAAGCTACAACTCACACTCAATGGGCTACTAGCCACACAATTATCATCCGCATGCACAAAAGTGTAAGAGTTAGCTATTTTACCTTGACGTTCATGAGTATGTTCATCTTTACCTCGATGTGAAAGTCCATCAGAATCTTAGGCAACAACTTTCTTTGGGAAGCTCTCATTGCAAGTTGTTTGGACAATTGGATTTTGAGGGAAGAGTTTGGGTAACAATTGGCGTATAATTTCAATGTGCCATTGCATATCTTCAAGATTGTCATGGATGCGATTACACGTGGCCTTAAAATTATGGGCATCCATGGTACCTAAAAAAAAAGACAACAAAAAACAAAGAAAACAAACAAGATTAGTAGTAAAAGCTCCTAACCAACACTCGATACACTCACCTTTGTGATTCTCACAATTGGAGCGACGAATATTGAAAGTTGCTTATACTCCGGTAGTCAATAAGATGTCAATCCTACTTGGCGGCCGGAATGGATTCTTGTTTTGATTGACTCAAGACACAAAACAAAATTCACTTACGAACTTGAAACAAAGAAGTTACTACGAGTTACAAACGAGAAAAGCACACAAATAACGAAGACACGAAAGAAACATATTCAAAAACTAATTAACAACCTAGTAGGTGATTACTAGTTTGTCTATTAGTACTAGGATCAAGAAAATTGAAAATAAAGAAACAAGAAATGAAACTTAGAAATCTGAAATTTTGAGCCTAAGGGTCATTTTTTAGGGTGATGATATGGCAACCTCCTATTGGACATTAAAATTGTTGAAAGTTTGAGAAATTTTCTTGTCTTCAAATTGTATTGATCAAATTCCAAGTGGTGAATGGTGGAATTTCGGATATGGAAGGGTAACAACAAGACTTTGGAGCCCTTTTTTCAAGTTAAAAAAGTGTTTGACTTTTTTGCTCCTTTTTGGCTAAACACCTTTTTGAAAGACTTTTGGCTCTTTCCCTTTTTGTAAGTCTTGGTAGGTGGACTTTCTCCCTTTTGGTAAGACAACTTTTGAAACCCTTTAGTCCCTTTTACCCTTTGAATGTCTTAGAGTTGTGTCTTTCAAGACTAACAACAAGACACACTCTCTTTCTTCAATTTCTAAGATCAAACAATCATTTTCTCTTCAATAAAATATGAAGATGGTGAAGAACACCAAGAACACAACTTTTGAATCTTGGAGTTCTATGGTTCAAGTTGGATCCCACACATCAACAACACATTTTTCAAGCTCCAAACCTCAACAACAACATAAAAAAGATGTTTTTAAGCCACAATCTTAACAACAAACTTCAACAACACTCTTTCAAGCCACCAATCTTCAACAAAACAGCAACCTTCAAAGTTCAAAAACAACTTGGAAATGACTCAAAATTTAGATCTAGACTCTATAAGTGTTAGTGAAGAAGGGACTAACACAAGAAACAACAAAACACACTGAAATATCATAAATCTAAGTCTCAAATTTCAGCTTAAATACAAAAATGGGACAGATTTCTTTTTTTGAGATTTTCGGATTTCCACACTTTTTTTTTATTTTTCAACTAACAAGCCGAAGATTGATTTTGTTGGAACAAAATAAATCTTTGCTTTGATACCAAAGGATACCAAACGGTATCTACAATACCAAAACAGTTCACTAACAACCCACAATCACAATCCTTTACCCGCAACAACAAGACAACAACACGATATGAGAAGCAAACATAAACTTAAAAAGAGTAAAAGATAGCTAACTTGACACAAAGAGAACCCATTAGGTAGCAACTAAAGAGTGTATCAAAACTCTAAAACCTCTACAAAACAAGTTAACAAGTACCAAGTTCTTACGGTGACCGCCAAGGGAATCAACTCACCTCAAGATCCACCGTTTCCAAGGAAAGGACAATATTGGCTTTTCCAAGCCCTACACTAATGGCTTATCCAAGCCCTACACTAAGGGTGTTACACTCTCAAAGAGAGTAGAATTCTTTCACATATTTATCCTTTAAAAACTAAAGAGAAAATGACATAATAGAAGACTATATAGAGGCTAGCTTATTACATAACAAAAATGACCACAATACCCTTAATGAAAGGGGTGGCCATGAAGTGTCTTTCTAACAAAGTGTGATCCCCAAAACACCCTTAATGAAGGGTTCTTCTTCAATGCTCCACAACCGTGGGGTCATTCTTCAACACTTGTAGTCTCGGATTGGCATCAAAGGTAAGCCCCCACGCAATCTTCCACACATGGGTTTGCCTTATGTCATGCTCAAAACGGGTTCTCCATACATGTTCTTCTGTCCTCGAGGTGACCAAGTCTTGAGTCTTTATGCGTTGGCATCCAATGACATCTTCAAAAGCATAGATGGTCATTTAGCTCAAATCACTGGCATGCCCCGATTGATTTTTGGCTTACATCATGCCCGAACCCAGGGCCCACCACCAAAACCGTGTGCTATAGCACACCGATTTTGCACAAATAGGCCCCATTCATGCTGTTTTGCCCGTTTGTACACCCAAATGGCCACGAAAAATTAAAAAGACCATAGTAGGACGATCCCCAACCACCCTGGCATAGCTCGGTCAATTTTCGGCCAACAGCACGCCCATACCCCGAGTCCACCCCAAAACCGTGGGATATAGCACACCGATTTGGCCCAAAAATGCCTCGTTCGTGTAGTTTCGCCTGTCTGTCCACCCAAATAGCCACAAAAAATTAAACGGACCAAACTGGAATGATCCCCAACCTTCCTGGCATTCCCTCAATCGATTTTTGGCCCACAGTACGCTCAGACCCCGGGCCCACCCCCAAAATCGTGTGCTATAGCACACCAATTTAGATCAAAAATGCCTTATTCGCGTTGATGTTCCTGTTTGTCCACCCAAATGGACATGAAAAATTAAACGAACCACACCGGACGATCCTCAACCTCCCTAGAATGTCCATGTCAATTTTTAGCCCACAACACGTCCGGACCCCAGGCCTACCAACAAAACTGTGGGCTATAACATACTGATTTAGCCTGAAAATGCCCCGTTCACATTGTTTCGCACGTTTGTCCACCCAAATGGCCACGAAAAATTAAACGGATCACACGAGATGATCCCCAGCCTCCTTGGAATGCCCAGGTCGATTTTCGGCCCACAGCACGCCCAGATCCCAGGCCCACCCCCAAAATTGTGGGCTATAGCACGAGAAATTAAATGAACCACACATGGACGATCCCCAACCTACCTGGCTCACCTCGGTCAATTTTGTGCCTAGAGCACGCCCGAACCCCGGGTGCACCCCCAAAATTGTGGGCTATAGCACATCGATTTGGCCCAAAAATGCCCTGTTAACTCCATTTCGCCCGTTTGTCCACCTAAATGGGAAAAAATTAAATGGGCCACACTGGGATGATCCCAACCTCCTTGGCATGCACCGGATAATTTTTGGCCCACAGCACGCCCGGACCCAAGGCCCACCCCCAAAACCGTGGTCTATAGCACACTGATATGGCCTGAAAATGCCCCATTTGCGTCATTTTGCCCGTTTATCCACCCAAATGGCCACGAACAATTAAACGGACTACACTGGGATGATCCCCAACATCCCTGAATTTCCCTAGTCATTTTTTGGCCCACAGCACGCCTGGACCCCGATCCCATCCCTAAAACCGTGGGCCATAGCACATCAAATTGGCCCAAAAATGCCCCATTCACACCGTTTTGCTCGTTTGTCCACCCAAATGGCTATGAAAAATTAAACGAACCACACTGGGATGATCCCTAACCCTCCGATCGATCTTTAGTTCACAGCACGCCGGACCCCAGGCCCACCCCCAAAACTGTGGGAAATGTCACACCGATTTGGCTCGAAAATGCCCCGTTCACGCCGTTTCGCCCGTTTGTTCACCCAAATTGCGACGAAAAATTAAACGGACCATACTGGGATGATCTCCAACCTCCCTAGCACACTCCTATTGATTTTCGACCAGAAGCACTCCCGGACCCCGGGCCCACCCTACACCCATGGGCTATAGCACACCGATTTGGCCCGAAAATGCCCCGTTTGGATCATTTCACCCGTTTGTCAATCCAAATGGCCAAAAAAAATTAAACGGACCACACTGAGATGATCCCTAACCTCCCTAGCATATCTCGGTCAATTTTTGGCCCACAAAAAACCCAGACCCCGAGCCCACCCATAAAACCGTGGGCTATAGCACACCGATTTGGCTAGAAAATGCTTCGTTATTGCTGTTTTGCCCGTTTCTCCAACCAAATGGCCACAAAAAATTAAATGGACTATACTGGGATGATCCCCAACCTATCTGGCATGGCCTGGACAATTTTTAACTCACCACCCCGAAAACCGTGGGCTATAACATACTGATTTAGCCCAAAAATGCCCCATTCGCACCGTTTCGCCCATTTGTCCACCTAAATGGCCACAAAAAATTAAACGGACCACCTTGGGAAAATAACCAACCTACTAGGCATACCTCAAATTATTTTTGGCTTACAACATGCTCGGAACCTGGGCCCACCCCCAAAAGTGTGGGCTATAGCACACCGATTTTGCCCGAAAAGGACCCATTTGCACTATTTCGCCCGTTTGTTCACCCAAATGGCCATAGAAAATTAAACGGATTATACTGTGATGAACCCTATCCTCCCTGGCACATCTCGATCAATTTTCATCCAGCAGTACGCCCGTACCCCGGGCCCACCCCCAAAATTGTGGGCTATAGCCACCGATTTGGCCCGAAAATGCCCCGTTCGCACTGTAACACCTGTTTGTCCACCCAAATTGCCACAAAAAATTAAACGGACCACACTGGAACAATCCTCAACCTCCCTGTCCCTCCCCGATCAATTTTCGGCCCACAACACACCCGGACCCCGAACCCACCCCCAAAGTCGTGAGCTATAGCACACGAATTTAGCCCGAAAATGCCCTGTTCCCGTTGTTTTGACCGTTTGTACACCTAAATGGACATGAAAAATTAAATGGACACCACAGGGGACGATCCCCAACCTCTCTGGAATGCCTAGATTGATTTTTGGCCCACAGCACGCCCGGACCCCATGCCCACCCACGAAACTGTGGGCTATAGCATACTGATTTGGCCCGAAAATGCCCCGTTCGTATTGTTTCGCCTGTTTGTCTTCCTAAATGGCCTAGAAAAATTAAACGAATGGCACTGGGATGATCCCAACCTCGTTAGCTTGCCCGAGTCATTTTTGGGCCCACAGCACGCCCGAACCCCGGCGCACCGCCAAAATCGTGGGCTATAGCACATCAATTTGATTTGAAAATGCCCCGCTCGCACCGTTTCGCCCATTTGTCCACCTAAATGGCCACAAAAAATTAAATGGACCACACTGGGATGATCTCCAACCTACCTGGCATGCGCCGATCAATTTTTGGCCCACAGCACACCTGGACCCCAGGCCCACCCCAAAACCGTGGGCTATAGCACACCGATTTGGCCTAAAAATGCCCCATTCGCGCCGTTTCTCCCGTTTGTCCACCCAAATGGCCACAAAAAATTAAACGGATCACACTAGGATGATCTCCAACCTCCCTGGCATGCCCCGATCAATTTTTGGCCTACAGAACGCCCGGACCTCAAGCCACCTCTAAAACTGTGGGCTATAGCACACCGATTTGGCCTGAAAATGCCCTGTTCTTGCCGTTTTGCCCGTTTGTCCACCCAATTGGCTACAAAAAATTAAACGAATCATACTAGAATACCCCGTTCGCAATTTTGCCAATTTAGCCCGAAAATGCCCCGTTCGCATTGTTTTGCCCGTTTGTCCTCCCAAATTGCCACAAAAAATTAAACGGACCACACGGGATGATCCCCAAACTACTTGGAATACCCAGGTCAATTTCCGGCCCACATCACGCCCGGATCCCAAGCCCACCCACAAAATTATAGGCTATAGCATACTGATTTAGCCCTAAAATGCCCTGTTCACATCGTTTCACCCGTTTGTCCACCCAAATGGCCCTAAAAATTAAACGGACCACACTGGGATGATCCCCAACCTACCTGGCTCGCCCCAGTCAATTTTAGACCCACAGCACGTGCAGACCCCCGGCGCACCCCCATAATCATGGGTTATAGCACATCGATTTGGTTCGAAAATGCCCCGTTCGCGCCGTTTCGCCCATTTGTCCACCCAAATTGCCATGAAAAATTAAACGAACCATACTGGGATGATCCCCAATCTCCCTGGCATGCACCGATCAATTTTTATCCCAGAGCATACCCTAGTCCCAGGCCCACCCTCAAAACCGTGGGCTATAGCACACCAATTTGACCCGAAAATGCCCCATTCACGTTGTTTCTCCTATTTGTCCACCCAAATGGCCACGAAAAATTAAGGAGACCATACTGGGATGATCCCCAATCTCCCTGGCATGCCCCGGTCAATTTTTGACCCACAGCATGCCCGAACCTCGGTCCCACCCCCAAAATCGTTGGCTATACCACATTAATTTGGCTCAAAAATGCCCTGTTCACGCCGTTTTGCCCATTTGTACACGCAAATAGCCACGAAAAATTAAAAGGATTATAGTGGGATGATCCCCAACCACGCTGGCACGCCCCTATAGATTTTTGGCCCACAGCACGCCCAGACCTCGGCCCACCCCGAAACTGTGGGCTGTATACCGATTTGGCTAGAAAATGCCTTGTTTGCGCTGTTTCACCCGTTTGTCCGTCCAAATCTCCATAAAAAATTAAACAGACCACACTGGGATGATCTCCAACCTCCCATGCACGACTCGATCAATTTTTAGCGCACAATAAGCCCAAAACTCGGGCCCACCCCCAAAACCATGGGCTATAGCACACTGATTTAGCCCGAAAATGCCCTTAGCACTCAGTTTCGCCCGTTAGTCCACCCAAATGGCCACGAAAAATTAAACGGATCACACAGGGATGATCCCTAAACTACCTGGCATGCCCTGGTCAATTTTTTGCACATAGCACACCCGGACCTCTAGCCCACCCCAAAACCGTGGGCTTTGACATACCCATTTAACCCGAAAATTCCCCGTTCATGCCGTTTCGCCCATTTCTCCACCCAAATGGCCACGAAAAATTGAACTGACTACACTGGGATGATCCTCAACTTCCCTAGCATGCCCCAATCTATTTTCGGTCTACAGAACGCCCGAAACCGGGCCCAACCTCAAACCCATAGGCCATAGCACACCGATTTAGCCCGAAAATGCCACATTCATGCCGTTTCGCCCATTTGTCGACCCAAATGGCCACAAAAATTAAACGGACCACATTGCGATTATCACCAACCTCACTGGCACACCTCGATCGATTTTTAGTACACAGCACACCCACACCCCGAGCCCACCCTCGAAACCATGGGCTATAGCACACCGATTTGGTCTGAAAATTCCCCGTTCGTGCCGTTTTGCCCATTTGTCTGCCCAAATAGCCACAAGAAATTAAACAAACCACACTGGGATAATTCCCAACCTCCCTGGCATGTTCCGGTTAATTTTTGGCCCACAACACGGCTGGACCTCGGCCCACCCCAAAATCGTAGGCTATAGCACACCTATTTGGCCCGAAAACACCCCGTATATGCTGTTTCGCCCGTTTTCTCACCCAAATAGCCACGAAAAATTAAACGGACCACATTAGGATGATCCCCAACCTCCCTGGCATGCCCCGTTTAATTTTTGGTCCACAGCACGCCCGGACCTCGGGTCCACCCTCGAAACCGTAGGCTATAGCACATCGATTTAGCTTGAAAATGCCTCGTTCGCGCTGTTTCGTCAGTCTGTCCACCCAAATAGCCATGAAAAATTAAACGGACAACACTGGGATGATCCCCAACCTCCCTGCATTCCCCGGTCGATTTTCTGCCCATAACACGCCCGAGCACCAGGCCCACCCCCAAAATTGTGGGCTATAACAGACCGATTTAGCTTGAAAATGCCCCGTTCGTGCCATTTCGCTCGTTTGTCCACCCAAATGGCCACGAAAAATTAAACGGACTACGCTAGGATGATTCCTAATCCCCCTGGCATTCCCCGGTTGAATTTTGTCCCAAAGCATGCCCAAATACCGGGCCCATCCCCAAAACCGTAGGCTATACCACATCGACTTAGCCCAAAAATGCCCCGTTTTGCTTGTTTGTCCACCCAAATAGCAACGAAAAATTAAACTGACTACACTAGGATGATCCCTAGCATACTTGGCACACCCTAGTCAATTTTCAACCCACAGAACGCCTGAACCCCAGGCCCACCCCCAAAACATGGGCTATAGCACATCGATTTTTCCTGAAATTGCCCAATTCGCATCATTTCTCCTGTTTATCCAAACAAATGGCCATGAAAAATTAAACAGACCACACTGGGAGGATCCCCTACCTTCCTAGCATTCCCCTGTCAATTTTTAGCCTACACTACGCCTGACCCCAGGGCCACCCCCAAAACCGTGGTTATGCACACCAATTTGGCCCGAAAATGGCCCGATCCCGCCGTTTCACCTGTTTGTCTATCCAAATGGCAACAAAAAATTAAATGGACCATACTAGGATGATCACCAACCTTTCTGAAATGGCCTGGTTGATTTTTGGCCCACCGCATATCCGAATCCCGAGCCCACCCCCAAAACTGAGGGGTATAGCACACCGATTTAGCTCGAAAACAGCCCGTTCGCGCTGTTTTGCTTGTTTGTCTACCCAAATGGTTAAAAAAAATTAAATACACCACACTGGGATGATCTCCAACCTCCCTGTCATGCCCTGGTCATTTTTCAGCCCACAACAAGCTTGGACCCCGGGACCACCCCAAAATCGTAGGCTATAACACACCGATTTGGCCTAAAAATACTCCGTCCGCACCCTTTCGCCCGTTTGTTCATCCAAATGGCCATAATAAACTAAACGAACCATACTGGGATGATCCCCAACCTCCCTGACATGCCTCGATCATTTTTAGCCCACAGCACACTCGAACCTCGGGCCCACCTCCAAAATCGTGGCCTATAATACATCAATTTGGCCCAAAAATGCCTCGTTCGCGCCGTTTTGCCTTTTTGTCAACCTAAATAGCCACAAAAAATTAAACGGACTATACTGGGATGATTCCCAACCTCCCCTGGAATGCCCCGATTAATTTTTCACAAACAGCATACCCGGACCCCGGGGCCACCGGTAAAACCGTGGGCTATTGCACACCGATTTGGCCCAAAAATGCCCCGTTCGCGCCATTTTTCCCGTTTGTCCACCCAAATGGCCAAGAAAAACTAAAACGACCACAGTGGGACGATCCCTAATCTCCCTGGTATGCCCCGATCAATTTTTCGCCCACAGCACGCTCGAACCTCAGGCCCACCCCCAAAACCATGGGCTATAGCCCACCAATTTGGCCCAAAAATGCCCTGTTTGCGCTGTTTTGCCCATTTGTCCACCTAAATAGCCACGAAAAATTAAACGGACCACACTGGGATGATCCCCAAACTCTCTGGCATACCTCAATCGATTTTAGGCCTACAACACACCCGAACCCCTGGCCCATCCCCGAAACCATAGGCTACAACAAAATAATTTGGCCTGAAAATGCCCCGTTTACGCCGTTTCGCCCGTTTGTCCACCTAAATGGACAAGAAAAATTAAATGGATCACACTGAGATGATCCCCAACCTCCCTATCACTCCCCAGTCATTTTTCAAACCACATCGCTCCCGGACTCTTTGCCCACCCTAGAAACCGTGGGCTATAGCAAACCGATTTGGCTCGAAATTGCCTCATTCGCGCCGTTTCGCCCGTTTGTCCACCCAAATAGCCATGAAAAATTAAACGGCTCACACTAGGACGATCCCCAACCTTCCTAAAATGCCTCGATAAATTTTTGACCTACAGCACGCCCGGACCCCGAGCCCACCCCTGAAACCATCGGCTATAGCACCCCGATTTGGCCCAAAAATGCCCCGTTCATGCCTTTTTGCCCGTTCGTCCACCCAAATGGCCATGACAAATTAAACGGACCACACTGGGATGATCCTCAATCTCCGTGGAATGCGTCGATCGATTTTTGGCCCATAGCACGCCCGAACCCCGGGCTCACCCCTAAAACTATGGGCTAAAGCACACCAATTTTTTCCCAAAAATGCCCTGTTCGCGTCGTTTTGCCCGTTTGTCCACCCAAATGGCCACGAAAAATTAAACAAACCACACTGGAACGATCCCTAACCTCCCTGGAATGCTCCGGTCAGATTTTGGCCCACAGCATGCCCGAACTCTGGACCGACTCTCAAAACCGTGGGCTATAGCACACTAATTTTACCTGAAAATGTACCATTCGTGCCGTTTTGCCCATTTGTCCACCCAAATGGCCACGAAAAATTAAACGGACCACACTAGGATGACCCCCAACCCACCTAGCAAGCCCCGGTTGATTTTTGGCCCATAGTACGCCCGAACACCGGCCCACCCCCAAATCCATGGACTATAACACACCGATTTGGCTAAAAAATGCCCCGTTGGCGCCGTTTCTCTGATTTGTCCACCCAAATGGACACAAAAAATTAAATGGACCACACTGTGATGATCACCAACCTCCCTGGCATACCCCGATCGATTTTTGGCCCACAGCACGCCCGAACCCTGGGACCACCCCTGAAACCGTGGGCTATAGCACACCGATTTGGCCCGAAAATGCCCTGTTTGCAGTGTTTTGCCCGTTTGTCAACCCAAATGGCCACGAAAAATTAAACGGACCACACTTGGATGATATCCAACCTCTCTGATATGTCCCAATTAATTTTCGACCCACAACATGCCCGGACCCCAGGTCCACCCCTGAAACTGTGGGCTACAGCACACCAATTTAGCCTAAAAATGCCTCGTCTGGGCTGTTTCGCCCGTTGGTCTCCCCAAATGGCCATGTAAAATTAAACGGACTATACTGGGATAATCCCCAACCTCCCAGGCATGCCCCGGTCTATTTTCAGTCCATAGCAGGTTCGGACCTGGGCCCACCCACAAAATCAAATTTTATAGCACCTGATTTGGCTCGAAAATGCCCCGTTCGTGCCATTTCACCTGTTTGTCCATCCAAATGGCCATGAAAAATTAAACGAATCAAACTGGAATGATCCTCAACATCCCTGGTAAGCCCCGATTGATTTTTGGCCCATGGCATGCCCAGACCCCGGGCCAACCTCCAAAACCGTGGGCTATATCAACCGATTGGCCCGGAAATGCCCCACTCACACCATTTTGCCCGTTTGTCTACCCAAATGGCCACAAAATATTAAATAGAGCATACTGGGATGATCCCCAACCTCCCTGGCATGCCTCGATTGATTTTCATCCCACAGCATGCCCGAAACCCGAGACCATCCCCAAAACCATGGGCTATAGCACACCAATTTTACTCGAAAATACCCCGTTAGCGCAGTTTCGCCTGTTTGTCCACCCAAATGACCATGAAAAATTAAACGAACCATACTGGGATAATCCCTAACCACTCTGGCATGCCCCGGTCGATATTTGGACCCCATAACGCTCGGACCCCGAGCCCACCCCTAAATCGTGGGCTATAGCACACCGATTTAGCCTGAAATGCCACGTTCGCGCCGTTACGCCCGTTGTCTACCCAAATGGCTACAAAAAATTAAACGGACTACACTGGGATGATTTGTAACCTCCCTGGTATGCCCCGGTCAATTTTTGACCCACAGTACGCCCAGACCCCTGGACGACCCCCAAAACCGTGCGCTATAGCACACCGATTTATCCTGAAAATGCCCCTTTCGCGCCGTTCCACCCGTTTGTCCACCCAAATGGCCACGAAGAATTAAACTGACCACACTGGGATGATCCCTAAACTCCCAGGCACACCCCGATCAATTTTTGGCCTATAGCACGCTCGGACCTCTGGCCCACCCCTGAAACCGTGTGCGATAATACACCAATTTGTCTCGAAAATGCCCCGTTCGTACCGTTTCGCCAGTTTGTCCACCCAAATGGCCATGAAGAATTAAACGGAACATATTTAGATGATCCCCAACCTCCCGAGCATGCCCCATTCAATTTTTAAACTACAGCACGCTCGAACCCCGGGCCCACCTCTAAAATCGTGGGCTATACAAACCGATTTGGCCTAAAAATACCCTATTTTTTCCTTTTCGCCCGTTTATCCACCCAAATGGCCAAAAAAATAAATGGACCACACTGGGATGATACCCAACCTGTCTGGCATGCCCCGGTCAATTTTTTGTCCGCAGCACGCCTGGACCTAGGGCCCACCCCTAAAGCTGGGGGCTATAACACACCGATTTGGCCCGAAAATGCCCCGTTTGCGCCATTTTGTCTTTTTATCCACCCAAATGGCTATGAAAATTTAAACGAACCATACTGTGATGATCCCCAACTTATATGATGTGCCTCGGTCGATTTTTGACCCACAGTACGCCTGGACCTCGGCCCCACCCTCGAAACTGTGGTCTATAGTACATCGATTTGGCCCAAAAATACCCCATTTGCACTGTTCACCCGTTTGTCTGCCCAAATAGCCACAAAAAATTAAACGGACCATACTGGGATGATCCCCAACCTCCCTGGCATTCCCCGATTGATTTTTGGCCCACAGCACGTTCTGACCCCGGGCCCACCCCCAAAACTGTGGGCTATAACATACCAATTTAGCCCAAAATTGCCCGTTCATGCCGTTTCACCTATTTGTCCACCCAAATGGCCATGAAAAATTAAATGGACCATACTGGGACGATCCTCAACCCCCTTGGCATGCCCCGATAGATTTATGGCCCACAAAACGCCCGAACCCTAGGTCCACCCCTAAAATCGTGGGCTATAGCACACCGATTTGCCTCGAAAATACCCCATTCGTGTCGTTTTGCCCATTTGTCCTCCCAAATAGCCACGAAAAATTAAACAGACCACAGTTGGATAAACCCCAACCTCCCTGGCACACCCCGATAAATTTTTAACCCACAGCATGCCCGGACCTCGGTCTCAACCCTAAAATTGTGGGCTATAGCACATCGATTTGGCTAAAAAATTCCCCATTCACGTCGTTTCGCCTGTTTGTCCATCCAAATGGCCACAAAAAATTAAACAGACCACACGGGGACAATCCCCAACCTCCCTGGCTAGCACTGGTTGATTTTTGGCCGAAAACACACCCGGATCCCTGGTCCACCCTCTAAACCGTGGGCTCTAGCTCACCGATTTGGCCCGAAAATACCCCGTTTGCGTTGTTTCTCCCGTTGGTCTACCCAAATAGCCACAAAAAATTAAACGGACCATACTAGGATGATTCCCAACCTCCCTGGTATGCCCCGGTCAATTTATGGACCACAGCACACCTGGACCCCAAGCCCAACCCCAAAATAGTGGGCTATAACACACTGATTTTGCCTAAAAATGCCCCGTTCGTGACATTTCTCCCGTTTATCACAAAAAATTAAATAGACCACACTGTGATGATCACCAATCTCCCTGGAATGCCTTAGTTGATTTTTGGCCCACAGCACGCCCAGAACCCGAGCCCACCTCCAAACCGTGGGCTATAGCACACCGATTTGTCCTGAAAAGGCCCCATTCGCTCTGTTTCGCCCGTTTGTCCACCCAAATGGCCACAAAAAACTAAACGGACCACACTGGGATGATCCCCAAACTCCCTGGCATACTCCGGTCAATTTTTGGTACACAACACACCTGAACCCCTAGCCCACCCCCAAAATCGTAGGTTACAGTACAATGATTTAGCCCAAAAATGTAACTTTCACACCGTTTTGCCCGTTTGTCCATGAAAAATTATACTGACCATACTGGGATGATCCCCAACCTTCCTGGCACACCCCGGTCAATTTTTGGCCTATAGAACGCCTGGACCCCCGGCCTATCCGTGAAACCGTGGGCGATAGCACACTAATTTTGCCCGAAAATGCCCCGTTTGTGTTGTTTCGCCCTTTTTTCCACCCAAATAGCCACGAGAAATTAAATGGCCCACACTGGGATGATCCCCAATCTCCCTGGGATGCCCCAATCGATGTTCGGTCCAAAACACGCTCGGACCCCGGTCCCACCCCTAAAACCGTCGGCTATAGCTCACCGATTTGGCCCAAAAATTTACCATTCATGCCGTTTTGCCCGTTTGTCCACCCAAATGGCCACGAAAAATTGAACAAACTACACTGGGGTGATCCTCAACCTCCCTGACATGCCTCGGTTGATTTTTAAATAATAGCACGCCCGAACCCTGGGCCCACCCCCAAAACTGTGGGCTATAGCACACCGATTTTTCCTGAAAATGCCTTGTTCACACTGTTTCACCCGTTTGTCCACCCAAATGGCCACAAATAATTAAATGGACTTCACTGGGATGATCCCCAATCTCCCTGTCATGTCCTGGTTGATTTTTGACTCACAACACGCTTGGACCTTGGGCCCACCACAAAACCGTGGGCTATAGCTCACCAATTTGGACCAAAAATACCTCGTTTGCACTGTTTTGCCTGTTTGTTCACCCAAATGGCCACAAAAACTAAACGGACCACACTAGGATGATCCCCAACCTCCCTGGCATGCCCCGGTTGATTTTTGACCCACAGAACACTCGAACCTCGGGACCACCTCCAAAATCATGGGCTATAGCACATCGATTTGGCTCAAAAATGTCTGTTCGCACTGTTTCACCTATTTGTCAATCCAAATCGCCAAGGAAAATTAAACGTACCATACTAGGACGATCCCCAACCTTTCGAGCACGCCCTAGTTGAATTAGCTCGGATATGTCTACTATACTTGAGATGATGGAACTAGTGGAGAGTCGAAGGAACTCTCATTTTTATACTCCTGAAACCTTACCTCAAACGTTCAATCCTCCAAGACCACCACCAAGTGACATAGACATAAGCCAAGCCACCAAATGCCCTCCAACCTGAGACCTAAATAGGTCACTTCCCTCACAATTTGTTCAAGTCCAACAAGAGGGAATTGGAAGCCAATTTACTCCCATCAAATCTCTACAACCAAAGCTCCACATTACCAAAACAATCCTATCAACCAAAACTCCACTTCCTCAAAACCGATATGTCTATATAAAGGAGTATGGTAGAAAAGAACATGAGGGACATAGAGTCTACAATGATGATTATATGATATAAGGGAAGTTGAGGGGAAGACGTAGGTAACCATAAGGAACCTGCCACCGAGAAACAAGTTGGGATGTGCTTTGGATGAGATTGAAGACAAGGCTCAAGATGGAGAGGAAACCGAGGTTCAAAATGAAGATGTTGGCCGAGACTTGTGTTATTGAGCCCTCGGCTTCCTCATGTGTTTTGTAGACTATTTTGTGCAATCTTCATGTTTTGTGGATTGTTTTGAGTGATTTCCTTAAAGTGGCCAATTGCATGAAGTGAAGTCGTGAATTTGTGGGCAAATTCCTCTCAAGATGGAGAGGATGATACAATAATAATCACGGATATGGGCTTATGAGAATACGCGTTGGACCTGAGACTTGGTGTGTGCAATTAAAGAGACAAATAGGACTTAATTATGCACCAAAAACCGTCCATACACTACACTTGGACTACACTCCATAGGCGTCTTTTGTCTTCCCTTCATTAAGGGCTTTTTGGACATTTCACTTATGTTGTAATAAGTCTATAAATAGGCAAGTATTAGGTCTTTATTTATTTAGTTGTTTATTGATATTGAAAGTTGTAACACTTGAACCAAACTCTCTCTAGTGTGAGGAGTGTACCACCTTAGTTTAGGGCTTGGAAAATCGACCAAATCCGAAATGAGGGTGATGCTAGGGTGGAATCGCTAGTATTGCCAAACATTGTTAGAAACCTTGGCGCTTGAGTGGTTCAAGCCCTCTTGTGTCATTGTAAGAGTGTTGGTGTTACCAATTACAAGTATTAAGGGTCTCAGTGTGTGACATACCCTTAGGTTCTTAGTTCTTGTGAGAGTTGATGTCTCACTTCCTATCCTTACAGTTCTTGTAATCGTGTTTGTGTTCTTCTTCTATTAAAGCCGTATATTGTTGTTATATTGTTGTTGTTGTCTTATCATCTCATGTTCATCTTGTTGTTGGCTGTTTTTGGTGTAAAGTACACCTTGTATCATCTCGTTCTTGTGGTATTATTGTTGGCCGAGACTTGTTCCCCTTTTGGTCCTCGGTTTGTCTTGTGTTTTGTGTCTTGTTTCCATATTGTGGGTTAATTCCGTTATCATTTGGTATCAGAGCTAAGGTTAGTTGTGTTCCTACACTACCAATCTTGGACTCTCTAAGTCGAAAAATCAAAAAAATAAATGTTGAAAAACTGAAAATTCCACAAAGAAGCAAATCTGTCCATTCTTGTTGTCTTGGCCGAAATTGTGTCTTGTTGTTGTTTTGGGATGAGATTTGTGTCTATATTTCGGTGTGTTTTTGTTTGTATTAGTATTTTCTTGTTTTAGTTTCTTGTTCACTAACACTTGTTGAGTCAAAGTCCAAGATTTGAGCTTTTGACAAGATTGTTGTTGAAGGTTGTGGCCGACTAGAGTTGTTGAAGTTCTTGTTGTTCTTGGAAGTGTGATGTGTTTTTGGTTCAAGGTTTGAACGTGTATTGTGGATATTGTGCTGTGGTTTTAATATTTAAAAGGTTTTTTTGTTGTTTTGTAGGTCCAACTTGAACCTTAGGACTCCAAGATTCAAAAGTGTGTTCTTGGTGTTCTTCACCATCTTCATGTTTTGTTGAAGAAAAAGTCTTCAGAGTTGTTTGTTTGATCTAAGTGAGTGAAGAAAGAGAGTGTGGTCTTGTTAGTCTTGAAACTTATTCCAAGACTCTTACAAGAAAGGAAAGGGGCCAAAAGACTTTCAAAAAGTCTTGTTACCAAAAGGGAGAAAGGGCACTTTCCAAGACTAAAAAAGAGGAAAAAGCCAAAAAGCTTTCAAAAAGGTGTTTTGCCAAAAGGGTGCAAGGAAAGTCAAAGACCTTTTGAATTTGAAAAGGTTCCAAATCTTCTTGTTTTCCTCCCAAAACCGAAACTCCTCTCTTCCAAAGTGAATTGACAAATCCAAATTGAAGACAAAAAAAATATTCAGATTTCCACAATATTCCACAATCATTCCAAGGCTGCCACATCACTATCCGCAACCAATCAAAGGCTTCCACATCATCCCTTTGTACAGCTAACTTGTTTTCTATTTTGTAGGTAACTTCTTGGCCATAATGTAAGCCATTTTGGCTCACCTTGATGCTATTTCCCGAGACATGGCTAAGGCGAATGCGGACCTTGAAAAAATTAGCTCGGATATGTCTACTATACTTGAGATGATGGAACTATTGGAGAGTCAAAGGAAATCTCATTTTTATACTCCCGAAACCTTACCTCAAATGATCAATCCTCCAAGACCACCACCAAGTGACAGAGACATAAGACAAGCCACCAAATGCCCTCCAACCCAAGACCTAAATAGGTCACTTCCCTCTCAATTTGTTCAAGTCCAACAAGAGGGACTTGGAAGCCAATTTCCTCCCATCCAATCTCTACAACCGAAGCTCCAAATTACCAAAACAATCCTCTCAACCAAAACTCCACTTCCCCAAAACCAATATGTCCATATAAAGGAGTATGGTAGAAAGGAACATGAGGGACATAGAGTCTACAATGATGCTTATATTATGGAAGGGAAGTTGAGGGAAACACGTAGGGAACCATAAGGAACCCTCCACCGAGAAAGAAGTTGGTATGTGCTTTGGATGAGATTGAAGACAAGGCTCAAGATGGAGAGGAAGTCGAGGTTCAAAATGAAGATGTTGGCTGAGACGTGTTATTCAGCCCTCGTCTTCCTCATATGTTTTGTGGACTATTTTGTGCAATCTTCATGTTTTGTGGATTGTTTTGAATGATTTCCTTAAAGTGGCCAATTGCATGAAGTGAAGTTGTGAATTTGTGGGCAAATTCCTCTCAAGATGGAGAGGATGATACAAGAATAATCACGGATATGGGCTTGTGAGAGTACGCGTTGGACCTGAGACTTGGTGTGTGCAATTGAAGAGACAAATAGGACTTAATTATGCACCAAAAACCGTCCATATACTACACTTGGACTACACTCCATAGGCGCCTTTTGTCTTCCCTTTATTAAGGGCTTTTTGGACATTTCACTTATGTTGTAATAAGTCTATAAATAGGCAAGTATTAGGTCTTTATTTCTTTAGTTGTTTATTTATATTGAAAGTTTTAAAACTTGAACGAAACTCTCTCTAGTGTGAGGAGTGTACCACCTTACTTTAGGGCTTGGAAAATCCACCAAATCTGAAATGAGGGTGATGCTAGTGTGGAATCGCTAGTATTGCCAAACATTGTTAGAAACCTTGGCGCTTGAGTGGTTCACACCCTCTTATTTCATTGTGAGAGTATTGGTGTTTCCAATTACAAGTATTAAGGGTCTTAGTGTGTGACATAAACTTAGGTTCTTAGTTCTTGTGAGAGTTGATGTCTCACTTCCTATCCTTACACTTCTTGTAATCGTGTTTATGTTCTTCTTCTAGTAAAGCTGTGTATGGTTGTTATCTTGTTGTTGTTGTATTATCATCTCATGTTCATCTTGTTGTTGGCTGTTTTTGGTGTAAAGTACACCTTGTATCATCTCGTTCTTGTGGTATTATTGTTGGCCGAGACTTGTTCCCCTTTTGGTCCTCGGTTTGTCTTGTGTTTTGTGTCTTGTTTCCATATTGTGGGTTAATTCCGTTATCACCCAATCTCCCTGGCACGCCCCGATCAATTTTAGGACCCCATAATGCTCGGATCCCGGGCCCAACCCAAAACCGTGGGCTATAGAACAATGATTTAGCCCAAAAATGCCCCGTTCGTGCTGTTACGCTCGTTGTCCACCCAAATGGCCACGAAAAATTAAACAGACCACACTGGGATGATCCCCAAAATCCCTGGTATGCCCCGGTTGATTTTCAACCCACAGAACGCCCGTACCCCTGTCCCATCCCCAAAAACGTGGGCTATAGCACACTGATTTGGCCCGAAAATATCCCTTTCGCACCGCTTCGACCATTTGTCCACCCAAATGGCCACGAAGAATTAAACTTACTACAATGGGATGATCCCCAACCTCTATGGCATGCTCCGTTTGATTTTTGGGCCATAGCACGCTCGGACCCCGGGGCCACCCCTAAAACCATGGGCTATAGCATACTTATTTAGCCCGAAAATGCCCCGTTCATGTGGTTTCGCCCGTTTGTCCACCCAAATGGCCATGAAAAATTAAACAGACCATACTTGGATGATACCCAACCTCCAAAGCATGCCTCGGTGGATTTTCAGACCACAACACGCCCGAATCCCGGGCCCACCTCTGAAACCGTGGGCTATAGCACACCGATTTGGCTCGAAAATGCCCCATTTGTGCCTTTTTACCCGTATATCCACCAAATGCCCACAAAAACTTAAACGGGCAACAATGGGATGATCCCCAACCTGGATGGCATGCCCCGGTCGATTTTCGGTCTACAGCACGCCCGAACCTCGAGTCCACCCTCAAAATCGTGGGCTATAGCCCACCGATTTACCCCAAAAATGTCCCGTTCATGCCGTTTTGCCCGTTTGTCCATCCAAATGTCCAAAAAAATTTAAACGGACCATACTTTGATGATCCCCAACCTCCCTGGCATGCCCCGGATGATTTTTGACCCACAGCACGCCCGGACCCTGGCCCCACCCCCTAAATCGTGGGCTATAGTACATCGATTTGGCCCAAAAATCCCTGTTTGCACTGTTTCGCCCGTTTGTCCGCCCAAATAGCCCCAAAATATTAAACGAACCACACTGGGATGATCCCTAACCTCCTTGCAAGCCTCGATCAATTTTTGGCCCACAGCATGCCTAGACCCCGGGCCCACCCCAAAAACCGTGGGCTATAGCATGCCAATTTTGTTCGAAAATGCCCGTTCACGCCGTTTTGCCCTTTTGTCCACCCAAATAGCCATAAAAAATTAAACGGACCATACTGGGATGATCAAAAACCTCCTTGGCATGCCCTGACAGATTTCTGGTGCATAGCACGCCCAAACCCTGGACCCACCCCCAAAATCGTGGACTATAGATCACCGATTTGGCCCGAAAATGCCCCGTTCATTCCATTTCGCCCGTTTGTCCACTAAATAGCCACGAAAAATTAAATAGACCACACTTGGATGAACCCCAACTTTCCTGGCACACCCCAGTAAATTTTTGGCCCACAGCACACCGGACCCCGGATCCACCCTCGAAACGGTGGGCTATAGCACACCAATTTGGCCCAAAAATGCCCCATTCGCACTGTGTCGCCTGTTGGTCCACCCAAATGGCTACAAAAAACTAAACAGACCACACTGGGACGATCTCCAACCTCCCTGGTACACCCCGATCAAATTTTATCCCACAGCACGCCCGGACCCCGAGCCCACCCCCAAAACTGTGGGCTATGGCTCAAAGATTTGGCCCAAAAATGCTGCGTTTGTGCTGTTTCTCCCATTTGTCCACCCAAATTGCCACAAAAAATTAAACGGACCACACTGTGATGATCCTTAACCTCCCTGGAATGCCCCGATCAATTTTTGGCCTACAGCACACCTGGACCTAGGCCCACCTTTGAACCGTGGGCTATAGCACACCGATTTACCCCGAAAAATGCACTGTTTGCGCTGTTTCGCCTATTTGTCCACCCAAATGGCCACAAAAATTAAATGAATTATATTGGGATGATCCCCAACCTCCCTAGTATGCCCTGGTCAATTTTCGGCCAACAGCACACCCGGACCCCGAGCCCACCCCCGAAACTGTGGGCTATAGCACACGGATTTGGCCCGAAAATGCCCTGTTCGCGCCGTTTTGCCCGTTTTTCCATCCAAATAGCCACGAAAAATTAAACAGACCACAATGGAATGATCCCCAACCTCCCTGCCACGCGTCGATCAATTTTCGGCCCACAGCACGCCTAGACCCTCGGCCCACCCCAAAACCATAGGTTATTGCACACTAATTTGGCCCCAAAACACATTATTCACGCCGTTACGCCCGTTTGTCCACCCAAATGGCCACAAAAAATTAAATGGATCACACTGGGAAGATCCCCAACTTCCCTGGCCCGCCCCGGTTAATTTTTGACACATAGCACGCTCGGAACCCCAACCCACCGCCGAAATCGTGGGCTATAGCACATCGATTTGGCCTGAAAATGCCCCATTTGCATCGTTTTGCCCGCTTGTCCACCCAAATGGCCACGAAGAATTAAACGGACTATACTGGGATAATCCCCCACCTCATTGGCACGCCCCGGTCGATTTTCGGTCGATAGCACGCTCGAACCTCGGGCCCACCCCCAAAACCGTGGGCTATAGCACATCGATTTTGCCCAAAAATGCCTCGTTCGTGCCGTTTTGCCCGTTTGTCAACCCAAATGGACCCGAAAAATTAAACGGACCATACTGGGATGATCCCCAACCTCCCTGGCATGCCTCGATGGATTTTTGGCCCACAGTATGCCCGAACACTGGGCCCACCTCCAAAATCATGGCCTATAGCACACCAATTTAGCCCAAAAATGCCCCGTTCATGCCGTTTTGCCTGTTTCTCCACCCAAATGGCTACGAAAAATTAATCAGATCACACTTGGACAAACCCCAACCTCCCTGGCATACCCCAATTAATTTTCAGCCTACAACACGCCCGGACCCCGGTCCTAACCCCAAAACTGTGGGCTATTGCACACTGATTTGGCCCGAAAATGCCCCCTTCGCGTCGTTTCGCGCGTTTTTCCATTCAAATGGCCACGAAAAATTAAAAGGACCAAATGGGGATGATCCCAAACCTCCTTGGCATACCCCGGTCAGCTATTGGACCACAGCATGCCCGGACACTGGGTCCACCCTCGAAACCGTCGGCTATAGCACACCGATTTGGCTCGAAAATATCTCGTTCGCTCAGTTTCGCCCGCTGGTCCACCCAAATGGCCGCAAAAAATTAAAATGAACACACTGGGATGATCCCCAACCTCCCTGGTATGCCCCAGTTAATTTTTGGCCCACAGCACGACCGAACCCCGGGCACACCCCCAAAATCGTGGGTTATAGCATACCAATTTTGCCCAAAAGTTCCCCATTCGCACCGTTTCACACGTTTGTCCACCCAAATGGCCACGAAAAATTAAATGGACCACACTTGGACAATTCTCAACCTTCCTGGCACACCCCGATCGATTTTCGGCCAACAGCACTCCCGGACCCCGAGCTCACCCCCAAAACCGTAGGCTATATAGCACACTAATTTAGCCCCAAAATATCCCGTTGGAGTCATTTTTCCCGATTGTCCACCAAAATGGCTATGAAAAATTAAATGGACCATACTGGGACTATACTCAATCTCCCTGGCATGCCCCGGTCGATTTTTGGCCCGCAGCACGCCCGGACCCCAGGCCCACCCCCGAAACCGTGGTCTATAGCACACCAATTTGGCCCAAAAATGCCCCATTCGCACCGTTTTGCCCGTTTGTCCACCCAAATGGCCATGAAAAATTAAATTGACCATAGTGGGATGATTCTCAACCTCCCTAGTACGCCCCAGTCAATTTTTGGCCCACAGCACGCTCGGGCCTCAGGCCCAACCCCCAAAACCGTGGGCTATAGCATACCAATTTGGCCCAAAAATGTCCCATTAATGTTGTTTCGCTCGTTTGTCCACTCAAATAGCCACAAAAAATTAAATTGACCAGAGTAGGATGATCCCCAGCCACCCTGGCATGCCTCGGTCAATTTTCAACCCACAGCACGCCACGACCCTGGGCCCAACCCCAAAACTGTGGGCTATTGTACACTGATTTGACCCAAAAATGCCCTATTTGTGTCGTTTTGCCCGTTTGTCTACCCTAATGGACACTAAAAAATAAACGGACAACACTAGGATGATTCCCAACCTCCAAGGCATGCCCCGATCTATTTTTGGCCGACAGCACGCCAAACCCTGGGCCCACTCCCAAAATCGTAGGCTATAGCACATCGATTTGGCACGAAAACATCCCATTCGCGCTGTTTAGCCCATTTGTTCACCCAGATGGCCACGAAAGATTAAACGGACCACAGTGGGATGATCCCCAACCTCCCTGGCATAGCCTGGTCAATTTTCAACCTACAGCACGCCCGGACCCTGGGGCCACCCCCAAAATCGTGGGCTGTAGCACATCGATTTGGACCAAAAATGCCCCGTTCATGCCGTTTCGCCCGTTTATCAACCCAAATGGCTACGAAAAATTAATTGTACCATACTGGGATGATCACCAACCTTCCTAGCATGCCCCGGTCAATTTATGGCCAACAGCAAACCCGAACCCTGGGCCCACCCCAAAAATTGTGGATTATAGCACACTGATTTTTCCCGAAAATGCCCCGTTCGAACCGTTTTGCCCGTTTGTCTACTAAAATGGCCACAAAAAATTAAACGGACCACATTGGGACGATCCCCAACCTCCCTGGAATTCCCCGGTTGATTTTTGGGCCACAGCACGCCCGGACCCCGTGTCCACAACCAAAACTGTGGACTATAGCCACCGATTTGCCCCAAAAACACCCCGTTCGCGCTGTTGCACACATTTGTCCACCCAAATAGCCACGAAAAATTAAAAGGACCATACTAGGATGATCCCCAACCTCCCTGGCATTCCCCGGTCAATTTTTGACCTACAGCACGCTCGAATCCCGAGCCCACCCCAAAAACCGTGGGCAATAACACATCAATTTATCCTAAAAATGCATTGTTCACGCCGTTTTGCCCATTTGACCACCCAAATGGCCACAAAAAATTAATCGAATCATACTGGGATAATTCCCAACCTTCCTGGCACGCCCCGGTTGATTTTGAGCCCACAACATGCTCGAAACCCGGCCTACCCCTGAACCATGGGCTGTAGCACACCGATTAAGCTCGAAAACACCCCGTTCGCGCCATTTCTCCAGTTTGTCCACCCAAATGGCCACAAAAAATTCAATGGACCACACTGGGATGATCCCCAACCTCCCTGGCACGCCTCGATTAATTTTTGTCCCTCAGAACGCCCAGACCTCAGGCCCACCCCCGAAACCATTGGCAAGCACATTGATTTGACACAAAAATATCCTATTCGCATCATTTCGCCCGTTTGTCCACCCAAATGGCCATGAAAAATTAAACTGACCATAATGGGATGATCCCCAAGCTCCCTGGCATACCTCGATCAATTTTTGGACCACAGCACGCCCGAACCCCAGGACCACCCCCAAAACCGTGGTCCATAACGCATCAATTTGGATTGAAAATGCCCCGTTCGCACCGTTTCGCCCGTTTGTCCACCCAAATGGCCATGAAAAATTAAACGGACTACACTGGGATGATCCCCAACCTCCCTGGCTCGCCCCAGTCAATTTTTAGCCCACAGCACACCTGGACCCTGGTCCCACCCCTAAAACCGTAGGCTATAGCAGACCTATTTGGTCCTAAAATACCCTATTTTTGTTGTTTTGCCTGTTTGTCCACCCAATGGCCACAAAAAATTAAACGAACCATACTGGGAAGATACCCAACCTCCTTGGAACACCACAATTGATTTTCAGCCCACAGAACGATCGAACCCTTGGCCAACCCCCAAAACCGTAGGCTATAGCACACCGATTTGGCTCAAAAATATCCCGTTCGCGCAGTTTCACCCATTTTTCCACCCAAATAGCCACGAAAAATTAAAAGGACCACACTGGGATGATCCTCAATATCCCTGGCATGCCCCGATCGATGTTTAGCCTACAACACTCCTGAAACCTGAGCCCACCCCCAAAATCATGGGCTATAGCACACTGATTTGGCCTAAAAATTCCCCGTTCGCGCCGTTTTGCCCATTTGAAGACCTAAATGGCCACGAAAAATTAAACGGACCATACTGGGATGATCTTCAATCTCTCTAGCACGCCCCAGTCGATTTTTGGCCCACACCACGCCCGGACCCCGAGTGCACCCCTGAAACCGTGGGCTATAGCACACTGATTTAGCTCGAAAAATGCCTCGTTCATGTCGTTTCACCCATTTTTCCACCTAAATGGCCACAAAAAATTAAACGAACCATACTGGGATGATTCCCAACCTCCCTGGTATGCCCGGATTGATTTTTCGCCCACAACAGGCCCGGACCCAGGGCCCACCACCAAAACCGTGGGCTATAGCACACCGGTTTAGCCCAAAAATGCACCGTTCCTCTCGTTTGTCCACCCAAATGGACATGAAAAATTAAATGGACCACACTGTGATGATCACCAACCTCCCGCCATGCCCCGATCAATTTTCGGCCCACAACATATTCGAACCCCGAGCCCACCTCCAAAACCTTAGGCTATAGCACATCGATTTGGCCAAAATGCCCCGTTCGCATCGTTTTGCCCGTTTGTCCACTGAAATAGCCATAAAGAATTAAGCTGACCATACTGGGACGATCCCCAACCTCATTAGCACGCCCCGATTGATTATTGGCCCATAGCACGTCTGCAACTTGGGCCCACCCCTGAAACCGTGGGCTATAGAACACCGATTTGGTTCAGAAATGCCCCGTTTGTGCCGTTTCGCCCGTTTGTCCTTCCACATGGCCACGAAAAAATAAAAGGACCACACTTCAATGATCCCCAACCTCACGGGCATGCCCCGGTTGATTTTTAGACCACAGCACGCCCGGACCCCGGGCCCACCTCTGAAACTGTAGGCTATAGCCTACCAATTTAGCACGAAAACCATTTACACCTTTTCGCTCGTTTGTCCACCTAAATGGCCATAAAAAATTAAACGTATCATACTGGGATGATCCCCAACCTGCCTGGCATAACCCGGACGATTTTTGGTCTAGAGCACGCTCAAACCTCGGGCCCACCCCCAAAACCGTGTGGTATAGCACATAGATTTAGCCCAAAAATGCCCCGTTCGTGTCGTTTCGCCCGTTTGTCCTCCCAAATGGCCACAAAAATTTAAACGGACCAAACTGTAACGATCCTCAACCTCCCTGGCACGCCCCTATCGATTTTTAGGCCACAACACGCCCAGACCCCAGTCCCACCCCCAAAACTGTGTGTTATAGCACACTAATTTGGCCCAAAAATGCCCCGTTTGTGCCGTTTCGCCCGTTTGTCCATCCAAATGGCCACAAAAAATTAAATGAACCATAGTTGAATGATCCCTACCTCTCTGCCACACTCCGAATGATTTTTGGCCCACAGCACGCCCGGACCCCGGCCTCACCCCGAAACCGTGGGCTATTGTACATCGATTTGGCCCAAAAATGCCCCATTTGCACTGTTACGCCAGTTTTTATGCCCAAATAGCCACAAAAAATTAAACGGACCATACTGGGGTGATCCCCAACCTCCCTGGCATGCCCCGATCGATTTTTGGCCTACAACACGCCCAGACCCTAGGCCCACGCCTAAAATCGTGGGCTATAGCACACTGATTTGGTCCAAAAATTCCTCGTTCATGCCGTTTCGCCCGTTTGTCTACCCAAATGGCCCAGAAAAATTAAACGGACAACACTGGGATGATCCCCAAACTCTCTGGCATGCCCTGATCAATTTTTTGCCCACAACACGCCCATACCCCAAGCCCACCCCCAAAATAGTAGGCTATAGCACACCGATTTGACCCAAAAATACCCCATTCGTGTTGTTTCGCCCGTTTGTCCACCAAAATGGCCACAAAAAATTACACAAACCACACTGGGACGATCCCCAAACTCCCTGGCATACCTCAATTAAGTTTTGGCCCACAACACGCCCGAACCCCAGGCCCACCCCTGAAACCATGGGCCATAACACACCAATTTGGCCTAAAAATGCCCTTTTCGCGCTGTTTCGTCCATTTATCCACCCAAATGGCCACAAAAAATTAATCAGACCACACTGGGATGATCCCCAACCTCTCTGGCATGCCTCAATCGATTTTTGGCCCATAGCACACCCGAACCTCGGGCCCACCCCCAAAACCTTGGGCTATAGAACACCGATGTGGCCAGAAAATGCCCCGTTTGGGATGTTTCGCCCATTTGTCCACCCAAATGTCCACAAAAAATTAAATAGACCATACTGGGATGATCTCCAATATCCCTGGCATTCCCCGATTGATTTTCAGCCCACAACACGCCCGGACCCCGATCCCACCCCCAAATCCGTGGGCTATAGCACACTGATTTAGCTCGAAAATGCCCCATTTACGCCATTTCGCTCATTTGTTTACCCAAATGACCAAGAAAAATTAAACGGACCACATTGGGATGATCCCTAACCTCCCTGGCTCGCCCTGGTCAATTTTTGGCCTACAGCAAGCCCGAACACCGATACCACCCCCAAAAACGTGGGCTATAGAACTTCGATTTGGCCCAAAAATATCCCGTTTATACACCCAAATGGACACGAAAAATTAAACGGACCACACAGGGATGATCCTAACCTCCCTGGCATGCCCCGGTCAATTTTTGGCCCACAACACGCCTGGACCCCGAGCCCATTGATACCTTGCAACCCCAAGAAGACACAAAACAACCCCCAAAAACGTCACAAAATACACCACAAATCGAGAGCCCAAGGAATCAAGTCTCGGCCAAGAATGACAACACAAGAATGAAAAGAAAATCCGAGAATACTTCAATAATGGTGAGATAATAATGTGTATAACTACACCAAAACAGCAACAACACTACATTAATGTGATGAACAACAGGCTTATAATAACAGCGACCAATGATTACAAGAGGACAAGACACAACTACTATAAGATGATAACAAAAGTAAAGGGATAGATAGTTAGACAAAGGTGATGTAAATCCTAGTAACCAAAGAGTATATTAAACTCTAAGACCCCTAAAACCTCTACACATGATCACCTAACTCTTATGATGACACAAGATCGGAGTCCACCACTCAAGCGCCAAGGTTTCTCAAAAATAAGAAATCACAAGAGATTCCACCCTTGAATTGCTATCCTAGTTACAAGTTTCGGTTTGCGTCAAGGAGAGAAAGGACTTTGGTGTTTCAAATGTCAAGACTTACAACAATAATCAACTAAGTAATAAAAATCCCTAATAATAAACTATATATAGTCTCCTTATTACATAAAAAATAAAATGCCCAAAAGACCCTTAATGAAAAGGGGGAACCCCTCTAGTGTAACAAATGAGCAAATAGGGCGTCTTTGGTGTGTCTTTGATCCTTCTCATGTCTCAACATTTCACTTCCTAGGATGATACTTTGCTGAACTTGTACACATGTTGATCTTCATAGTCGCACTTGTATCATCCTCTCCTTCTTGAGAGGAATTTGCCCTCAAATTCAAGCAATCATCACCGGCAAGCTCTCTTCTTTGCATCATCTCTTCATTGCTCTTCCTTAGGTTAGGATGTTCAACAAAGGTTCCCATGAGATCATAAAGCATGCTCCTTGTATTTTTATGTTCTACAACCTGCACATAAGAAGATTTGATACTAGGAAAAGTGCTAGTATCTTAGTTAGTAATCAACAAATAGTCCTTGTGGGCAAATCCCACAATCCTAACACTCGGCTTCTCTCCTTCTTCATCCCTCTCACTCGCGGATTCTTCTTACATACCCTCACTAAGAATGACCTTCCTTGCCATATACATAGGCACTACAATCTCACCTTCACACGGCCAAACATCTTCCTCATCCCCGTCCTTTGGCTCCTCGAGTTCTACCTTTTCTCTATCTTGATATTGATCATCAATCTCTTTCGGTTCAAGTCCCACCTCCTCCCTAAGAAAGTAAAATTTTTCCTCTCTTAGGATCACATTTCTCCCATTTGGACACTCATTGGCCTTGTCTCCCCAACCTTGGCATTTAAAACATTGAAAGCCCTTAGAACTAGAAGAGGAATGTGGTTTACCTTCATTTCTTGGAGGGTACCTTTGGTGAGACTTGTTATCGGCTTGGGAAGCCTTTTTCTTAGTTTTCTCCACATTGGATGGGTCATTTTTGTCCTTGTTCCAACCCGAGGAAGATTGCCCACTGATCTTGACACTCGGTTTCTCCCGTAATTCCTTCTCAACTTCCAAGGCGGGTTGAAAAATGGCATCAATAGTGTCAAATTTGTGAAGTGTCAATAATGAGGCAATGTCCCTATTCAATCCCACCTTGAATCGAATGATGTCATGACTTACTTTCTCCCCTCGGTGATCAAGTTTCAAAATGAGTTGTTGGAATTCATCATAGTAAGCCACGACGTTTTTGTTCCTTTGCCTCAAGTTATACAACTTAGCAAAGAGCTCTTGATGGTAACTCTCAGGTAAGTACCTTTGTCTCATGAGGTAACTTAACCTAAACCAAGGAGGGAGATGACCCTCTATCAAAACATTTCCAAATATCTTCACATACTCCTACCACGTAGTAGCATAACCCTCAAAATGTGCAATTGCATAATAACTCTTTTTCTCCTCGGTAAGGTCATTAACTTGGAAGATTCTCTCACAAGCGGACTCCCAAGCTAGAAACACTTCCACATCACTCTCACCTTTGAATGTTGGAAGACCAACCTTGATGGTATTTAGACCTACATCATGGTTTTGGTTCCCTTGTTGGTTCCAAAGACCAACTCTTCCTTCTCGGACGTGAACTTTTCTTGGATCACCTTGCCTACCCCTCATATCCTTCCTTCTCATGTAAACATAATCATATGGTCCATAACCAGCATGTTTTTCTCCTCTACGATACCCCTCAACATGGACGGGTCTATTTGGGTTAAGTGGAGCTTATAGCGGCTGGATTGGATTTGGATAGTGAGGTCTTTGGTCAAGTGGAGTTTGGATGGGAGGGCTCAGGTTTGGTGGTGGTATTTGGGTTCCAAGTCCTTCTTGTTGGAATTTGTGAAGTGTAGGGTGGCTTGGTCTATCATGATCTTGGATTTAGAAGTGAGGGTTGGTATGATTTGTGGCAATAGGTGGATATAGCATTTGGTGCATGGCCTTGGGAGTACTAGTTAGTGAAATATGCCGAGGGGTAGAAGGTCGGCTTCTTTGGCTTTCCACTCTCTCCAATCTCCCACCCATAATTGACACTTCACCCTTTATTGATACCACATCCGAGTCTAGTTTTTCAATACCCGCGGTCATCCTAGCCATGTCTCGGGACATGACTTCAAGGCGAACCAAAATGATACTAGTAGCATTTTGTTCCCCCGTGGGTTGAGAGTGTGAGGTCTTGGGTTCCATTGCACCAAAAACATTCCAAAATGTCACACACAACACACCAACAAAGGTTCAAGTCTTTGAACCGCAAGAAACAACACCACACAAACGGCAACAAGAAAACTAAGCAAGTTTACAAGACAAAAACACACTTTGTTGTTGAAGAGAATTTGTTCCAAGACTTTGATGTTCAATAATACACCTTTGAAGAAGATATTTCGGCTATGGTATAGGATTACAAGACTTGAGACTCTCTTTTCAAGATTCAAAAGCTTTCCACCAACTTTCTACCAACTTGCACCCTTTTGGCAAGATAACTTTTTGGGGTAGTCTTGTCTCTTTCTACCAACTTGCACCTCTTTTGGCAAGCTATGGCACACCGATTTGCCCGAAAATGCCCCGTTCGCACCGTTACACTCGTTGTCCAACCAACTGGCCACGAAAAATTAAACGGACCATACTGGGATGATCCCCATTCTCACTATTCAGCCCACAGCATGCTCAGACCCCGAGTCCACCCCTAAAACCGTGGGCATAGCATACCAATTTAGCCCAAAAATGCCCCGTTACCGCTGTTTTGCCCGTCTGTCCACCCAAATGGCCATGAAAAATTAAACGGACCATACTAGGATGATCCCAAACCTTCCTAGCAAACCCCGGTCAATTTTTTGCCCACAGCACGCCCGAACCCAGGCCCCACCCCCGAATCCATTGGCTATAGTACATCAGTTTGGCTCAAAAATGCCCCGTTCGCACTGTTTCGCTCGTTTGTCCGCCTAAATGGACACGAAAAATTAAACGGACCATACTGGAATGATCCTCTACCTCCCTGGCAGGTCTCAGTCGATTTTCGGCCCACAGTATGCCTAGAACCTGGGACCACCCCCAAAATCGTGGGGTATACCATACCGATTTGGCCCGAAAATGCCCATTCACGCCGTTTCTCCCATTTGTCCACCCAAATGGCCACGATAAATTAAAAGGACCATACTGGGATGATCCCCAACCTCCCTGGCATATCCTGATGGATTTTTGGCCCATAGCTCACTCGGACCCTGGGCCCACCCCTAAAATTGTGGGCTATAGCACACTGATTTAGCCTGAAAATGCCCCGTTCGCGCCGTTTCGCCTTTTTGTCAACCCAAATAGCCATGAAAAAATTAAATAGATGACACTTGGACGAACCCCAACCTCCCTGGCATACCCTGGTAATTTTTTGGTCCACGGCACACCTGGACCCCGATCCCACCTCCGAAACTATGGGCTATAGGCCACCGATTTGGCTCGAAAAATCCCCGTTCGCGCCGTTTCGCCCCCTTGTCCATCTAAATGGCCCCGAAAAATTAAACAAACCATACGGGGATGATCCCCAACCTCCCTGTCATGTTCCAATTGATTTTTGGCCTACAGCACGCCCGGAGCCCGGGTCCTCCCTCGCAACCGTGGGCTTATAGCACACCGATTTGGCCCGAAAATACCCCGTTCACGCTGTTTTACTTGTTGGTCCACCCAAATGGCCACGAAAAATTAAATGGACCACACTGGGATGATCCCCAAACTCCCTGGTATGCCCAGGTCAATTTTTGGTCCACAACACGCTCGGACCTCGAGCCCACCCTCAAAACCGTGAGCTATAGCACATCGATTTGGCCCGAAAATGCCCCATTCGCACCGTTTTTCCCGTTTTTCCACCCAAATTGCCACAAAAAATTAAATAGACCATACTATGAAGCTCTCAACGCAAGGTGCTTAGACAATTGGATTTTGTGGGTAGAGTTTGGGTAGCAATTGGCGTATAATTTCAATGTGCCGTTTCATATCTTCAATATTGTCATTGATATGATCACATGTGGCATTGAAATTATGGGCAGCCATTGTACGTAACAAAAAGACACAACAATCAAAGCAAACAAACAAACTTGTTAGATAAAAAATGCCTTACCACACTCTCACTCTCGGTTTTACCTCACACTTGGTTTCACGAGTGTTGAAAGCTGGCTTGTACTTCGTGAGTGATTGAGTGTCGAGTCTACTCTTATCCCGGAATAGATTTTTGTTTGAAACTCAAACAAAATCTGGTAGGATTTGAGTCAAGAACTAACAACGAATTCAAAAAGATAAAAGTACACAACAAACGTAAACACGAACAAACGGACACAAAACTAACTTACAAGCTAGTAGGAGATTACTAGGTTGTCAATTAGTGTTCAAACCAACAAACGAACTAAGAGACAATAAAATGAAACTAAGAAATCTAAAATTTGAGCCAAAATTGTTACATGAACAGTAAAAAATGATGATATGGAAGTCTCGTATTGGTTGCGGTTTCTCAATTTTATATTTAAATTTCAAGTCTTGGTCCCATTGTAATTTGGGAAGGATGACAATTGGTTTTGGAGGGAAAACACAAGTCTTGAATCTCTACAAGTCCACTCTTAAAAGGATGACTTTTGTCTTGTACTAGTCCCACAAGACAAGGTTCTTGAAACAAGAAAAAGTAGTTTGTCCCAAAACACAAGGTTCTTGAAATAAGAAAAAGCTGAAAAGTAGAAGTCTAGTCTAGAGAGTGTTGGGAAATGGTTGATAAAGGCTATTGTGGTTGTAGGAAAAATCTTTGAGCCACAAGTCTTACACCTTAAATCTTGGATTTATTCCTTGAAAGACTAACATAAATTCACACTCTCTTTCTTCAACTTATAAGATCAACAACCACTTTTTCTTCAACAACATATAGAGATGGTGAAGAACACCAAGAACACAAACTTTGAGTCTTGAAGTTCTAAGGTTCAAGTTGGACCCCAAACATCAAAATCACTTTTCCAAGATTAAAATCCACTACACAATCTCCACAATACACGTTCAAACCTTGAACCAACAACACACCACACATCCAAGTCTCGAACCCACAACAACAATACCAATAACAAACGGCCACACTTTGTTCACATTAATAACATCAACATTTCAAGCTCAAATCTAACATATAGACTCAACGTGTTAGCGAGGAACAAATATAACACTTAGAGACAACAAAGACAATTAAAAATATTGGCCAATACACAACAAGAACACAAATTTCGGCCAAGAACACAAAATGGACAGATTGCTATTTTTCTGAAATTTTCAGATTTCAACTTTTTTTTTTTAACAATTGTTTTTTGATTTTCAACTAACAAGCCCAAGATTGATCTTGTGGGAACAAGATCAAGCCATGCTCTGATACCAAATGATATGAGAAAAACAAGAGAACACAAAAAAACTCCAAAACAGTCCACTAATCTTAAGGATTTGAGGACCCTTTTGAAGACCACTCTCGGATTCGCTATCAACAACACAATAACAAGATAAAGAGGTGTGTTTTCAACACCAAAACAGCCACAATATAAGATGAACAAAATGGTTACAAAATTTGGATTCAACAAGTCACAAAAATAGTCCACTATGAATCTACAAAGTGCAATAAGATAAAGATAGGTAGATAGATGAAATGAGGGAATAATATTAATAACCCAAGACTTGTTACACTCTTGTACCTTTAATACTACACACAACACAAACCTATCTCTTACGTTGGTACAAGAGTGACCTCGATCTTCCAAGCATTCAACGTTTCCAAGCTTGAATCCAACACGAGTGATTCCACACTCAAGTTGATTTCCCTAGTTATAAGTTTCAGATTTGTGATCTTCTCTCCTTAGAGAGGAAATGTTTCTAAGTGTTATACAACATCCATATTCAGCAAAGTCTACCTAACAAATGACCTAAAAGGTTCCTTATATAGTAGTTTACAAACAAGGTGTGAAATGTCCAAAATGACCCCTTAGTCTCAAGTCTTCAAGTGGGTGCCCTTAGAGAGCATTATATGGATGGTTTTGGACCCTTTTTAAGTCCTCATTTGCACTTCACTTTCACACTCCAAGTATCGGGCTCAATACATCTCAAAAACATGCATCCTCGTGGTCATACCCGTATCACGAACCCCGAGCACACCCCCAAAACCGTGGGCTATAGTACACCGATTTGGCCTAAAAATACTCCATTCGCGTCGTTTCGCCCGTTTGTCCACCCAAATGGCCACGAAAAATTCAACGGACCACACTGGACAATCCTCAACCTCCCTGGAACGGCTTGGTTGATTTTCGGCCCACAGCACGCTCAGACCCTGGGCCCACCCCAAAATCGTGGGTTATAGCACATCGATTTGGCCCAAAAATGCCCCATTCGCGCCGTTTCGCCCGTTTATCCACCCAAATGGCCACGATAAATTAAACAGACCACACTAGAATGTTCCCCAACTTCCCTGGCACGACCCAGATGATTTTTTGCCCACAGCACGCCCGGACCCTAGACCCACCCCTGAAACCGTGGGCTATAGCACACCAATTTGGCCCAAAAATGCCCTGTTCACATCGTTACGCGTATTTGTCCATCCAAATGACCATAAAAAATTAAACGGACCACACTGGGATGATCCCCAACCTCCCTGGCATGCCCCAATTGATATACGGCCTACAGCATGCCCGGACCCTATGCCCACCTTAAAACTGTAGACTATAGCACACCGATTTGGCCCAAAAATGCCCCGTTCGCACTGTTTCGCCCGTTGGTCCATCCAAATGGCCATAAAAAATTAAATGGACCACACTGGACCGATCCCAACCAACCTGACATGCCCCGGTCGATTTTCATCCCACAGCATATCGAACCATGGGTTTACCCCCAAAACCATTGGCTATATCATACAAATTTGGATCGAAAATGCCCTGTTCGTGCCGTTTTGCCCGTTTGTCCACTCAAATGGCCACGATAAATTAAATGGACCACACTGGAATGATCCCACACCTCCCTGGCACACCCGGGCCAATTTTTGGCCTACAACATGCTTAGAACCTAGGCCCACCCCAAAAACCGTGGGCTATAGCACACTGATTTGGCCCAAAAATGCCCCGTTCACGTCGTTTCTCCCGCTTGTTCACCCAAATGGCCACGAAAAATTAAACGGACCACAATGGGATGATCCCTAACCTTCCTAGCATGCCATGATTGATTTATGACTTACAGCACGCTCAGGCCCCTGGCCCACCCTAAAACCATGGATTATAGCACACCGATTTAGCTCGAAAATGGCCCGTTCGCGCCATTTTGCTCGTTTGTCCACCCAAATAGCCATGAAAAATTAAACGAAACACACTGGGACAATCCTAACCTCCCTGGCATGCCCTGGTTATTTTTTAGCCCACACCATGCTCGAAACCCAAGCCCACCCCCAAAACCATGGGCTATAGCACATCGATTTGGCTCGAAAATGCCCCGTACGCACTATTTCACCCGTTTATCTACCAAAATAGCCATGAAAAATTAAACGGACCACGCTGGGATGATCCCAACCTCCCTGGCATGCCCCGGTTGATTTTTGGCCCACAGCACGCCTGGCTCGGGCCCACCCCAGAAACCGTGGGCTATACCACATCGATTAGGCCCAAAAATGCCCAGTTCGTACTATTTTATCCGTTTGTACACCCAAATGGCCATAAAAAATTAAATGGACCACACTGGGATGATCCCTGACCTCCCTGGCATGCCTCAGTCGATTTTTAACCCACAGCATGCCCGGACCCCGAGCCCACCCCCAAAACCGTGGGCTATAGCTCACTGATTTGGCCCGAAAATGACCCATTTGTGTCGTTTCTCCCGTTTGTCGACCCAAATGGCCACAAAAAATTAAACGGACCACACTGGGACAATCCCCAACCGCCCTGGCATGCCCCAGTCGATTTTTGGCCCACAACACGCTCAAACCCCGAGCCCACCCCTAAAACCATGGTTTATAGCACACCGAATTAGCCCAAAATTCCCTGTTCGTGCCGTTTCGCTTGTTTGTCCACCCAAATGGCCATGATAAATTAAACATACCACATTGGAACGTTCCCCAACTTCCCTGGCACATCCCGGATGATTTTCTACCCACAGCATCCCCGGACCCTGGGCCCACCCTCAAAACCGTGGGCTATAGCATACCAATTTGACCCTAAAATGCCCATTTTGCACCGTTTCGCCCGTCTGTCCACCCAAATAACCATGAAAAATTAAACGAACCACACTGGGATGATCCCCAACCTCCCTGGCACGCCCCGATGGATATATAACCCATAACACACCCGGACCCTGTGCCCACCCTGAAATCGTGGGCTAGAGCACACTGATTTGGCCCAAAAATACCCCATTCATGTCGTATCGCCCGTTTTCCCACCCAAATGGCCACAGAAAATTAAACGAACCACACTGGGATGATCACCAACCTCCCTGGGATGCCTCGGTCAATTTTTAGCCCACAACACGTCGTACCCCGGGCTTTCCCCTAAAATCGTTGGCTATATCATACCAATTTGGCCTGAAAATGCCCTGTTCTAGTTGTTTTATCCGTTTGTCCACCCAAATGGCCACAAAAAATTAAACAGACCATACTGGGATGATCCCTAACCTCCCTGTCATGCCCTGGTCAATTTTCAACCCACAGCACGCTCAGACCCTAGGCCCACCACAGAAACCGTGGGCTATAGCACACCGATTCATATTATTTCTCCCGTTTGTCCACCCAAATGGCCACAAAAAATTAAACGGACCACACTGGAATGATCTCCAACCTTCCTGGCATGCCTCGGTCAATTTTTGGCCCACAGAACACTCGGACCCCAGGCCCACCCCTAAAACCGTGTGCTATAGCACTCTAGTTTGGCCCAAAAATGGCCCATTCATGCTGTTTGATTTACAACCCACAACACGCCTGGACCCCGGGCCCACCCTAAAACTATGGGCTATAGCACACCGATTTGGTCCAAAAATGCCCCGTTCAAGGCGTTTTGTCCGTTTGTCCACGCAAATGGCCATAAAAAATTAAAGGAACCACAATAGATGATCCCCAATCTCCCTGGAATGCCCCAATCAATTTTTGGTACACAGAACGCCCAAACCCCGGGTCCACCCCCGAAATCGTGGGCTATAGCACACCGATTAGGAAGAAAAATGCCCGGTTCGCGCCGTTTCGCCCGTTTGTCCACCCATGGCCACAAAAAATTAAACGGACCACATTGGAACGATCGCCAACCTCTCTTGCATGCCCCAATCGATTATTGGCCCACAGTACGCCCAGACCCCGGGCTAACCCCCAAAATCGTGGGCTATAGCACACCGATTTAGCCCGAAAATGCCCCATTCAAGCTATTTTTCCCGTTTGTCCACCCAAATGGTCACAAAAAATTAAACGGACAATACTGGGATGATCCGCAACCTCTCTTGCACACCCTGGTCGATATTCAGCCCATTGTACACTCGGACCCCAGTCCCACCCCTAAAACCGTAGGCTATAGCACACCGATTTAGCTCGAAAATGCCCTATTCGTGCCGTTTCACCCATTTGTCCACCTAAATGGCCACGAAAAATTAAACGGACCACACTAGGATGATCCCCATCCTTCCTGGCATGCCTCGGACAATTTTTGGCCCACAGAACACTCGGACTCCAGGCCCACCCCCAAAACCGTGGGCTATAGCACACTAGTTTGGCCCAAAAATGCCACATTCATGCTGTTTTGCCAATTTGTCTACCCAAATGGCCACGAAAAATTAAACGGACCACACTGGAACGATCCCCAACCGCCCTGACATGCCCCAGTCCATTTTTAACATACAGAACGCCCGGACCACGGGCCCACCCCCAAAACTGTGGGCTATAACACACCGATTTTGCCTAACAAACCCCCGTTTGCACCGTTCACTCATTTGTTCACCCAAATGGCCATGAAAGATTAAACGGACTACACTGGGATGATCCCCAATCTTCCTGGCACACCTTGGTCAATTTTTGGCCCACAACACTCCCAAACCCATGGCCCACCCCCAAAACCATGGGCTATAGCACACCGATTTTGTCCGAAAATGCCCCGTTCTCGCCATTTCGCCAATTTGTCCACCTAAATAGCCACAAAAAAATTAAACGGACCATATTGGGATGAGCCCCAACCGTCCTAGCATGCCTCGATTGATTTTGACCCGCAGTACACTCGGACCCCAGGCCCACCCCCAAAATCGTGGGTGATAGCACACCGATTTGGCCCAAAAATGCCTCGTTCGTGCTATTTTACCAATTTGTCTATCCAAATGGCCACAAAAAATTAAACGGACCACACTGGGATGATCCCCAACCTCCCTGGCATGCCTCGGTCAATTTTCAACAGATGGAACATCCGTACCACAGGCCCACCCCCAAAACCGTGAGCTATAGCACACCAATTTGGCCCAAAAAAGCCTTGTTCGTGCCGTTTCACTAGTTTGTCCACCCAAATAGCCATGAAAAATTAAACGGACCATACTGGGATGATCCTCAACCTTCCTGGCATACCCCGATTAATTTTTGTCCCATATCATGCTCGAACCCCGGGCCCACCCCTAAACCGTGGGCTATAGCACACTGCTTTGGTCCAAAATTTCCCCATTCGCGCCTTTTCACCCATTTGTTCACCCAAATGGACAGAAAAATTAAACGGACCACACTGGGATGATACCTAACCTCCCTAACACACCCACGGTCAAATTTTGGCCCACAGAACACCTGAACCCCGAGCCCACCCCCAAAACTGAGGGCTAAAGCACACCGATTTGGCTAAAAAATGCTCTGTTCACGCTGTTTCGCCCGTTTGTCCACCCAAATGGCTATGAAAGATTAAACGGACTATATCAAGATGATCTTCAACCTCCCTAGCATGCCCCGATTAATTTTTGGCCCACAGCACGCCCAGAACCCGGGCCCACCCCTAAAACTGTGGGCAATAGATCTCTGATTTGGCCCAAAAATTCCCTGTTCGTGCTATTTTGCCTGTTTATCCACCCAAATAGCCACGACAAAATTAAACGTACCACACAGGGATGATCACCAACCTCCCTAGCATGCCTCGATAGATTTTTGGCCTACATCATGCCTGAACCCCGAGCCCACCCCCAAAATCGTGTGCTATAGCACACCGATTTGGCCCAAAAATGCCCCGTACACGCCGTTTCGCCCGTTTGTCCACCAAAATGGCAATGAAAAATTAAATGGACCACACTTTAACCATCCCCAACCTCCCTGGCACGCACCTTTTGATTTTTTATCCACAGCACGCCCGGTCCCCAGGCCCACCCCAAAACCGCGGGCTATACCACACCGATTTGGCCTAAAAATGGCCCATTCGCACCGTTTTGCCTGTTTGTACACGCAAATGGCTACAAAAAATTAAACAGACCATACTGTATGATCCCCGACATCCCTAGCATGCCTTAGTCAATTTTCGGCCCACAGTATACCCGGACCCAAGGTCCACCCCCGAAATCGTGAGCTATAGCACATTAATTTGGCCCGAAAATGCCCCGTTCGCGCCGTTTCGCCAATTTGTCCATCCTAATAGCCATGAAAAATTAAACGGAACACACTCGAACGATCCCAACCACCATGGCATGCCCCGATCGATTTTCCTCCTACAGGATGCCCGGACCCCGAGCCCACCCCCAAAACCATGGGCTATAGCACACCTATTTGGCTTGAAAATTCCCCGATCGCGCCGTTTCTCCTGTTTGTCCACCTAAATATCCACAAAAAATTAAACGGACCACATTAGGATGATCCCAACCTCCCTGGCATACCCTGGTTGATTTTTGGCCAACAGCACGCCCCTACCACAGGCCTACCCCCAAAACCGTTGACTATAGCACACTGATACGCCTAAATTACAACTCTCGTTAGAAAGTGTAAGTGGTCGCTGTCAAATATAGAACCCAACTGGGTTGGGTGTCGAATCCCATAGGGAATACTCTGGTCACTAAGTGTTGCAATTATTAGTAGACTGTTGGTCGAAAATTACAAGGAAAAAGGGGGGTTTGGTTTAGGCGTGAACTAATATTATCAAAGTAACAATGAAACGATTTGCGTAGTAAGATTTAATCACAGATATTGATAAGTTAGGGTTATGTCCACCTTATAAGTTCTACTTCTCTATTAACTATGAGTAACGCGGAATTTAGACATGCATGCACTTATAGAGAATCGTATTCTAATTCTAAATCCAAGTGTTTCTCAACCATCAAGGATTTATTTCGCTTTAGCTCTCTCGAGCCTAAAGTGTATAACAAATGGTACAAATTCTACAAGAAGTTAATCCGGTTAAGGCATTAACGTGTAAATAGAGGTTGGAAACCCTATTTCCTTGTCAAACTCTCTTTTCCAAACATGTAACTTTTCTCTCGAACAACTTAATTCTATAATGGCGTATTCTCTATGTTTACAACCATGAGAATTCAATCAAAACGAAGAGAGTAATGATATAAGTAGCATAACACATCAAGAATTCACAAACTTATAACAGTAGATAGTATCTTACAAGGTTTCCATAACCCTAATAGATAAGTTTAGCTACTCATGAATACAACGGAAATCACAGTAGACATAATCATCATACCACAACTTAGAAAAATCTCAGCTATGGAGATGAAACGTGTTTTCTCTTTCCGTTCCTCAAGAAAGCCGTGTTCTCTATTCTCAAAACTATTACAGAATCTCCTAATTGAATAATGAATAATGTCGAATGATAATGATGCTGAAAAATTCAGCAATAAGGTTTTTAATAGCATCCTTGTCTAATAAGTTGCTACTGCATCCTTAAGTATTTAAAAATACTGGGTTTGCCCGGGAAAAAGCTCCCATGCATCACATTCAGTCCAAAAGCTGCCTTCCCTCTTATGTGAAGTTTTCCTTTGCTGCCCACAAGTCCACAAAGTGCTAAAATCTTCATCATTAGTACCTGAAAAACATGCTAATCACATAGGTCAGCTCACTTAAAGGAAAATGGACTAAAAGTGCAAGAATTATATATTTTATCCTCAAAACTTAGCCAAAACATGGGTAAATTATGGTGCTTAGACGCATAAATACGCCTAACATCACCACCCCACACTTAAAGCTTTGTTTTTCCTCGAACAAAATATTACATCCATGCAAACACCTAACTAGAATTTCACAATAGCAACACAAAATTTTCAACAAGACATGCACGACAATTATTAACAAAGAGTAGGTTTCTTGATCATTACTAGAAACAACTCAGCCTCCAACATAGACTCATTAGAGTGTTCAATTCGTTATACACAAGTTAAGCCACAAAGAATCATATAAAACCACCCAACAATCATCAACCATGTGTGCTCACAAAGGATATCACCCATAAACACTCATATTTTTGCATTTTTCGAAACATGGGTATAAGATTTTCCTTGCGCTCACTTTCACAAGGAATTCTTATATTGCAACTGATGACCATAGGCTTGCCCTTAGTGTAATGCTCCACTAATATCAGAATGCTAAGCTTAGGATCAAATAGGTCTTTACAGGTTGTAATGTAGGCTAAGGGACAGGTAGGGCTATTTTGGCCAAAAATAGTGATTATGTTCCCTAAGCGCTTTAATACACTACATTATGCCAATTACACTATCTTTTAACAACCACTTTACCTCTCTTTCATCTACCAACCCCTTTTCACCCATTTTGTTATTCAATCATCAACACAACTATCTTTTTGTTTTTCTAATTTAATTTTTTTTTTATATTAAGCAAGCATCTCTATAATAGCCACTCTTTTTCATAACATTTTTAAGTACCAATACACCCTGAGGCATTACTTTCACCATTCTTCTCTTATTTTTCCACATGATTCTACAATTTAAAGCGCTTAGGAGTTTGGATCAAATTATGGTCTTCAAAAAAAAAAGAATAGGCTACATATTAGGCTGCCAAAGAAAATAGCTAAAGGCTCAAAGGGGGTTCACTAGGACAATGTACAAAGGTAGGTAAAAAAAAGAAGGTAAACAATTTCAGGCTGCCAAAGAAATGCCTAAATCATCTCCTAAACTCACATTCTTTATTTCGCTTCACACACACACCAGACAAGTTCTAGCATCAGTCACAACAAAGAATATACAATAACCTCACACACACAAGGCACATGGTCAACTTCATTGGGGGCATTATAGATTCTTGACCCAACAGGTGAATGAATTAAACCACAACAATTTATCACACAGTGAATCACAACTTAGAGCCTAAGCGTCTCAATAGCAATGATTTAGCACAAACTCTTGTTATAATACCATGCCGTCTATCATAACAATTTCATGCAACATCTAAAATCTACTAACTAATTACAACTAACTAACTAACTACTAATTCAAACAAACAAGAATAAATGTAGGCAAAGAAATACAATACAACAGACATATACCCGCACCCCACACTTAGACGGGACACACTGTCCTCAGTGGAAATAAATAAGGAAAACCTGATTAGTCGGACTCTTCTTCTATGTATGTGGTCATACCCCCTGCGTCGGAATCATCAACAGAGTCGTTGTCATCAGAGTTGTCCTCCATATCTGAGTCTGGCAGTCGGTGATCATCGTCAGTCGGCACGTCATCATCGAGAGGTTCCTCCAAATTATGTTCTAAGGTTGAGGATCTATTTAAAGGCTAAGCCATGGGTCGGGTTTGATCTATGTACAATCGGGTTAGGAGGCAAAAAGGATAAGTAGGCGGCGTCGTTAGCAATGCCTAGATAGGCATAGGCGGTGCCATGCCTATCGCCTAGATTGGCATAGGCGGCGCCTATCGCATTGCCTATGTGAGGCAGTGAGCATAGGCAATGGTATAGGCGGCGCCTATAGTATTGCCTACATTGGTATAGGCCTTGCCTTGTCCATTGCCTATGTGAGGCAGTGAGCATAGGCAATGGCATAGACGACGCCTATAGCATAGCCTACATTGGTATAGGCCTTGCCTTGTCCATTGCCTATGTGAGGCAGTGAGCATAGGCAATGGCATAGACATTGCCTTTTCCGTTGCCTAGATTGGCATAGGCAATGCCTAACCTATAGCCTTTGCTCCATCATTCCTCACTTACCACCTTTAGCATGGCTCACTTTCAAATCAAAATTTTGGACTAATCTCCTTCTTTGTATATCTTGCACCTACACTTAATCAAAAATAACAAAAATGATTCGAAGGATGGGTTGCCTCCCACAGAGCGCCTTAGTTTTGGTCGTGGCTCGACTCTTCTTTTTGAACTTTTATTTATCAAAAACAAAATCCTAACGAAACAAACTCCTAATGATGGGTTTCCTCCCATGTAGCGCTTGATTTATTATCGGGGCACGACATAATTATCTCGATTACTCAGACTTCATCAAGATATATGGTGGCTTCGCCGGTGGTGAGGGTCGATTCTTAAGGTCAAGGTCTAGCTTCTTGGGGTCATATGAATACGACCCCATTCCTGTCAAAGCACGGATAGTTTCTCGTTCTCTTCAACATCCTCACGCTCAAAGTTCAAAAGCACAGCAGCCAATGGCTCAATAGTAAGCTTCTTCTCTAAAGATAATTCCTTCTCATCCTCATAATGAGCATCAGCTATAGAGAACACATTCATATCTTTGGGTTGCTTCATTGATTTGCTTACATCAAAACGTACCACTTCGTCATTCATCCGAAATAAAAGCTCATTTGCTGGTAAATCAATAAGCACACTTTCTGTTGCGAGGAAAGGTCGACCCAAGATTATGGGCACCTCAAAATCCACCTCGCAATCCAAAATAACAAAGTCTACAGGAAAAATGAAGGTAGAAACCTTCACTAATACATCATGTAAGATACCAACAGGTCATTTTACCGACCTATCTTCCATCACGATCCGCATATTGGTTGGTGTAGGATCTCCCAACCCCAACTGTTTATAAATATATAGCGGCATCAAATTGATACTAGCCCCCAAATCGCACAATGCCTTAGCAAAATCCAAGGATCCAACCGTGCAAGGAATAGTGAAAGCACCAGGATCCTCCTTTTTCTGTACTAAAGATCTCGTGGAAATTGCACTGCAATGATGAACATTATCTTCCAGTTCATAACTTGCTGCCCTTTTCTTTGTCAAAAGGTCCTTCATGAATTTGGCGTACCCTGGCATCTGCTCCAGTGCCTCCACCAAAGGCACATTAATAGTCTGCTGCTTCAGCATGGTCATGAATTTACTAAACCTGGTGTCATCATCCTTCTTCTTCAGTCTCTGAGGAAAAGGTGGTGGTGGATTTGGAAGAGTCTTTTCCACCATTTTCTTTTGGTTTTTCTTCCAATTATCAATCTTTTAAGGCTGGTGACATCTAGGTGTGGTGTCATGAACGTTCTCATTATGATTTTCAGCTTCTACAGAATTATCACAATCTTCTTCAATATCATTCTCTTCTGTATTATCAACCACCTGCTTGCCTTTGGATGGATTTTCCAACACCTTACCACTCCTGGTAGTAATAGCCATACATGATCCATCATTCCGGGGATTTTTCACATTGTTACTAGGTAAAGTGCCAGCTTTTCTTTGATTGAATATCGCTGATAGTTAACTCATTTGTTGTTCCGGCTATTTTATTACAGTGGAATGCGAGTCAACCAATTGATTTATTGAGGATAAATCATTTTTTACCTCAGCTAGTCCGGTGTTGGTTGCCTCCACTCCTTTCAAAAGCTTGACCATCATGTCCTCCATGGACATCTTCCCAGAACTAGTTGCAACAGCTTCACGATTTCAAGGAGGGACATACAAACCACTCCTGTCAGTCTTATTCTTGAATCTGGATTTTTCATAATAGTTCCGACCTTGGTTTCCTTGGGCATTGCCTCGGAAACCCCCCTGATTATTCAAATAATTTGCTTCCTCCTCAGAATCGGATTCATCTCTACCCTGTGATACAACAGCCTTGACCTTTTCTGTCTTCCTTGATAATAAATTCTTGGTAAAAAGGTCTATCTGCATTTTTATGTGAGCCATATCTTGGTCACGTTCCTCTTCTCTTCGCCTCTGTTCTGCTGTCATGCCAGTAGATACAGTAGAGCTTGCTACCTTAGAATCCCTGGTATGCCAAGCTCTACTCTGCTTTGTCATACGATCCAGCATATCACCAGCCTCAATAAAAGTAAGGTCCATGAATGACCCACCTGCAGCATTATCAACCACTGGCTTAGTCACCGATTTTAACGCCCTGTATAATATTTCCATCAAGTGGATGTTGGTCATCTGATGATTTGGGAACCGCATAAGCTTCTTCTTGAACCTCTCTCATGTTTCATGGAGAGCTTCAGTTGGAAGCTGTCGAAAATTGTTGATCTCATCTCGTAACTGTGCTCTCTTGGATGGCGGAAAGAATCTTTCTAGGAAAGCATTTTTCAGTTGCCTCCAATTATTAATAGAGTCAGGAGTCATCCCGTTCAACCATAGAGTTGCCTCTCCAGATAGAGACAATAGAAATAAGCGCAGTCGAATTGCATTCTGTCCAACTCCTGGATTGTCAAATGACTTGTATGTTGAGATAAAGTTGATCAGATGCATATTCGGATCATCTCCTGCAAGTCCACCAAATAACCCTTTGAGTTGTAATAGCTGGATCATGGTGCTGGTGATATTGAACTTGGCTCCGGGTGCCAAGGGTGGAGGAATAATAGCCCCTGTGGAACCAGCCGCATCCAAATCGTCATCATCATCATCGAAAGGGGCCTACACAGCTTGGCGTTCAGGTCTCATTCTAGATTGACGATCTCTCCTGTTCACAGGACCTGCCACCTCGCCAGCACGCCTTGGATTTAATAACTCATCATCACCCAGATCCTCTTCATCAAGATTTGTTTCCCGACCTGGGTTATCAATATTCTGTTGATGCACTTGAGCAGCTGCCAATGCAGCTAATCTTTCCTGTTCCTGTTGAGCAGCCATCCGTTCAAGGTTTCGTTGCGCATCCATTCTGCCAATTAGATGTGGTTCAGGATTTATAGGTAATAACGGTTGACCAGAACTTCGTATATTTGGCATGCACTCCAATAATCCTGAACAAAACAAAAACAACAAACAAAAAGTAAAATTCAAGAATCATTGACCAAAGGGTCTATTAACTATCACAAACTTAGTTGACAACCGTATTCCCCGGCAACAACGCCAAAATTTGATACGCCCAAATTACAACTCTCGTTAGAAAGTGTAAGCGGTCGCTGTCAAATATAGAATCCAACTGGGTTGGGTGTCGAATCCCACAGGGAATACTCTGGTCACTAAGTGTTGCAATTATTAGTAGACTGTTGGTCGAAAATTCAAGGGAAAAAGGGGGGTTTGGTTTAGGCGTGAACTAATATTATCAAAGTAACAATGGAACGATTTGCGTGGTAAGATTTAATCACAGAGATTGATAAGTTAGGGTTATGTCCACCTTATAAGTTCTACTTATCTATTAACTATGAGTAACGCGGAATTTAGATATGCATGCACTTATAGAGAATTGTATTCTAATTCTAAATCCAAGTGTTTCTCAACCATCATGGATTTATTTCGCTTTAGCTCTCTCGAGCCTAAAGTGTATAACAAATGGTACAAATTCTCCAAGAAGTTAATCCGGTTAAGGCATTAACGTGTAAATAGAGGTTGGAAACCCTATTTCCTTGTCACACTCTCTTTTCCAAACATGTAACTTTTCTCTCGAACAACTTAATTCTATAATGGCGTATTCTCTATGTTTGCAACCATGAGAATTCAATCAAAACGAAGAGAGTAATGATATAAGTAGCATAACACATCAAGAATTCACAAACTCATAGCAATAGATAGTATCTTACAAGGTTTCCATAACCCTAACAGATAAGTTTAGCTACTCAAAATACAACGGAAATCACAGTAGACATAATCATCATACCACAACTTAGAAAAATCTCGGCTATGGAGATGAAACGTGTTTTCTCTTTCCGTTCCTCAAGAAAGCCGTGTTCTCTATTCTCAAAACTATTACAGAATCTCCCAATTGAATAATGAATAATGTCGAATGATAATGATCCTGAAAAATTCAGCAATAAGGTTTTTAATAGCATCCTTGTCTAATAAGTTGCTACTGCATCCTTAAGTATTTAAAAATACTGGGTTTGCCCGGGAAAAAGTTCCCATGCATCACATTCAGTCCAAAAGCTGCCTTCCCTCTTATGTGAAGTTTTCCTTTGTTGCCCACAAGTCCACAAAGTGCTGAAATCTTCATCATTAGTACCTGAAAAACATGCTAATCACATAGGTCAGCTCACTTAAAGGAAAATGGACTAAAAGTGCAAGAATTATATATTTTATCCTCAAAACTTAGCCAAAACATGGGTAAATTATCGTGCTTAGACGTATAAATACGCCCAACATCACCACCCCACACTTAAAACTTTGTTTGTCCTCGAACAAAATATTACATCCATGCAAACACCTAACTAGAATTTCACAATAGCAACACAAAATTTTCAACAAGACATGCACGACAATTATTAACAAAGAGTAGGTTTCTTGATCATTACTAGAAACAACTCAGCCTCCAACATAGACTCATTAGGGTGTTCAATTCGTTATACACAAGTTAAGACACAAAGAATCATATAAAACCACCCAACAATCATCAACCATGTGTGCTCACAAAAGATATCACCCATAAACACTCATATTTTTGCCTTTTTCGAAACATGGGTATAAGATTTTCCTTGCGCTCACTCTCACAAGGAATTCTTATATTGCAACTGATGACCATAGGCTTGCCCTTAGTGTGATGCTCCACTAATATCAGAATGCTACGCTTAGGATCAAATAGGTCTTTACAGGTTGTAATGTAGGCTAAGGGACAGGTAGGACTATTTTGGCCAGAAATAGTGACTATGTTCCCTAAGCGCTTTAATACACTACATTATGCCATTTACACTATCTTTTAACAACCACTTTACCTCTCTTTCATCTACCAACCCCTTTTCACCCATTTTGTTATTCAATCATCAACACAACTATCTTTTTGTTTTTCTAATTTTTTTTTTTTTATATTAAGCAAGCATCTCTATAATAGCCACTCTTTTTCACAACATTTTCAAGTACCAATACACCCTGAGGCATCACTTTCACCATTCTCCTCTTATTTTTCCACATGATTCTACAATTTAAAGTGCTTAGGAGTTTGGATCAAATTATGGTCTTAAAAAAAAAAGAATAGGCTACATATGAGGTTGCCAAAGAAAATAGATAAAGGCTTAAAGGGGGTTCACTAGGACAATGTACAAAGGTAGGTAAAAAAAGAAGGTAAACAATTTCAGGCTGCCAAAGAAATGCCTAAATCATCTCCTAAACTCACATTCTATTTTTTGCTTCACACACACACCAGGAAAGTTTTAGCATCAGTCACAACAAAGAATATACAATAACCTCACACACACAAGGCACATGGTCAACTTCATTGGAGGCATTATAGATTCTTGACCCAACAGGTGAATGAATTAAACCACAACAATTTATCACACAGTGAATCACAACTTAGAGCCTAAGAGTCTCAATAGCAATGATTTAGCACAAACTCTTGTTATAATACCATGCCGTCTATCATAACAATTTCATGCAACATCTAAAATCTACTAACTAATTACAACTAACTAACTAACTACTAATTCAAACAAACAAGAATAAATGTAGGCAAAGAAATACAATACAACAGACATATACCCGCACCCCACACTTAGACGGGACACACTGTCCTCAGTGGAAATAAATAAGGAAAACCTGATTAGTCGGACTCCTCTTCTATGTCTGGGGTCATGCCCCCTTGTCGGAATCATCAACAGAGTCGTCGTCATCAGAGTTGTCCTCCACATTTGAGTCTGGATGTCGGTGATCATCGTCAGTCGGCACGTCATCATCGAGAGGTTCCTCCAAATTGTGTTCTAAGGTTGAGGATCTATTTAAAGGCTAAGCCATGGGTCGGGTTTGATCCATGTACAATCGGGTTAGGAGGCAAAAAAGGATAAGTAGGCGGCGCCTAATGCTTTTCCTATGCTTAGCATAGGCGGCGCCTTTAGCAATGCCTAGATAGACATAGGCGGCGCCTTGCCTATCGCCTAGATTGGCATAGGCGGCGCCTTGCCTATTGCCTAGATTGGCATAGGCGGTGCCTATGGCATTGCCTATGTGATGCAGTGAGCATAGGCAATGGCATAGGCGGCGTCTATAGTACTGCTTACATTTGTATAGGCCTTGCCTTTTCCATTGCCTATGTGAGGAAGTGAGCATAGGCAATGGAATAGGCGGTGCCTATAGCATTGCCTACATTGGTATAGGCCTTGCCTTGTCCATTGCCTATGTGAGGAAGTGAGCATAGGCAATGGCATAGGCATTGCCTTGTCCGTTGCCTAGATTGGCATAGGCAATGCCTAACCTATAGCCTTTGCTCCATCATTCCTCACTTACCACCTTTAGCATGGCTCACTTTCAAATCAAAATTTGGGACTAATCTCCTCCCTTGTATATCTTGCCCCTACACTTAATCAACAACAACAAAAATGATTAGAAGGATGGGTTGCCTCCCAACGAGCGCCTTAGTTTTGGTCGTGGCTCGACTCTTCTTTTTGAACTTTTATTTATCAAAAACAAAATCCTAACGAAACAAACTCCTAATGATGGGTTTCCTCCTATGTAGCGCTTGATTTATTGTCGCGGCACGACATAGTTATCTCGATTACTTAGACTTCATCAAGATATATGGTGGCTTCGCCGGTGGTGAGGGTTGATTCTTAAGGTCAAGGTCCAGCTTCTTGGGGTCATATAAATACGACCCCATTCCTATCTAAGCACGGATAGTTTCTTCGTTCTCTTCTACATCCTCACGCTCAAAGTTCAAAAGCACAGCAGCCAATGGCTCAACAGTAAGCTGCTTCTCTAAAGATAATTCCTTCTCATCCTCATAATGAGCATCAGCTATAGAGAACACCTTCATATCTTTGGGATGCTTCATTGATTTGCTTACATCAAAACGTACCACTTCGTCATTCATCCAAAATAAAAGCTCATTTGCTCGTAAATCAATAAGCACACTTCTTGTTGCGAGGAAAGGTCGACCTAAGATTATGGGCACCTCGCAATCCAAAATAACAAAGTCTGCAGGAAAAATGAAGGTAGAAACCTTCACTAATACATCATGTAAGATACCAACAGGTTATTTTACCGACCTATCTGCCATCACGAGCCGCATATTGGTTGGTGTAGGATCGCCCAACCCCAACTTTTTATAAATAGATAGCGGCATCAAATTGATGCTAGCCCCCAAATCGCACAATGCCTTAGCAAAATCCAAGGATCCAACCGTGCAAGGAATAGTGAAAGCACCAGGATCCGCCTTTATCTGTACTAAAGATCTCGTGGCAATTGCACTGCAATGATGAACATTATCTGCCAGTTCATAACTTGCTGCCCTTTTCTTTGTCAAAATGTCCTTCATGAATTTGGCGTACCCTGGCATCTGCTCCAGTGCCTTCACCAAAGGCATATTAATAGTCAGCTGCTTCAGCATGGTCATGAATTTACTAAACCTGGTGTCATCAGCCTTCTTCTTCAGTCTCTGAGGAAAAGGTGGTTGTGGATTTGGAAGAGTCTTTTCCACCACTTCCTTTTGTTTTTTCTTCCGATTATCAATCTTTTCAAGATGGTGACATCTAGGTGTAGTGTCATGAACGTTCTCATTCTGATTTTCAGCTTCTACAGAATTATCACAATCTTCTTCAATATCATTCTCTTCTGTATTATAAACCACCTGCTTGCCTTTGGATGGATTTTCCAACACCTTACCACTCCTGGTAGTAATAGCCATACATGATCCATCATTCTGTGGATCATGTATGGCTATTACTAACCTCCATCCATACATGATCCATCATTCCGTGGATCATGTATGGCTATTCCGTGGATCCCCGTTCACGCCATTTCGCTCGTTTCTCCAGCCAAATGCCCACAAAAAAATAAACGGATCACACTCAGTTGATTCCTAACCTCCCTGGCACGCCCTGGTCAATTTTTAGCCCACAGTACACCCGGACCATGAGCCTACCTTGAAATGGTGGGCTATATCCCACCAATTTGCCGTAAAAATGCCCTAAATTCATTATTTCGCCTGTTTGTCCACCTAAATGGCCCCAAAAAATTAAACGGACCATACTGAGATGATTTCTTAACTCCCTGGCATGCCCCGGTAGATTTAACGGCCCACAACACTCCCGGACCTCGGGTCCACCCCCGAAACCGCGGCCTATAGGACACCAATTTGGCCCGAAAATGCCTCGTTCGCGTTGTTTCTCCAGTTTCTCCACCCAAATGGCCACGAAAAATTAAATGGACCACTCTGGGATGATTCCCAACCTCTCTGGCACGTCTTGGTTAATTTTTGGCCCACAGCAAGCCCGGACCCCGGGCCCACCTCCAAAATCATAGGCTATAGCACACATGTTTAGCCCGAAAATGCCCCGTTCGCATCGTTTCGCCTGTTTGTCCGCCCAAATGGCCACAAAAATTTAAACGAACCATACTGGGATGATCCTAAACCTCCCTGGCACACCCTGATTGATTTTTGGCCCACAGGAGGCCCTACCCCAGAGTACACGCCCAAAACCATGGTCTATAGCACACCAATTTGGCCCGGAAATGCCCCATTCGCGTCGTTTCGCCCGTTTGTCCACTCAAATAGAAATGACAAATTAAATGGAGCACACTGGGATGATCCCCAACCTCACTGGCACGCCCCGATCAATTTTTGATCCACACATGTGGAACCCGTGCCCACCCCCTAAATCGTGGGCTATAGCATACTGATTTGTGCCGTAATGCCCTGTTCGCACTATTTTGCCCGTTTGTCCAACCAAATGGCCACGAAAAATTAAACGAACCACACTGAGACAATTCCCAACCTCCTTGGCATACCCCGATCGATTTAAAACCAGTGGCACGCCTAGACCATTTGCCCACCCCTAAAACCGTGGGCTATAGCACACCGATTTAGCCCGAAAATGCCCCTTTCGCGCCGTTTTGCCCGTTTATCCACCCAAATGGGCACAAAAAATTAAATGGACAACACTGGGATAATCCCCAACCTCCCTGGAATGCCTCAGTCGAATTTTTGCATACAGAACGACCGAACCCCGAATGCACCCCCAAAATCGTGGGCTATAGCACACTGATTTGGCCTGAAAATGTCCCGTTCGCACCGTTTCTCCCATTTGTCCACCCAAATGGCCACAAAAAATAAAAAGGACCATACTGGGACGATCCTCAACCTCCCTAGCATACCCCCAGTCGATTTCCAGCCAACAACACGCCTGAACCCAAAGCCCACCCCCAAAATCGTGGGATATAGCACACCGATTTGACCTAAAAATTCCCCGATCGTGCCATTTTGCCTTTTTTTCACCCAAATGGCCATAAAAAATTAAACGGACCACACTGGGATGATCCCCAACCTTCCTAGAATGCCCCGATCAATTTTTCACCTACGCACGCCCTTACCACAGGCCCACCACCAAAACCATCGGCTATAGCACACCGATTTGGTCCAAAAATGCCCCATTCACGCCGTTCCACCCGTTTGTCCATTCAAATGGCCACAAAAAATTAAACGGACCATACTGGGATGATCCCCAACCTCCCTGTCATGCCTCAGTTAATTTTCAGACCACAGTACGCCCAAACCCTGGGTCCACCCCCAAATTTGTGGGCTATAGCACATCAATTTGGCCCAAAAAAGCCCTGTTCGAGCCATTTCGCCCGTTTGTCCAACCAAATGACCACGAAAAATTATACGGACAACACTGAGATGATCCCAACCTCCCTGGTATGCCCCAGTCAATTTTTGGTCCATAGAAAGCCTAGACCCCGGGCCCACCCTCAAAACCGTGGGCTATAAAACACCGATTTAGCTCGAAATGCCCCGTTTGTGCCGTTTTTCCCGTTTGTCCACCTAAATGGACAAGAAAAATTAAACGGACCACACTGGGATGATCCCCGACCTTTCTGGCATGCCTCGGTTGATTTTTGGCCTACAGTACACTCGAACCCTGGGCCCACCTCCAAAATCGTGGGCTATAGCACACCGATTTGACCTGAAAATGCTCCTTTCGTGTTGTGTCTCCTGTTTGTCTGCCTATATGGCCACAAAAACTTAAACGAACCACATTGGGATGATCCCCAATATCCCTGGCATGCCCCGGTCAATTTTTGACCTAAAGCACACCCGGACCATGGGCCCACCTTCAAAACCGTGGGCTATAGCACATTGATTTGGCCCACAAATGCCCCGTTCGCACCATTTCACCCGTTTGGCCACCCCAATGGCCAAAAAAATTAAACAGACTACACTGGGATGATCCCCAACCTCCCTGACACGCCCTGGTTGATTTTTGACCCATAGCACGCCTGAACCCCGGGCTCACCCCCCAAAACCGTGGGCTATAGCACACCGATTTTGCTCAAAAATGCCTCGTTCACGCCATTTCTCCCTTTTGTCTACCCAAATGGCCACAAAAAATTAAACGGACCACACTAGGATGATCTTAAACCACACTGGCACGCAACGGTCGAATTTTGTCCTACAACACCACTGTACCCCAAGCCCACCCTCAAAATCGTGGGCTATAGCACACCGATTTGGCCCAAAAATGCCCTGTTTGTGCCATTTTGCCCGTTTGTCCACACAAATGGCCACGAAAAATTAAACAAACCATACTAGGACGATCCCCAATGTCCCTGGCATGCCATGGTCGATTTTCAGCCCACATCATGCTCGAACCCCGGACCCACCCACAAAACCATGGGCTATAGCACACCGATTTTGCTCGAAAATAGCCTGTTTGCGCCATTTCGCCCGTTTGTCCACCTAAATGTCCATGAAAAAATAAATGGACTATACTGGGATGATCCCCTACTTCCTGGCATGCTCCAATCAATTTTTAGCTCATATAATGCTCGGACCCCACGCCCATGCCCGAAACCGTTGGCTATAGCACTCCGATTATGCTAGAAAATACCCTGTTTGTGCCGTTTTGCCCGTTTATCCAACCAAATGGCAACGAAAAATTAAATGAACAATACTAGGATGATCACCAACCTCCCTAGCATACGCCGGTCGATTTTAAGCCCATGTCACGCCCGAACTCTTAGTCCACCCCCAAAACCGTAGGCTATAGAACACCAATTTAGCCCAAAAATGCCCCGTATGCGTCATTTCACCTGTTTGTCCACCAAAATGGCCATGAAAAATTAAAAGGACTATACTGGGACGATCCTCAACCTCCCTGGCATGCCCCGATCGATTTTTGACACATAGCTCGCCCGAATCCTGGGCCCACCCCCAAAACCGTGGCTTATACCACGCCGATTTGGCACGAAAATTCCTCGTTCGCGCTGTTTTAACCAAATGTCTACGAAAAATTAAACAGACCATACTAAGACAATCTCGACCTCCCTGGCATGCCTCTGTCGATTTTTGGCCTAAAGCACACCCAGACCCCTGGCCCACCCCCAAAATCGTAGGCAATAGCACACCGATTTGGCCCGAAAATACCCCATTTGTGCCGTTTCATCCATTTCTCCGCCCAAATGGCCACGAAAAATTAAATGGACCACATTGGGATGATACCAAACCTCTCTGGCATGCCCAGTCAATATTTGGCCCACAAGACGACCGGTCCCTGTGCCCACCCCCAAAACCGTGGGTTATAGTGCACCAATTTGGCCCGGAAAGGCCCCGTTCATGTCGTTTTGCCTGTTTGTCCACCCAAATAGCCATAAAAAATTAAAAGAACCACGTTGAGACATTCCCCAACCTCTCTGGTACACCTCGGTCAATTTTTGGCCCACTGCAAGCCCGTACCCTGGGCCCACCCTAGAAACCGTGGGCTATAACACATCGATTTATCCCAAAAATACTCCGTTCGCACCGTTTCGCCCACTTATCCACCCAAATATCCACAAAAAATTGAACGGACCACACTAGAACGATCCCCAATCTCCCTGGCATACCTCGTTCAATTTTTGTACCACAGAACAGCCGAACCCCGAGCCCACCCTAAAATCGTGAGTCATAGCACACCGATTTGGCCCGAAAACACCCTGTTCATGCCTTTTGGCCCATTTATACACCCAAATGGCCACTAAAAATTAAACAAACCACATTGGAATAATTCCTAACCTCCCTGACATGCCTCGGTCGATTTTTGGCCCACAACACGCCCAGACCTTGGGCCCACCACCAAAATCGTTAGCTATATCATAATACCAATTTCGCCCGAAAATGTCCGTTTGCACCGTTTTGCTAGTTTGTCCACCCAAATGACCATGAAAAATTAAACGAACCACACTGGGATGATCCCCAACCTCCCAGGAATACCTCGGTCAATTTTTGTCCCACAACACACTCGGACCCAGGGCCCACCCGCAAAATCGTGATCTATAGCACACGGATTTTGCACAAAAATGCCCCGTTTGCATTGTTTCGCCCGTTTGTCTACCCAAATGGCCACGAAAAATTAAACGGACCACACTAGGATGATCCCCAATCTCCCTGGCATGCCTCGATCGATTTACGACCCACAGCACGCCCGGACCCCGTGCCCACCCCTAAAACCGTGGGCTATAGAACACCGATTTGGCCTGAAAACTCCCATTCGCTCCGTTTCACCTATTTGTCCGCCCAAATGACCACGAAAAATTAAACGAACCACACTGGGATGATGCCTAACCTCCCTGGCATGCTCCGGTCAATTTTTGACCCATAACATGCTCGTACCCTGGGCCCACCCCCAAAACCGTGTGCTATGACACACCGATTTTACCCCAAAATGCCTCATTCTCGTCGTTTTGCCTGTTTGTCCAACTAAATGGCCACAAAAAATTAAATAGATCACACTGGGACGATCCCCAACCTCACTAGCACACCCCGATCGATTTATAGCCCACAGCACGCCCGGACCCTGTGCCCACCGCTAAAATCGTGGGCTATAGCACACCAATTTGACCCAAAAATGCCCTGTTCGTGTTGCTTTGCCTGTTTGTTGATGTGTGAGCAGATGCTAACAGATTTGAGGCTTTTAACTGAGAATAATTCCAAGGTATCAAGCAACTTTTATCGTTTTTAATTGTTTTATCTTTGATTTTTTAGTAGAAGCTAAGATGCTAGAGAACCAACAAGGATGGAAACAAAAGAGTTGAAATCTGAAGAAAAAAAAAGAAAAGTGTAGCTGTCGACATTCCTTATAAGTCGCCAGCCTTGTGATAAGTTATCAGCTTCATCGTCAGCCTTAGACAGAGAATGGACCTCAGCTGAAAGTTATGACAACATTTTGTGATAGGCTGTCATAATGGTGATAAGTCGTCAGGAATGCCGTCAGACTTAGGCAGGACATGAGAATTAGAGCAAAAGTGTGACGACATTTCTAATAAGTCGTTATAGTCCTGATAAGTCGTCAGAAGTTGCCGTCAACCTATGACAGAACTAGTGCAGATTTGAAGAATACCCGACGATATTCTTGATAAGTCATCAGGATACTGATAAGGAGTCACCAATAGTCTTCGTCTATTCCGAGAAAAACTTGTAACCTTGATTTTGTTTCCATCATTGGGGTAAACTATTTAAAGCCTTATTTAGGGTTTTTCTAGGGGGCCCGCACATTGAGTTTTGACGATACTTTGATATTTTCTCTCTCTAATTTCTTGGCTTGAAAAAGAAAATACTTTGAAGAGATTATTATCAGTATTTTGGGATTTCCTTTGTGATGTAATCTGCGATTCACTAGTTATTATTCATCTTTGTAAGTTTATCTTTCAAATTATGAATTCAATTATGTGTTTCGTTTGTTGTATCATGAGTGGCTAAATTCCATTAACCTGAGTTATGGGATCTAGGGTTAGGTCTTGATAAGGTTCTAAGTGTTCAAGATTCAAAAGGTGGTAGGATTTTTTGATAATTCTGAAGCTTTAATTAACGTCTGTTGGTTGCAAACAGTAGGCACACCTGCTTTGATTTGCTTGAGAAAGAAATCAAATATAGTAGGAAGTAAGTTATCAATAGGGACTCAGAAATACTTCGTTTAATAACCAGCGCTGTAACAAGGTTGGTTAACCTGAGGTAAAATCTGGGCAGTGAATAGAAATTCCCTAAGTCCGAGAGGATTAGGAAATTAAACGCTTAAGTAGGTCGAGAGTCATTTAAGCATAACATCGATAAAGATAGCTTGTTGTCCTACCTACCGTGAGAATCTTGAACCACTATTAGCATCTATCAAGTACTGAACACCCTAGTGAACATAATTCTGGTTTCTCTATAAACTCTTGACTACAAACACTGATTAAAGAGACCGATAATTATTTACTAATCATTGAAAACCCCCATTTGGTCTTATCGTGCCTGTTATTTGAATTTAACTTGTAGCTTTAGTTTCAAGTAGTTTAATCGCCACTCACATTGTTCCTTGTGGATTCGATCCCGACTCCAAAGTTGGGTAAATATATTGACGACGACCACCTTGCACTAAATTGATGTGTAAGTTCAGCGTTATCATTTGTCCACCCAAATGGCCATAAAAATTAAACGAACCATACTGAGATGATCTCCAACCTCCCTTTCATACCCCGGTGAATTTTTGGATCACAGCATGCACGAACCCAGAGTCCACCCCTAAAATCGTGGGCTATAGCACACCGATTTGGCCCAAAAATACCCCATTTGTGCCGTTTTGCCCATTTGTCCACCCAAATGGCCACGAAATATTAAACAGATCACACTGGGAAGATCCCCAACCTCCCTGGCACGCCCCGATTAATTTTTGGACAATATCACGCCCAAACCTACCCCCAAAACTGTGGGATATAGAACACCGATTTGTTCTAAAAATGCCCCGTTCGCATCGTTTCACCCTTTTGTCCACCTAAATGGTCATGAAAAAATAAACGGATCACACTGGGATGATCCCCAACCTCCTCGACATGTCCTGGTCTATTTTTGGTCCACAGGACGCCCGTGCCCCGATCCCACCCCCGAAAGCGTGGGCTATAGCACACCGATATGGCCCGAAAATACCCCGTTCACGCCATTTCGTCCGTTTGTCAACCCAAATGGCCACGAAAAATTAAAAGGACCACACTAGGACGATCCCCAAACTCCCTGGCATGCCCCGATTAATTTTTGGTCCATAGCACGCGGACCCGAGGTCCACCCCAGAAACCTTGGGTTATAACACACCGATTTAGCTTGAAAATTCCCTGTTCGCACCATTTCGCTCGTTTGTCCATGCAAATGGACACAAAAAATTAAACGGACCACACTGGGATGATCCCCAACCGCCCTGGCTCACCTCAATTGATATTTGGCCAACACTACGCCCAGACCCCGGGCCCACCCCCGAAACCGTGGGCTATAGCACACTAATTTAGCCCAAATAGGCCCCGTTCGTGCCGTTTCACCCGTTTGTCTACCCAAATGGCCATAAAAAATAAAATGAACCATACTGGGACAATCCCTAACCTCCCTAGCATGCCCCAGTCGATTTTTGGCTGATAAAATACCAGAACCCCGAGAACACCCCCGAAACTGTGGGCTATAGCACATCGATTTAGTTCGAAAATGTCCCCTTCACGCCGTTTCGCCCGTTTCTCTACCCAAATGGCCACAAAAAAATAAACGGATCACACAGAGTTGATTCCCAACCTCCCTGGCATGGCTTGGTCAATTTTTGGCCCACAGCACACCCGAACCACGGGCCCACCTTGAAATCATGGGCTATAGCACACCAATTTGCCCTAAAAATGCCCCGTTTGCATTGTTTCGCCCGTTTGTCCACCCAAATGGCCCTAAAAAATTAAACGGACCATACTGAGATGATCCCCTGATTCCCTGGCACGCCTTGGTAGATTTTACGGCCCACAACACGCTCGGACCTCGGGTCCACCCCCAAAACCGTGGGCTATAGGACACTGATTTGGCCCAAAAATGCCCCATTCGCGCTGTTTTTCCCGTTTCTCCACCCAAATGGCCACAAAAAATTAAACGAACTACTCTGGGATGATCCCCAAACTCTCTGGCACATCCTAGTCGATTTTTGTTCCACAGCAAGCTCGGACCCCGGGCCCACCCCCAAACCCGTAGGCTATAGCACATATGTTTGGCCCGAAAATGCCCTGTTCGCTCCGTTTCGCCCGTTTGTCCACTCAAAAGGGCCACGAAAATTTAAACGGACCACACTGGGATGATCCCCAACCTCCCTAGCATACCTTAATCAATTTTTGGCCTACATCAGGCCCGAACCTCGGGTAGACACCCAAAACCATTGTATAGCACACTAATTTTGCCTAAAAATGGCCCATTCGCGTCATTTCGCCCGTTTGTCCACTCAAATGGCAATGACAAATTAAACGAAGAACACTAGGATGATCCCCAACCTCACTGGCACGCCCTGATCAATTTTTGATCCACAGCACGCGCGGAACCCGTGCCCACCCCCTTAATCGTGGGCTATAGCATATTGATTTGGCCCAAAAATGCCCCGTTCGCACTATTTTGCCTGTTTGTCCACCCAAATGTCCACGAAAAATTAAATGAACCGCACTGAGACAATTCTCAACCTCCCTACCACGCTCCGATCGATTTACGGCCAGCAACACACCCGAACCATTTGTCCACCCCTAAAACCGTAGGTAATAGCACACCGATTTGGCCCGAAAATGCCTCGTTCTCGCCGTTTCGCCCGTTTATCCACCCAAATGGCCACGAAAAATTAAATGGACAATACTGGGCTGATCCTCAATCTCCCTGGCATGCCCCGGTCAAATTTTGGCATACAGCACGACCGAACCTCGAATGCACCCAAAAAATCGTGGGCTATAGCACACCGATTTGACCCAAAAATGTCTCGTTTGTGCCGTTTCTCCCGTTTGTCCATCCAAATGGCCACAAAAAATGAAAAGGACCATATTGGGATGATCCTCAACCTCCCTGGCATATCCCGATTTATTTTCAGCCAATAGCACGCCTGAAACCCAAGCCTACCCCCAAAACCGTGGGCTATAACACACCAATTTAACCCGAAAAATCCCCGATCGTGCCGTTTTGCCTTTTTAGAGCCAAATGGCCAGGAAAAATTAAACAGACCACACTGGGATGACCCCCAACCTTCCTAGTATGCCCTAATCAATTTTTGGCCCACGCACACCCTTACCCCAGTCCCACCACCAAAACCGTTGGCTATAGCACACCGATTTGGCCTAAAAACGCCTCATTCATGCCGTTTCGCCCGTTTTTCCATTCAAATGGCCACAAAAAACTAAACAGACCACACTGGGATGATCCCCAACCTCCCTGGTATGCCTTGGTTGATTTTCAGTACACAATACGCCCGAACCCCGGGTCCACCCCCAAATCCGTGGGCTATAGCACATCAATTTGGCCCAAAAAGACCCCGTTCGAGCCGTTTCGCCCGTTTGTCCAACCAAATAGCCACGAAAAATTAAATGAATAACACTGAGTGATCCTAACCTCCCTGGCATGACCCGATCATTTTTGGCCCACAACAATCCCAGACCACGGGCCCACCCTCAAAACCGTGGGCTATAGCACATCGATTTAGCTCAAAAATGCCTTGTTCATGCTGTTTCGCCCGTTTGTCCACCTAAATGGCCACAAAAAATTAAACGGACCACACTGGGACGATCCCCAACCTCACTGGTATACCCCGATCGATTTATGGCCCATAGAACGCCCGAACCCCGTGCCCACCCCTAAAATCGTGGGCTATAGCACACCAATTTGGCCCGAAAATTCCCCGTTCGCGCCGTTTCGCCTGTTTGTTGATGTGTGAGCAGATGCTAACATATTTAAGGCTTTTAGCTGAGAATAATTGCAAGGTATCAAGCAAATTTTGTTGTTTTTAATTGTTTTATCTTTGATATTTCAGTAGAAGCTAAGATGCTAGAGAACCAACATGGATGGAAACAAAAGAGTTGAAATCTGAAGAAAAAAAAATAAAAGTGTGGCTGTCGACATTCTTTATAAGTCGTCAGCCTTGTGATAAGTTATCAGCTTCATCGTCAGTCATAGACAGAGAATGGACCTCAGCTGAAAGTTATGACGACATTTTATGATAGGCCATCATAATGGTGATAAGTCGTCAGGAATGCCGTCAGACTTAGGCAGTACATGAGAATTGGAGCAAAAGTGTGACGACATTTCTGATAAGTCGTTATAGTCCTGATAAGTTGTCAGAAGTTGCCATCAACCTATGACAGGACTAGTGCAGATGTGAAGAAGACCTGACGACATTCTTGATAAGTCATCAGGATACTGATAAGGCGTCACCAATAGTCATCATTTATTCCGAGAAAAAGTTGTAACCTTGATTTTGTTTCCATCATTGGGGTGAACTATTTAAATCCTTGTTTAGGGTTTTTCTAGGGGGCCCGCACATTGAGTTTTGACGATACTTTGATATTTTCTCTCTCTAATTTCTTGGCTTGAAAAAGAAAGTACTTTGAAGAGATTATTATCAGTATTTTGGGATTTCCTTTGTGATCTAATCTGCGATTCACTAGTTATTATTCATCTTTGTAAGTTTATCTTTCAAATTATGAATTCAATTATGTGTTTCGTTTGTTGTATCATGAGTGGATAAATTTCATTAACCTGAGTTATGGGATCTAGGGTTAGGTCTTGATAAGGTGCTAAGTGTTCAAGATTCAAAAGGTGGTAGGATTTTTTGATAATTCTGAAGCTTTAATTAACATCTGTTGGTTGCAAATAGTAGACATACCTGCTTTGATTTGCTTGAGAAAGAAATCAAATATAGTAGGAAGTGAATTATCAACAGGGACTCGAAAATACTTCGTTTAATAACCAACGCTGTAACAAGGTTGGTTAACCTGAGGTAAAATCTGGGCAGTGAATAGAAATTCCCTAAGTCCGAGAGGATTAGGAAATTAAATGCTTAAGCAGGTCGAGAGTCATTTAAGCATAACATCGATAAAGATATCTTGTTGTCCTACCTACCATGAGAATCTTGAACCACTATTAGCATCTGTCAAGTACTGAACACCTTAGTGAACATAATTCTGGTTTCTCTATAAACTCTTGACTACAAACATGGATTAAAGAGACCGATAATTATTTACTAATCATTGAAAACCCCCATTTGGTCTTTTCGTGCCAGTTATTTGAATTTAACTTGTAGCTTTAGTTTCAAGCTAGTTTAATCGCCACTCACATTGTTCCCTGAGGATTCGACCCCGACTCCAAAGTTGGATAAATATATTGATGACGACCACCTTGCACTAAATTGACGTGTAAGTTGAGCGTTATCATTTGTCCACCCAAATGGCCATAAAAAATTAAACGAACCATACTGGGATGATCTCCAACCTCCCTGGCATACCTCGGTCGATTTTTGGATCACAACATGCTCGAACCCAGAGGCCACCGCCAAAATCGTAGGCTATAGCACACCGATTTGGCCCAAAAATGACCCATTTGCACCGTTTTGCCCATTTGTCCACCCAAATGGCCACGAAATATTAAACAGACCACACTGGGAAGATCCCCAACCTCCCTGTCATGCCCCGATTAATATTTGGACAATATTACGCCCGAACCTACCCCCAAAACTGTGGGCTATAGAACACCGATTTGTCCTAAAAATGCCCCGTTCGCATCGGTTCGCCCGTTTGTCCACCTAAATGGTCATGAAAAAATAAACGAACCATACTGGGATGATCCCCAACCTCCCTAGCATGTACCGGTCTATTTTTGGTCCATAGAATTCCCGTTCCCCGATCCCACCCCCATAACCGTGGGCTATAGCACACCGATATGGCCTGAAAATGCCCCATTCATGCCGTTTCGTCCGTTTGTCCACCCAAATGGCCACAAAAAATTAAATGGACCACACTAGGATGATCCCCAAACTCCCTGGCATGCCCCGATTGATTTTTGGTCCATAGCACACACGGACCCCAGGTCCACCCCCATAACAGTGGGTTATAACACACCGATTTGGCTCGAAAATTCCCTGTTCGCGCCATTTCACTCATTTATCCATGTAAATAGAAATAAAAAATTAAAAGGACCACACTGGGATGATCCCCAACCACCCTGGCACGCCCCGGTTGATATTTGGCAAACACTACGCCCAGACCCCGGGCCCACCCCCGAAACCGTGGGTTATAGCACACCAATTTAGCCCGAATAGGCCCCGTTTGCGCCATTTTTCCCGTTTGTCCTCCCAAATGTCCATAAAAAATAAAATGGACCATACTGGGATAATCCCAACCTCCCTGGCATGCCCCGATTGATTTTTGGCCCACAGCATACCGGAACCCCGAGACCACCCCCGAAATTTTGGGATATAGCACATCGATTTAGCCCGAAAATTCCCCGTTCACGTTGTTTCGCCCGTTTCTTCACCCAAATGGCCACAAAAAATAAATGGATCACACTGAGTTGATTCCCAACCTCCCTGGTACGCCCTGGTCAATTTTTAGCCCACAGCACACCCGGACCATGGGCCCACCTTGAAATCGTGGGCTATAGCACACCAATTTGCCCTAAAAATGCCTCGTTTGCATCGTTTCGCCCGTTTGTCCACCCAAATGGCCCCAAAAAATTAAACGGACCATACTGAGACGATCTCCTGACTCCCTGGCATGCCACTATAGATTTTATGGCCCACAGCACACCCGGACCTCGGGTCCAACCCCAAAATCGCGGGCTATAGGACACCGATATGGCCCAAAAATGCCCCGTTCGTGCCGTTTCATCTGTTTTTCCACCCAAATAGCCACGAAAAATTAAACGGACCATACTAGGATAATCCTCAAACTCCCTGGCATGCCCCGATTGATTTTTGGTCCATATCTCGCTCGAACCCCAGGTCCACCCCCGAAACCATGGGTTATAACACACTGATTTGGCTAAAAAATTCCCTGTTCGCGTCATTTCGCTCGTTTGTCCATGCAAATGGCCACAAAAAATTAAACGGATCATATTGGGATGATCCCCAACCGCCCTGGCATGCTCCGGTTGATATTTGGCCAACAGTACGCCCAGACCCCGGGCCCACCCCCGAAATCGTGGGCTATAGCACACCAATTTACTCCGAACAGGCCTTGTTAGCACCGTTTCATCCATTTTCCAACCAAATAGACACAAAAGATTAAACGGACCATACTGGGATGATCCCCAACCTCCCTGGCATGCATCGGTTGATTTTTTGCCCAAAGTACGCTCGAACCTTGGGTCCACCCCCAAAATTGTGGGCGATAGCACGCCGATTTGGCTCGAAAATGCCCCGTTCATGCTGTTTCGCCCGTTTGTCCAACAAAATAGCCATGAAAAATTAAACGACACACATCGGGATGATCCCCAACCTCCTTGGCATGCTACGATCATTTTTCGGCCCATAGCATGCCCGAACCCCAAGCCCACCCTAGAAACCTTGGGCTATAGCACACTGATTTGGACCGAAAATGCCCCGTTCACACCGTTTTTCCCGTTTGTCCACCCAAATGGGCACAAAAATTAAACGGACCACACTGGGATGATCCCCAACCTCCCTGGCATGCCCTAGTCGATTTTTGGCCCATAGCACACTCGGACCCCGAGCCCACCCCCAAAACCGAGGGATATAGCACACTGATTTGGCCCAAAGATATCCCGTTTGCACCGTCTCACATGTTTGCCAATGCAAATAGCCACAAAAAATTAAACGGACCACACTGGGATGATCCTAACCTCCCTGGCAAGCCCCAGTTAATTTTTGGCCCACAGCACGCCCGGACCCCGAGCCCACACTCAAAACTGTGGGTTATAGCACACCGATTTGCCCCGAATAGGCTTCGTTCGCGCAGTTTCACCCATTTGTCCAAACAAATGGCCATAAAAAATTAAACGGACTACACAGGGATGATCCCCAACCTCACTGGCATGCCCCGGTCGATTTTTGGCCCAAAGCACGCCCAAAAACTGGGCCCACCCCTGAAACAGTGGGCTATAGCACACCGATTTGGCCTAAAAATGCCTCATTCATGCCGTTTCGCCCATTTGTCCACCCAAATAGTCATGAAAAATTAAACGGGCCACATTGGGATGATCCTCAACCTCTCTGGCATGCTTCAATCGATTTTTATCCCATAGCACCCCGAACCCCATGCCCACCCCCGAAACCTCAGGCTATAGCACATCAATTTGGCCCGAAAATGCCCCGTTCATGCTGTTTCACCCGTTTGTCCACCAAAATGGCCATGAAAAATTAAATGGACCACAATGGGATGATTCCTAACCTCCCTGGCATGCCCCATTTGATTTTTGGCCCACAGCAAGCCCGAACCGCGGGCCCACCCACGAAACCGTGGGCTATAGCGCACCGATTTGGCCCGAATAGGCCCCGTTTGTGCCGTTTCGCCCGTTTGTCCACTCAAATGGCCACAAAAACTTAAACGAACTACACAGAGATGATCCCCAATCTCCCTGTCATACCCCTGTCAATTTTTGGCCCATATCATGCCCGAACCCCGAGCCCACCAACAAAACTGTGGGCTACAGCACATCGATTTAGCCCAAAAATGCCTCGATCACATCATTTCGCCCATTTGTCCACCCAAATGGCCATTAAAAATTAAACAGACCAAACTGGGATGATCCCCAACCTCCCTGACATGCCCTGATTAATTTTTGCCCCATAGCACTGATGATAGGCGAATTTACACGCCTATCTCAATATATTTTGCCCATATTTTAGCCTAGTTTTGAGAACAAAGTATATATTTCATGCACTTTTAGTCCTTTTTCCTGTAAATGAGCTAACGAACATGATTAGTAAAGTTTCAGGTATAAATGATGCAGAATTCAGCATTTTATGGCTTACTTGACGCAAAAGAAAGCTCACGCAGGAAGGGAAGGGAGTTTACACGCCTAAGGACCAAAACTGCTGCATGGAAAATCTGTCCCGGGCTAAAACAGCATTTCTGAAGACTTTGGGGATTTGCAGTAACTTAGTTGGATTTGGACAATGATACATTAACCTAGTACAATTGGGTTATGTATTTCATTAGTTTATTTGGATTATGATAATGTTACTTTAACCTAGTACAATTGGGTTAAGTATTACATTAGCCTAGTAGGATTTGGTTAGATATTTTATTTATCTAGTAGGATTAGGATATGGGTATTATAAATACCCTATCATGCTAGAGATTTTGAAGAATCTGGGAGACCACAATACTTCCTACCATCCCTCTCATCTTCCACTACAAACAATTCTACAACTCTTCTAATCTTTCCATTAATTCTATTTTTCTTCTTCTACTCTTCTATTCTTAAATTCCACAGCAAGAGAATCGTTACTTTGCCTAGGAATTCATGCCTCACGCCTACCACCTAAGCTACACGAAATTACTCAATCTTGTGGTATAACAACAATGTCAATCGTGATCTCCTTCGCATTCATGGGTAACTAAACTTCTCTGTTGGGGTTATGGAAGCCGTATGAAATACTATCTATTGCTGTGAGTTTGTGAGTTCGCGACACGTATACTGCTTATATCATTATTCTCTTCATCTTAGTCTACATTCTTTGTGGTTGCAAACGCAAGAATACGCCAGTATAACATTTAACTTATTCGAAAGAAAGGTTATCTGTTTGGAAAAGAGATAATGTCAAGGTAGTAGGGTCACCCCCTAAAATTCCCTACTAAAAAGCTAGTGCCGTAACTGGACTAACCTCTTGGAGAATTCGTACCGTTAGACACGCTTTAAGCTCGAAAGAGTTAAAGTGAAATAATCCTCGAATAGGTCGAAAGATGCCTGGATTTACCATCGAATACAATTCTCTATAAGCAGTTGCATGTCAGAATTCTACACACTCATAACCAATAGAGACGTATACCTCAGAAGGTGGACATAACCCCAACGCCTCAATTCTCATTGTTTACAACTTACGTAACAATCTTTCTCTTTTACTTTGCTATTTTCATCTTTTATTTAATTATTTTGGTGACACATTACAAATCCCCCCTTTTTACGAGACTTGCACCAAAAGTTTAGTAATTTTGCTTACTTGTTGGCCAAGCTATTCCCTGTGGGATCGACACCCAACCCTGTTGGGTTCTATATTTGCTAATGACCGCTTTACACTCCTACGAGAGTTGTAGATTGAGCGTTATCAAAAATTGGCACCGCTGCCGGGGAATACAAGTGTCAATCAAGTTCGTGATAATTACTAGACCCTTTGGTCAAAGATTCTCGTAGTTTTACGTTTAGTTTTTGTTTTTGTCTACTGCAGGTTTTTATTTTAGTGCATGCCCCATACTCGAAGTTCTGGTCAACCGTTATTACCAATCAATCCTGAACCACAACGCATTGGTAGAATGGAAGCACAAGCTAAAATCGCAAGGATGGCTGCTCAACAGGAACAAGCAAGATTGGCTGCCCTTGCCGCAGCCCAGGTTCAACAGCAGAACATTGATAACCCTGCACGAGCAACAAATCCTGACGATGAGGATTTAGGTGATGACGAATTACTAAACCCAAGGCATGATGCTGAAATCACAACACCTGCCAACAGAAGAGGTCGACAAGCTCGGTATAGACATGATCAATAACCTATGCAGCCAGCTTTCGACGATGATGATGATGATCTTGATGGTGCCGGAGCCACTGGGGCTATAATTCCACCACCATTAGCGCCCGGAGCCAAGTTCAACATCAAAAGCACCATGATTCAGTTATTGAAACTCAAGGGATTGTTTGGTGGACTAGAAGGCGATGATCCGAATATGCATCTCATCAACTTTATTTCTACATGCAAGTCTTTTGACAATCCTGGTGTTGGTCAGAATGCAATTCGATTACGTCTATTTCCATTGTCTCTGTCTGGGGAGGCAACACTATGGTTGAATGGGCTGACTCCTGATTCAATTACAAATTGAAGGCAATTGAGAGACGCTTTCCTAAAAAGATTCTTTCCGCCTTCCAAAAGGGCACAATTGAGAGATGAAATCAGCAACTTTCGTCAGCTTCCCACTGAAGCTCTTCATGAAACATGGGAGAGGTTCAAGACAAAGCTAGCGAGATGACCAAACCATCACATGACTAATGTTCACCTCATGGAGATATTGTATAGAGCCTTGAATTCAATAACTAAGCCAGTGGTGGATAACGCAGCTGGAGGATCTTTTATGGACCTCACCTTTGGTCAAGCAAGCAATATGCTAGATTGCATGATGAAACAAAGTAGAGCTTGGCATACCAGGGATTCCGAGGTAGCAAGCCCCACTTTATCTATAGGCATGACTGTAGACCAAAGAAGAAGACAAGAAGAACGTGATCAAGATTTAGCGCACATGAAAATGCAAATGGATCTTCTGACAAAGCATTTATTATCAGGGAAGACCGAAAAAGTGAAAGCTGTGGCGCTAAAAGGAAGAGACGAATCTGATTCGGAAGAGGAGGCCAACTACTTGAACAATCAGGGGGGTTTCCGTGGGAATACCCAAGGAAACCAAGGTCGGAACTATTATGATAAATCTGGAAGCAAAGACCAAGGTAGTTGGAAGAAAAACAATAAAAAGAGTGGTTTGTACGTTCCCCCTAGTAGACGTGATACCACCACATCTAATTCTGGAAGTATGGAAGACATGATGGCTAAATTATTGAAAGGAGTGAAAGCAACGAGCGCGGGAGTTACTGAGGTAATTAATGATTTGTCCTCCATGAAACAACTAGTTGATTCTCATTCCACTTAAATCAAGCAAATAGAGCAGCAATTGAGCCAACTTTCAGCAGCACTCAATCAAAAAAAGGCTGGCACTTTACCTAGCGATACTGTGCAAAACCCAAGGAATGATGGGTCATGCATGGCCATCACTACCAGAAGTGGTAAGGTGCTGGAACCTTCAACAAAAGGCAAGCAAGTGGTTGACGAAGTTGCGGACATGGATGATAACGCAAAAGGAGAAGATGCCGCAACAACCAGTCCTGACGTCAAGGACGTCACGCCCAGAGACGTGCAACCTAAAAAAATGGAAAAATGGAAGCAAGAGAAGAAGAAAACTGTGGATAGAACACTTCCATACCCACCACCACCTTTTCCCCAAAGACTGAAGAAGGTGGCGGATGACACTAAGTTCAACAAATTCATGACTATGTTAAAGCAGCTGACCATTAATGTTCCATTGGTGGAGGCACTTGAACAAATGCCTGGGTATGCGAAGTTTATGAAGGATCTTTTGACAAAGAAGAGGGCAGCAAGTTATGAGCTGAAAGACGATGTGCAGCATTGTAGTGCAATTGTTACCCGATCGATAGTTCAAAAGAAGGCCGACCCCAGAGCTTTCACTATTCCTTGCACCGTCAGATCTTTGAACTTTGCCAAAGCATTATGTGACTTAGGAGCCAGCATCAATTTGATGCCTTTATCGATCTACAAGAAGTTGGGGTTAGGAGATCCTACTCCAACCAATATGAGGCTCGTCATGGCAGTTAGGTCGGTAAAACGACCTGTTGGTATTATATTCGATGTCTTGGTAAAAGTTTCTTCATTTATCTTTCCAGCAGACTTTGTCATCTTGGATTGTGAAGAAGATTCTGAGGTTACCATAATCTTGGGGCGCCCTTTCCTTGCTACAGGAAGTGTGCTCATTGATTTGAGAGCTAATGAACTTTCATTCCGAATAAATGACGAAGTGGTTCGTTTTGATGTTTGCAAATCAATGAAGCAACCCAAAGATCTTAGTGTATTTTTGGTGGCTGATGTTTTCTTTGATGATGAGAAAGAACTACTTGAAGAAGAGCAAATTATTGATGATCCCTTGGAGGTTGTGCTCATGAATGGAGAGAGTGAAGATGCTGAAAATTCTGAAGAAGCCATTTGTGCTCTATCGGGATTAGGAACATATCGCTATACTCCCAAGAAGCTGGATCTTGATCTCAAGAATCGGCCTACACCACCAGCTAAGCCATCTATTGAAGAGCCACCCACGTTAGAATTGAAGGAGCTGCCAAGTCATTTGAAGTACGCATTCTTAGGAAGCGGAAACACTCTCCCAGTCATTGTGGCAGCCGATTTGGGTGAGCGACAAGTTGCAGCTCTTACTGCTATTCTACGTAAGTATATTAGAGCTATTGGATGGACCATTGCGGATATTATTAGTATTCCACCTGGGATTTGTACACATAAAATTCAGCTTCAAGAAAATTGCACACCCACCATTGAGCATCAAAGGCATCTAAACCCACCTATGCAAGAAGTGGTGAAGAAAGAGATCATCAAGTGGTTAGACGCAGGAGTTATGTATCCTATTTCTGATAGTACATGGGTAAGCCCTGTACAATGTGTTCCCAAGAAAGGAGGTATGACGGTGGTCGTGAATGCAAAGAATGAACTTATTCTACTCAGGCCCGTCACTGGATGGAGAGTATGCATGGACTACCACAAGCTGAATTCTTGGACACTCAAGGATCACTTCCCAATGCCATTTATGGACCAAATGCTAGATCGATTAGCGGGGAAAGGATGGTTTTGCTTCTTGGATAGTTATTCAGGCTATAATCAAATTTGTATTGCACCCGAAGACCAAGAGAAGACAACGTTTACATGCCCATATGGTACGTTTGCCTTCAAACGTATGCCATTCGGGTTATGTAACGCACCAGCCACCTTTCAACGTTGTATGATGTCTATTTTCTCTGATATGGTTGAAGACACTTTGGAGGTATTTATGGACGACTTTTCAGTTGTTGGTGAGTCTTTTGAAGCATGCCTGGCAAACTTGAGCATGGCATTACAAAGATGTGTAGAGTTCAACCTTGTGCTGAATTGGGAGAAGTGCCACTTCATGGTAAAAGAAGGAATCGTTCTTGGGCACAAGATCTCTGAAAGAGGAATAGAGGTTGACCGATCAAAAATTGAGGTTATTGAGAAGCTACCGCCTCCAATTTCAGTGAAGGGAGTTCGTAGTTTTCTTGGCCATGCTGGTTTCTATCGTAGGTTCATCAAAGACTTCTCCAAAATTGTGAGTCCATTGTGCAAACTATTGGAGAAAGATGCAAAGTTTGACTTCAATGACGATTGCTTAAAGGAATTTGAATGCCTTAAAGGAAAACTCATTGAAGCCCCTATTATGGTAGCACCAGATTGGACTCTCCCGTTTGAAGTTATGTGTGATGCTAGTGGTGTAGCCGTTGGTGCTGTTCTTGGTCAGAGAAAGGAGAAATTATTTCATCCTATCTACTATGAGAGTAAGGTCCTAAATGAAGCCCAAAGGAACTACACTGTTACTGAACAAGAGCTCCTAGCGGTTGCGTATGCATTTGAGAAGTTTCGTGCCTATCTATTGGGTACAAAGGTGATCGTTCATACAGACCATGCAGCTCTTAGGTATCTAATGACAAAGAAGGATGCAAAACCAAGACTAATTCGATGGGTATTGCTGCTGCAAGAGTTTGATTTCGAAGTTAAAGATAGAAGAGGTTGCGAGAACCAAGTAGCCGACCATCTCTCTAGACTCGAGAACGAGCATATGGCGCAACCTGAAATCGAGATTGATGATGCATTCCCTGATGAGGAGATCTTAGCCACGATAATAGAAGAGTTACCATGGTATGCCGAATTTGCAAACTTTGTGGTGAGTAATATGATACCTGTAAATTTATCTTACCATCAAAAGAGGAAGTTTATGCATGATGTACAGCACTACTTTTGGGATGAGCCATATTTGTTTCGACGATGCGCGGATGGTGTTATCCGACGATGTATATCCCATGAAGAGGTGCCAAATATATTGGAAGCATGCCACACTTCCCAAGTGGGAGGACATCACGTAGGTAATCGGACGACAAGAAAGGTATTGCAAAGCGGATACTATTGGCCTTCGATATTTAGAGATGCCTACAACTTTGTTAGAAGATGCGACCAATGCCAGCGACAAGGTGCTATTTCAAAACACCATGAGATGCCCATGTCGAAAATCCTTGAAGTAGATCTCTTTGACGTATGGGGTATTGATTTCATGGGTCCATTCGTAAATTCATTCGGAATGAAGTACATCTTAGTTGCTGTGGATTATGTCTTGAAATGGGTTGAAGCTGTAGTGTTGGCCAACAATGAGGGAAAACGTGTTGTAGAGTTCTTGAAGAGGAATATCTTCTCTCGCTTTGGAGTACCACGTACTATCACAAGCGATGGAGGATCTCACTTTTGCAACAAGCTATTCAAGTCCGTGTTGGCAAAATATGGGGTCAAGCAACACAAGGTAGCCACGCCTTATCACCCATAAACTAGTGGACAGGTAGAGGTTTCCAATCGAGAGATCAAGCAAATCCTTTCGAAGACAGTAAATGCTAATAGGAAGGATTGGTCGCGGAAGCTGGACAATGCACTATGGGCGTACAGGACTGCATTCAAAACGCCAATTGGCATGTCCCCTTATCAACTAGTTTATGGGAAGGCTTGTCACTTACCCATTGATCTCGAACACAAGGCATTGTGGGCGCTGAAGCGATTAAATTTGAATTGGGATGATGCAATGAAGCTGAGGATGGAGCAACTGAACGAGATGGATGAATTCCGTATCCATGCTTATGAAAGATCAGACCTATACAAGGAACGGATGAAAAAGTATCATGATCAGCGGATTGTTCGTCGAAACCTTCAAAAGGATGGCATGGTACTTCTCTTCAACTCCAGATTGAAACTCTTCCCAGGTAAGTTAAAGTCCAAGTGGTCTGGTCTATACAAAGTTATCCAAGTCTACTCGTCTGGAGTAGTCGAATTGGAAGACAATAATGGTGTTGTCTTCAAGGTGAATGGCCAACGTGTTAAGCCTTATATCGGTCCTCTTGACTCGATGAATTCTATGTCCATCACTTATCTCGACGAAGTCTAAGTACTCGAGGTAACTATGTCGAGCCACGACAATAAAAAAGGCGCTAGATGGGAGGCAACCCATCGTTTTATCGTTTTATCGTTCTTTTTTTACTTGTTTTGCTTTTGATAATGAAAATCCAAAAATAAGAGTCGTGCCACGACCAAAACTAAGGCGCTTGGTGGGAGGAAACCCATCGTACTAATCGTTTTCATTTGGTTTTAAGCAAAAATAGGTGCAAGAGGTATTCAACGAGGAGATTGATTTCAATTGACGATTTGGACGCATTGTATGGTAAAGTTGGTAAGTTAGGAATAGTGATGCATAAGGCTATGGATTGAGCATTGCTCATGCCAAACTAGGCATCGAGGAAGGCTAGGCCTAGGTAAAACTAGGCCACGAACGATGCACAACCTATCCTATAGCCTAAGGTCTCGGAATCTAGTGTGCTATACACTATGCGCCGCCCATTCCTAAGTGTGCTTTTGACTATGTGCCACCTATGCTATAGCATTAGGTCTCAGGATCTCATATGCCATAGACTATGCGGCGCATATGTCCCTAAATGCCATAGACTATGCGCCGCATATACCATGACAATGCCGAGCATTATGCGCCGCATATGTAGCATTTTTGTCTCCAAAACCGATTGTAAATGGGTCAAAACCCGACCCATTCTCTTCCTATATAAAGGGGACTTAGTCTTGAAACATAACCACACTAGAAATTAACCTAAAGGCGCCGCATTCCCTCTCCAAACCATCCCAAAATTTTTCTTTTTGCTCTTCCAATTCACAAAACCATCTCCAAAAGCTTCAAGCAAGTAAGTACTCTCTTATTCTTCATTTATTTCTCGTAAGTACTACGTTGCTATGTCTATTATAAATTGCTACATCGTATAAGATTGATTGGTGATGTTCATGTGTTTTGATCATTGATACAAAATCATGTGAGTAAACATATACGTAGGAAAATCTTGACATGTTTCCGACTTGAATTTGGTTTTAATAGCATTGTTATACGATTTGCGGAATTTCTATGGTGACGAACATTGACTATCATGTTATGATCTTGTTACTTGGATACTTACATGCTAGACTATCCCGTTCATTGGGATAAGCCTTATAGTTGCCTACCGACTTAGGAGGTTGCGATTGTTGAAAAAAAATCCATACCATGTTACAACCCCTATGTAGTAATGTTGTTATATCTAACATGAAAGTAGTGCAATGGCTGCAAGTAGTAATACATTACTGATTTTCTTGTCGAAATATAATCCTAAAACGTATGTCGACGAAATCAGAGTAATCGACCACTTTCACTTCACTGATTTGTGTCAACAAAACTAAGTGTGGGGTGGTACCCCTACTGCTTGTTTATAGATTGTATCGACTGAGATTGTGCTGCCATTAACACTATTTCTAGTCTCAGGTACAATGGCACCTAAAGCGAGGCAAGGCAAGGAGAAGGCTACCACTTCCCAAAAGGGCAAGAAGAGAGGTAGAAAGGACCAAGGAGAATCATCCTCAACACAACTACCCCACAGAATGTTTGGAATAAAATGGGTTCTTGAGGAGGAAGCCAAAGAATGGTACAGGAACAACAAAGAAAGAAGATATGTTCACATCGACCTGATCAACAAGGACACCTTAGCGAAGAAGGAGCCACGTATGTTGGCGAAAATCATGGCATTGAAGCTGGATTTCATCTTCCGCGATATGGGAGAATGTAATCTTGATTTGACAAGAGAGTTTTATGCCAACTGGTCACCGAAAACAACAGGCAACGAAGTCAAAATTTGGGGCCAAGTGTTACAGCTCAACGCGGACTGGATCAACTCTTTTCTTGGCTTACCTTCGGTCGACCCAACACCATTCAAAGAGCTGTACAGTAGGCCTCCTTATAGAGCAATTAGACACACACTTTGTGGAAGTAGATCGATGGCATGGTGGGGCAGACATAAAGACACAGGACGACACAACACCTTCCCCTATGCTTCACTGAATAGGGAAGCAAGAATCTGGATGCATATTGTCAACTCATGCCTTATTCCTGGGACTCAATACACCAAGATATCAAGAGATAGAGTATGTTTGGTCTATGCTTTGATGACGAATGTCCCTATCAACTTTGGGGCAATCATTCGCTCTACCATGAGGAAGGCCAGACTCCACAAAAGGTCCCACTTCACATTTGGAAATCTGTTTACAGCAATCTTGCGGAAGGAGGATATCGAAGAGGAACCAACTGACCACAAACTCCCACATAACCCAAAGAAGGTTGAACTTACTAAGGTCAAAGATGCTGAAACAACTCATGGTGTCAACCTTACTACTGCGGAAAGACATGCTCGTGATGAGAGTTTTTTCCGTCATCTTTATGGCATGACACGATTTACTATGATGAGTGGTGGACGTGTTCCAACTGCTGCAGAGCTCCAACAGCTGGACCACAACTATCCCATGAACATGCATGCACGGGAGATATGTGGAGTGGGCGTATACTTTGAGGAACCTCTAGATGATGATGTGCCGACTGATGACGATCGACGCTTCCCAGACTCTGACGAGGAGGAGAACTCTGACGACGACTCTTATGATGATTCCGACGAAGGGGGTATGACCCCCGACATTGAGGAAGAGTCCGACTAACCAGGTTCCTCGTATTTATTTTCCACTGAGGCCAGTGTCCCGTTTAAGTGTGGGGTGGCGGTATCGTATGCTATACTTCTCTATCGCATCTATGTTTATTTATTTTGTTATTTTTTTGTTGTTGTTTTTTCGTGTTTTAGTTTTTTTGTTTTTGTTGTTTTTTCTAGCTTCACATGAAATTATTTTGATAGGCAACATGAGATTATAACAAGAGTATGTGCTACAATTGTGACTATTGAGATGTTTAGGCTCTAGTTGTGACTCATTATGTGATATTGTGTGGTTCAATTCCTTCACTTGTTGGGTTGAGAGTCTATATTACTTCCTAGCAAGTCGACCATGTGCCTTGTGTGTGTGAGATAATCGTTTATTATATGTGTGTGGCTGATGCTAGAACTTGCCTGGTATGTATGCAAAGCGAAAATAAGGAGTGTAAGTTTAGGATATGATTTAGGCATTTCTTTGGCAACCTATATTTGTTTACCTTCAGTTTTACCTACCCATGGACATCATCCTAGTTAAACCCTTTTGAGCCTTTAGCCTATTTTCTTTGACAACCTTGTATGTAAGCCTAATCCATTTTTTTTCAAGACCGTAATTTGATCCAAATTCCTAAGTGCTTTAAAGTGAAAAAGTCATGTGACAACATAAGAGGAAATTGGGTGAGTATGATGCTATAAATTGTAATGGTGCTTGAATGTGTTATGAAAAAAAAAGTGCTATCATAAGAAGTATGTTGTGAAAAGAAAAAGGAAAAGAAATATGAAAAGCGAGTTGTGCTTAAAATTGAAAAACAAAAGAGGAGAACAAGGGTGGTAGAATAAAAGAAAGCAAGGTTGAAAAAAAAAGTGTCAATGATACAAAGTGATGTATTAAAGCGCTTAGGAACTTAGTCACTATTCCTGGCCAAAATAGTCCTACCCGTCCCTTAGCCTACATTACAACCATCAAAAGACCTACTTGATCCTAAGCTTAGCATTCTGACATTTAGTAGAGTATAACATTAAGGTCAAGCCTATGGTCATCAGTTGCTACATATGAATTCTTTGTGAGAGTGAGAGCAAGGAAATTTTGATACCCATGTTTGAAAAATATGCTATACTTGTGAGTGATTATGGGTACTATAGTGTGAGACACACATGATTGATGAGTTTTGGGTAGTTATATATGATTCCTTGTACCTTAACGTTTGCATGCGAGTTGATCACCATCACGAGTCTATGCTAGAGGTTAAATTGTTTCTACCTATAATCGAAAAGCTACTCTTTGTTGATAATTGTTGTGCTTGTCTTGACAAACGTTTTGTGTTGTTGCTGTGAAACCCTAAGTTGATGTTTAGAAGGACATGGTATTTCGTTCGAGGACGAACAAAGCTTCAAGTGTGGGGTGTTGATGATAGGCGAATTTACACGCCTATATCAATATATTTTGCCCATATTTTAGCCTAGTTTTGAGAACAAAGTATATATTTCATGCACTTTTAGTCCTTTTTCCTGTAAATGAGCTAACGAACATGATTAGTAAAGCTTCAGGTATAAATGATGCAAAATTCAGCATTTTATGGCTTACTTGACGCAAAAGAAAGCTCACGAAGGAAGGGAAGGGAGTTTACACGCCTAAGGACCAAAACTGCTGCATGGAAAATCTGTCCCGGGCTAAAACAACATTTCTGAAGACTTTGGGGATTTGCAGTAACTTAGTTGGATTTGGACAATGATACATTAACCTAGTACAATTGGGTTATGTATTTCATTAGTTTATTTGGATTATGATAATGTTACATTAACCTAGTACAATTGGGTTAAGTATTACATTAGCCTAGTAGGATTTGGTTAGATATTTTATTTATCTAGTAGGATTAGGATATGGGTATTATAAATACCCTATCATGCTAGAGATTTTGAAGAATCTGGGAGACCACAATACTTCCTTCCATCCCTCTCATCTTCCACTACAAACAATTCTACAAATCTTCTAATCTTTCCATTAATTCTATTTTTCTTCTTCTACTCTTCTATTCTTAAATTCCACAGCAAAAGAATCGTTACTTTGCCTAGGAATTCACGCCTCACGCCTACCACCTAAGCTACACGAAATTACTCAATCTTGTGGTATAACAACAATGTCAATCGTGATCTCCTTCGCATTCATGGGTAACTAAACTTCTCTGTTGGGGTTATGGAAGCCGTATGAAATACTATCTATTGCTGTGAGTTTGTGAGTTCGCGACACGTATACTGCTTATATCATTATTCTCTTCATCTTAGTCTACATTCTTTGTGGTTGCAAACGCAAGAATACGCCAGTATAACATTTAACTTGTTCGAAAGAAAGGTTATCTGTCTGGAAAAGAGATAATGTCAAGGTAGGAGGGTCACCCCCTAAAATTCCCCACTAAAAAGCTAGTGCCGTAACTGGACTAACCTCTTGGAGAATTCGTACCGTTAGACACGCTTTACGCTCAAGAGAGTTAAAGTGAAATAATCCTCGAATAGGTCGAAAGACGCCTGGATTTACCATCGAATACAATTCTCTATAAGCAGTTGCATGTCAGAATTCTACACACTCATAGCCAATAGAGACGTATACCTCAGAAGGTGGACATAACCCCAACGCCTCAATTCTCATTGTTTACAACTTACGTAACAATCTTTCTCTTTTACTTTGCTATTTTCAGCTTTTATTTAATTATTTTGGTGACACATTACAAATCCCCCCTTTTTACGAGACTTGCACCAAAAGTTTAGTAATTTTGCTTACTTGTTGGCCAAGCTATTCCCTGTGGGATCGACACCCAACCCTGTTGGGTTCTATATTTGCTAACGACCGCTTTACACTCCTACGAGAGCTGTAGATTGAGCGTTATCAAGCACTCTTAAACCCCGTGCCCATCCCCGAAAATACAGGCTATAACACACTGATTTGTCCCGAAAATAACCCGTTCATGTCGTTTTGCCCGTTTGTCCACCAAAATGGCCATGAAAAATTAAATAGAACACAATGGGATGATTCCTAACCTCCCGAGCATGCCCTGCTCAATCTTTGGCCCACAGTAAGCCCGAACCCCGGGCCCACCAATGAAACTGTGGGCTATAGCACACCAATTTGGCCTGAATAGGCCCCATTTGCGCCGTTTTGCCCGTTTGTCCACACAAATGGCCACCAAAAATTAAACGGACTACACAGGGACGATCCCCAACCTCCCTGTCATACCCCGATCAATTTTTAGCCCATAGCACGCCCGAACCCCGGGCCCACCCCCAAAACTGTGGGCTACAGCACATCGATTTAGCCCAAAAATGCCTCGGTCACGCCGTTTCGCCCATTTGTCCACCCAAATAGCCATGAAAAATTAAACGGACCATACTGGGATGATCCCCAACCTCCCTGGCATGCCCTGATTAATTTTTAGCCCATAGCACTCCCGAACCCCGTGTCCATCCCTGAAAACACAGGCTATAGCACACCGATTTGGCCCAAAAATACCTCATTCACGCCGTTTCGCCCGTTTGTCCACCAAAATGGCCATGAAAAATTAAATGAACCATACTGGGATGATTCCTAACCTCCCTGGCATGCCCCGTTTAATTTTTGGCCCACAACAAGCCCGAACCCCAGGCCCACCCCCAAAACCGTGGGCTATAACACACCAATTTGGCCCAAAAAAGCCCCATTAGCACCGTTTCGCCCGTTTGTCTACTCAAATAGTCAAAAAATATTAAACGGGCCATAATGAGACGATCTTCAACCTCCCTAGCACTCCCCGATTGGTCCACATCATGCTCAGACCCTGGCCCACCACCAAAACCATGGGCTATAGCACACCGATTTGACCCGAAAAAGCCCCATCCCCGCCGTTTTGCCCATTTGGCCGCCCAAATAGCAACGAAAAATTATACGGACCACACTGCGACTATCTTCAATCTCTATGGCATACCTTGGTCAATGTTCTCCCCACAGTACGCTCGGACCCCGATCCCACCCTCAAAACCGTGGGCTATAGCACACTGATTTGGCCCAAAAATGCCTCATTCGCGTCGTTTCGCCCATTTGTCCATCTAAATGGCAATGAAAAATTAAACAGACCATACTGAGATAATCCCCAACCTCCCTGGCACGCCCCTGTCTATTTTTGGCCCACAGCACGCCTGGACCCCGATCCCACTCCCAAAACCGTGGGCTACACACCGATTTATCCCAAAAATGCCCCGTTCGCGCCGTTCGCACCGTTTCGCCCGTTTGTCCACCCAAATGGCAACGAAAAATTAAACGGACCACACTGGGATGATCTCCAGCCCCCTGGCATGCCACGATCAATTTTTAGCCCACAGCATGGCCGGACCTCACGCCCACCTCCAAAACCGAGGGCTATAGCAAACGATTGGCCCAAAAAATGCCCCGTTACCGCTGTTTCACCCGTTTGTCCACCTAAATGGTCATGAAAAATTAAACGAAGCACACTGGGATAATCCTTAACTTCCTGGCATGCCCGATCAATTTTTGACCCATAGCACGCTCGGACCCCGGGCCCACCCCCGAAACCGTGGACTATAGCACACCAATTTTATCCGAAATTGCCCGTTCACGCTGTTTCTCCCCTTAGTCCACCCAAATGGACACAAAAAATTAAACGGTCCACACTGGGATGATCCCCAATTTCCCTGACATGCCCCGGTCAATTTTCGGCACACGACACGCCTGGACTCCGAGCCCACCTCAGAAACTGTGGTCTATAGCACACCAATTTGGCCCAAAAATGCCCCGTTAGCGTCATTTTGTCCATTTGTCCACCCAAATAGCCACGAAAAATTAAACGAACCACTCTGGACAATCCCCAACCTCCCTGCCACGCCCCGATCGATTTTCGTCCCACAGCACGCCTGGACCTCGGTTCAACCCCCAAAACCATGGGCTATAGCACACCGATTCTGCCCGAAAATGCCTCATTCACGCTGTTTCGCCCGTTTGTCCGCCCAAATTGCGAAAAAAATTAAAGCGGACCATACTGGGATGATCCCCAACCTCTCTGGCATGCCTCGGTCGATTTTTGTCCCTCAGCATACCCTGAACCCCGGACCCCTGAGCCCACACCCAAAATCTTGGGCTATAGCACACCGATTTGGCCCAAAAATGCCCCGTTCACATTGTTTCGCCCGTTTGACCCCTCAAATAGCCTCGAATAAATAAACAGACCACACTGGGATGATCTCTAACCTCCCTGACGTGCCCCTGTCGATTTTCGTCCCACGGTACGCCCGAACCCCGATCCCACCCCCAAAATCGTGGGCTATATAGCACACCGATTTAGCCCAAAAGTGACTCGCTCTCACCGTTTCTATCATTTGTCCACCCAAATGGCCATGATAAATTAAACAAACCACACTGGGACGATCCCCAACATCCCTGGCACACCCTGGTCAATTTTTGGCCCACAACACTCCCGGACCTTGGGCCCACCCCCAAAACCGTGGGCTATAGCACATCGATATGTCCTAAAAATACCCCGTTCGTGCCGTTTCGCCTGTTTATCCACCCAAATGGCCACTCCTATTTCGCCATTTCGCCATTTTGTCGTTTCGCGTTGTTTTACCTGTTTGACCACCCAAATTGCCTCGAATAAATAAACGGACCACACTGGGACGATCCCCAACCTCCCTGGCATGCCCTAGTCGATTTTTAGCCCACAGAACCCCCGAACCCTGGGCTCACCCCCAAAACCGTGAGCTATAGCACAATGATTTAACCTAAAAATTCCCCGTTTGCACCGTTTCGCCTGTTTGACTACCCAAATGGCCTCGAATAAATAAACGAACCACACTCGGACGATCCCCAACCTTCTTTACATACCCCAGTCGATTTTTGGCCCATGAAATCACCGGACCCTGGGTTATCCCCCGAAACTATGGTCTATAGCACACCGATTTGGCCCGAAAATACCCCATTCGCGCCGTTTCACCCTTTTGACCACCCAAATGGCCTCGAATACATAAACAGACCATCCTGGGATGATCCCTAACCTCCCTGGCATGGCCCGGCCAATTTTTGGCCCACGACACCCCCGCACCCCGGGTCCACCAATGATACAGGAATGACACAAGAGAAGGCTCAAAAACTACTCAAAACAGTCCACAAATCAACTAGAACCCGAGGACCTCTTTGAGAGAAACTTTCGGCCAACAATAACAACATAAGTATCACAAGATACAAGGTGTATTTTAATACCAAAACAGCAACAACGACACTAGATGAAACAAGTCACGGATTCAACACAAATACAAGGGAAATTGCATAGAAAATAAAGATAGATAGTGAGACCAAGATTATTACAAGATTAAGAACCAAGTGTATTTCAACACTATCCCCTAATGAATGTAACAATCAAAACCACACTCTTACGGTGACCACCAAGGGAATGAACTCACCTTAAGATCTACCATTTCCAAGCAAAGATCAATATTGGCTTTTCCAAGCCCTATGCTAAGGATGGCTTTTCCAAGCCCTACAACTAAGGGTATTACACTCTCAAAAGAGAGAAAATATGTCTTTCAATTCTTCATCATTCAAAATCTGCAAGAAATGAGCTAAAATGACCTATTTATAGTGTATTACAAAAGAAGACAAAAATACCACTTTGCCCTTAATGATAGGTGCGGCCATGGTGTGTAAATACACCATGTGTAATGTCCAAAATGCCTTTAATTAAGGTCCAAAACCGTGAGTCCTCAATCTTAAATGCTCCAAGAAATCTTCACACGCGAGATTGCTTTAAGTTATGCTCAAAACGGATCCTCCATGCATGTTCTTGTATTCTCGAGGTGACCAAGTCTTGATCCTCTATATGTTCGCCTCCAAACATGTCATCAAAAGATAAGATGGCCATTTGTCCCGTATCATCCTACCCTTCTTGAAAAGGATTCGACCTCGAATCCAAACCTTGCAAAACCGAAGAGAGGACAAACAAATACAAACTCCTCATGGCATGAGGGTTAGGGTTAGCATAACAAATCATCTCAACATGCCAAGGTTGCACATATTTGCAATATAACCAAGAATCCTTTTAAAGCAATATTAAAAACTCAATAAAAGATGTACAAAGAATTTGGTTATAGGATACATCAAGAGTGACACTTTGCTTGTCATGTAGACCAAGCAACAAGTTTGGTGCACCAACATCACCATTTCTAAATTTGGCACTGGGGTCAAATGGGAAAAGTGGCCATAGACACGGGTCTCGACAACACTTTCCTTTCCCATGGTCTACACCCAAACTAAATTACATACTCTCTACAATAACATACATATCATCCAACGCAAATAGAGAGAAGAGAAAGGTATTACTCAAATTGACTTCTTCTAAGGTGCTCTCATGTGCGTACTCACTACTAGTTTCCCAATAATCACCATGAGTACTCTCAACAATGAAATCACACAAAGTAGAAGAAGAAGTAGCTTCGGCAACTACGCATTCCTTACCCTTAAGAGTACTCTCATCTTCCATGAAGAGATTTCCCTCTTTAGGAGAAATGTTGTCACACCATAGTGGGTTAGCATATAGGCTATAGCTTTCAAGGCAAGCTATACCATTATTTTCACCACTAGGTTCATTAGGAGTGTTTAAATCATCTTCAAACAAGACATTATACCTAAAAAGAGCATGATCTATTTCATGGGCAGATTCGGAACAAATACGTTCATCACTCTCTAAAAGATCAATATCAAGTTTCAAAGAGATTTCAAGTGCAAAATTATCCCAAGAATAGCTCTCGAGTTCACTCCTATTCCTTTGATCAATATTTTCAACATCATCACACACTTGAGGTTCATTAATTACATCATACACATCCTTAAGTGGTGAGTAATTTTCACACATAAGTTGATCAACACAAATTTTAGAAGATAATGTACTTTCATTCAACATAATGGTTTCAACACTAGGTGGACATAAATCGATCTTACAAGAGGAGTTGATTCGGTCATCAATAGGATCAACTAGTGTATCTACACTCAGAACATGTACATCATCATCAAGTGGGAAAGAAATAATAGACTCACATATAGGTAAGCTACAACTCACACTCAATGGGATACTAGCCACACAATTATCATTCACATGTACAAAAGTGTAAGAGTTAGCCATTTTACCTTGAAGTCCTTGAGTAGATTCTTCTTTGTCATAGTGTGAAGGTCCTCCAAAATCTTGGGCAGCAACTTTCTTTTGGCATTGTTCTTCTTCGCTTGTCATGTTGGTACCTACATAAATGTCCTTAGAAATAGAAGGACAACCAATGTTAGCATGTTTTGGTGGTAATCCCCTTACTTTGGTCCACACAACCTCTCTTTTTTCCACTCTCGGATTACCACCTTGCACTCCCTTACTCCTCTCAATCTTTTGTCTCTCATAATAATTTGGGTTGGAGTAGGTAGGCATTTCTCTTCGTGGCTTGGGCAACAAGTAAGTCATGAGGCGATTCCCCCATTGGTCTCTTACAATATTTAGCCAATTTTACACGTTTGAAACTCTATGTTGTGCAAACCAATCGACACCTAAGCATACATGACCGTATGCCAATGGAAGAATATCGCACCACACCTTCTCATGGTATTCAAATTGGGAGAAGACAACCTTGACCCTCTCGGTAACCTTAAACCCGTCCAAGAAGTATGGAACAAGTAAAGGCTCACAAAATAACCCCAAGAAGTCAACTATGGTGGAACGATGTAGTTACTATAGTACCTATCATTTAATACAATGAGGCATCCCGGTATCCCACACATGGTCACCTTTCCAGAGTGCACACTCCTTCTTGGATCAATATTATAAAGCTCACGAGTACCCCTCGGTTTTGGAGATGAATACCCTCTTCTTCTCGTTGGACAATCTCCTCTAGAGCTAGTATAACCATTCACACTATATCGATCTTGATAAGGAGTACTACAAGGTGGAGAATATGAATCTTCGCACTCCTCACGTGTACTCTCATCATAGCTCTCATAATCTTTGCGAACGAAAGGGTTATACCTAACACCAAATCTAGATTCGGAGTGAGAATTGTAAGACTCCTCACATGCCCCAACGTCATCATAAGATCCATCACAAGGTCCTATATCATCTCCAAAGTCACCATAAGCACTAGGTACTTTATTCACCTCATTTTCTCCCCCAAAACAGTAATTTTCAAATCTGCCCAAGTTTTGATCTTGGCTATTTTCATATCCTCCGCAATCTCCCTCAACTTCGTAGCCGTAAAACCCCTCACTACAATCATAGTCTCCCATGTTGTAGTCATAATAATCCCCGGCTATCGAAGACATGTTCCCCTTATATTACCTTTTAAACCTACAAAATGAACAAACAAGATTAGTAGTAAAAGCTCCTCACCAACACTCGTATTCACTCACTTTTGTGATCCACACAATTTGTAGCGGCGAATATTGAAATTTGCTTATATTCCGGTAGTCAATAAGATGTCAATTCTACTTGGCGGCCGGAATAGATTCTTGTTTGATCAACTCAAGACACAACACAAAATCTACTTATGAACTTGAAACAAAGAAGTTACGAAGAGTTAAAAAAATAAGAAAAGCACATAAATAATGAAGACACGAAAGAAACGGACTCAACAGCTAATCTACAACTAAGTAGGTGATTACTAGTTGCTAATTAGTATTAGAACCAACAACGAAACTAAGGGACAATAAAAATGACACTAAGATTCTAAAATTTTGAGCTCAAAAATATTGCATGAACAGTAGCAGTGATGATATGGCAGCCACGTATTGGTTCAGTTTTATCAAGTGGTTATTCTCAAATGTTCAAGTCTTGGTCAAAAATTAATTTGGATTAATGGAATTTGTTTTAGGAGGGAAAATAAGTCTTGGGTCTTTTTCAATTTTCAAGACTTGACTTTTTCTTGTACTTCTCCTTAAAACATGGGTTCTTAAATCATGGAAAAGTGGTTGAGAAGTGATATAAAGTCTTTTGGTGGTTGGGGGTCTTTCAAGACTAACAAGTACATACACCTTTTTCCTTCACCTTTTAGGATCTAACATTCACTTTATGTCCTAATAATATATGAAGGAAGGTGAAGAACTTCAAGAACAACAACAACCACACCAAGAACAATAACAACAATCTTCAAGAACAACAACAATTCCATCGGCCAACTCCAATCCACAATAACAATATCTCCAACACTTGGTCAAGACAACTACAACTTCAACAAAATAGTTCTCAAGCGACCAAGTAACAACAATATCACGTGGTCAAGTTTAGAACATCAAGGAGAAACCACACGGCCAAAACAGTCCACCACAACAATGGTCAACAACAATGGCCCAAGTTTATGTTCACAACAACAACTTTCAACAAGTTCAAGCTCAAGTTTAGATCTAGACTCAAAGTGTTAGTGGACAAGAAAACTAACACTAGAAATAACAAAACAAACAAGAACTCTACTAGATCTAGTTACATAACAAACAAATCTTGGCCAAGATAACAACAACACAATTTTCGGCCAAGAACACAAAATGGACAGATTTGCACTTTTCTGGAATTTTTTTTTCAGTTTTCAGCTTTTTTTTTTTTTGAATTTTCGTCCAAGAGAACCCAAGATTGGTAGTGTAGGAACACAACCAGCCTTTCTTTGATACCAAATGATGCGGTAATAACACAAGAGAAGGCTCAAAAACAACTCAAAACAGTCCACAAATAAACTAGAACCCGAGGACCCCTTTAAGAGCAACTTTCGGCCAACAATAACAACACAAGGATTACAAGATACAAGGTGTATTTTAACACCAAAACAGCAACAATGACACTAGATGAAACAAGTCACGGATTCAGCACAAACACAAGGGAAATTGCATAGAAAATAAAGATACATAGTGAGACCAAGATTATTACAAGATAAGAACCAAGTATATTTCAACACTAACCCCTAATGAATGTAACAATCAAAACCACACTCTTACGGTGACCACCAAGGGAATGAACTCACCTCAAGATCTACCATTTTTAAGCAAAGATCAATATTGGCTTTTCCAAGCCCTACAACTAAGGGTATTACACTCTCAGAAGAGAGAAAATATGTCTTTCAATTCTTCATCATTCAAAATCTGCAAGAAATGAGCTAAAATGACCTATTTATAGTGTATTACAAAATAAGACAAAAAGACCACTTTGCCCTTAGTGATAGGTGCAGCCATGGTGTGTAAATACACCATGTGTAATGTCCAAAATGCCCTTAATTAATGTCCAAAATTGTGAGTCCTCAATCTTAAATGCTCCAAGCAATCTTCCACACGCGATATTGCCTTAAGTTATGCTCAAAACGGGTCCTCCATGCATGTTCTTGTATTCTCGAGGTGACCAAGTCTTGATCCTCTATATGTTGGCCTCCAAAGATGTCATCAAACGATAAGATGACCATTTGTCCCGTATCAACTCCCAAAACCGTGGGATCAAGATCACCAATATGGCTTGAAAATGCCCCATTCGTGTTATTTCACTCGATTGACCACCCAAAAGGCCTCGAATAAATAAATGGACCATACTGGGACTATCCCCAACCTCCCTGGCATGCCCCGATCGATTTTTGGACCACAACACCCCCGAACCCCAGGACCACCCCCAAAACCGTGGGCTATAGCACACCGATTTTGCCCGAAAAAGCCCTTTCGCACTGTTTCGCCCGTTTAACCATCCAAATGGCATCGAAATAAATGGACCATACTGGGATGATCCCCAACCTCCCTAACAAGCCCCAATCAATTTTTGGGACACGACACCCCCGAACCCACGGCCCAACCCCAAAATCGTGGGCTATAGCACATCGATTTATCCCAAAAATGCCCCGCTTCTCCCATTTGACCACCCAAATGACCTCAAAAAACAAAACGGACCACACTGAAATGATTCCAAACCTCCCTGGCATGCCTCGGTCAATTTTTTTCCCATGGTACCCTCAGACCCCGGGCCCACCCCCGAAACCGTCGGCTATAGCACACCGATTTGGATTGAAAATGCCCCGTTCACACCGGTTTGCCCATTTAACCACCCAAATGGCCTCGAATAAATGAACGGACCATACTGGGATGTTCCTCAACCCCCCTGCCATGCCCCGGTCGAGTTTTGTCCCACGGCACGCCAGGACCCCATGCCCACCACCCAAACCGTGGGCTATAGCACATTGATTTGTCCAGAAAATGCCTCATTCGCGCCATTTTTCTCGTTTGACCACCGAAATGGTCTTGAATAAATAATAAGATCACACTAGGACGATCCCCAACCTCGTTAGCACATCTCGGTTGATTTTTGGCCCACGACACCCCCGGACCCCAGTTCCACCCTAAAAACTATGGGCTAGCACACCGATTTGGCCCAAAAATGCCCCATTAGCACCGTTTTGCCTGTTTGACCACCCTAATAGCCTCGAATAAATAAACGGACCACACTGGGATGATCCTCAACCTCCCTGGCATGCCCTGATCAATTTTTGGCTCATAGCACCCCGGACCCCGGGTCCACCCCCCAAACCGTGGGATATAGCTCACCAATTTGGCATGAAAAATGCCCTGTTCATGCCGTTTTGCCAGTTTGACCACCCAAATGGCCTCGAAAAAATAAACAGGCCATATTGGGATGATTCCCAACCTCTCTGGAGCGCCCCTAGAGATTTTCGGCCCACGGCACCCCTGGACCGCAGGCTCACCCCCGAAACCATGAACTATAACACACCAATTTGGCCCAAAAATGCCTTGTTCACGCCGTTTTGCCCATTTGACCACCTAAATGGCCTCGAATAAATGAACCATACTGGGACGATCCCCAACTTCCCTGGAACGCCTTGGTCAATTTTCAGCCCACGGCACCCTCGGACCCCAGGCCCATCCCCAAAACTGTGTGTTATAGAACACCGAATTGACTCGAAAATATCCCATTCATGCTGTTTCGCTAGTTTGACCACCCAAATGGAATCAAACAAAAAATGGAACACACTGGAATGATCCCCAACCTCATCGGCATGCCCCGATCAATTTTTGGCCCACGGCACCCCCGAACCACGGGCCCACCCTTAAAATCATGGGCTAAAGCACACCAATTTGGCCTGAAAATGCCCCATTCACGTCGTTTCGCCCATTTGTCCACCCAAATAGCCTTGAATAAATAAACAGACCACACTGGGATGATTCCCAAACTCCCTAACATGCCCCGATCGATTTACAGCCCACGGCACCCCTGGACCCCGGGTTCACCCCATAAACCGTAGGCTATAGCACACCGATTTGGCTCGAAAATGCCCCGTTCGCGCTGTTTTGACCGTTTGACCACCCAAATGGCCTCGAATAAATAAATGAACCACACTGGGATGATCCCCAACCTCCCTGGCATGCCCCGATTAATTTTGGCCCAAGGCACCCCCAGACCCAGGGCCCACCCCTAAAATCGTAGGCTATAGCGCACCGACTTAGCCCAAAAATGCCCCGTTTGCGCTGTTTTGCCCATTTTACCACCCAAATTGCCTCGAATAAATAATCGGACCACACTGGGATGATCCAAACCTCCCTAGCATACCCCGGTCAATTTTTGACCTACGGTACCCCCGGATCCCGTGCCAACCCCCAAAACCGTGGGCTATAGCACACCAATTTAGCATGAAAAAGCCATGTTCGCTCTGTTTTGCCTGTTTGACCACATAAATGGCCTCGAATAAATAAACTAACCAGACTGGGATGATCCCCAACTTCCCTGGCATACCCCGATCAATATTCGTCCCACGACACCCCCATACCCTGAGCCCACCCCTAAAATCGTGGGCTATAGCACATTGATTTGGCCTAAAAATGCCCCGTCTGGGCCGTTTCCCCGTTTGACCACCCAAATGGCCTCAAAGAAAGAAATGGACCACACTGGGATAATCCCCAACATCCCTGACACGCCTCGGTCAATTTTTGCCTACGGCACCTCCGAACCCCGGTCCCACCCCTGAAATCGTGTGTTGTAGCACATTAAATTGGTATAAAAAAGTCCCCGTTTGCACCGTTTTGCAAGTTTAACAACCCAAATGACCTCGAATAAAAAAATGGATCATACTAGGACGATCCCCAACCTCCCTGGCATGCCCTGATCTATTTTTGACCCACAGTACCCTAAAAATTGGGGGCTATAGCACACCGATTTTGCCCAAAAATGCCCCATTCGCGTCGATTTGCCCATTTGACCACCCAAATGGCCTCGAATAAATAAACGGACCACACTGCGATGATCCCCAACCTCCCTAGCACGCCCCGATCGATATTTGATCCACGGAACCCCAGACCCAGGGCCCATCCCCAAAATCGTGGGCTACAGCACAACGATTTAGATCGAAAACATCCCATTCGAGAAGTTTTGCCCGTTTGACCACCCAAATGGCCTCGAATAAATAAACAGACCACACTAGGACGATCCCCAACCTTCCTGGCATACCCCAGTCGATTTTTGATCCACGGTACTCTTGGAACCAGGGCCTACCCCCAAAATTGTAGGCTATGGCACACCAATATAGCCCAAAAATGCGTTGTTCGCGCTATTTTGGACGTTTGACCACCCAAATTGCCTCGAATAAATAAACGGACCACACTGGAATGATCCCCAACCTCCCTGGCATAGCCCGATCGATTTTAGGCCAATGGCACACCCGGACCCCGGGGCAACCCCCAAAACCGTGGGCTATAGCACACCGATTTTTCCCAAAAATGCCCCGATTACGTTGTTTCGCCCGTTTGGCCACCCAAATGGACACAAAAATTAAACAGACCATACTAGGATGATCCCCAACCTCGCTGACATGCCCCGATCGATTTTTGACCCACAGCACACCCGAATCCTAGGCCCACCCCCAAAACCGTCGATTATAGCACACTGATTTAGCCTAAAAATGCCTCGTTCATGTCGTTTTGCCCGTTTGTCAACCCAAATGGCCACAAAAAATTAAAAGGACCACACTAGGATGATCCCCAACCACCCTGGCTTGCCACAGTCAAATTTTATCCTACAGCAGACCTGGAACCCAGGCCCACCCCCAAAATTATGGGATATAGCACACCAATTTGGCCCGAAAATGCCCTGTTCGCGCTGTTTCTCCAATTTATCCATACAAATGGCTAAGAAAAATTAAACGGACCACACTGGGACGATCCTCAAGCTCCCTATCATGCCCCTATTGATTTTTGGCCCACAGAACTCCCGGACCCCGAGCCCACCCCCAAAACCGTAGGCTATAGCACATCGATTTTTCCCTAAAATACTCCGTTCGTGCTGTTTCACCCATTTGTCCACCCAAGTGGCCACGAAAAATTTAACAGACCACACTGGGATGATCCCCAACTTCCCCGGCATGCCCTGGTCAATTTTTGGCCCACATCATGCTCGGACCTTAGGCCCACCTCCAAAACCGTGGGCTATAGCACATAGATTTGGCTCAAAAATGCCACGTACGCGCTGTTTTGCCCGTTTATCCACCCAAATGGCCACAAAAAATTAAACATACTACACTTTGTTTATCACCAACCGCCCTAGCATGCCTTGGTCGATTTTTGGCCCATATCACACCCGAAACCTAAGCCCACCCTCAAAACCGTGGGCTATAGAACACCAATTTAGGCCAAAAATGACTCGTACGCGCCGTTTCACCCGTTTGTCCACAAAAATGGCCATGAAAAAATAAACGGACCACACTGGGATGATCCAAACCTCCCTGGCATGCCCTGGTCAATTTTTGACCCACAACACTCCCAGACCCCAGGCCCACCCCCGAAACTGTGGGCTATAGCACACCAATTTAGCCCAATTTTTTTTTGTTAGCGTCGTTTCATCGGTTTGTCCACCCAAATGGCCATCAAGAATTAAACGGACCACTATGAGACGATCCCCAACCTCCCTAGCACACGCCGATCGATTTTTGTCCCACAACACACTCTGGACCCCGGGCCCACCCTCGAAACCTTGGGCTATAGCACATCGATTTAGCCTGAAATTGCCCCGTTCGCATTGTTTTGCTTGTTGGACCACCCAAATGGCCTCGAATAAATAAAAAGACCACACTGGGATGATCCCCAACCTCCCTGGCGTACCTCGGTTGATTTTTGTCCCACGACACGCCCAAACCCCGGGCCACCCCCAAAATCATGGGCTATAGCACACCGATTTGGCTTGAAAATACTCTGCTCACGCCGTTTCTCCCTTTTGTCCACCTAAATGGCCATGAAAAATTAAACGGACCACACTGGAACGATCCCCAACCTCCCTGGCATACCCTGGTCAATTTTTGGCCCACAGCATTCCCGAAACTCGGGCCCACCTCCAAAACCGTGGGCTATAGCACACCAATTTGGACTGAAAATGCCCCATTTGCGCCGTTTCTCCTATTTGTCCACCCAAATGGCCACAAAAAATTAAGAGGACCACACTAGAACGATCCCTAACTTCCTTGGCACGCCCCGGTCAATTTTCAGCCCACAGCACACCCGAACCTCGGGTCCACCCCTAAAATCGTGGGCTATTGCACATCGATTTGGCCTTAAAATGCCCCGTTCACGCGGTTTCGCCCGTTTGTCCGCCCAAATGGCCCTAAAAAACTAAACGGAGTGCCCTGGTACGATCTTCAACCTCCCTGGCATGCCCCAATTGATTTTTGGCACACAGCACTCCCGGACCCCGAGCCCACCATAAAACCGTGGACTATAGCACACCAATTTAGCTTGAAAATCCCCCATTCGTTCCGTTTCGCCCGTTTTTCCACCCAAATGGCCACAAAAAATTAAACGGACCACATTGGGATAATTCCCAACCTCTCTGACACGCCCTGTTCTATTTTTGGAACACAGCACGCCTAGGCCCACCCCCTAAACCGTGGGCTAGTGCACACCAATTTGGCTCGAAAATGCCCTGTTCACGCTGTTTTGCCTATTTGTCCACCCAAATGGCCACGAAAAATTAAATGGACCATACTGGGATAATCCCCAATCTCCCTGGCACGCCTCGATCAATTTTTGGCCCACAGCACGCCCGGATCCCAATTCCACCCCCAAAACCATGGGCTATAGCACACCAATTTGGCCCAAAATGCCCCGTTCATGCCGTTTTGCTTGTTTGTCCACCCAAATAGTCGAAAAAAATTAAACGGACCATACTGGGATAATCCCCAACCTCTCTGGCATGCCCCGATCGATTTTTCACCCACAACACTTCCGAACGCTGGGTCCACCTTAAACTGTGGGCTATAACACACCAATTTGGCTTGAAAATGCCCCGTTCGCGCCGTTTTGCCCGTTTGACCACAAAAATGGCCTCAAATAAATAAACGGACCACACTGGGTGATCCCCAACCTCCCTGACATGCCTCGGTCGATTTTCGTCCTATGGCACCCCCGGACCCTAGGCCAACACCCAAAACCGTGGGATATAGCACACTGAGTTAGCCTAAAAATTCCCCGATCACGCCGTTTCACCTGTTTGACAACCCAAATGGCCTAAAATAAATAAACGGACCACACTGGAATGATCTACAACCTCCCTAATACGCCTCAGTCAATATTTGTCCTACGATATCCCCGTACCCCAGGCCCACCCCCGAAACCATAAGCTGTAGCTCACCGAATTAACCCGTAAATATCCCGTACGCACCGTTTCACCCGCTTGACTACCCAAATGGCCTTGAGTAAAAAAGGTACCACACATGGATGATACACAACCTCCCTGGCATGTCCCGATCGACTTTCGACCCATGGCACCCCTGAACCCTGGGCCCACCCCCGAAATTGTAGGCTATAGCACACCAATTTATCCCAAAAATGCCCTATTTCTGCCGTTTCGCCCGTTTGACTACCAACATGGCCTCGAATAATTAAATGGACCACACCGATATAATCCCCAACCTCCCTGTCACGCCCCGGTCAATTTTCGGCCCATGGTAACCACAGACCCCAGGCCCACCCCCGAAACCATGGGCTATAACACACAGATTTGGCCCAAAAATGTCCTGTTTGGGCTGTTTTGCCCGTTTGAACACACAAATAGCCTCAATAAATAAATGAACCATACTGGAATAATCTCAAACCTCCCTGGCATGCCCTTGTCAATTATCGTCCCACGGTACCCCCAAACCTCGGGCCCAACCCCAAAACCGTTGGCTATAGCACACCGATTTAGCCCTAAAAAGCCCCATTCACGCCGTTTAGTCCGTTTGACCACCCAAATTGCCTTGAATAAATAAACGGACCACACTAGGATGATCCCCAACCTCTCTGTCATACCCTGATCAATTTTTGGCCCACAACACCCTCGAACTCCGGGCCTACCCCCGAAACCGTGGACTATAGCACATCGATTTAGACCAAAATTGCCTCATTCGCGCCGTTTCGCCCATTTGACCACCCAAATGGCCTTGAATAAATAAATGTACCATACTGGAATGATCCCCAAACACCCTGACGTTCCCTGATCAATTTTTGGCCCACGGCACGCATGGACGTCGGGCTCACCCCCACAACTGTGGGCTATATCACACCAATTAGGCCTGAAAATTCCCCGTTCATGCCATTTTGCCCATTTGACACCCCAACTGACGTCCCTTTTATGTCGTTTGCTTGTTTGACCACCCAAATGGCCTCGTATAAAAAACGGTCCACTCGGGGACGATCCCCAACCTCCCTGGCATGCCTCAATCAATTTTCGGCCCAAGGCACCCTCGAACCCCGGGACCATCCCCAAAACTGTGAGCTATAACATACTGATTTAGCCTAAAAATGCACCGTTCATGTCGTTTCACCCATTTGACCACACAAATGGCCTCAAATAAATATACGGATCACACTGGAACGATCCTCAACCTCCCTGGCATGCCCCGATCGATTTTTGGCCCACGACACCCCCAGACACTGAGCCCACCCTAGAAATCATGGGCTATAGCATACCGATTTGGCTCAAAAATGCCCCGTTTGCACTACTTTGCTCGTTTGACCACCTAAATAGCCTCAAATAAATAAACAGACCACACTGGGACGATCCCCAACCTTCCTTGCACGCCTCAATCAATTTTTGGCCCGCGGCACCCTCGGACCCTGGGTCCACCCCCAAAACCGTGGGCTATAGCATATAGATTTAGGTCAAAAATGCCCCATTCGCGCCGTTTTACCCGTTTGACCACCCAAATTGCCTCGAATAAATAAACAAACCACATTGAATGATCCCCAACCTCCCTGATTGCCTCGGTTGATTTTTTACACATGGTACCCCCATACCCCTGGCCCACCCCCAAAACCGTGGGATATAACACACCGATTTGGCCCGAAGATACCCCATTTGTATTATTTCTCCTGTTTGACCACCCAAATAGCCTCGAATAAATAAATGGACCATACTGGGATGATCGCCAACCTCCCTAGCACGCACTAATCAATTTTTAGCCCACGGCACCCTCGAACCCTAAGTCCACCCTCAAAACCGTAGGCTATAGCACATCAATTTTTCCCGAAAATGCACCATTCGTGTTGTTTAGCTTGTTTGACCACCCAAATGGCCTCGAATAAATAAACGGACTACACTGGGATGATACCCAACCTCTCTAGCATGCCCCAGTTAATTTTTGGCCCACGGCTTCACAAGACCCAGGGCCCACCCCTAAAACCGTGGGTTATAGCCCACCAATTTGACTCAAAAATATCCCGTTTGCGTCGTTACATCTGTTTGACCACCCAAATAGCCTCAAATAAATAAATGGAGTACAGTGGGATGATTCCCAACCTCGCTGGCCCGCCCCGGTCAATTTTGGCCTACGACATCCCCGGACCCCGAGCCCACTCCCGAAATTATGGGCTATAGCACACCGATTTGGCCTGAAAATGCCCCATTTGCACTGTTTCACCCGTTTGACCACCCTAATGGCCTCAAATAAATTAACAGACCACATTGGGATGATCCCCAACATCCTTGGCTCAACCCGATCAATTTTTGCCCCACGACACCACAGGACCTCGGGCCCACCCCCAAAATCATGCGCTATAGCACACCAATTTTGTCCAAAAATGCCCCGTTCATGCCGTTTCACCCGTTTGACCTCTCAAATGTCCTCGAATCAATAAACACACCACACTAGGATGAAACCCAACCTCCCTAGCACGCGCCGGTCAATTTTGCCCGTTTGATTACCCAAATGGCCTCGAATAAATAAATGGACCATACTAGGACAATCCCCAACCTCCCTGGCATGCCCCGATCAATTTTCAGCCCACGGACCTGTCGTACCCCGGGGCCACCCCCAAAATCATGGCCTTTAGCACACCAATTTGGCTCGAAAATACCCCGATCGCATTGTTTCGCATGTTTGACCACCAAAATAGCCTTGAATAAATAAATGAACCACACTAGAATGATCCCCACCCTCCCTGGCATGCCCCAGTCGATTTTCAGCCTACGGCACCCCCGAACCCCGGGCTTACCCCCAAAATCATGAGCTATAGCACAATGACTTGACCTAAAAATACTCTGTTTATGTCGTTTCGCCTGATTAACCACCCAAATAGCCTCGAATAAATAAACAAACCACATTGGTATGATACCCAACTTCTTTTTGCATGCCCCGGTCAATTTTCGGCGCCATCCCCCAAAACTGGGGTCTATAGCACACCAATTTGACCTAAAAATGCCCCGTTCGCGCCGTTTCACCTGTTTGACCACCCAAATGGCCTCGGCTACATATGCAGACCATACTGGGAAGATCACTAACCTCCCTGGAATGGGACAGTCGATTTTTGTCCCATCACATCCCCGCACCCCGGGTCCACCCCTAAAACCGTGGGATATAGATCACTAATATATCTTGAAAATGCCTCATTCGTGCCGTTTTGCCCTTTTGACAACCCAAAAGGGATCGAATAAATAAACGGACCGCACAGGGATGATGTCCAACCTCCTTGGCATGCCCCGATCAATTTTCAAACCACGACACCCCAGGACCCCAGGACCACTCCCAAAACTGTAGGCTATAGCACACCGATTTTGCCTGAAAAAGCCCCATTCGCTCCGTTTCACCCGTTTAACCACCCAAATGGCCTTGAATAAATAAACGGACCACACTGGGATGATCCCCAACTTCCCTGACATGCCCCAATTGATTTTTAGGCCATGATACCCCCGAACCCCGAGCCCAACCCCAAAACCGTGGGCTATAGCACATCGATTTATCCCGAAAATGCCCCGTTTTGTCCGTTTGGCCACGTAAACCTCGAATAAATTAATGGACCATACTGGGATGATCCCTAACCTCCCTGGCATGCCTTGGTCGATTTTTGGCCCACGCCACCCTCGAACCCCGGGCCCACCCCCAAAACCGTCAGCTATAGCACACCATTTGGCTTTAAAATGCCCCATTCGCACCATTTTGCCTGTTTGACCACCCAAATGGTCTCGAATAAATGAACGGACCAAACTGGGATGATCCCCAACCTCCCTGGCATGCCTTGGTCAATTTTCGTCCCAGGGCACCCCAGGATCCAGGGCCTACCCCCGAAACCGTAGGCTATAGCACACCGATTTGGTCCAAAAATTCCCCGTTCGTGCCGTTTTTCCCGTTTGACCACCAAAATGGCCTCGAATAAATAATTGGATCACACTAGGATGATCCCCAACCTCGCTGGGACACCCCAGTCGATTTTTGGCTAACGGCACTCTCGGACATCGAGCCCTCCCCCAAAACCGTGGGCTAGCACACCGATTTGGCCCGAAAATGCCCTATTAGCGTCGTTTCGACCGTTTGACCAACCTAATAGCCTCGAATAAATAAACAAACTAGACTGGGATGATCCCCAATCTACCTGGCATACCCCGATCAATTTTTGGCTCATTGCACCCCCGGATCCCAAGCCCGCCCACCCTCAAAACTGTGGGCTATAGCACATCGATTTGGCATGAAAAATGCCCCACTAGCGCCGTTTTGCCCGTTTGACCACCCAAATGTCCTCAAAAAAATACACAGACCATACTGGGATGATTCCCAACCTCCCTCGCACGCCCCGGTCGATATTCGGCCCACGGCATCCCCGGACCACGGGCTCACCCCTGAAACTATGGACTATAGCACACCAATTTGGCCAGAAAATGCCCCGTTCATGCCGTTTCACCCGTTTGACAACCTAAATGGCCTCGAATAAACGGATGATACTAGGATGATCCCCAACTTCCCTAGCACACCGCGGTCAATATTCGGCCCACAGCACCTCCAAACCCGGGACCACCCCCAAAATCGTGTGTTGTAGCACACTGAATTGACTCGAAAATATCTCGTTCGTGCTATTTCTCTAGTTTGACCACCCAAATAGCCTCGAACAAAAAAGGAACACACTGGGATGATCCCTAACCTCCTTGGCATACCTCGATCTATTTTTTACCCACGACACCCCCCGAACCCCGAGCCCACCCCCAAAACCATGGGCTAAAGCACACCGATTTGGCCCGAAAATGCCTTATTCACGTCGTATTTTGCCCATTTGTCCACCCAAATAGCCTCGAATAAATAAACGGACCACAATAGGACGATCCCCAAACTCCCTGGCATGCCCCGGTCGATTTTCAGCCTACGGTACCCTCGAACCCCAGGCTCACCCCCAAAACCGTAAGCTATAGCACATCGATTTAGACCCAAAGTGCCCCGTTCGTACAGTTTCGCCCATTTGACCACCCTAATGGTCTGGAATAAATAAACGGACCACGCTGGGACGATCCCCAAACTCCCTGGCATGCCCCGATTGATTTTTATCCCACGGAACCCCCAGACCCCGAGTTCAGCCCATAAACTGTAGGCTATAGCACACCGATTTGGCCCAAAAATGCCCCATTCATGCCGTTTTACCCGTTTGAACACCCAAATAGTCTCGAATAAATAAACATACCATGTTGGGATAATCCCAAACCTCCCTAGCATGCCCCGATCAATTTTTGACCCACGGTACCCCCGAAGCTCGGGCCAACCCCCAAAACCGTGGGCTATAGCACACCGATTTAGCCTAAAAATGCCTAGTTCGCTCCGTTTTGCCCGTTTGACCACCCAAATAGCGTCGAATAAATAAACTGACCACAGTGGGATGATCCCCAACTTTTCAGGCATACCCAATCAATTTTCGGCCCACGGCACCCTTGTACCCTGGGCCCACCCCTAAAGCTGTGGGCTATAGCACACTGATTTGGCCCAAAAATTCCCCGTCCACGCCGTTTCCCCATTTGAAAACCCAAATAGCCTCGAATAAATAAATGGACCACACTGGGACGATCTCCAACCTCCCTGACACGCCCCGGTCAATTTTTGCCTATGACACCTCTGGACCCCGGGCCCACTCCTGAAATCATGTGCAGACTGCACATTGAATTGGCCTAAAAATGTCCTGTTCACTCTGTTTTGAAAGTTTAACAACCCAAATGGCTTCGAATAAAAAATTAAAACATACTGGGACGATCCCCAACCTCCCTGGCATGCCAAGGTCGATTTTTGGCCTAATGCACCCCCAAAATCATGGGCTAAAGAACATCAATTTTGCCCAAAATTGCCCCATTCGCATTGATTTGCCCATTTGACCACCCAAATGGCCTCGAATAAATAGACGAGCCACACTGGGATGATCCCAAACCTCCCTAGCATGCCCCGGTTGATTTTCGACCCACAGAACACCAGACACAGGGCCCACCCCCTAAACCATGGGATATAGCACAACGATTTAGTCTGAAAACATCCCTTTCGGGACGTTTCACCCATTTGACCACCCAAAATGGCCTCGAATAAATAAATGGACCACACTGGGACGATACCCAACCTACTTGGCATGTCCTGGTCAATTTTTGGTCCACGGTACCCCAGGACCCCGGTCCCATCCCCAAAACCATGGGCTATAGCACACCGAGTTTGCCCAAAAATGCCCCAATCGTGCCGTTTCTCCCGTTTGCCACCCAAATGGCCACAAAAATTAAACGGAACATACTGGGATAATCCCCAACCTCCCTGACACATCCCGGCCAATTTTTGACCCACATAATGCTCGGACCACGGATCCATCCCCAAAACCGTGGGCTATAGCACACCGATTTAGCCCAAAAATGCCTCGTCCGCATCGTTTCTCCCGTTTGTCCACCCAAATGGCCACAAAAAATTAAACGGACCATACTGGGATGATAACCAACCTCCCTAGGATGACCTGATCAATTTTTAGCCCACATCACGCCCGATACCACTCCCAAAACCATGGGCTATAGCACACCAATTTGGCCCAAAAATTCTTCATACGTGTCATTTCACCCGTTTATCCCTAAAAATGGCCATGAAAAATTAAAAGGATCACACTGGGATGATCCCCAACCTCCCTGACATGCCCTGGTCGATTTTGGACCCACAGCACGCCCGAACCTCAGGCCCACCCCTAAACTGTGGACCATACCACACCGATTTGGATCGAAAATGCCCCGTTCGCGTCGTTTTGCCATTTTGTACATCCAAATAGCTACGAAAAGTTAAACGGATGATACTAGGATGATCCCCGACCTCCCTGGCAAGCCTCAATCAATTTTCATCCCATATCACGCTTGGACCCCTGGGCCACCCCCAAAACCGTAGGCTATAGCACACCGATTTTCCCCAAAAATGCCCCATTCATGCTGTTTCACCCATTTCTCCTCCCAAATGGCCACAAAAAATTCAACGGATCACACTGGGATGATCACCAATATCCCTGCCACGCCCTGGTCAATTTTTAGCCCACAAGTCGCTCGAACCCTGGGCCCACCCCCAAAACCGTTGGCTATATCATATCAATTTTGCCCAAAAAGGCCCTGTTCACGCTGTTTCACCCATTTGACCACCCAAATAGCCACTAAAAATTAAAAAAACCATACTAGGATATTCACCAACCTCTCTAGCATGCCTCGGTCAATTTTTGGCCCACCGCACGCCCGGACCCTAGGCCCACTCCTGAAACCGTGGGCTATAGCACACCGATTTAGCCCAAAAATGCCCCGTTCTCATCGTTTCGCCCATTTTTCCACCCAAATAGCCACAAAAAATTAAACGGACCATACAGAAACAATCCCCAAACTCCCTGGCACACCCCGGTCGATTTTTGGCCCACAGCATACCCGAACCCTAGGCCCACCCCTAAAACCGTTGGCTATGTATATCGATTTGGCCTGAAAATGCCCTATTCACGCCGTTTTGCCCGTTTGTCCACCCAATTGGCCATGACAAATTAAACGAACTATACTGGGACGATCTCCAACCTTCCTGGCATGCCCCGGTAGATTTTTGGCCCACATCACGCTCGAACCCTTGTCCCTCCCCCAAAACCATGGGCTATAGCACACTGATTTGGCAAGAAAATGCCCCATTCGCATCAATTCGCTCGTTTGTCTACCTAAATGGCCACAAAAAATTAAACGGACCACTCTGGGATGATCCCCAATCTCCATGGCATGGTCCGATCAATTTACAGCCTACAGCATACCCGTACCCTGTTCCCACCCCTGATACCATGGGCTATAGCACATCGATTTGGCCCGAACACCCCCGTTCGCGCTGTTTTGCCCGTTTGTCCACCTAAATGACCACGAAAATTTAAAAGGACAATATCGGGATGATCCTAACCTCCCTGGCATGCCTCGTTCAATTTTTGACCCACAAAATGCTCAAACGCTGGGCCCACCCCCAAAACCATGTGCTATAAAACATCGATTTGGCCCGAAAATGCCCCATTCGTGTCGTTTTGCCCTTTTATCCACCCAAATGGCCACTAAAAATTAAATGGACCACACTGGGATGATACCCAACCTCCCTGGCATGTCCCAATTGATTTAGGACCCACAGCACGCTCGGACCCCGTGCCCACCCCTAACATCGTGGGCTATAGCACACCAATTTGGCACGAAAATGCCCCGTTTGCATCGTTTTGCCCGTTTGTCGACCCAAATGGACATAAAAAATTAAACGGACCATACTAGATTAATCCCCAACGTCCTTGGCATGGACCGGTCAATTTTAGGCCCACAGCATGCCCAAACCCCAAGACCACCCCCAAAATCGTGGGCTATAGCACACCGATTTGGCCCGAAAATGCCCCGTTCGCTCTGTTTCACCAAAATGTCCACCCAAATGGCCATGAAATATTAAACGAACCACACTGGGAAAATCCCCAACCTCATTTTCATGCCCCAATCGATTTTTGGCCCACAGCACACCCGCACCCCGAGCCCACCCCCGAAACCGTGGGCAATAACACATCAATTTGGCCCAAAAATTCCCCGTTCACTCTGTTTCCCTCATTTGTCCACCCAAATGGTCATGAAAAATTTAATGGACCATACTGGGATGATACCCAACCTCCCTGGCAAGTCTCGATCGATTTTTAGCCTAGAGTATGCCCGTATCCCGGGCCCACCCTCGAAACCGTGGGATATAGCTCATAGATTTGGCCCGAAAATGTCTCATTCGCGTCGTTTTGCCTGTTTGTCCACCCAACCAGACACGAAAAATTAAACGAACCATACTAGGACGATCCCCAACCTCCCTGGCACACCTCAGTCAATTTTTGGCTCATAGCATGCCTGGGCCAACCCCGTAAATTGTGGGTTTAGAACACCGATTTGGCCCGAAAATGCCCGGTTTGTGCTGTTTCGCCTGTTTGTACATCCAAATGGCCACAAAAATTTAAACGGACCACACTGGGATGATCCCCAACCTCCCTGGCATGCCCCAATCTATTTTTAGTCTGTAACACGCCCGAATCTCGGGCCCACCCCCAAAAATATGGGCTATAGCACACTAATTTGGACTGAAAATGCCCCATTAACATCCTTTCGTCCGTTTGTCCACACAAATGACCATGAAAAATTAAACGGACCATACTGGGATGATCCTCAATCTCCCTAGCATGCCTCGATCGAATTTTGGTCCATAGCACGCCCTGAGCTTGGGTCCACCCCCAAAATCGTGGGCTATAGCACACCGATTTGGCCCGCAATTCCCCCATTCGTGTCGTATCACACGTTTGTTCATGGAAACCACCACAAAAAAATTAAAACGACCACACATGGATGATCCCTAACCTCCCTGGCATGCCCTAGTTAATTTTTGGCCAATAGCACGCTCGTACCTCGGGCCCACCCCTGAAACCGTGGGCTATAGCACACCGATTTAGACCGAATAGGCCCCATTCGGGCCGTTTTTCCCGTTTGTACACCCAAATGGCCACGAAAAATTAAACTAACCAAAATAGGACGATCCCTAACCTCCCTGGCACGCCTTGATCAATTTTTGTCCCATAGCACGCCCGAACCCCAGGCCCACCCCTAAAACCGTGGGCTATAGCACACTGATTTAGCCTGAAAATGCCCCGTTCACGTCGTTTTGCCCGTTTGACCAATGAAATGGCCATAAAAAATTAAACGGACCACATTGGGATGATCCCCAACCTCCTTGGCACACCTGAATCAATTTTTGGTCCACAGCACGCTCGAACCCTGGGCCCACCACTCAACCCTTAGACTATACCACACCGAATTATCCCGAAAATACCCCGTTCACACCATTTTTCCCGTTTGTCCACCCAAATAGCCAGGAAAATTAAACGGAACACACTGGGATGATCCCCAACCTCCATGGCATGACCCGACTAATTTTTTACCTATAACTGGCCCGAAACCCTAGCCTACCCAAGAAACCGAGGTCTATATCACACCGATTTGGGCTGAAAATGCCCCGTTTGCACTGTTTCGCACGTTTGTCCATTAAATAGCCACGAAAAATTAAACAGACCACGCTGGGATGATCCCAAACCTCCCTAGTATGCCCCGATTGATTTTTGGACCACAGCACGCCCGAACCCCGGGCCCACCCCAGAAACTATGGGCTATAGCACACCGATTTGGCCCTAATAGGCTCCGTTCGCACCGTTTCTCCCGTTTCTCCACCCAAATGACCATAAAAAATTAAACGAACCACACTGGGATGATCCCCAACCTCCCTGGCATGCCCCGACTGAATTTTGGCCTATAGCACACTCGGACCTCGGGCCCACCCTCAAAACCGTGGGCTATAGCAACCGATTTGGCCCAAAAATTCCCTGTTCATGCCCTTTCACCCATTTGTCCACCCAAATGGCCATGAAAAATTAAACAGACCACACTGGGATGATTCCCAACCTCCCTGGAATGCCCTGATCAATTTTTGGCCCACAGCATGCCCGAAACCTGGGATCACCCCCGAAACCCCAGGCTATAGCACACCGATTTGGCCCGAAGATGCCCCGTTCACGTCGTTTCGCCCGTTTATCCACCCAAATGGCCACAAAAAATTAAACGGACCGTATTGGGACAATTTCTAACCTCCCTGGCATGCCCCGTTTGATTTTTGGCCCAAAGCACCCCAAACCCCGGGCCCACCCCCGATATCGTGGGCAATAGAACATCGATTTGGCCTAAAAAAGCCCCGTTTGCGCTATTTCTCCTGTTTGTCTACTCAAATGGCCACGAAATATCAAACGTGTCATACTAGAACGATCCCTAACCTCCTTAGCATGCCCCGATCAATTTTCAGCCCACAGTACGCTAGGACCCCAGACCCACCCTTAAAACCGTGGGCTATAGCACTCCTATTTGGACCAAAAATTCCCCGTTTGAGCAGATTTGCCCGTTTGTCTATCCAAATGGCCACAAAATATTAAACGACCATATTAGAACTATCCCCAACCTACCTTGCATGCCCCAGTCGGTTTTTGGCCCGCAGCTCGCCCAGACCCCGGCCCACCCCCAAAACCATAGGCTATAGCACACCGATTTGGCTGAAAATGCCCCGTTTGCACCATTTCGCTAGTTTGACCACCTAAATGGCCTCGAATAAATAATCATACCACACTGAGACGATCCCTAACCTCCCTACAATGCCTCGATCGATTTTTGACCCACTACACGCCCGAACCCTGAGCCCACCCCTAAAACCGTTAGATATAGGACACCGATTTGGCTCAAAAATGTCCCGCTCACTTTGTTTCGCCCGTTTGTCCACCCAAATGGCCATGAAAAATTAAACAGACTATACTGGGACGATCCTTAACCTCTTTGGCACACCCTTGTCGATTTTTGGACCACAACACTCCCGAACCTCGGGGCCACCCCCAAAACCGTGGGCTATAGCACACACGTATTGGCCGACAATTTCCTCGTTCGTGTTGTATCGCACGTTTGTCCATGGAAATGGCCACAAAAAATTAAAAGGACCACACTTGGACGATCCCCAACTTCCCTGGCACGCCCTGGTCGATTATTAGCACACAGCACGCCCGAATCCTGGGCCTTCCCCCAAAACCGTGGGATATAGCACACCGATTTTGCCCGAAAATGCCCCATTTGAGCCGTTTCCCCCGTTTGTCCACCTAAATGGCCACAAAAAATTAAACGGACGACACTGGGACAATCCTAACCTCCCTGGCATGCCCCATCAATTTTTTATGCACAGCACTCCCGGGCCCACTCCCAAAACCATGGGCTATAGCACATAGATTTGGCCAGAAAATGCCTGGTTCGCGCCATTTCGCCCGTTTGTCCACCCAAATGGCCACGAAAAATTAAACAGACCACACTGGGACTAGCACCAACCTCCCTGGCATGCCCCGGTCAATTTTTGGCCCACAGTACACCCGGACCCACCCTCAAAACCTTGGGCTATAGCACACTGATTTGGTACAAAAATTCCCTGTTCGCATTGTTTCACTCGTTTGTCCACCCAAATGGCAACAAAAAATTAAACGGACCATACTAGGATGATCCCCAATCTCCTTGGCATGCCCCAATCGATTTTTGACCCCCATCATGCCCGGACCCCGGGTCCTCCCCTGAAACTGTGGGTTATAGCACACCGATTTGGCCAAAAAATAATTCATTCACGCCGTTTCGCCGGTTTGTCCGCTCAAATAGCAAAAAATAAATAAATGGACCATACTGGGACATTCCCCAACCTCCCTGGCATGCCCCAATCGATTTTTGGCCTACATTAGTCCCAAACCCTGGCCCACCTCGAAATTGTAGGCTATAGCACACTTATTTTGCCCGGAAATGCCCCGTTCGCTCTGTTTCGCCCGTTTGTCTACCCAAATGGCTACAAAAAATTAAAAGAACCATACTGCGATGATCCACAACCTCCCTGGCATTCCCCGATCGATTTTTGGCCCACAGCACGCCCGAACCCCGTGCCCACCCCTAAAATAGTGGCTATAGCACACCGATTTGGCCCAAAAATGTCTGTTCGCTCCGTTTCACCCATTTAACCCCATAAATGGCCTAGAATATATAAACGGATCATACTGGGATGATCACCAACCTCCGTGGCATGCCCAATCAATTTTTGGACCACGATACCCTCAAACCTTGGGCCCACCGTCGAAACCGTGGGCTATAGCACATCAATTTATCCCAAAAATAACTCGTTTCGCCCGTTTGACCACCCAAATGGCCTGGAATAAATAAACGGACCACGCTGGAATGATCCTCATCCTTCCTGGCATGCCTTGATTGATTTTTGGTCCACAGCACCCTCGGACCCCGAGCCCACCCCCAAAACTGTCGGCTATAGCACACCGATTTTGTTTGAAAATGCCTCGTTCGTGCCATTTTGCCCGTTTGACCACCTAAATTGTCTCAAATAAACAAATGGACCACACTGGGATGATCCCCAACCTCCATGGCATGCCCCAGTCGATTTTTATCCCATGGCACCCCAGGACCCCGGGACCACCCCCAAAATCGTGGGCTATAGCTCACCGATTTAGCCAAAAAATACCGTATTCACGCTGTTTCACCCGTTTGATCACCCAAATGGCCTAGAATAAATAAACGGACCACACAGGAATGATACCCAACCTCTCTGGCATGCCCCGGTCAATTTTTATTCCACGGCACCCCTGGACCCCGAACCCCAGGCCCACACACGAAACCATGTTCTATAGCACACCAATTTGGTCTAAAAATGCCCCATCTGCGCCGTTTCGCCCGTTGACCAACTAAACGGCCTCAAATAAATAAACGGACCACACTGGGATAATCCCTAAACTCGTTGTCATGTCCCGGTCAATTTTCTGCCCACGGTATCCCCAGACTTTGGACCTACCCCCAAAGTCGTGGGCTAGCACACTGATTTGGCTCAAAAATGCCCCGTTCGTGTCGTTTCACCTGTTTGACCACCTAAATAGCCTCGAATAAATAAACAGACCACACTGAGATGATACCCAACCTCTCTGACACACCTCGATCAGTTTTCGGATGATGAAACCCCCGTACCTCAGGCCCACCCCCGAAATCGCGAGCTATAGCACACAAATTTATCCCAAAAAAACCCCATTCCTATCGTTTCTCCCGTTTGACCACCCAAATCGCCTTAAATAAATAAATGGACAATACTGGGATGATCCCCAACCTCTCTTGCATGCCCTGATCGATTTTTGGCCCATGGCAACCTCAAACCCCGGACCCACCCTTAAAACCATGGGCTATAGCACACCAATTTGTCCTGAAAATGCCCCATTCATGCTATTTCACCCGTTTGACCATCCAAATGGACTCGAATAAATAAATGGACCATAATGGGATGATCCCCAACCTCCCTGGCACGCGACAATCGATTTTTGACCCAAAACCAGTATATAGCACACCCAAAACCAAATGGCCACAAAAAATTAAACGGACCACGCTGGGATGATGCACAACTTCCCTGGCATGCCTCGATTGATTTTTAGCCCACAACACGCTCGAACCCTGTGTCCACCCCCAAAATAGTGGGCTATAGCACACCGATTTGGCCCAAAAATATCCCGTTCACTCTGTTTTGCCCGTTTGACCACCCGAATGGCCTCGAATACATTAAACAGATCATACTAGAACGATCCCTAACCTCCCTGGCACACCCCGGTCGATTTACGTCCCACGGCACCCCCAGACCCAGAGTCCACCCTTGAAATCGTAGGGTATATAACACCAATTTGGCTTGAAAATGCCCCGTTCGTGTTGTTTTGCCCGTTTGACCACAAAAATTACCTCAAATAAATAAAAGAACCATACTGGGTGATCCCCAACCTCCCTGACATGCCTCGGTCGATCATCCTATGACACCCCCGGACCCCAGGACAACACCCGAAACCGTGGGATATAGCAGACCGAGTTAGCCTGAAAATGCCCCGATCGCGCCGTTTTGCCCTTTTGACCACCCAAATAGCCTAAAATAAATAAACAGACCATACTAGGATGATCCCCAACCTTCCTAACATGCCTCAGTCAATTTTTGGACTACGATACCCCTGGATAGCGGGCCCACCCTCAAAACCATAAGTTGTAGCTCACCGAATTAACCCGTAAATGTCCTGTACGTGCCGATTCCCTCGCTTGACTACCCAAATGGACTTGAATAAAAAAAGGACCACACATGGACGATCCACAACCTCCCTGGCATGTCCCGATCGGCTTTCGACCCACAGCACCTCCGAACCCTGAGCCCACCCCCGAAATCATGGGCTATAGCACACCGATTTATCTAAAAAATGCCCTGTTTCTGCCGTTTTTCCCGTTTGACTACCAAAATGGCCTCGAAAAATTAAATGGACCACACTGGGATAGTCCCTAACCTCCCTGACACGCCCCGATCAAGTTTTGGCCCATAAAAACCACAGACCCCAGGCCCACCCCCGAAACCATGTGCCATAGCACAACGATTTGGCCCAAAAATGTCCCGTTTGGGCTATTTTGACCGTTTGAACACCCAAATAGCCTCAATAAATAAACCAAGCACACTAAAATGATCCCAAACCTCCCTGGCATGCCCTGGTCAATTCTCGACCCACGGTACACCCAAACCTCGGGCCCAACGCCGAAACCGTAGGCTATAGCACACCGATTTGGCTCGAAAAAGCCCAATTCGCGCTATTTCGCCCGTTTGACCACCCAAATTGCCTCGAATAAATAAATGGACTATACTGAGACGATCCCAAACCTCCCTGTCATGCCCTGATCAATTTTTGTCCCACGACACCCTCGAACCCCGAGCACACCCCCGAAATCGTAGGTTATAGCATACCGATTTAGCCTGAACATGCCCCATTCATGCCGTTTCGCCCGTTTGACAACAAAAATGGCCTTAAATAAATAAACGAACCACACTAGGACAATCCCCAACCTCCCTAGCATGCCCCAGTCAATTTTCATCCCACGACACCCCCGTACCTTAATCCCACTCCTAAAACCGTGGGCTATAGTACACCGATTAGGCCCAAAAATGCCATGTTCGCGCCGTTTTGCCCGTTTGACCACCCAAATAGCCACGAATAAATCAATATACCATACTGGGATGATCTCTAACCTCCCTAACAGTCCCGATAGATTTTCGGTCCATGACACCCCCGAACCTCGGACCCACCCCTAAAACCGTGGGTTATAGCACACCGATTTGGCTCGAAAATGCCTTGAACGCACCGTTTCACCCATAAGACCACCCAAATGGCCTCGAATAAATAAACGAACCACACTGGGACGATCCCCAATTTCCCTGACATGCCCCGGTTAATTTTTAGCCCACATCACCCCCAGACCTCTGGCTCACCCCCAAAATCGTGGGCTATGGCACACCGATTTGGCTCGAAAATGCCCCGATCATGACGTTTCACCCGTTTAACCACCCAAATGGTCTCAAATAAATAAATGTACCACACAAGAATGATCCCCAACATCCCTGCCATGGCTTTATCTATTTTCGACCCACGTCACCCCCAGACCTTGGGCCCACCCCCAAAACTATGGGCTATAGCACACCGATTTGGCTCGAAATTTCCCTGTTCGCACCGTTTCGCCCATTTGACAACACAAATAGCCTCGAATAAATAAATGGATCACTCTGGGATGATCCCCTAACCTCCCTGGCATGGCCCTATCAATATTTGGCCTACGGCACCCCCGATCCTCGAGCCCACGCCTAAAACTGTAGGCTATGGCACACTTATTTAGCCCGAAAATGCCCCGTTTGTATCGTTTTACCCATTTGATCACCCAAATGGCCACGAATAAATAAATGGAACACACTAGGAAAATCCCCAACCTCCCTGGCATATCCCGATCAATTTTCAATCCACGGAACCCCTAAACCCCGGGCCCACCCCCAATTTGGCACAAAAATGCCCAGTTTGGGATGTTTCGCCCGTTGACACCCAAATGGCCTCGAATAAATAAACGGACCACACTGGGATGATCCCAAACCTCCCTGGCATGCCCCAGTCAATTTTCAGCCCATGGCACCCCCGAACCTCGGGCCCACCCCCAAAACCGTGGGCTATTCCACACCAATTTTTCTCGAAAATGCCTTATTCGTGCCGTTTCTCCCGTTTGACAACCCATATGGCCTCGAATAAATAAACGGACCACTCTGGATAATCCCCAATCTCCCTAGCATGCCTCGATAAATTTTTGACCTACGGTACCGACGGCCCCAGGGCCTACCCCCAAAATCGGGCGATAGCACACCGATTTGGCCTGAAAATGCCCCGTTTGCGCCGTTTCACCCATTTGACCACCCAAATTGCCTCGAATAAATAAACATACCATACTGGGATGATCCCCAAACACCCTGGCATTCTTGATCGATTTTCAGCCCACGGTACCCCTGGACGCCGGGCCCACCCCCAAAACCGTGGGCTATATCACACCAATTTGGCTTGAAAATACCCCATTCATGCTGTTTTTCCCGTTTGACACACCAACTAGCCTCGAATAAATAAATGGACCACACTAGGACGATCCCCAACCTCCCTGACATGCCCCAACCGATTTTGGTATACGACACTTGATGTTGGGCGTATTTATACGTCTAAGCACCATAATTTACCCATGTTTTGGCTAAGTTTTGAGGATAAAATATATAATTCTTGCACTTTTAGTCCATTTTCCTTTAAGTGAGCTGACCTATGTGATTAGCATGTTTTTCAGGTACTAATGATGAAGATTTCAGCACTTTGTGGACCTGTGGGCAGCAAAGGAAAACTTCACATAAGAGGGAAGGCAGCTTTTGGACTGAATGTGATGCATGGGAACTTTTTCCCGGGCAAACCCAGTATTTTTAAATACTTAAGGATGCAGTAGACACTTATTAGACAAGGATGCTATTAAAAACCTTATTGCTGAATTTTTCAGCATGATTATCATTCGACATTATTCATTATTGACAATTCACGTGGGAGATTCTGTACGAGTTTTGAGAACAGAAAATGGCTTACTTGAGCAACGGAGAAAGAAAACACGTTTCATCTCCATAGACGAGATTTCTCTAAGTTTTGGTATGATGATGATGTCTACTTTGATTTCCGTTGTATTCATGAGTAGCTAAACTTATCTGTTAGGGTTATGGAAACCTTGTAAGATACTATCTATTACTATGAGTTTGTGAATTCTTGATGTGTTATGCTACTTATATCATTACTCTCGTCGTTTTGATTGAATTCTTATGGTTGCAAACATAGAGAATACACCATTATAGCATTAACTTGTTCGAGAGAAAAGTTACATGTTTGGAAAAGAGAGTGTGACAAGGAAATAGGGTTTCCAACCTCTATTTACACGTTAATGCCTTAACCGGATTAACTTCTTGGAGAATTTGTACCATTTTTTATACACTTTAGGCTCGAGAGAGCTGAAGCAAAATAAATCCTTGATGGTTGAGAAACACTTGGATTTAAAATTAGAATACGATTCTCTATAAGTGCATGCATGTCTAAATTCCGCGTCACTCATAGTTAATAGAGAAGTAAAACTTATAAGGTGGACATAACCCTAACTTATCAATCTCTGTGATTAAATATTACTACGAAAATTGTTCCATCGTTACTTTGATAATATTAGTTCACGCCTAAACCAAACCCCCCTTTTGTCCTTGGAATTTTCGACCAACAGTCTACTAATAATTGCAACACTTAGTGACCAGAGTATTCCCTATGGGATTCGACACCCAACCCAGTTGGGTTCTATATTTGACAGCGACCGCTTACACTTTCTAACGAGAGTTGTAATTTGGGCGTAGCAAATTTTGGCGCCGTTGCCGGGGAATACGGTTGTCAACTAAGTTTATGATAGTTAATAGACCCTTTGATCAAAGATTCTCGAATTTTACTTTTTGTTTCTTATTTTTGTTTTGTTCAGGTTTATTGGAGTGCATGCCAAATACACGAAGTTCTGGGCAACCGTTATTACCTATAAATCCTGAACCACATCTTATTGGCAGAATGGATGCGCAACGAAACCTTGAACGGATGGCTGCTCAACAGGAGAAGGAAAGATTAGCTACATTGGCAGCTGCTCAAGTGCATCAACAGAATATTGATAACCCAGGTCGGGCAACAAATCTTGATGAAGAGGACCTGGGTGATGATGAGTTATTAAATCCAAGGCGTGCTGGTGAGGTGGCAGCACCTGTGAACAGGAGAGATCGTCAAGCTAGAATGAGACCTGAACGCTGAGCTGTGCAGGCCTCTTTCGATGATGATGATGACAATTTGGATGCGGCTGGTGCCACAGGGGCTATTATTTCTCCACCCTTGGCACCCGGAGCCAAGTTCAATATCACCAGCACCATGATCCAGCTATTACAACTCAAAGGGTTATTTGGTGGACTTGCAGGCGATGATCCGAATATGCATCTGATCAACTTTATCTCAACATGCAAGTCGTTTGACAATCCAGGAGTTGGACAGAATGCAATTCGACTGCGTTTATTCCCATTGTCTCTATCTGGAGAGGCAACTCTATGGTTGAACGTGCTGACTCCTGACTCTATTACTAATTGGAGACAACTGAAAGACGCTTTCCTAGAAAGATTCTTTCCGTCATCCAAGAGAGCACAATTACGAGATGAGATCAGAAATTTTCGACAGCTTCCAACTGAAGCTCTCCACGAAACATGGGAGAGGTTCAAGAAGAAGCTTATGCGGTGCCCAAATCATCAGATGACCAACATCCACTTGATGGAAATATTATACAGGGCGTTGAACTCGGTGACTAAGCCAGTGGTTGATAATGCTGTAGGTGGGTCATTCATGGACCTTACTTTTATTGAGGCTGGTGATATGCTGGATCGTATGACAAAGCAGAGTAGAGCTTGGCATACCAGGGATTCTGAAGTAGCAGGATCTACTGTATCTACTGGCATGACAGCAGAACAGAGGCGAAGAGAAGAGGAACGTGACCAAGTATGGCTCACATGAAAACGCAGATGGACCTTCTTACCAAGCATTTATTATCAGGGAAGACAGAAAAAGTCAAGGTTGTTGTATCACAGGGTAGAGATGAATCCGATTCTGATAAGGAAGCGAATTATTTGAATAATCAGGGGGGTTTCCGAGGCAATGCCCAAGGAAACCAAGGTCGGAACTATTATGAAAAATTCGGATTCAAGAATAAGACTGACAGGAGTGGTTTGTATGTTCCTCCTGGAAATCGTGAGGCTGCGGCATCTGGCTCTGGAAAGATATCCATGGAAGATATGATGGCTAAGTTGTTGAAAGGAGTGGAGGCAACCAACACGGGAGTAACTGAGGTAAAAAATGATTTGTCCTCAATAAATCAATTGGTTGATTCGCATTCCACTTCAATAAAACTGCAGGAACAACAATTGAGTCAACTATCAGCGGCACTCAATCAAAGAAAAGTTGGTACCTTACCTAGCGACACTGTGCAGAAACCAAGGAATGATAGATCATGTATGGCTATTACTACCAGGAGTGGTAAGGTGTTGGAAAATCCATCCAAAGGCAAGCAGGTGGTTGATATTACAGAAGAGAATATTATTGAAGCAGATTGTGATGGTTTTGTAGAAGCTAAAAATCATAAGGAGAACGTTCATGACACTACACCTAGATGTCACCAGCCTGAAAAGATTGATAATCGAAAGCAAGATAAAAAGAAAGTGGTGGAGAAAACTCTTCCAACTCCACCACCACCTTTTCCTCAGAGACTAAAGAAGAAAGCTGATGACACCAGGTTCAGTAAATTCATGACTATGTTGAAGCAGTTGACTATTAATGTGCCTTTGGTGGAGGCACTGGAGCAGATGCCAGGATACGCCAAATTCATGAAGGACCTTTTGACAAAGAAAAGGGCAGCAAGTTATGAACTGGCAGATAATGTTCATCATTGCAGTGCAATTGCCACGAGATCTTTAGTACAGAAAAAGGCGAATCCTGGTGCTTTCACTATTCCTTGCACGGTTGGATCCTTGGATTTTGCTAAGGCATTGTGAGATTTAGGGGCTAGCATCAATTTGATGCCGCTATATATTTATAAACAGTTGGGGTTGGGCAATCCTACACCAACCAATATGCGGCTCGTGATGGTAGATAGGTCGGTAAAACGACCTGTTGGTATCTTATATGATGTACTGGTGAAGGTTTCTTCCTTCATTTTTCCTGCAGACTTTGTTATTTTGGATTGCGAGGTAAATTCTGAAGTTTCCATAATCTTGGGACGTCCTTTCCTCGCAATAGGAAGTGTGCTTATTGATTTACGAGCAAACGAGCTTTTATTTCGGATGAATGATGAAGTGGTCCATTTTGATGTATGCAAATCAATGAAGTAGCCTAAAGATATGAATGTGTTCTCTATAGCTGATGTTTATTATGAGGACGAGAAAGAATTATCTGTAGAGAAGCATCTTACTGTTGAGCCATTGTCTGCTGTACTTTTGAACTTTGAGCATGAGGATGTTGAAGAGTATGAAGAAACTATTCGTGCTCTAACAGGAATGGGGTCCTATTCTCATGCCCCTAAGAAGCTGGACCTTGACCTTAAGAATCGACCGTCACCACCAGCGAAACCATCCATTGAAGAGCCACCAGTGCTAGAATTGAAAGAGCTCCCCAGTCATCTAAAGTATGCATTCTTAGGAAGTGGGAATACACTTCCGGTTGTTGTTTCAGCTAATTTAGGTGAACAGCAAGTAACGAATCACATCTCTGTTCTGAAGAGGTACAAGAGAGCCATTGGTTGGACTATTGCTGATATAATTGGTATCCCTCCTGGGATATGTATGTACAAGATTCATCTCGAGGAAGATTGCATGCCCACTATTGAGCATCAACGTCGTTTGAATCGACCTATGCAAGAGGTGGTGAAGAAAGAAATCATAAATTGGTTAGATGCAGGGGTGGTGTATCCAATCTCAGACAGTAAATGGGTGAGTCCGGTACAATGTGTGCCCAAGAAAGGAGGCATGACAGTAATCGCAAACGAAAAGAATGAGCTAATACCACTCAGACCTATCACAGGGTGGAGAGTGTGCATGGATTACTGGAAGCTAAATTCATGGACGTTAAAGGATCACATTCCAATGCCATTCATGGATCAAATGCTTGATCGATTGTCAGGGAAGGGATGGTTTTGTTTCTTAAATGGTTATTCCGGATACAATCATATTTCCATTGCTCCTGAAGATCAGGAGAAGACCACTTTTACATGCCCGTATGGTACGTTTGCCTTCAAACGAATGCCATTTGGGCTATGTAATGCACCTGCTACTTTCCAGCGATGTATGATGTCCATTTTTTCTGATATGGTCAAAGACACCTTGGAGGTGTTTATGGACGACTTTTCTGTTGTAGGTGAGTCATTTGAATCATGCTTGGCAAATCTGAGTATGGCTTTGCAGAGATGTGTTGAATTCAACCTGGTGTTAAATTGGGAGAAGTGTCACTTTATGGTTAAAGAAGGCATTGTTCTTGGGCATAAAGTCTCTGAAAGGGGAATTGAGGTTGATCAAGCCAAGATTGAAGTTATCGAGAGATTACCACCTCCAATTTCTGTAAAAGGGGTGCGTAGTTTTCTCGGTCATGCAGGTTTTTATCGGAGGTTTATTAAAGACTTCTCCAAGATTGCTAGCCTATTATGCAAACTTTTGGATAAGGATGCAAAATTTGACTTTGGTGAAGATTTCTTGAAGGCATTTGAATGCCTCAAAGGAAAGCTAGTTGAAGCTCCTATTATTTTAGCACCCGATTGGTCTCTACCTTTTGAAGTTATGTGTGATGCAAGCGGGGTAGCCTTGGGTGCTGTACTTGGTCAAAAAAGAGAAAGGCTATTTCATCCAATCTACTATGCGACCAAGGCCTTGAATAGATCACAAAAGAACTATACCGTCACTGAACAAGAGCTTCTAGCAATTGTTTATACTTTTGAAAAGTTCCGTGCTTACTTGTTAGGAACCAAAGTAGTGGTTCATACAGATCATGCGGCTCTACGATATCTAATGGCAAAGAAGGATGCTAATCCAAGGCTAATTAGGTGGGTGTTACTGCTTCAAGAATTTGATTTTGAGGTAAACGATAGAAAAAGTTGTGAAAACCAAGTAGCTGATCATCTATCTAGACTTGAGAGTGAGCACATAGTGCAACCCGACCTTGATATTGATGATTCATTTCCCGACGAAGAAATCCTAGCCACTATGGTGGAAGACTTACCGTGGTATGCAGACTTTGCGAACTACGTGGTAAGTAAAGTGATTCCTAAGCATCTCTCCTTTCATCAAAAGAGAAAGTTCATGCATGATGTGAAACACTATTTTTGGGATGAACCATATCTCTTTCGATGATATACTGATGGTATTATTAGGCGATGCATCTCAGATATGGAGGTGCCTAGTATACTGGAAGCAAGTCATGCTTCCCAAGTTGGGGGTCACCATGCAGGTGATCGAACGGCAAGTAAGGTACTCCAAAGTGGCTATTACGGGCCTTCATTAATCAAGGATGCTTACAATTTTGTGAGAAGATATGATCAGTGTCAGAGGCAAGGCTCTATCTCGAAGCACCATGAGATGCCCATGTCTAAAATTCTTGAAGTAGAACTATTTGATGTATGGGGTATTGATTTCATGGGCCCATTTGTGAGTTCGTTTAGGATGAAATATATCCTAGTTGTTGTGGATTATGTATCCAAATGGGTCAAAGCAGTAGCGTTAGCTGATAATGAAGGTAAGCGTGTTGTAGCGTTCTTAAAGAGAAATATCTTCTCTCGATTTGGGGTAACTCGTACCATCATAAGCGATGGAGGTTCACATTTTTGCAACAAGCTGTTCAGAGCCGTATTGGTGAAATATGGGGTTAAGCAACAAAAGGTAGCTACACCATATCACCCACAAACTAGTGGGCAGGTAGAGGTTTCTAATCGGGAGATCAAGCTAATCTTTGCGAAGACTGTGAATGCCAGTAGGAAAGATTGGTCCAAAAAGCTGGATGATGCCTTATGGGCATATAGGACTGCGTTTAAGACACCAATTGGCATGTCACCATATCAACTAGTTTATGGGAAGTCTTGTCACTTGCCAATTGAGCTAGAACATAAAGCACTGTGGGCGCTAAAGCGGCTTAACTTGAATTGGGATGATTCTATTAATCTGAGGTTGGAACAGCTGAATGAGATAGATGAATTCCATCTACATGCGTATGAAAGAGCAGATCTCTACAAGGAAAGGATGAAAAAGTACCATGATCGGAGGATTGTCGACCGAAACTTTCAGAAGGGCGATTTGATACTTCTTTTCAACTCCAGACTGAAGCTTTTTCCAGGTAAGTTGAAATCTAAATGGTCTGGTCCATTCAGAATCAGCCAAGTTTACTCATCTGGAGTAGTGGAGTTAAAAAACAATGATGGTGGTGTCTTTAAGGTGAATGGCCAAAGAGTGAAGCTATATATCGGTCCAACCGATTCGATAAAATGTATAGCCACCATATATCTCGAGGAAGTTTGAGTACTCGAGATAACTATGTCGTGCCGCGATAATAAATCAAGCGCTACATGGGAGGCAACCCATTATTCTAATCATTTTTGTTTCACTAGGAGTTTGTTTTTGATAAATAAAAATGCAAAAAGAAGAGTCGAGCCACGACCAAAACTAAGGCGCTCGGTGGGAGGCAACCCATCCTTCTAATCATTTTTGTTATTTTTGATTAAGTGTAGGTGCAAGATATACAAAGGAGGAGATTAGTCCCAAATTTTGATTTGAAAGTGAGCCATGCTAAAGGTGGTAAGTGAGGAATGATAGAGCAAAGGCTATAGGTTAGGCTTTGCCTATGACAATCTAGGCAACGGAAAAGGCAATGTCTATGCCAATATAGGCAACGAACAAGGCAATGCCTATGCAAATCTAGGTAACGGACAAGGCAATGCCTATGCCATTGCCTATGCTCACTGCCTCACATAGGCAATGGATAAGGCAAGGCCTATACCAACATAGGCAATGGACAAGGCAAGGCCTATACCAATGTAGGCAATGCTATAGGCGCCGCCTATGCCATTGCCTATGCTTACTACCTCACATAGGCAATGCCATAGGCGCCGCCTATGCCAATCTAGGCGATAGGCAAGGCCGCCTATGCCAATCTAGGCGATAGGCAAGGCGCCGCCTATGCCTATCTAGGCATTGCTAAAGGAGCCGCCTATGCTAAGCATTAGGCGCCGCCTACTTATCCTTTTTTGCCTCCTAAACCGATTGTACATGGATCAAACCCGACCCATGGCTTAGCCTTTAAATAGATCCTCAACCTTAGAACATAATTTGGAGGAACCTCTCGCTGATGACGTGCCGACTGACGATGATCACCGACTGCCAGACTCAGATGTGGAGGACAACTCTGATGACGACGACTCTGTTGATGATTCCGACGCAGGGGGTATGACCCCAGACATAGAAGAGGAGTCCGACTAATCAGGTTTTCCTTATTTATTTCCACTGAGGACAGTGTGTCCCGTCTAAGTGTGGGGTGCGGGTATATGTATGCTGTATTGTATTTCTTTGCCTACATTTATTCTTGTTTGTTTGAATTAGTAGTTAGTTAGTTAGTTGTAATTAGTTAGTAGATTTTAGATGTTGCATGAAATTGTTTTGATAGACGGTATGGTATTATAACAAGAGTTTGTGCTAAATCATTGCTATTGAGACGCTTAGGCTCTAAGTTGTGATTCATTGTATGATAAATTATTGTGGTTTAATTCATTCACCTGTTGGGTCAAGAATCTATAATGCCCTCAATGAAGTTGACCATGTGCCTTGTGTGTGTGAGGTTATTGTATATTCTTTGTTGTGACTGATGCTAGAACTTGCCTGGTGTGTGTGTGAAGCGAAATAAAGAATGTGAGTTTAGGAGATGATTTAGGCATTTCTTTGGTAGCCTGAAATTGTTTACCTTCTTTTTTTTTACCTACCTTTGTACATTGTCCTAGTGAACCCCCTTTGAGCCTTTAGCTATTTTCTTTGGCATCCTCATATGTAGCCTAATCCATTTTTTCAAGACCATAATTTGATCCAAACTCCTAAGCACTTTAAAATTGTAGAATCATGTGGAAAAATAAAAGGAGAATGGTGAAAGTGATGCCTCAGGGTGTATTGGTACTTGAAATTGTTGTGAAAAAGAGTGGCTATTATAGGGATGCTTGCTTAATATAAAAAAAAATTTAGAAAAACAAAAAGATAGTTGTGTTTATGATTGAATAACAAAATGGGTGAAAAGGGGTTGGTAGATGAAAGAGAGGTAGAGTAGTTGTTAAAAGATAGTGTAAATGGCATATTGTAGTGTATTAAAGCGCTTAGGGAACATAGTCACTATTTCTGGCAAAAATAGTCCTACCTGTCCCTTAGCCTACATTACAACCTGTAAAGACCTATTTGATCCTAAACTAAGCAGTCTGATATTAGTAGAGCATTACACTAAGGGAAAGCCTATGGTCATCAGTTGCAATATAAGAATTCTTTGTGAGAGTGAGAGCAAGGAGAGTCTTATACCCATGTTTCGAAAAATGCAAAACTATGAGTGATTATGGGTGATATCTTATGTGAGCACACATGGTTGATGGTTGTTGGGTAGTTTTATATGATTCTTTGTGGCTTAACTTGTGTATAACGAATTGAACACCCTAATGAGTTTATGTTGGAGGCTGAGTTGTTTCTAGTAAAGATCAAGAAACCTACTCTTTGTTAATAATTGTCGTGCATGTCTTGTTGAAAATTTTGTGTTGCTATTGTGAAATTCTAGTTAGGTGTTTGCATGGATATAATATTTTGTTCGAGGACAAACAAAGCTTTAAGTGTGGGGTGGTGATGTTGGGCGTATTTAAACGTCTAAGCACCATAATTTACCCATGTTTTGGCTAAGTTTTGAGGATAAAATATATAATTCTTGCACTTTTAGTCCATTTTCCTTTAAGTGATTTGACCTATGTGATTAGCATGTTTTTCAGGTACTAATGATGAAGATTTCAACACATTGTGGACCTGTGGGCAGCAAAGGAAAACTTCACATAAGAGGGAAGGCAGCTTTTGGACTGAATGTGATGCATGGGAACTTTTTCCCGGGAAAACCCAGTATTTTTAAATACTTAAGGATGCAGTAGACACTTATTAGACAAGGATGCTATTAAAAAACTTATTGCTGAATTTTTCAGCATGATTATCATTCGACATTATTCATTATTGACAATTCACGTGGGAGATTCTGTACGAGTTTTGAGAACAGAAAACGGCTCACTTGAGCAACGGAGAAAGAAAACACGTTTCATCTCCATAGCCGAGATTTCTCTATGTTTTGGTATGATGATGATGTCTACTTTGATTTCCGTTGTATTCATGAGTAGCTAAACTTATCTGTTAGGGTTATGGAAACCTTGTAAGATACTATCTATTACTATGAGTTTGTGAATTCTTGATGTGTTATGCTACTTATATCATTACTCTCTTCGTTTTGATTGAATTCTTATGGTTGCAAACATAGAGAATACGCCATTATAGCATTAACTTGTTCGAGAGAAAAGTTACATGTTTGGAAAAGAGAGTGTGACAAGGAAATAGGGTTTCCAACCTCTATTTACACGTTAATGCCTTAACCGGATTAACTTCTTGGAGAATTTGTACCATTTGTTATACACTTTAGGCTCGAGAGAGCTAAAGCGAAATAAATCCTTGATGGTTGAGAAACACTTGGATTTAGAATTAGAATACGATTCTCTATGAGTGCATGCATGTCTAAATTCCGCGTCACTCATAGTTAATAGAGAAGTAGAACTTATAAGGTGGACATAACCCTAACTTATCAATCTCTGTGATTAAATCTTACTACGCAAATCGTTCCATCGTTACTTTGATAATATTAGTTCACGCCTAAACCAAACCCCCCTTTTGTCCTTGGAATTTTCGACCAACAGTCTACTAATAATTGCAACACTTAGTGACCAGAGTATTCCCTGTGGGATTCGACACCTAACCCAGTTGGGTTCTATATTTGACAGCGACCGCTTACACTTTCTAACGAGAGTTGTAATTTGGGCGTATCAACACTCCCGGACCCCGGACCCACCCTCGAAACCATGTGTTGTAGCATATCGAATTGGCTTAAAAATGTTCCTCTCATTCCGTTTGCCCGTTTGACCACCCAAATGGCCTCATATAATAAACAGACCACACAGGGACGATCCCCAACCTCCTTGGCATGCCTCGATCAATTTTCATCCCAAGGCACCCCCGAAACCGTGGGCTATAGCATACTGATTTAGCCCAAAAATGCCCCGTTCATGTCGTTTCACCCATTTGACCACATAAATGGCCTCAAATAAATATACGGATCACACTGGGATGATCCCAACCTCCCTATCATGCCCCGTTCGATTTTTAGCCCACGACACCCCCAAACACCGAGTCCACCCTAGAAACCATGGGCTATAGCACACCGATTTGGCCCGGAAATACCCCGTTTGCACTGTTTCGCTCGTTTGACCACTTAAATGGCCTCGAATAAATAAACACACCACACTAGGATGATCCTCAACCTTCATTGCATGCCTCGATAAATTTTTGGCCCACAGCGCCCCCGGACCCTGGGCCCACCCCCAAAACCATGGGCTATAGCACATCGATTTTGCCCGAAAATGCCCTGTTCGCGCTGTTTTGCCCGTTTGACCACCCAAATTGCCTTGAATAAATAAACGAACCACATTGGGATGATCCCCAACCTCCCTGGCATGCCTCGGTCAATTTTTTGCACACGATACCCTCTTACACCTGACCCACCCCCAAAACCATGGGATATAACATACCGATTTGGCCCGAAGATACCCCGTTTGCATTATTTTGCCCGTTTGACCACCCAAATAGCCTCGAATAAATAAATGGACTATGCTGGGATGATCTCCAACCTCCCTAGCACGCATTGATCGATTTTTGGCCCACGACACCCTTGAACCCCGTGCCCACCCTCAAAATCGTAGGATATAGCATACCGATATTGCCCGAAAATGACCCATTCACGCCGTTTCGCTTGTTTGACCACCCAAATAGCCTTGAATAAATAAACGGACTACACTGGGATGATCCCCAACATCTCTGGCATGCCCCAGTCGATTTTCGGCCCACGGCTTCACAGGACCCCGGGCCCACCCCTAAAACCGTGGGCTATAGCATACCAATTTAGCCCAAAATATCCCATTTGCATCGTTTCATTCGTTTGTCCACCCGAATAGCCTCGAATAAATAAACGAACTAAAGTGGGATGATCCCCAAGCTCGCTGGCATGACCCGATCAATTTTTGGCCTACGATACCCCCGGACCCTGAGTCCACCCCTAAAATTATGGGCTATAGCACACCAATTTGGCCTGACAATGCCCCATTCGCGCCGTTTGACAAACCCAATGGCCTCGAATAAATAAACAGACCACATTGGGATGATCCCCAACATCCTTGGCTCGACTCGATCAATTTTCAGCCCACGACACCATCGGACCCCGGGCCCACCCCCAAAATCGTGGTCTATAGCACACCAATTTAATCGAAAAACCCCCCCGTTCACGCCGTTTCACCCGTTTGACCTCCTAATTGGCCTCAAATCAATAAACAGACCACACTAGGACGAAACCTAACCTCCCTAGGATGCGCCGATAAATTTTTGGCCCACGGAACCCCCGAACCTCTTGCCCACCCCCAAAACCGTGGGCTAAAGCACACCGATTTAGCCCAAAAATACCACGTTCGCGCCGTTTTTCCCTGTTTGATTACCCAAATGGCCTTGAATAAATAAATGGACCATACTTGGACGATCCCTAACCTCCCTGGCACGCCCCGGTCGATTTTCAGCGCACGGACCTGTCATACCCCGATCCCACCCCTAAAATCGTGGCCTTTAGCACACCAATTTTGCTCAAAAATACCTCGTTCGCGTTATTTCGCCTGTTTGACAACCCAAATATCCTTGAATAATTAAATGGACCACAATGGAATGATCCCCAACCTCCCTGCCATGCCCTAGTCGATTTTCAGCCCACGATACCCCCGAACCCCGGGCTTACCCCCAAAATCGCGAGCTATAGCACAATGACTAGACCTAAAAAGTCCCCGTTTGTGCCGTTTTGCCTGTTTGACCACCCAAATGGCCTCGAATAAATAAATAAACCACATTGGGACGATACCCAACCTCCTTTGCATGCCCCGGTTGATTTTCGGCGCCAGCCCCCGAAACTGTGGGCTATAACACACCAATTTGACCCAAAAATGCACCGTTTATGCCGTTTCACCCAATTGGCCTCGACTACATATACAGACCATACTGGGACAATCACTAACCTCTCTGGCATGGTCCAGTTAACATTTGGCCTATCACACCCCTGCACCCCGGTCCACCCCTGAAACCGTGGGATACAGATCACCAATTTAGCTTAAAAGTGTCCTGTTAGTGCTGTTTCGCCCGTTTGACAACCCAAAAGGTCTCGAATAAATAAATGGATCATACAGGGATGATGTCCAACCTCCTTGGCATGCCCCGATTGATTTTCGGACCACGACACCCCAGGACCCCAGGACCACTCCCAAAACTGTGGGCTATAGCACACCGATTTTGCCTAAAAAAGCCCCGTTCACACCATTTCACCCGTTTAACCACCCAAATGGCCTCGAATAAATAAACGGATCATACTGGGACAATCCCAACCTCCCGGACATGCCCCAATTGATTTTTAGGACACGATACCCCCGAACCCCGGGCCCAACCCCAAAACCGTAGGCAATAGCACATCGATTTATCCCGAAAATGCCCTGTGTCGCCCGTTTGACCACGTAAATGACCTCGAATAAATTAATGGATCACACTGGGATGATCCTCAACCTCCCTAGAACGCCTTGGTCGATTTGTGGCCCATGTCACCCTCAAACCCGGGACCCACCCCCCGAAACCGTCGGCTATTGCACACCATTTAGCTTGAAAATGCCCCGTTTGCACTATTTTGCCCGTTTGACAACCCAAATGGCCTCGAATAAATAAATGAACCACACTGAGATGATCCTCAACCTCCCTAGCATGCCCCGATCGATTTTCATCCCAGGGCACTCCAGGACCTAGGGCCTACCCCCGAAACTGTGGTCTATAGCACACCGATTTGGCCCGAAAATTCCCTGTTCGTGCTGTTTTTCCCATTTGACCACCAAAATGGCCTCTAATAAATAAATGGACCACACTAGGATGATCCCCAACCTCGCTGGCACACCCCGGTCGATTTTTGGCTAACGGTACTACCGGACCTTGGGCCCTCCCCCAAAACCGTGGGCTAGCACACCGATTTGGCTCGAAAATGCCCCATTAGCGCCGTTTCGCCCGTTTGACCACCCAAATAGCCTCGAATAAATAAACGAACCATATTGAGATAATTCCCAACCTCCCTGGCATACCCCGATTGATATTTGGCTCATTTCACCCCCGGACCCTGGGCCCACCCTCAAAATTGTGGGCTATAGCACATCGATTTGGCACGAAAAATGCCACATTCGCGTTGTTTTGCCCGTTTGACCACTCAAATATCCTAAAAAAAAAATAGACTATACTTGGATGATTCCCAACCTCCCTCTCACGCCCAGGTCGATTTTTGGCCCACGGCATCCCCAGACAACGGGCTCACCCCCGAAACTATGGACTATAGCACACCAATTTAGCCAAAAAATTCCCCGTTCACGCCGTTTCGCCCATTTGACGACCTAAATGTCCTCGAATAAACTGACGATACTATGATGATCACCAACTTCCCTGGCATACCTCGGTCAATTTTTGGCCCCCGGTACCCCCGAACCCGGGCCCACCCCTGAAATCGTGTGTTGTGGCACACCGAATTGACTCAAAAACATCTTGTTCATTCCGTTTCGCCAGTTTGACCACCTAAATGGCCTCGAACAAAAAAAGGAACACACTAAGATGATCCCTAACCTCCTTGGAATGCCTCGATCTATTTTTGACCCACGACACCCTCGAACCCCGAGCCCACCCCCAAAATCGTGGGCTAAAGCACACCGATTTAGCCTAAAAAATCCCCATTCACGCCGTTTTGCCCATTTGTCCACCCAAATAGCCTCGAATAAATAAACAGACCATACTGGGACGATCCCCAAACTCCCTGGCATGCCCCGGTCAATTTTCAGCCTACGGCACCCTCGGACCCCGAGCCCACCCCTAAACCCGTGAGCTATAGCACATCGATTTAGACCCAAAATGCCCTGTTCGTGCAGTTTTGCCCGTTTGACCACCCAAATGGCCTGGAATAAAAAACGGACCACGCTGGGATGATCCCCAAACTACCTGGCATGCCCATGTCAATTTTTGGCCCACGACACTCCTGGGACCCGAGCCCACCCCAGAAAATATGGGCTATAGCACACCGATTTGGCACGAAAATGCCGTGTTTGGACCGTTTTGCCCGTTTGACCACCCAAATGGCCTGGGATAAATAAACGTACCACATTCGAATAATACCCAACCTCCCTGGCACGCCTCGATTGATTTTCATCCTACGAAACCCCCGAACCCCTGGTTCAGCCCAAAAACCGTAGGCTATAGCACACCGATTTGGCCCAAAAATGCCCCATCCACGCCGTTTTGCCCGTTTGACCACCCAAATGGTCTCGAATAAATAAACAGACCACACTGGGATGATCCAAACCTCCCTAGCATGCCTTGGTCAATTTTTGACCCATGGCACCCTCGGAGCCCGGGCCAACCCCAAAAACCGTGGTCTATAGCACACCGATTTAGCCATAAAATGCCTAGTTCACTCTTTTTCGCCTGTTTGACTACCCAAATAGCGTTGAATAAATAAACTAACCACAGTGGGAGTATCCACAACTTTTTGGGCATACCCGATCAATTTTCATCCCACGACACCCTTGTACCCTGGGCCCACCCCTAAAATTGTGGGCTATAGCACACTGATTTGGCCCAAAAAATGCCCCGTCCGGGCCGTTTCCCTGTTTGACCACCCAAATGGCCTTGAATAAATAAACGGACCACACTAGGATGATCCCCAACCTCCCTAACACGCCCCGGTCAATTTTTGCCTATGGCACCTCTGGACCCCGGGCCCACCCCTGAAATCGTGTGCTGTAGCACATTGAATTGGCCCAAAAATGTCCTGTTTGCGCCGTTTTGCAATTTTAATAACCCAAATGGCTTCGAATAAAAAAAATGGATCACACTGGGACAATCCCCAACCTCCCTGGCATGCCCCGTTCGAATTTTTACACACGGCACCCCTAAAATCATAGTCTAAAGAACACCGATTTTCCCTAAAAATGCCCCATTCGCATCGATTTGCCCATTTGACCACCCAAATAGCCTCAATTAAATAAATGAACCACACTGGGATGATCCCAAACCTCCCTAGCGCGCCCCGATCGATTTTCGACCCACAGAACTCGAGACCTAGGGCCCACCCCCAAAATCGTGAGATATAGCACAACGATTTAGCCCGAAAACGTCCCATTCGGGACGTTTCACCCGTTTGACCACCCAAATGGCCTCGAATAAATAAATGGACCACACTGGGATGATACCCAATCTCCTTGCCATGTCCCGGTCGATTTTTGTTCCACGGTACCTCCGTACCCTGAGCCCACCCCTAAAACCGTGGGCAATAGCACATCGAGTTTGCCCACAAATGCCCCGATCTTGCCGTTTCGCCCGTTTGGCCACCCAAATGGCCTCAAAAATTAAACGGACCATACTGGGATAATCCCTAACCTCCCTGACACGTTCCGATCGATTTTTGACCCACAGCATGCTCGGACCCTGAACCCACCCCCAAAATTGTGGGCTATAATAGCACACTGATTTGGCCCAAAAATGCCTCGTTTGCGCTGTTTCGCCTGTTTGTCCACCCAAATAGCCACGAAAAATCAAACGGACCATACTGGGACAATCACCAACCTCTCTATCACGCCCCGATCAATTTCTACCCCACATCTCGCCCGAGCCCACTCCCAAAACCGTGTGCTATAGCACACCGATTTGGCCCAAAAATGCCCCATATCCGTCGTTTCACCCGTTTGTCCACAAAAATAGCCATGAAAAATTAAATGAATCACACTGGGATGATCCCAACCTCTCTGGCATGCCCCCGTCGATTTTTAACCCACCACACGCCCAAACCCCAGGCTCACCCCCAAAACTGTGGGCTATACTACACTAATTTGGACCAAAAATGCCTCGTTCGCGTCGTTTTGCCTGTTTGTACATCCATATGGCTATGAAAAACTAAACGAACGATACTGGGATGATCCCCAACCTCCCTGGCATGCGTCAGTCAATTTTCAGCCCATAGAACGCCCGAAACCTTGGCTCACCCCCAAAACCGTGGGCTACAGCACACCGATTTGGCCCGAAAATGCCCCGTTCACGCTGTTTCGCCCATTTGTCCACCCAAGTGGCCACAAAAAATTAAATGGAGCACACTGGGATGATCCTCAACCTCCCTGGCACGCCTCGGTCAATTTTTGGCCCACAAGTCTCTTGGACCCTGGGCCCACCCCTAAAATCGTGGGTTATAGCACATCAATTTCGCCTGAAAAGGCCCCATTCACGTCGTTTCGCCCGTTTGTCCATCCAAATAGCCACGAAAAATTAAACAAATCACACTAGGACATTTGCCAACCTCCTTGCCATTCCTCGATTAATTTTTGGCCCACCGTACACCCGAACCCTGAGCCCACTCCTAAAACCGTGGGCTATAGCACACCGATTTGGCCCAAAAATGCCTTATTGTCACTGTTTTGCCTATTTTTTGACCCAAATAGCCACAGAAAATTAAATGGACCATACAAGAACAATCCCCAATCTCCCTGGAATGCCCCGGTCGATTATCAACCCTCAGGTCGCTCGAACCCTGGTCCCACCCCCAAAACCATTGGCTATATCATACCGATTTGGCCCGAAAATGCCCTGTTCGCGTCGTTTCGCCCGTTTGTATACCCAAATAGCCATGAAAAATTAAACAAAACACACTAGGACAATCCCCAACCTCCCTGGCATACCTAAGTAAATTTTTGGCCCACTGCACGCTTGGACCCTGGGCCAACTCCTAAAATCGTGGGCTATAGCTCACTAGCTTAGCCCAAAAATGCCCCGTTCGCACTGTTTCGCCCATTTTTTGACCCAAATAGCCACAAAAAATTAAACGGGCCATACAGGAACAATCCCCAACCTCCCTGACACGTCCCGGTCAATTTTTTGCCCACAACACGCCCGGCCCCTGGGCCCACCCCCAAAACTGTTGGCTATATCATACCGATTTGGCCCGAAAATGCCCTGTTCGCACTGTTTCTCCTGTTTGTCCACCTAATTGTCAGTAAAAAATTAAACGGACCATACTGGGATGATCTTCAAACTCCCTGGCACGCCTCGATCGATTTTCGTCCCACAGCACGCTCGGACCCTTGACCCACCCCCAAAACCATGGGCTATTACACACCGATTTGGCCAAAAAAATACCCGTTTGAATCGTTTCGCCCGTTTGCCTACCCAAATGGCCACGAAAAATTAAACGAACTACTATAGGAGGATCCGCAATCTCCCTGGCATCGCCCGATCAATTTACGACCCACAGCACGCCTGGACCCCGTGCCCACCCCTGATACCATGGGCTATAGCACATCGATTTGGCTCGAACACCCCCGTTCACGCCGTTTCTCCCGTTTGTCCACCTAAATGACCAATTTGGCACAAAAATGCCCCGTTCGCATCATTTTGCCCGTTTGTCGACCCAAATGGCCATTAAAAATTAAACAGACCATATTGGATCAATGTCGAACCTCCTTGGCACGGACCGATTTATATTAGGCCTACAGCATGCCCAAACCCCAAGATCACCCCCAAAATCGTGGGCTATAGCACACCAATTTGGCCCGAAAATGCCTTGTTCGCTCCGTTTCTCCCGTTTGTCCACCCAAATGGCCATGAAATATTAAACGGACCACACTGGGATAATCCCCAACCTCATTGGCACGCCCCAGTCAATTTTTGGACCACAGCACGCCCGAGCCCACCCCCAAAACCGTGGGCTATAACACACCGATTTGGTCCAAAAACGCCCCATTCGCGTCGTTTCCCTCGTTTGTCCACCTAAATGGTCATGAAAAATTTAATGGACCACACTGGGATAATACCCAAACTCCCTGGCATGTCTCGATTGATTTTTAGCCCAGAGCATGCCCGGACCCCGGGCTCACCCTCAAAATCGTGGGATATAACTCATAGATTTGGCCCGAAAATGTCCCATTTGCGTTATTTTGCTTGTTTGTCCATCCAAATGGAAAATAAAAATTAAACGGACCACACTGGGATGATCCCTAACCTCCCTGGCACTCCCCGATCGATTTTTGGCTTATAGCACACCTTGGCCCACCCCCTAAACTGTGGGCTCTAGAACACTGATTTAGCCTGAAAATGCCCGGTTCGCGCTGTTTCGCTTGTTTTGCCTGTTTGTTCATCCAAATGGACACGAAAAATTAAACGGACCATACTAGGATGATCTTCAACCACCCTGGCATGCCCCAATCTATTTTCGTTCCATAACATGCCCGAACCTCTAGCCCACCCTAAAAAATGTGGGCTATTGCACACCGATTTAGCCTAAAAATGCCCCATTCACGTCGTTTCATCCGTTTTTCCATCCAAATGGTCATGAAAAATTAAACAGACCACACTGGGATGATCCCCAATCTCCCTAGCACGTCCTGATCGATTTTTAGCCCATAGAACGCCCGAACCCTGGGTCCACCCCCAAAACTAGGGGTTATAGAACACCGATTTGGCCCGCAAATGCCCCGTTCGTGCTGTATCGCACGTTTGTCCATAGAAACGGCCACAAAAAATTAAAAGGACCACACTTGGACGATCCCTAACCTCCCTGGCACGCCCTGGTTAATTTTTGGCCAACAGCACGCCCGAACCCCGGGCCCACCCCTGAAATCGTGGGCTATAGCACACCGATTTATCCCAGATAGGCCCCATTTGGGCCATTTTGCTCGTTTGTACACCCAAATGGCCACAAAAAATTAAACGAATCACAATGGAACGATCCCCAACCTCCCTGGCACACCCCGGTCGATTTTTGGCCCATAGCACGCTCGAACCCGAGGCCCACCCCCATAACCTTGGGCTATAGCACACTGATTTGGCCTAAAAATGCCCCGTTCACGCCGTTTCTCCTGTTTGACCAACCAAATACCCGTGAAAAATTAAACAGACCACACTGGGATGATCCCCAACCTCTCTGGAACGCCCGGGTCAATTTTTGGCCCACAGCACGCCTGAACCCCAGGCCCACCACCCAAACCTTGGACTACACCACATTGATTTGGCCCAAAAATGCCCCGTTTGCACCATTTTGCCCGTTTGTCCACCCAAATAGCCACAAAAAATTAAACGAAACATATTAGAATGATCCCCAACCTCTCTGGCATGCCCCGACCAATTTTTCACCCATAACTCGCTCAGACCACGAGCCTACCCCCAAAACCTAGAGCTATAACACACCGATTTGGGCTAAAAATGCCCTGTTTATACTGTTTTGCACGTTTGTCCATGCAAATAGCCACAAAAAATTAAACAGACCATACTGGTATGATCCCCAACCTCCCTGGCATGCCTCGGTTGAATTTTGGACCACAGCACGCCCGAACCCCATCCCACTCAAGAAACCCTGGTCTATAGCACACCGATTTGGCCCGATTAAGCCCCATTCGCGTCGTTTTGCCCATTTGTCCACCCAAATGACCACAAAAAATTAAACGAACCACACTAGGATGATCCCCAACCTCCCTGTCACGCCCCGGTCAAATTTTGGCCTATAGCACGCTCAGGACCCTGGGCCCACCCTCGAAACCGTGGGCTACAGCAACCGTTTCGGCCCAAAAATTCCCCATTCATGCCCTTTCGCCCGTTTAACCACCTAAATGGCCATGAAAAATTAAATGGACTACACTGGGATGATTCCCAACCTCCCTGGTATGCCCTAATCGATTTTTGGCCCGCAACACGCCTAAACCCCAGGCCCACCCCCACAATCGTGGGCTATAGAACATAGATTTGGCCTGAAAATGCCCCGTTCATGCCGTTTCGCCCGTTTGAGTACCCAAATGGCTACGAAAAATTAAATGGACCACACTAGGACAATTCCCAACCACTCTGGAATTTGTTGTTTGATTTTTGTCCAATAGCACACCCGAACCCCGAGCCCACCCCCCGATACCATGGGGTATAGAACACCGATTTGGCCTAAAAAAGCCTCGTTCATGTCGTTTCGCCTGTTTGTCCACTTAAATAGCCACAGAAAATTAAACGGGACACACTAGGACGATCCCCAACATCCCTGAGATGCATCGATCAATTTTCAGACCACAATACGCTAGGACCCCTAGCCCACCCAAAAAACTGTGGGCTATAGCACTCCTATTTTGCCCAAAAATTCTCTATTCGAGCCGTGTTGCCCGTCTGTCCACCCAAATGGTCACAAAAAATTAAACTGACTACATTGGAATAATCCCCAACCTACCTTACATGACCCAGTCGGTTTTCTACCCACGGAACGCCCAGACCACGGTCTACCCCCAAAATCATAGGCTATAGAACACAGATTTGGCTGAAAATGCCCCGTTCGCACTGTTTCACCAGTTTGACCACCTAAATGGCCTCGAATAAATAAACATACCACACTGGGACGATCTCTAACCTCCCTATCATGCCTCGGTCAATTTTCATCCCACGGCACGCACAAAACCCGGGCCCACCCCCAAAACCGTGGGCTATAGCACACCGATTTGGCATGAAAATGTCCCGCTCGCTTCGTTTTGCCCGTTTGTCCACCCAAATGGCCATGAAAATTAAACATACCACACTGGGAAAATACCCAACCTTCTTGGCACACCCTTGTCGATTTTAGGACCACAGAACTCCCGAACCTCGGGCCCACCCCAAAACTGTGGGCAATAGCACACCAATTTGGCCTTAAAATGCCTCATTCATGTCGTTTTACCTGTTTGTCCACCAAAATGGCCACAAAAAATTAAACAGACCATACTGGAATGATCCCCATCCTCCCTGGCACGTCCTGGTCGATTTTTAGCCCATAGCGCGCCCGAACCTCGGGCCCACCCCCAAAACCGTAGGATATAGCACACTGATTTTGCCCAAAAATTCCCCATTCGCGCCGTTTCGCCCGTTTGCCCACCCAAATGGCCACAAAAAATTAAATAGACCACACTGAGACGATCCCCAACCTCCCTGGCATACCCCGTCAATTTTTTATGCACAGCACTCCCGGACCTCGGGCCCACCCCCAAAACCGTGGGTATAGCACACAGATTAGGGCCTAAAAAACACCCCGTTAGTGTCGTTTAGCCCATTTGTCCATGCAAATGGCCATGAAAAATTAAATGGACCACACTGGGATGATCCCCAACCTCCCTGGCATGCCCCAGTCAATTTTTAGCCCACAGCACGCCCAAGCCCACCCTCAAAACCGTGGGCTATAGCACACTGATTTGGCTAAAAAATTCCCCATTCGCGTTGTTTCGCCTGTTTGTCCACTCAAATGGCCACAAAAAATTAGACGGACAATACTAGGATGATCCCTAATCTCCCTGGCATGCCCCAATTGATTTTTGACCCCCATCATGCCCGGACCCCGGGTCCTCCCCTGAAACTGTAGATTATAGCACACCGATTTGGCTAAAAAATGATTCGGTCGCGCCGTTTCGCCGATTTGTCAACCCAAATAGCAAAAAAAAAAAATGGACCATACTGGGATGTTTCCCAACCTCCCTGTCATGCCCCGATCGATTTTTGACCTACATCAGTCCCGATCCCTAGGCCTACCTCAAAACTATAGGCTATAGCACACCTATTTTGCCTGAAAATGCCCCGTTCGCTCTGTTTCGCCCGTTTGTCCATCCAAATGGCCACGAAAAAATAAACAGACCATACTACAATGATCCACAACCTCCATTGCATGCCCCGGTCAGTTTTTGGCCCACAGCACGCTCGAATCCCATGCCCACCCCTAAAACAGTGGGCTATAGCACACCGATTTGGCCCAAAAATGCCCCGTTGGCTCTATTTCGCCCGTTTAACCCCCCAAATGGCCTCAAATATATAAAAGGATCATACTGGAATGATCCCCAACCTCCCTGGCATGCCCAATCAATTTTTGGACCACGACACCCTCGAACCCTAGGCCCACTCCCGAAACTATGGGCTATAGCACATCAATTTATCCCAAAAATGACACGTTTCGCCCGTTTAACCACCCAAATGGCCTCGAATAAATAAACGGACCTTACTGGAATAATCCCTATCCTCCCTGTCATGCCTTGATCGATTTTTGGTCCACAGCACCCTCGAACCCCGGGCCCACCCCCAAAACTATTGGTTATAGAACACCGATTTTGTTTGAAAATGCCTCATTTGTGTCATTTCACCCGTTTGACCACCTAAATGGTCTCAAATAAATAAACGGACCACACTGGGATGATCCCCAACCTCCATGGCATGCCCCAGTCAATTTTTATCCAATGGCACCTCAGGACGCCGGGACCACCACCAAAACCGTGGGCTATAGCTCACCGATTTGGCCAAAAAATGCCCTGTTCGTGCTATTTTACCCGCTTGATCACCCAATTGGCCTAGAATAAATGAACGGACCACACAGGAATGATACCCAACCTCCCTGGCATGCCCCGATCAATTTTTGTTCCACGGCACCCCTGGATCCCAAACCCCAGGCCCACACACGAAACCATGTTCTATAACACACCGATTTGGCTTAAAAATGCCCCATCTGCGTCGTTTTGCCCGTTGACCAACTAAACGGCCTCGAATAAATAAACGGACCACACTGGGATGATCCTTAACCTCGCTGGCATATCTCGGTCAATTTTTTGCCCACGGTATCCCCAGACCCTAGACCCACCCCCAAAATCGTGGGCTAGCTCACCGATTTAGCTCAAAAATGCCCCGTTCGCACCTTTTCACCCATTTGACCACCTAATAGGCCTCAAATAAATAAATGGACCACACTGAGTTGATCCCCAACCTCTCTGACACGCCCCGATCAGTTTTTGGCTGACGACACCCTCGTACCTCAGGCCCACCCCCGAAACCGTGGGCTATAGCACACCAATTTATCACAAAAAAGCCTCGTTCACACCGTTTCTCCCGTTTGACTACCCAAATCACGTCAAATAAATAAACGAAAAGTACTGGGACGATCCCCAACCTCCTTTGCATGCCCCGATTTATTTTCGACCCATGGAACCCTCAGACCCCAGACCCACCCTCAAAACCCTGGGCTATAGCACACCGATTTGTCACAAAAATGTCCCATTCATGCCATTTTGCCCGTTTGACCATCCAAATGGCCTCGAATAAATAAAAAGACCATACTGGAGAGATCTCCAACCTCCATGGCACGCACCGATCAATTTTTGACTTATGGTACCCCCGAACCTCGGGCCCACCCCCGAAACAATTAGCTATAGCACACCGATTTGGCCCAAAAATGCCCTGTTCGCGATGTTTCACCCGTTTGACCATCAAAATAGCCTCGAATAAATAAACGAACCACACTTGGATGATCCCCAACCTCCTTGACATGCCCCGATCAATTTTCGACCTATTTCACCTCCGGACCCAGCACAACCCCCGAAACTGTGGCATATAGGACACTGATTTAGCCCAAAAATACCCCGATAGCGCTGTTTCACCCGTTTGACCACCCAAATGGCCTAAAATTAATAAACGGACCACATTAAGACAATCCCCAACCTCCCTGACATGCCTCAGTCAATTTTTATCCTACGAAACCCCCGAACCCCGGGTTCAGCCCAAAAACCGTAGGCTATAGCACACCGATTTGGCCCGAAAATGCCCCATTCGCACCGTTTTACCCGTTTGACCACCCAAATGGTCTCAAATAAATAAACAGACCACACTAGGATGATCCCAAACCTCCCTAGCATGCCTTGGTCAATTTTTGACCCACGGCACCCTCAGAGCCCGGGCCAACCCCCAAAACCGTGGTCTATACCACACCGATTTAGCCCAAAAATGCCTAGTTCACTCTTTTTCGCCTGTTTGACTACCCAAATAGCGTTGAATAAATAAACTGACCACAGTGGGATGATCCACTACTTTTCGGGCATACCCGATCAATTTTCATCCCACGGCACCCTTGTACCCTAGGCCCACCCCTAAAATTGTGGGCTATAGCACACTGATTTGGCCCAAAAAAATGCCCCGTCCGAGCTGTTTTCCCGTTTGACCACCCAAATAGCCTCGAATAAATAAACGGACTACACTGGGATGATCCTCAACCTCCCTGACACGCCCCGGTCAATTTTTGCCTACGGCACCTCTGGACCCCGGGCCCACCCCTGAAATCATGTGTTGTAGCACATTGAATTGGCCCGAAAATGTCCTGTTCGCGCCATTTTGCAAGTTTAATAACCCAAATGGCTTCGAATAAAAAAATGGACCACACTTGGACGATCCCTAACCTCCCTGGCATGCCCCGGTTGATTTTTTACACACGACACCCCTAAAATCATAGTCTAAAGAACACCGATTTTCCCTAAAATTGCCCCATTCGCATCGATTTGCCCATTTGACCACCCAAATAGCCTCAATTAAATAAATGGACCACACTGGGATGATCCCAAACCTCCCTAGCGCGCCCCGATCGATTTTCGACCCACAGAACTCGAGACCTAGGGCCCACCCCCAAAATCGTGAGATATAGCACAACGATTTAGCCCAAAACGTCCTATTCGGGACGTTTCACCCATTTGACCACCCAAATGGCCTCAAATAAAAAAATGGACCACACTGGGACGATATCCAATCTCTTTGGCATGTCCCGGTCGATTTTTGTTCCACGGTACCCCCGAACCCCGAGCTTACCCCTAAAACCGTGGGCAATAGCACACCGAGTTTGCCCAAAAATGCCCCGATCTTGCCGTTTCTCCCGTTTGGCCACCCAAATGGCCTAAAAATTAAACGGACCATACTGGGATAATCCCCAACCTCCCTGACACGTTCCGGACGATTTTTACCCACAGCATGCTCGGACCCTGAACCCACCCCCGAAATTTTGGGCTATAATAGCACACCAATTTAGCCAAAAAATACCTCTTTTGCGCCGTTTCACCCGTTTGTCCACCCAAATAGCCACGAAAAATTAAACGGACCATACTGGGACAATCACCAACCTCCCTAGCACGCCCCGATCGATTTTTACCCCACATCTCGCCCGAGCCCACTCCCAAAACCGTGTGCTATAGCACACCGATTTGGCCCAAAAATGCCCCATATCCGTCGTTTCACCCGTTTGTCCAAAAAAATGGCCATGAAAAATTAAACGAATCACACTGGGATGATCCCAACCTCCCTGGCGTGCCCCGGTCGATTTTTGACCCACAACACGCCCAAACCCCAGGCTCACCCCCAAAACTGTGGGCTATACCACACCGATTTGGACCAAAAATGCCCCGTTCACGCCGTTTTGCCTGTTTGTACATCCATTTGGCTACGAAAAACTAAACAAACGATACTGGGATGATCCCCAACCTCCCTGGCATGCGTCAGTCAATTTTCAGCCCATAGAACTCCCGAAACCTTGGCTCACCCCCAAAACCGTGGGCTATAGCATACCGATTTGGCTCGAAAATACCCTATTCACGCCGTTTTGCCCATTTGTCCACCCAAGTGGCCAAAAAAATTAAACGAACCACACTGGGATGATCCCCAACCTCCCTGGCACGCCTCGATCAATTTTTAGCCCACAAGTCGCTCGGACCCTGGGCCTACCCCAAAAACCGTGGGTTATAGCACATCGATTTCGCCCGAAAAGGCCCTGTTCACGCTGTTTCTCCCGATTGTCCATCCAAATAGCCACGAAAAATAAAATGAATCACACTAGGACATTTTCCAACCTCCATGCCATGCCTCGATTGATTTTTGGCCCACCGCACACCCGGACCCTGAGCCCACTCCTAAAACCGTGGGCTATAGCACACCGATTTGGCCTAAAAATGCCTCGTTCTCACTGTTTTGCCTATTTTTCGACCCAAATAGCCACCAAAAATTAAACGGACCATAGAAGAACAATCCCCAATCTCTCTTGAATGCCCCGGTCGATTATCAGCCCTTAGGTCGCTCGAACCCTGGGCCTACCCCAAAAACCATTGGCTATATCATACCGATTTGGCCTGAAAATGCCCTGTTCGCGCCGTCTCGCCCGTTTGTACACCCAAATAGCCATGAAAATTTAAACAAACCACACTAGGACAATCCCCAACCTCCCTAGCATACCTCAGTAAATTTTTGGCCCACTGCACGCCTGGACCCTGGGCCAACTCCAGAAATCGTGGGCTATAGCTCACTAGCTTAGCCAAAAAATGCCCCGTTCGCACTGTTTCGCCCATTTTTCGACCCAAATATCCACCAAAAATTAAATGGACCATACAGGAACAATCCCCAACCTCCCTGGCATGCCCCGGTCAATTTTTATCCCATAGCACGCCCGTCCCCTGGGCCCACCCCAAAAACCGTTGGCTATATCATACCGATTTGGCCCAAAAATGCCCTGTTCGCACCGTTTCTCCCATTTGTCCACCTAATTGGCCATAAAAAAATAAACGGACCATACTGGGATGATCTTCAAACTCCCTGGCATGCCTCGATCGATTTTTGGCCCACAGCACGCTCGGACCCTTGTCCCACCCCCAAAACCATGGGCTATTACCCACCGATTTGGCCAAAAAATGCCCCGTTTGAATCGTTTTGCCCGTTTCCCTACCCAAATGGCCACGAAAAATTAAACGAACTACTCTAGGAGGATCCCCAATCTCCCTGGCATGGCCCGATCGATTAACAGCCCACAGCACGCCTGGAACCCGTGCCCACCCCTGATACCATGGACTATAGCACATCAATTTGGCCCAAACACCCCCGTTCACGCTGTTTCTCTCATTTGTCCACCTAAATGACAAATTTGGCACGAAAATGCCCCATTCGCATCATTTTGCCCGTTTGTCGACCCAAATGGCCATTAAAAATTAAACGGACCATACTGGATCAATCCAGAACCTCCTTGGCACGGAACGGTTGATGTTAGGCCTACAGCATGCCCGAACCCCAAGATCACCCCCAAAATCGTGGGCTATAGCATACCAATTTGGTCCGAAAATGCCCCGTTCGCTCCGTTTCTCCCGTTTGTCCACCCAAATGGCCATGAAATATTAAACGGACCATACTGGGACAATCCCCAACATCATTGGCACGCCTCAGTTGATTTTTAGACCACAGAACACCCGGACCCCGGGCCCACCCCCAAAACTGTGGGCTATAACACATCGATTTGGCCCAAAAATGCCCTATTCGCGCCGTTTCCCTCGTTTGTCCACCTAAATGGTCATGAAAAATTTAATGGACCATACTGGGATAATACCCAACCTCCCTGGCATATCTCGATCGATTTTTAGCCCAGAGCATGCCCGGACCCCGGGCTCACCCTCAAAACCGTGGGATATAACTCATAGATTTGGCTCAAAAATGTCCCATTTGCGTTATTTTGCCTGTTTGTCCACCCAAACGGCCACGAAAAATTAAACTGACCACGCTGGGATGATCCCTAACCTCCCTGGCACGCCTCGGTCGATTTTTGGTTTATAGAACACCTGGGCCCACCCCCTAAACTGTGGGCTCTAGAACACCGATTTAGCCTGAAAATGCCCGGTTCGCGCTGTTTCGCCTGTTTTGCCTGTTTGTCCATCCAAATAGCCACGAAAAATTAAACGGACCACACTAGGATGATCCCCAACCACCCTGGCATGCCTCAGTCTATTTTTTATCTATAACATGCCCGAACCCCGAGCCCACCCTAAAAAATATGGGGTATAGCACACTGATTTGGCCTGAAAATGCCCCATTCACGCCGTTTCATCCGTTTGTCCATCCAAATGGCCATGAAAAATTAAACAGACCACACTGGGATGATCCCCAATCTCCCTAGCACATCCCGATCGATTTTTAGCCTATAGAACGCCCGGACCCCGGGTCCACCCCCAAAATCGGGGGTTATAGAACACCGATTTGGCCCGCAATTGCCCCGTTCGTGCCGTATCACACGTTTGTCCATAGAAACGGCCACAAAAAATTAAAAGGACCATACTTGGACGATCCCTAACCTCCTTGACACACCCTGGTTAATTTTTGGCCAATAATACGCCCGGACCCCGGGCCCACCCCTAAAACCGTGGGCTATAGCACACCTATTTATCCCGCATAGGCCTCATTTGGGCCATTTTGCTCGTTTGTACACCCAAATGGCCACAAAAAATTAAACGGATCACAATGGAACGATCCCCAACCTCCCTGGCACGCCCCGGTTGATTTTTGGCCCATAGCACGCTCGAACCCCAGGCCCACCCCCATAACCTTGGGCTATAGCACACTGATTTAGCCTGAAAATGCCCCGTTCACACCGTTTTGCCCGTTTGACCAACCAAATGTCCGTGAAAAATTAAACGGACCACACTGGGATTATCCCTAACCTCCCTGGCATGCCCGGATCAATTTTAGACCCACAGCACGCTCGAACCCCAAGCCCACCACCTAAACCTTGGACTACACCACATCGATTTGGCCCGAAAATGCCCCATTTGCACCATTTTGCCCGTTTGTCCACCCAAATGGCCACAAAAAATTAAACAAAACATATTAGGACGATCCCGAACCTCTCTGGCATGCCTCGACCGATTTTTCACCCATAACTCGCTCGAACCACAAGCCTACCCCTGAAACCGAGAGCTATAGCACACCAATTTAGGCTAAAAATGCCCTGCTTTTACTGTTTTGCACGTTTGTCCATGCAAATAGCCACAAAAAATTAAACAGACCATACTGGGATGATCCCCAACCTCCCTAGCATGCCCCATTTGATTTTTGGACCACAGCACGCCCGAACCCCATCCCACCCAAGAAACCATGGTCTATAGCACACCGATTAGGCCCGAATAAGCTCCATTCGCGCCGTTTTGACCGTTTGTCCACCCAAATTACCACAAAAAATTAAACGAACCATACTGGGATGATCCCCAACCTCCCTGGCACGCCCCGATCGAATTTTGTCCTATAGCACGCTCAGGACTCTGGGCCCACCCTCGAAACCGTGGGCTATAGAAACCGTTTTGGCCCAAAAATTCCCCATTCATGCCCTTTCGTCCGTTTATCCACCTAAATGGCCATGAAAAATTAAATGGAACACACTGGGATGATTCCCAACCTCCCTGGTATGCCCTAATCAATTTTTGGCCCACAACACGCCCAAACCCCAGGCCCACCCCCACAACCGTGGGCTATAGCACACAGATTTGGCCTGAAAATGCCCCGTTGATGCCGTTTCGCCCGTTTGAGTACCCAAATGGTCACGAAAAAATAAATGGACCACACTGGGACAATTCCCAACCTCTATGGCATGCCCTGTTTGATTTTTGGACAATAGCACACCCGAACCCCGGGCCCACCCCCCGATACCATGGGCTATAGAACACCGATTTGGCCTAAAAAAGCCTCGTTCATGCCGTTTCGCCTGTTTGTCCACTTAAATAGCCACAGAAAATTAAACGGGCCACACTAGGACGATCCCCAACCTCCCTGGCATGTCCCGATCAATTTTCGGCCCACAGTACGCTAGGACCCCTAGCCCACCTCGAAACCATGGACTATAACACTCCTATTTGGCCCAAAAATTCTCCGTTCGAGCCGTTTTCCCCGTTTGTCCACCCAAATGGCCACAAAAAATTAAATTGACCACATTGCCTACCTTACATGCCCCAGTCGATTTTTTGCCCACAGAATGCCCAGACCACGGCCTACCCCCAAAATCATAGGCTATAGAACACAGATTTGGCTGAAAATGTCCCGTTCGCACTGTTTCGCCAGTTTGACCACATAAATGGCCTCGAATAAATAAACATACCACACTGGGACGATCTCTAACCTCCCTAGCATGCCTCGGTCAATTTTCATCCCACGGCACGCCCGAACCCCAGGCCCACCCCCAAAACCGTGGGCTATAGCACACCGATTTTGCATGAAAATGTCCCGCTTGCTTCGTTTTGCCTGTTTGTCCACCCAAATGGCCATGAAAAATTAAACAGACCACACTGGTACAATCCCCAACCTTCTTGTCACACTCTTAACGATTTTAGGACCACAGCACTTCCGAACCTCGGGCCCACCCTAAAACCGTGGGCTATAGCACACCGATTTGGCCTGAAAATGCCTCATTCGTGTCGTTTTACCTGTTTGTCCACCAAAATGGACACAAAAAATTAAACAGACCACACTGGAATGATCCACATCCTCCCTGGCACATCCCGGTTGATTTTTAGCCCATAGTGCGCCCGAACCTCAGGCCCACCCCCGAAACCGTAGGATATAGCACACCAATTTTGCCCAAAGATTCCCTAATCGCGCCGTTTCGCCCGTTTGCCCACCCAAATGGCCACAAAAAATTAAATGGACCACACTGAGACGATCCCCAACCTCCCTAGCATGTCCCATCGATTTTTGATGCACAGCACTCCCGGACCTCGGGCCCACCCCCAAAACCGTGGGCTATAGCACACAGATTTGGCCTGAAAACAACCCGTTCGTGTCGTTTCGCCCGTTTATCCATAAAAATGTCCATGAAAAATTAACTGGACCACACTGGGATGATCCCTAACCTCCCTGGCATGCCCCAGTCAATTTTTGGCCCACAGCACGCCCTGGCCCACCCTCAAAACCGTGGGCTATAACACACTGATTTGGCTAAAACATTCTCCATTTGCGTTGTTTCGCCTGTTTGTCCACTCAAATGGCCACAAAAAATTAAACGGACCATACTAGGATGATCCCCAATCTCCCTGGCATGCCCCAATTGATTTTTGGCCCCCATCATGCCCGGACCCCGGGTCCTCCCCTGAAACTGTAGATTATAGCACACCGATTTGGCTAAAAAATGATTCGGTCGCGCCGTTTCGCCGGTTTGTCAACCCAAATAGCAAAAAAAAAAATAGACCATACTGGAATGTTTCCCAACCTCCCTGGCATGCCTCGATCGATTTTTGACCTACATCAGTCCCGATCCCTGGGCCTACCTCAAAACTGTAGGCTATAGCACACCTATTTTGCTCGAAAATGCCCCGTTCGCTCTGTTTCACCCGTTTGTCCATCCAAATGGCCACGAAAAATTAAACAGACCATACTACAATGATCCACAACCTCCATTGCATGCCCCGGTCAATTTTTGGCCCACGGCACGCCCGAATCCCGTGCCCATCCCTAAAACAGTGGGCTATAGCACACCGATTTGGCCCAAAAATGCCCCGTTGGCTCCATTTCGCCCGTTTAACCCCCCAAATGGCCTCAAATATATAAACGGATTATACTGGAATGATCCCCAACCTCTCTAGCATGCCTAATCAATTTTTGGACCACGACACCCTCGAACCCTAGGCCCACTCCCGAAACTATAGGCTATAGCACATCAATTTATCCCAAAAATAACACGTTTCACCCGTTTGAATGATCCCTATCCTCCCTGGCATGCCTTGATCGATTTTTGGTCCACAGCACCCTCGAACCCCGAGCGCACCCCCAAAACTATTGGCTATAGCACACCGATTTTGTTTGAAAATGCCTCGTTTGCGCCATTTCGCCCGTTTGACCACCTAAATGGTCTCAAATAAATAAACGAACCATACTGGGATGATCCCCAACCTCCATCGCATGCCCCAGTTGATTTTTATCCCATGGCACCTCAGGACCCCGGGACCACCCCCGAAACCGTGGGCTATAGCTCACCGATTTGGCTAAAAAATGCCTTGTTCGTGCTGTTTTACCTGTTTTGGATCACCCAATTGGCCTAGAATAAATGAACGGACCACATAGGAATGATCTCCAACCTCCCTAGCATGCCCCGGTCAATTTTCGTTCCACGGCACCCCTGGATCCCAAACCCCAGGCCCACACACGAAACCATGTTCTATAACACACCGATTTGGCTTGAAAATGCCCCATCTGCGTCGTTTCGCCCGTTGACCAACTAAACGGACTCGAATAAATAAACGAACCACACTGGGATGATTCTTAACCTCGCTGGCATATCTCGGTCAATTTTTTGCCCACGATATCCCCAGACCCTAGACCCACTCCCAAAATCGTGGGCTAGCTCACCGATTTAGCTCGAAAATGCCCTGTTCGCACCTTTTCACCCGTTTGACAACCTAAATGGCCTCGAATAAATAAATGGACCAGACTGAGATGATCCCCAACCTCTCTGACACGCCCCGGTAAGTTTTTGGCCGACGACACCCTCGTACCTCAGGCCCACCCCCGAAACCGTGGGCTATAGCACTCCAATTTATCACAAAAAAGTCTCATTCGCATTGTTTCTCCCGTTTGACTACCCAAATCACCTCAAATAAATAAATGGAAAATACTGGGATGATCCCCAACCTCCTTTGCATACCCCAATTTATTTTCGACCCATGGCACCCTCAGACCCCAGACCCACCCTCAAAACCCTGTGCTATAGCACACCGATTTGTCCCAAAAATGTCTCATTCATGCTATTTCGCCCGTTTGACCATCCAAATGACCTCGAATAAATAAAAAGACCACACTGGAGAGATCTCCAACCTCCATGGCACGCACCGATCGATTTTTGACTTACGACACCCCCGAACCTCGGGCCCACCCCCGAAACCATTAGCTATAGCACACCGATCTGGCCCAAAAATGCCCCGTTCGCGACGTTTTACCCGTTTAACCATAAAAATGGCCTCGAATAAATAAACGAACCACACTTGGATGATCCCCAACCTCCTTGACACGCCCCGATCAATTTTTGGCCTATTTCACCTCCGGACCCAGCACAACCCCCGAAACTGTGGCATATAGGACACTGATTTAGCCCGAAAATACCCCGATAGCGCTGTTTCACCTGTTTGACCACCCAAATGGCCTAAAATAAATAAACGGACCACACTGAGACAATCCCCAACCTCCCTGACATGCCTCAGTCGATTTTTGGCCTACGATACTCCCATACCCCGGTCCCACCCCCAAACCATAAGCTATAGCACACCAAATTGGCCCGTAAATGTCCCGTTCGCGTCGTTTCACCAGTTTGACCAGCCAAATAGCCTCGAATAAAAAAAAACCACACATGGATGATCCCCAACCTCCCTCTCATGCCTCGGTTGACTTTTGACCGACGGCACCCCCGAACCCCGTGCCCACCCCCGAAATCGTGGGCTATAGCACAACGATTTATCCCGAAAATATCCTATTTGCACTGTTTTGCCCATTTGACTACCAAAATAGCCTCGAATATATAAACGTACCACATTGGGATAATCCCCAACCTCCCTCGCACGCCCCGATCAATTTTTAGCCCACGGCAACCCCAGATCCTGGGCCCACCCCTAAAACCGTAGTCTATAGCACACTGATTTGGCCTGAAAATATACCGTTTAGGCTGTTTCCCCCGTTTGACCTCACAAATAGCCTCAAATAAATAAATGAACCATACTAAAATAATCCCCAACCTCCCTGTCATGCCCTGGTCAATTTTTGGCCCACGGCACCCCCGGACCTCGGACTCAACCCCAAAACCGTGGGCTATACCACACCAATTTCACCCGAAAAGGCCCCGTTCGTGCTGTTTCGATGTTTGACCACCAAAATTGCCTCGAATAAATAAACAAACCATGCCTCGACTTACTGCACCCCCGGACTTCGGGCCCACCCCGGAAACCATTAGCTATAGCACACCGATTTTGCCCAAAAATGCCCCATTCACGCTGTTTCACCCGTTTGACCACCTAAATGGCCTCGAATAAATAAACAGACCACAATAGGATGATCCCCAACCTCTCTGATAGGCCCCGGTCAATTTTTGGCCTACGACACCCTCGTACCTCAGGCCAACACCCGAAATCGTGGGCTATAGCACACCAATTTGTCCCAAAAAATCCCCGTTTGCGCTGTTTCGCCTGTTTGACCAACCAAATTTCCTCGAATAAATAAACGAACCTCGCTGGGACTATCCCCAACCTCCCTGAACGTCGCGATCAATTTATGGCACCCAACACCCCCGGACGTCAGGCCCACCCCAAAAATCATGGGCTATAGTACATCGTTTTATCCCGAAAATGCCCTATTCATGGTTTTTCTCCTATTTGTCCACCCAAATGGCCACAAAAAAACTAAACGGACCACGCTGGGACTATCTCCAACCTCCCTGACACGTCTCGACAGATTTTCGGCACACAGCACACCCGAACCACGGGCCGACCCCCACAATTATGGGCTATATAGCACATCGATTTATCCCAAAAATGTCCCATTCGCGCTGTTTTACCCGTTTGTCTACCCAAATGGCCATGAAAAATTAAACGAACCACACTGGGATGATCCACAACCTTCTTGGCACGCTCCGATCGATTTTTGGCCCACAGCACGCCCGGACCCCGGGCCCACCTCCAAAAATGTGGGCTATAGCACACTAATTTGGACCAAAAATGCCCCGTTCACGCTGTTTTGCTCGTTTGTCCACCCAAATGGCCATAAAAAATTAAACGGACCACAATGGGATGTTCCCCAACCTCCATGGCACACCCCGGTCATTTTTTTGGCCGGCAGCACGCCCATACCCCGGGCCCACTCCAGAAACCGTGGGTTATAGCACACCGATTTAGCCCAAAAATATCCCGTTCGGGCTATTTCGCCCGTTTGTGCACCTTAATGGCCACGGAAAATTAAACAGACCATACTGGGATGATCCCCAACTTCCCTAGCATGCCCCGGTTGAATTTTGGCCCACAAAACGCCTGGACCTCGAGCCTACCCCCAAAACCGTGGGCTATAGCACACCGATTTGGCCAGAAAATGCCCCATTCGCGCTGTTTCGCCCGTTAGTCCACCCAAATGGCAACAAAAAATTAAACGGACCACACTGGGATGATCCCCTACCTCCCTGGCATGATCCAATCAATTTTCGACCCACAACGCACCCGATATCCGGGCCCCTTCCATAATTGTGCGCTATAGCACATCGATTTGGCCCAAAAAAGCCTCGTTTGCGCTGTTTTGCCCATTTGTCCACCCAAATAACCACAAAAAATTAAACGTACCATACTGGGACGATCCCCAAACTCCTTGGCACAACCCGATCAATTTTTAGCCCACATCACACTCGGACCGCGGGCCCACCTACGAAACTGTGGGCTATAACATACCAATTTGGATAAAAAATGCCCCTTCATGTCGTTTTGCCTGTTTGTCCACCCAAATGGCCACGAAAAATTAAACGGACCATACTGGGATAATCTTCAACCACCCTGGCACACCCCGATTGATTTTTAACCCACAGCACGCCCGAACCCCGAGCCCACCCCCAAAATCGTGGGCTATAGCATATTAATTTTTCCTAAAAATGCCCCGTTCGCGCCATTTCTTTCCTTTGCTAACCGAAATAGATACGAATAATTAAACGGATCATACTGGGACGATCCCCAACCTCCCTGACATACCCCGGTTGATTTTTGGCCCACAGCACGCCCGAACCCCGGGCCCACCCAAAAAGCTGTGGGCTATAGCATACCGATTTGGCCCGAATAGGCCCTGTTTGCGCCGTTTTGCCCGTTTGTCCACCCAAATGGCCACAAAAAATTAAATGGACCATACTAGGATGAACCTCAACCTCTCTGGCATGCCCGGTTGATTTTCTAGCCACAGCACGCCCGGACCCCAGGCCCATCCCCAAAACCGTGGGCTATAGCACACCGGTTTGGCCCAAAAATGCCACGTTTGTGCCATTTCTCCCGTTTGTCCACCCATGTGGCCACAAAAAATAAACGGACCACACTGGGATGATCCCCAACCTCCCTGGCATGCCTCGATCGATTTATGGCCCACTGCACGCCCGGAACCTTGGCCCACCCCCAAAACCGTTGGATATAGTGCATCGATTTGGCTCCAAAATGCCATATTCGGGTCGTTTCGCCTGTTTCTCCACCCAAATGGCCATAAAAAATTAAACGGACCAATCTGGGATGATCCCAAACCCCCCTGGCACGTCCTGGTCGATTTTTGGCCCATAGCACACCCGATCCCACCTCCAAAACCGTGGGCCCTAGAAAACCAATTTGGCCCGAATATGCCCTATTCGCACCGTTTTGCTCGTTTGTAAACCCAAATGGCGATAAAAATTTAAACGGATCATACTAGGATGATCCCCAACCTCCCTGGTATGCCCCGATCTATTTTTTGTCCACAAAAGGGCCAAACCCCGGGCCTATCCCCAAAACTGTGGGCTATAGCACACCGATTTATCCTAAAAATACTCCGTTTATGTCATTTCATCTGTTTGTAGATCAAAATGACCACGAAAAATTAAACGAACCACACTAGGATGATCCCCAATATCTCTTGCATGCCTTGATTAATTTTTGGCCCACAGCACACCCAGACCCTGGGTCCACCCCTAAACCGTGGGCTATAGCACACCGATTTGGCCCAGAAATACCCCATTCGTGCCGCATCGCACGTTTGTCCATGTAAATGGCCACAAAAAATTAAACGGACCACACTAGAACGATACCCTACCTCCCTAGCATTGCCCAGTTGATTTTTGGACCACAGCACGCCCGGACCCCGGGTCCACCTTCGAAACTGTGGGCTATATAGCACACCAATTTAGCCTGAATAGGCCCTGTTCGTGCTGTTTTGCTCGTTTGTCCACCCAAATGGCTATGAAAAATTAAACAAACCATACTGGGATGATTCCGAACCCCCCTGGCATGCCCTGGTCAATTTTTGGCCCATAGCACGCCCGAACCCTGGCCCTACCCCCAAAATCATGGGCAATAGCACACCGATTTGGCCAGAAAATGTCTCATTCACGTCGTTTCACCGATTTGTCCAACCAAATGACCATGAAAAATTAAACGGACCACACTGGGATGATCCCCAACCTCCCTGGCACCCCCGGATTGATTTTCGGCCCACAGCACGCTCGGACCCCGGGACCTTCCCCAAAACCTTGGGTTATAGCAAACTGATTTGGCCCGAAAATGCCCCGTTCACACCGTTTCACCTGTTTGTCCACCCAAATGGCCATGAAAATTAAACGGACTACATTAAGACGATCCCCAACCTCCCTCACATACCCCTGTCAATTTTTAGCCAATAGCACACTCAGACCCCAAGCCTACCCTCGAAACTGAGGGTTATTGCACCCCTATTTTTCCTAAAATTGTCCCGTTTGTGCCGTTTCGCACTTTTGTCTATGTAAATGGCCACGAAAAATTAAACGGACCATACTGGGACGATCCCCAACCTCCCTGGCATGCCACTGCCAATTTTTGGCCAATAGCACGCCCGGACCCCGAGCCTACCCCCAAAACCGAGGGCTATAGCGCCCTGATTTTATCCTAAAAATGCTCCGTTTACGTTGTTTCGCACTTTTGTCTATGCAAATGGCCACAAAAAATTAAACGAACCATACTGGAATGATCCCCAACCTCCCTGGCACACCCCGGTTGAGTTTTGTCCCACAGCATGCCCGAACACCGAGCCCACCCCAAAACCGCGGGCTATAGCACCCTTATTTAGCCCGAAAACACCCCGTTCGTGCCGTTTTTCCCGTTTTTTCCGCCCAAATGGCCACAAAAAAAAATTAAACAGACCATACTGGGTCGAGCCCCAACCTCCCTGGCATGCCCCGATCAAATTTTAGCCCACAACATACCCGGGCCCACCCTCCTAATCGTGGGCTATAGCACACTGATTTGCCCCAAAAATGCCCCATTCGTGCCGTTTCGCCCGTTTGACAAATAAAATGGCCTCGAATAAATAAACGGACCACACTGGGATGATGCCCAACCTCCCTGGCACGCCCCGATCGATTTTCGGTCCACGGCACCCCCAGACCTCGAGCCCACCCCAAAACCGTATACTATAGCACACCGATTTGGCCGAAAAATTCCCCGTTCGCGCCGTTTTGTCCGTTTGACCAACCAAATAGCCTCGAATAAATAAACGGACCACACTGGGACGATCCCCAACTCCCTGACACACCCCGATCAATTTTTGGCCCACGACATCCCCAAACCTAAGGCCCAGCCCTAAAACTGTGGCCTATAGTACATTGATTTATCCCAAAAATGCCCTATTCTCATTGTTTTACCCGTTTGTCCACCCAAATAGCCACAAAAACTAAACGGACCATACTGGGATGATCCCCAACCTCCCTGACACGCCTCGGTAGATTTTTGGCACACAGCACAACCGAACCACGGGCCCACCCCCACAATTGTGGGCTATATAGCACACCGATTTGGCCTAAAAATGCTCGGTTCGCGCTGTTTCGCCCGCTTGTCCACCCAAATGGCCATGAAAATTAAACGGACCATACTAGGATGATCCTCAACCTCCCTGGCATGCCCCGATCGATTTTCATCCCACAGCACACCCGGACACCGGGTCCACCCCCAAAAACGTGCGCAAAAGCACACCTATTTGGCCCGAAAATGCCCCGTTCGCGCCGTTTTGCCCGTTTGTCCACCCAAATGGCTACAAAAAAATAAATGGACCACAATGGGATGATCCCCAACCTCCATGGCATGCCCCGGTTGATTTACGGCACACAGTACGCCCGGACCCCAGGCCTACCCCCAAAACCGTAGGCTATAGTACATATCGATTTTGCCCAAAAATATCCCGTTCTCGCCGCTACACCTATTTGTCCACCCAAATGACCACAAAAAATTAAACGAACCACACTAGGATGATCCACAAACTCCCTAGCATATTCTGGTCAATTTTCGGCCCATAGCACCCCCGTACCCTGGGCCCACCCCTGAAATTGTGGTCTTTAGCACACCGATTTGGCCCAAAAATTCCTCGTTAGCGCTGTTTCGCCTCTTTATCCACCCAAATATCCACAAAAAATTAAACGGACCATACTGGGATGATCCCTAACCTCCCTGGCATGCCACGATCGATTTTCGTCACACGGCACGCCCGAACCCCGTGCCCTCCCCCAAAACTGTGGGCTATAGCACATCGATTTGGCCTGAAAATGCCCCGTTCATGTGGTTTCGCCCGTTTGACTAGCCAAATGGCCTCGAATAAATAAAAAGACCATACTGGAATGATCTCTAACTTCCCTGACATGCCCCGATCAATTTTTATCCACAGCACGGCCGAACCTTGGGCCCACCCCTAAAACCGTGGGCTATAGCACACCGATTTGACCCGAAAAGGCCTCATTTGCGCCGTTTTGCTCGATTGTCAACCCAAATAGCAATGAAAAAATAAATGGACCATACTGAGATGATCCCCAACCTCTATGGGACACCCTAGTTGATTGTTGGACCACAACACTCCCGGACCTCGGGCCCACCCCCAAAACCGCGGGTTATAGCACACCGATTTGGCCCAAAATGCCTCATTCGCGCCGTTTTTCCTGTTTGTCCACCCAACTGGCCACGAAAAAATAAACGGACCATACTAGAATGATCCCCATTCTTCCTGGCATGCCCCAGTCAATTTTTAGTCCACAAAACAGCCTAACCCCAGGCCCACCCATGAAACTGAGGGATATAGCACACCGGTTTGGCCTAAAAATGCTCCGTTCGCGTTGTTTCACCCGTTTGTCTACCAAAATAGCCATGAAAAATTAAACGGACCATACAGGGATGATCCTCAACCTCCCTGGCATGCCCCGATCGATTGTCGAGCCACACCACGCCCGGACCCAGGGCCCACCCCTAAAAACGTATGTTATAGCACACCGATTTAGACCAAAAATGCTCAGTTCAAATCGTTTTGCCCGTTTGTCCACCCAAATGGTTACGAAAAATTAAACGGACCACAATGGGATGATCCCCAACCTCCATGGCATTCCCCAGTTGATTTTTGGCCCACATCACAGCCAGACCCCAGACCCACCCCTAAAACCGTGAGCTGTAGCACACCGATTTGGCCAAAAAATACCCCATTCGCGCCGTTTTGCCCGTTTATCTACTCAAATGGCCCTAAAAAATTAAACGGACCATACTGAGATATTCCCCAACCTACCTGGCATGCCCCGAACCAGTTTTAGCCTACTGCACGCCTGGACCCTGGGCCTACCCCTAAAACCGTGGGCTAGCACACCGATTTTGCCCAAAAATGGCCCCGTTTGTGCCATTACACCCGTTTGTCCACCCAAATGGCCACGAAAAACTAAACGGACCATACTGGGATAATTCAAAACCTCCCTAGCATACCTTGGTCAATTTTTAGCCCACAGCACGCCCGAACCCCGGGCCCACCCTTGAAATAGTGGGTTTTTAGTACACTGATTTGGCCAAAAAATGCCCCATTCGCGTTGTTTCGCCGCTTTGTCCACCCAAATGGCCACAAAAAATTAAACGGACCATACTGGGACGATCCCTAACCACCCCCAAAACCGTGGGCTATAGCACACCGATTTGGCCTGAAAATCCCCCGTATGCATCGTTTCGCCCGTTTGACCACCCAAATAGACTCGAATAAATAAACAGACCACACTGGAATGATCCCTAACCTCCCTGGCATTCCCCGGTTGATTTTCATCCCTCAATACGCCCGATCACCAGGCCCATCCCCAAAACTGTAGGCTATAACACTCCTATTTGGCCCAAAAATGCCCTGCTTGTGCCGTTTCGCCCGTTTGTCCACCCAAATGGCCACGAAAAATTAAACGGACCACACTGGGACGATCCCCAATTTCCTTGGACACCCTGGTCAATTTTTGGACCAAAGAACTCCCGTACCTCGGGTCCACCCCCAAAATCGTGGGCTACAACACACCGATTTGGCTCGAAAATATCTCATTCGTGCCGTTTCGCTTATTTGTCCACCCAAATGGCCAAAAAAAATTAAACGGACCACATTGAAATGATCCCTATCCTCCCTGGAACACCCCGGTCAATTTTAAGACCGTAATAAGCCCGAACCCCAGGCCCACCACTTGAAACCGTGGGCTATAGCACACCGATTTAGCCCAAAAATGCCCCGTTCGTGCCGTTTTGCCCGTTTGTCAACTCAAATGGCCACGAAAAATTAAACGAACCATACTGGTATGATCCCCAACCTCCCTGCCATGCCCCGATCGATTTTTAATGCACAACACCTCCGGACCCCAGATGCACCCCCAAAACCGTGGGCTATAGCACAACGATTTGGCTTGAAAACACCCCGTTCGCGTCTTTTCGCCTGTTTGTCCACCCAAATAGCCACGAAAAATTAAACAGACCACACTGAGATGATCCCCAACCTAACTGGCATGCCTCGGTCAATTTTCGGCCCACAGCACGCCCGGGCCCACCCTCGAAATCATGGGCTATAGCACACTGATTTGGCTCAAAAATGTCTCGTTCGCGCTGTTTCGCCCGTTTGTCCACCCAAATGGCAACAAAAAATTAAACGGACCATACTGGGATGATCCTCAATCCCCCTGGCATGCTTCAATCAATTTTCGGCCCACAACATGCCTGGAGCCTGGGTCCTCCCCCAAAACCGTGGGCTAGCACTCCGATTTAGCCCAAAAATGCTTCGTTTGCATCGTTTCGCTTGTTTCTCCACCCAAATAGTAAAAAAAAATAAAACGAACCATAATAAGACATTCCCCAACCTCCCTGGCATGCCCCGATCGATTTTCAACCCACATCATTCCTGAACCATGGGCCCACATCGAAACCATGGGCAATACGACACCGATTTTGCCCAAAAACGTCCCATTCGGGCCGTTTTGCCCGTTCGTCCACCCAAATGGCCACTAAAAATTAAACGGACCATACTAGGATGATCCACGACATCCCTATCATACTCCGATCGATTTTTAGCCTACAACACGCCCGAACCTCGTGCCCACCCCTGAAACAGTAGGCTATAGCACACCGATTTGGCCTAAAAATGCCCCATTCGCTCTGTTTCTCCCGTTTAACCACCCAAATGGCCTCGAATATATAAACGGATCATACTGGGATGATACACAACCTTCTGGCATGCCCAGTCAATTTTTAGGCCACGACACCACCGAACCCTGGGCCCACCCCTAAAACCGTGGGCTATAGCATATCGATTTATCCCAAAAATGACCTGTTTCGCCCTTTTGACCACCCAAATGGCCTCGAATAAATAAATGGACCACCCCCAAAATTGTTGGCTATAGCACACCAATTTGTCTTGAAAATGCCTCGTTCGCGATGTTTTACCCGTTTGACCACCCAAATGGTCTCGAATAAATAAATGGACCACACTGGGATGATCCCCAACCTCCCTGGCATGCCCCGGTCAATTTTTGTCCCATGGAACCACAGGACCCTGGGACCAGCCCCAAATTCGTAGGCTATAGCTCACCGATTTGGCCAAAAAATACCCCATTTGTGCAAAATTTACCCATTTGACCACCCAAATAGCCTAGAATAAATAAACGGACCACACAGAAATGATCCCCAACCTCCCTGGCATGCCCCGGTCAATTTTTATTCCACGACACCCCTGGACCTTGATCCCCAGGCCCACACACGAAACCATGTGCTATAGCACACCGATTTGGCCTGAAAATACCCCATCTGCGCCGTTTCACCCGTTTGTCCAACCAAATGGCCTTGAATAATAAACGGACAAAACTGGGATGATCCCCAACCTCGCTGGTATGTCCCGATCGTTTTTCTACCTGCGATATCCCCAGACCCTGGACCCACCTCCGAAACTGTGGGCTAGCACACTGATTTGGCTAAAAAATGCCTCGTTTGCACTGTTATGCCCGTTTGACCACCTAAATTGCATCGAATAAATAAATGGACCATACTGGGACTATCCCCAACCACCCTGACACGCCCCGGTGAATTTTTGGCCTACGGTACCCTCGTACCTCATGCCCACCTCCAAAACCATAGGCTATAGCATACCGATTTATCCTGAAAAAGCCCCGTTCACGTCGCTTCGCCCGTTTGACCACCCAAATAGCCTCGAATAAATAAATGGACCATACTGGGATGATCCCCAACCTCCCTAGCATGCCCCAATTAATTTTTGGCCCATGGTACCCTCAGACCCCAGGCCCACCCTCAAAACCGTGGGCTATAGCACATCAATTTGGCCCGAAAATGCCTCATTCATGTCATTTCGCCTGTTTGACCACCCAAATGGACTCGAATAAATAAACGGACCATACTGGGATGATACCCAACCTCCATGGCATGCACCGATCGATTTTTGGCTCACGGCACTCCTAGACCTTGGGCTACAGCACACTATAAACGGACCATACTACAATGATCCCCAACCTCCTTGGAATGCTCTGGTTAATTTTTGGCCCACGGCACCCCCGTACGTTGGGGCCAACCCCAAAATCGTGGGCTATAGCACACCGATTTGGCTCGAAAAAGCCCCATTCGCGCCGTTTTGCCCGTTTGACCACCCAAATTGCCTCGAATAAATAAACAGACTATACTGGGATGATCCTCAATCTCCCTGGCATGCCCTGATCAATTTTTGGCCTATGGCACCCTCGTACCATGGGCCCACCCCTAAAAACGTGGGCTATAGAACACCGATTTGGCCCAAAAACGCCCCATTCATGCCGTTTCACCCGTTTGACAACCAAAATGGCCTCGAATAAATAAACAAACCATATTAGGATGATCCCCAACCTCCCTGGCACGCCCCGATTGATTTTTGGCCCATGGTACCCCCGTACCTCAAGCCCACCCCCAAAACTGTGGGCTATAGCACACCGATTTGGCCAAAAAATGCCCTGTTTGTGCCATTTCACCCGTTTGACCAACCAAATGGCCATGAATAAATAAACGGACCACACTAGAATGATCTCCAACCTCCCTGACATGCCTCGATAAATTTTTGGCCTACGATACCACCAGACCCCGGGTCCACCCCCAAAATCGTAAGTTGTAGCTCACCGAATTGGCCCATAAATTTCCCGTTCGCGCTATTTCACCCGTTTGACCACTCAAATGGCCTCGAATAAAAAAAAAGATCACACATGGACAATCCCAACCTCCCTAGCATACCCCGGTCGACTTTTGAACGATGGCACCCCCGAACCCCAAGCCCACCCCCAAAATCATGGACTACAGCACAACGATTTATCTCGAAAATGCCCTATTCACGTCGTTTTGCCCGTTTGTCCACGCAAATGGCCATGAAAAATTAAACGAACCATACTAGGATCATCCCCAACCTCCCTGGCATGCACCGGTCTATTTATGGTCCACAACCCGCCCGAACCCCGGGCCCACACCCGACACCGTGGGCTTAGCACATCGATTTGTCCTAAAAATGCCTCGTTCGTGCCGTTTCATTCGTTTGTCCACCCATATGGCCACAAATAATTAAATGGACCACACTGGGATGTTCTTCAATCTCCCTGGCACGCCCTGATGGATTTTTGGCCCACAGGACGCTCGGACCCCAGGTCCACCCCCAAAATCGTGGGCTATAGCACACTGATTTGACCCGAAAATGCCCCTTTCCTGCCGTATCGCACTTTTGTCCATGAAATGGAAACAAAAAATTAAACGGACCACACTGGGACGATCCACAACCTCCTGAAAAGCCCGTACCCCGGGCCCACCCCCAAACCGTGGGCTCTAGCACACCGATTAGGCCTAAATAGGCACTGTTTGTACCGTTTGGCCCGTTTGTCCACCTAAATGGACACAAAAAATTAAACGAACCATACTGGGACGATCCGCAACCTCCCTGGCATGCCCTGGCCAATTTTCATCCCATAGCACGCCCAAACTCTGGGCCTACCTCCAAAACCGTGGGCTGTAGCACATTGATTTGGCCTGAAAATGCCCCATTCACGCCGTATCGCCCGTTTGTCCAACCAAATGGCCATGAAAAAATAAATGGACTACACTGGGATGATCCTCAACCTCCCTGGAATGCCCCGATCAATTTTCGGCACACAGCATGCCCGGACCCTGGGCCCACCCCCAAAACCTTGGGCTATAGCACATTGATTAGACCCGAAAAGGCCCCGTTCACACCGTTTTGCCCGTTTGTCCACCCAAATGGCCACAAAAAATTAAACAGACCACACTGGGATGATCCCCAACCTCCCTGGCATGCCCCGGTTGATTTTTGGATAATAGCACGCCCGAACCCCGAGCCTACCCCTAAAACCGAGGGCTATAGCACACCGATTTGTCTAAAAAATACACCGTTTGTGCCATTTCGCACGTTTGTCCATGCAAATGGACAAAAAAAAATAAACGGACCATACTGGGACGATCCCCAAACTCCCTGGCTTGCCCCGGTTGACTTTTGACCCACAACACGCCCGAACCCCGGGCCCACCCCAGAAGTCGTAGGCAATAGCATACCAATTTCACCAATATAGTCCTCATTCGTGTCGTTTCACCCGTTTGTCTACCCAAATATCCACGAGAAATTAAACAGACCACACTGGGATAATCCTCAACCTCCCTGGCACGCCCTGGTTGATTTTCGGCCCATAGCACGCTCGGACCCCAGGCCCACCCTCAAAACCGTGGGTTATAGCACACCGATTTGACCTAAAAATGCCCCATTCATGCCGTTTTGCTTGTTTGTCCACCCAAATGTCCATGAAAAATTTAACGGACCACACTGGGATGATCCCCAACTTCCCTGGCATGCCTCGATCAATTTTTGGCCCACAACATACCTGAATCCTGGGCCCACCCTCGAAACTCTTGGCTATATCACACTGATTTGGCCCGAAGATGCCCCATTCACGTTGTTTCGCCTATTTGTCCACCCAAATGGCCATGAAAAATTAAACAGACTACACTGGGACGATTTTAAACCTCTCTAGCATGTCCCGTTCGATTTTTGACCCACAACACGCCCGAATCCCAAGCCCACCCCCGATATCCTAGGCTATAGAATACCGATTTAGCCCAAAAAAGCCCCGTTCGAATTGTTTCGCCCGTTTGTCCACTCAAATAGCCACAAAAAATTAAATGGGACACACTGGGGCAATCTCCAACCTTTATGGCATGCCCCGATCAATTTTAGGTCTACAACACGCCCGAACGCCAATCCCACCCCCAAAACCGTGGGTTATAGCACACTAATTTGGCCCAAAAATGCCCCGTTCACGCCGTTTCACTCATTTATCCATTCAAATGGCCACAACAAATTAAACGGGCCACACTAGAAGATCCTTAATCCCCATGGCACGCCCTGATCAATTTTGACCCACAGCATGCCCGAACGTCGGGACCACCCCCAAAACCGTAGGCTATAGCACATCGATTTGGCCTAAAAATGACCCGTTCGGGCTGTTTCACCCGTTTATCCACCCAAACAGCCACAAAAAATTAATCAGACCACACTGGGATGATCCCCAACCTCCCTGGTATGCCCTGATAATTTTTGGCCCACAGCACGCCCGAACCCCGGGCCCACCCCCAAAACCATGGGCTATAGCACACCGATTTGGCTTGAAAATATTCCGTTCACACTGTTTCGCCCGTTTGTCCACCCAAATAGCTTAGAAAAATTAAACGGACCACTTTGGGATGATCCCCAACCTTCCTGACACACCCCGATAGATTTTTGGCACATAGCACACCCGAACCCCGGGTCCACCAATTTGGCCCGAAAATGCCCCGTTCACGCCGTTACGCCCGTTTGTCCACCCAAATGGCCATGAAAAATTAAACGGACCTCACTGGGATGATTCCCAACCTCCCTGGCATGCCTTGATCGATTTTCAGCCAACAGCAGGCCCGGAACCCGGGCACATCCCCAAAACCGTGGGCTATAGCACAATGATTTGTCCCGAAAATGCCCCGTTCGCGCTGTTTTGCCTGTTTGTCCACCCAAATGGCCAAGAAAAATTAAACGGACCACACTGGAATGATCCCCAACATCCATAGCATGCTCCAGTTGATTTTTGACCCACAGTACGCCCAAATCCCGAGCCCACCCCACAAAACCGTGGGCAATAGCACACTGATTTGGCCCAAAAATGCCCCGTTCACGCCATTTGGCCCGTTTATCCACCCAAATGGCCACGAAAAATTAAACAAACCACACTGGGATGATCCCCAACCTCCCTGGCACACTCCGATTAATTTCTAGCCCACAGCACTCCTGGACCCCAGGCCCACCCCCAAAACTGTGGGCTATAGCGCACCAATTTGGCCCAAAAATGCCCCATTCGCATCATTTCTCCCGTTTGTCCACCCAAATGGCAATGAAAAATCAATCGGACCATACTAGGACGATCCACAATCTCTCTAGCATACCCTAGTCAATTTTTGGAACATAGCACGCCCAAACCCCGGGCCCACCCCTGAAACCGTGGGCTTTAGCACATTGATTTGACCGAAAAATGCCTCGTTCAAGCCGTTTCGCCCGTTTGTCCGCCCAAATGGCCACAAAAAATTAAACGGACCATCCTGGGATGATCCCTAACTTTCCTGGAATGCCTCGGTTGATTTTTGTCCCATGGCACGCCCGAACCCCGGGCCCACCACTAAAACCATGGGCTTTAGCACACCAATTTGGCCTAAAAATACCCCATTCGCATTGTTTCGCCCGTTTGACCACCCAAATAGCCTCAAATAAATAAACAGACCGCACTGGGATGATCCTTAACCTCCTTGGCATTCCCCGATCGATTTTCATCCCACGGCACGCCCGAACCCCGAGCCCACCTCAAAAACTGTGGGCTATAGCACACTAATTTCGCCCAAAAACATCTCTGGCGCCATTTTGCCCGTTTGTCCACCCAAATGGCCATGAAAAATTAAATAGACCATACTAGGATGATCCCCAACCTCCTTGGCATACCCTGGTTAATTTTTGGACAACAACACTCCCTGACCTCGGACCCACCCCAAAAACCGTGGGCTATAGCACACCAATTTGACCCTAAAATGCGTCCTTCGTGCCGTTTCTCCTGTTTGTCAACCCAAATGGCCACAAAATATTAAAAAAACCACACAGGAATGATCCTCATCCTCCCTGGTATGCCCCGTTCAATTTTAAGCCCACAGCATGCCAGAACCCCGAGCCCACCCCCGAAACCGTTGGCTATAGCACATCGATTTAGCCCGAAAATGCCCCGTTCGAGCCGTTTCGCCTGTTTGTCCACCCACATAGCCACAAAAAATTATACAGACAACACTAGAATGATCCTCAACTTCCCTGGATACCCCAGTCGATATGCACAGCACTCTCGGACCCCGGGCCCACCCCAAAATCATGGGCTAGCACACCGATTTGGCCTGAAAATGCCCCGTTCGCACTCTTTCGCCCGTTTGTGCATCCAAATGGCAACAAAAAATTAAACGGACCACACTGGGACGATCCCCAACTTCCCTGGCATGCCCCGGTCAATTTTTGGCCCACAGCACACTCGGGCCCACCCTCGAAACCGTGGGCTATAGCACACTGATTTGGCTCAAAAATACCCCATTCGCGCTATTTTACCCGTTTTTCCATCCAAATGGCTACAAAAAATTAAACGAACCATACTGGGATGATCCCCAATCTCCCTGGCATGCCTTGATCGATTTTTGGCCCACAGCAATTTGGCCCAAAAATGCTTCATTCGCGTCGTTTTGTCGGTTTGTCCACCCAAATAGTTAAGAAAATTAAATGGACCATACTGGGATGTTCCCCAACCTCCCTGGCATACCCCATTTGATTTTTTTTCCATATCAGTCCGAGCCCTGGGCCCACCTTAAAACTGTGTGCTATAGCACACAGATTTTGCTCGAAAATACCTCGTTCGCGTCGTTTCGCTCGTTTGTCCACCCAAATGGACACAAAAAATTAAACGGACCATACTAGAATAATCTGCAACCTCCCTGGCACGCCCCGGTCTATTTTTGACCCACACCACGCCCAAACCCCGTGCCCACCTCCAAAATAGTGGGCTATAGCACACCGATTTAGCCCAAAAATGCCCCATTCGCTCCGTTTCTCCAATTTAACCATGTAAATAGCCTCAAATATATAAACAGATCCTACTAGTATGATCACCAACCTTCCTGGCATGCCCAGTAAATTTTTGGGCCATGGCACCCCCGAACCCGTGGCCCATCCTCGAAACCATGGGTTATAGCACATCGATTTATCTCGAAAATAACCCATTTTGCCCATTTGACAAATCAAATGGACTCGAATAAATAAACGGACCACACTGGGATGATCTTCATTCTCCAACAGCACCCTCGGCTATAGCACATCGATTTGGATCAAAAATACGTTTGCGCCGTTTTGCACGTTTGTTTATGCAAATGGCCACGAAAAATTAAACGGACCACATTGAGACGATCCCAACCTCCCTGTCATGCCTCGATCGATTTTCAGCGCACAGCACGCTCGGACCCCGAGCCCACCCAAGAAACTATGGGCTATAGCACACCGATTTGGTCCGAATAGTCCATGTTCACGCCATTTCACCTGTTTGTCCACCCAAATGGCCACAAAAAATTAAACGGACCACACTGGGATGAACTCCAATCTCCCTGACACGCGACGGTCGATTTTTGACCCACAGCATGCTCGAATCTCAGGCCCACCCCCGAAACCGTAGGCTATAGCACACCAATTTGGCCTGAAGATGCCCTGTTCACGTCGTTTCGCCCGTTTATCCACCCAAATGGCCACAAAAATTAAATGGACCACACTGGGATGATTCCCAACCTCCCTGGCATGCCCTATTCGATTTTTGTCCCACAGCACGCCCTAACCCCAAGCCCACCCCCGATACCGTGGGCTATAGAACACCGATTTGGCCCAAAAATGCCTCGTTCGCACCGTTATGCTCGTTTGTCCTCTCAAATAGCCATTAAAAATTAAACGGGCCACACTGGACGATCCTTAACCTCCATGGCACACCTCAATCAATTTTTGGCCCACAGCACACCTGAACGCCGAACCCACCCCTAAAATCATGGGCTATAGCACACCGATTTGGCGTAAAAATGCCCCATTCGAGCTGTTTCACCCGTTTGTCGACCCAAATGGCCACGAAAATTAAACGAACCCTACTGGGATGATCCCAAACCTCCCTGGTATGCCCCGATCAATTTTTGGCCCATAGCACACCTGAATCCCAAGCTCACCCCCGAAACCATGGGCTATAGCACACTGATTTGGCTCGAAAATGTCCCGTTGATGCTGTTTCGCCCGTTTATCCACCCAAATGGCCACAAAAAATTAAACGGACCATTCTGGGATGATCCCCAACTTCCCTGACATGCCCCGATTAATATTTGACCCACAGCACGCCAGGACCTCGGGCCATCCCCCAAAATCGTGGGTTATAGCACACTGATTTGACCCAAAAATGCCCTATTTGCATTGTTTTGCCCGTTTGTCCACCCAAATGGCCACAAAATATTAAACGGACCACACTGGGATGATGCCCAACCTCCCTGATACGTCTCGGTACATTTTTAGCACACATCACACCCAAACCACGGGCCCACCCCCAAAATTGTTGGCTATATAGCACACTAATTTGGCCCAAAAATGCCCCGTTCGCACTATTTTACCGGTTTGTCCAGCCAAATGGCCATGAAAAATTAAACGAACCACACTAGGATGATCCAAAACCTCCTGATCAATTTTCAGCCCACAGCACGCCCGGACCCCAGTCCTACCCCTGAAATCATGGGCTTTAGCACACTGATTAAGCCCAAAAATACCCCGTTCACACCTTTTCGCCTGTTTGTCCACCCGAATAGCCACGAAAAATTAAACGAACCATACTGGGATGAGCTCTAACCTCCCTGGCATGCCTTGATCAATTTTTGTCACACGGCACGCCCGAACCCCGTGCCCACCCAAAAAATTATTGGCTATAGCACATCGATTTGGCCCGAAAATGCCCCGTTCGCGTCGTTTCACCCGTTTGACCATCCACATTGCCTCATATAAATAAACAGACCACACTGGGATAATTCCTCACCTCCCTGGCATGCCCCGATTGATTTTCATCCCACGACACACCCGAACCCTGGGTCCACCCCCATAACCGTGAGCTATAGCACACCGATTTGACCTAAAAATGCCTCACTCGCGTTATTTAGCCCGTTAATCCACCCAAATGGCCACGAAAAAATAAACAGACCACACTGGGATGATCATCAACCTCCATAGCTCACCGTTGTCGATTTTTGGACCACAGCACTCTCGGACCTTGGGCCCACCCAAAACCATGGGCTATAGCACACCGATTTGGCCCAAAAATGCCTCGTTCGCGCCGTTTTGCCTGTTTGTCCACCCAAATGGCCAAGAAAATTAAACGGACCACACTGGAATGATATCCATCCTCCCTGGCACACCCCAGATGATTTTTAGCCTACAGCATGCCCGAACCCCGGGCCCACCACCAAAACCATAGGGTATAGCATATCGATTTGGCCCGAAATGCCCCGTTCGTGCCGTTTCGCCCGTTTGTTCACCCAAATGGCCATGAAAGATTAAACGAACCATACTGGGATAATCCCCAACCTCCCTGGAATGCCACAGTCAATTTTTCATACACAGCACTACCGAACCCCGGGCCCACCCCCAAAACCGCAGGCTATAGCACACCGATTTGGCCTGAAAATGCCCCATTTGTCCACCCAAATAGCCACAAAAAAATAAACTAACCACACAGGGGCGATCCCCAACCTCCCTGGCACACCCCGGTCAATTTTTAGCCCACAGCACGCCCGGGTCCACCCTCAAAATCGTGGGCTATAGCCCACTGATTTGGTTCAAAAATGCCCCATTCATACTGTTTCGCCCGTTTGTCCACCCAAATAGCCAAAAAAAAATTAAACGGACCATACTGGGATGATCTCCAATCTTCCTAGCATGCACCGATTGATTTTCGGCCCACAGCTCTTATGTTGGGTGTATTTACACGCCTAAACACCATAATTTCCCCATGTTATAGCTAAGTTTTGAGGATAAAATATATAATTCCTGCACTTTTAGTCAATTTTCCTGTAAGTGAGCTAACCTACGTGATTAGCATGTTTTCAGGTATTAATGATAAAGATTTCAGCACTTTGTGGACCTTTGGGCAGCAAAGGAAAACTTCACAAAAGAGGGAAGGCAGCTAGAACAGATGCCTGGGTATGCGAAATTCATGAAGGACCTGTTGACAAAGAAGCGGGCAGTAAGTTATGAGATGGCAGATAATGTTCATCATTGCAGTACAATCACTACAAGATCGCTAGTACAGAAGAAGGCAGATCCTGGTGCTTTCACTATTCCTTGCACGATTGGATCGTTGGATTTTGCTAAGGCGTTGTGCGATTTGGGAGCTAGCATCAATTTGATGCCGCTATCTATTTACAGAAAGTTGGGGTTGGGTGATCCTACACCAACCAATATGCATCTCGTGATGGTAGATAGGTCGGTAAAACGGCCTGTTGGTATCTTATATGATGTGTTGGTGAAGGTTTCAACCTTCATCTTTCCTGCAGACTTTGTTATTTTGGATTGCGAGGTGGATTTTGAAGTTCCCATAATCTTGGGGCATCCTTTCCTCGCAACTGGAAGTGTGCTTATTGATTTAAGAGCTAATGAGCTTTTATTTTGGCTGAATGACAAAGTGGTCCATTTTAATAGATGCAAATCAATGAAGCAGCCTAGAGATATGGATGTGTTCTCTGTAGCTGATGTTTATTATGAGGATGAGAAAGAATTATCTGTAGAAAAGTAGCTTACTGTTCAGCCATTGTCTGTTGTGCTGTTGAATTTTGAGCATGAGGAGGTTGAAGAATATGACGAAACCATTTGTGCTCTAACAGGAATAGAGTCCTATTCTCATGCTACTAAGAAGCTGGACCTTGATCTTAGGAATCGACCTTCACCAACAGCGAAGACTTCCATTAAAGAGCCACCAGTGCTAGAATCGAAAGAGCTCCCCAGTCACCTAAGGTATGCGTTCTTGGGAAGTGGAAATACACTTTCGGTGAGTGTTGCGGCTGATTTAGGTGAACAACACGTAGAGGCTCTCATCTCTTCTCTGAAGAGGTACAAAAGAGCTATGGGTTGGACTATTGATCATATAATTGGTATCCCTCCTGGGATATGTATGCACAAGAGTCATCTCGAAGAAGATTGCATGCCTACAAGTAAGCATCAGCGTCATCTGAATCCATTCAGAAAATGATGCACCATTTATCTCGATGAAGTCTAAGTAATCGAGATAGCTATGTTGTGCCGCGATAATAAATCAAGCGCTAAATGGGAGGCAACCCATCGCTTTTTAGTCGTTTTATTTTCCTAGGAGTTTGTTTTGTTAAATAAAAATCCAAAAAGAAGAGTCGAACCACGACCAAAACTAAGGCGCTTGGTGGGAGGCAACCCATATTTCTAATCGTGTTTGTTGTTTTTGATTAAGTGTAGGGGAAGACGTATAAAGGAGGAGCTTGGTCTCAAATTTTGATTTGAAAGTGAGCAATGCTAAAGGTGGTAAGTGAGTAATGAAGGAGCAAAAGGCTTTCGGTTAGGCATTGCCTATACATATCTAGGCAATGGACAAGGCAAGGCCTATGTAAATCTAGGCAACGGACAAGGCAAGGCCTATGCTATTGCCTTTGCTCTCTGAATCGACAATGCTATAGCATAGGCACCGCCTATGCTCAACTAGGCAAAGCTAAAGGCACCGCCAATGCCATTGCCTTTGCTCTCTGAATCTACAATGCCATAGCATAGGCGCCGTCTATGCCCAACTAGGCCATACCATAGGCGCCGCCTATGTTCAACTAGGCAAAGCTAAAGGCGCTGCCTATGCCATTGCCTTTGCTCTCTGAATCTACAATTCCATAGCATAGGTGCCGCCTATGCCCAACTAGGCCATAGCATAGGCGCCGCCTATGTTCAACTAGGCTTTGCTAAAGGCGCCTCCTATGCTAAGCATAGGCATAGCATTAGGCGCCGCCTACTTATGCTTTTTGGTCTCCTAACCCAATTTTTCATGGGTCAAACCCGACCCAAGCCTTGGTCTATAAATATAACTTCAACCTTAAGACAAAATCAAATTGTTTTCTCCATATAGGCGCCACCCAAGCTTCCCCATTCTTTCAAAATCTTTCTTTTTGCTCATCTAATCTTGCAAGCTTATCTTCCGAATCCATCACCAAGTAAGTTATTCTTTTATATTCCGTAGTTGTTGGAATGCTATGTTTATAATGATTTATTAGATTTTGAAGTGGTGTTGGTGATTAGAATGTGGTTGGTTTGTAATGATACATCTAGTTGAGTGAAAGAATACGTGTGGGTGTTCTTGACTTTGTTCCGACTTGTATTTGATTGTTATACACTGTCATAGTTTTATGAAGTCGAAATAGTGAAGTTAATACATAATCTTGTAAGTTGAAAGCTGGAATGTTTGAATGACTCATTCATCGAGATACCGATTATGATTAACCACAAGCATAAGATGGTGTGATTATGCCTATGAAATAACTTGTTTCTATTTGTGGTATGATCCTCATGTGGTAGTTTTGTTCAAAAAGTGAATTCATCCAAACATGAAAGTATAGACAAGATTACATGAAATAGAATTGGAAAGGATAGTTAAGATGACATGAACGTATGACTGTGCTGAACAAGTTGTAGGAACATATCGCCTTAATATATGTCGATGAAGTCTGAGTAATCGACATCACTCACTTAATTAGTCTGTGCCAACAAATTAAGTGTGGGGTGGTGCCACTACTATTTGTTTTTCGATTGAATCTTCTGAGATGAAGCTAACATGACTCTATTTTAATCTCAGGTAGAATGGCCCCAAAAGGACGACAAGTAAAAGAAAAAGCGTCCACCTCACAGAAAGGACAAAAAAGGTCAAGAAAGGAGCAAGCTGAGTCCTCCTCTCTACAAATACCTCGACGCACTTTTGGGACCAAGTGGGGTACATTTTGAGGAAACTCTGAGGATGACGACTCTGATGATGATTCCGACGCAGGGGGTATGACCCCAGACATAGAAGAGGAGTCCGACTAATCAGGTTTTCCTTATTTATTTTCCACTGAGGGCAGTGTGTCCCGTCTAAGTGTAGGGTGCTGGTATTTGTATGCTTCTTGTACTTCTTTGCCTACATTTATTCTAGTTCTTGTTTGTTTTAATTAGTCGTAATTAGTTAGTTTAATTTTAGATTTTTTAGATTTTGCATGAAATTGTTCTGATAGGCGGCATGGTATTATACAAGAGTTTGTGCCAAAATCATTACTATTGAGACGTTTAGGCTCTAAGTGAGACTCACTGTGTGATAAGTGTGTGGTTTAATTCATTCATCTGTTGGGTCAAGAGTCTATACTGCTCCCAATAAAGTTGACCATGTGCCTTGTGTGTGTGAGGTTATAGTATATTCTGTGTTGTGACTGATGCTAGAACTTGCCTGGTGTGTGTGTAAAGCGAAATAAAGAGTGTGAGTTTAGGAGATGATTTAGGCATTTCTTTGGCAGCCTGTGATTGTTTACCTTCTTTTTAACTAACCTTGGACATTATCCTAGTTAACCCCCTTTGAGCCTTTAGCTATTTTCTTTGACAGCCTCATATGTAGGCTAATCCATTTTTTTTTCAAGACCATAATTTGATCCAAATTCCTAAGCGCTTTAAATTGTAGAGTCATGTGACAAAATAAGAGGAAAGTGGGTGAGAGTGATGCCTCAGAGTGTATTGGTACTTGAAATTATTGTGAATAAGAGTGGCTATCATAGAAGTGTTTTATAGAAAAAAAAAAGAAATAGAAAAATAAAAAGATAGTTGTGTTTATAATTGAATAACAAAATAGGTGAGAAGGGGTGGTAGATGAAAGGAAAGTAGAGGGGTTGTTTAAAAGAGAGTGTTAATGACATAACGTAGTGTATTAAAGCGCTTAGGGAACATAGTCACTATTTCTGGCCAAAATAGTCCTACCTGTCCCTTAGCCTACATTACAACCTGTAAAGACCTATTTGATCCTAAGCTTAGCATTCTGATATTAGTGGAGCATTACACTAAGGGCAAGCCTATGGTCATCAATTGCAACATATGAATTCTTTGTGAGAGTGAGAGCAAGGAGAATCTAATACCCATGTTCCGAAAAATGCAAAACTTGTGAGTGATTATGGGTGATATCTTGTGTGAGACACACATGGTTGATGAGTTTTGGGTAGTTTTGTATGATTCTTGGTGCCTTAACTTATGGATACGAGTTAGCCATCATCACAAGTCTATGTTGGAGGTTGAATTGTTTCTAGTAGTGATCCAGAAAACTACTCTTTGTTAATAATTGTCGTGCCTGTCTTGATGAATATTTTGTGTTACTGCTGCGAAATCCTAGTTAGATGTTTGCATGGACGTAATATTTTGTTCGAGGACGAACAAAGCTTTAAGTGTGGGGTGTTGATGTTGGGTGTATTTACACGCCTAAACACCATAATTTACCCATGTTATAGCTAAGTTTTGAGGATAAAATATATAATTCCTGCACTTTTAGTCCATTTTCCTGTAAGTGAGCTAACCTACGTGATTAACATATTTTCAGGTATTAATGATGAAGATTTCAGCACTTTGTGGACCTTTGGGCAGCAAAGGAAAACTTCACAGAAGAGGGAAGGCAGCTTTTGGAAGCTTATGGACTGAATGTGACGCATGGAGAAATTATCCCGGGCAAAAGCAGTATTTTTAAATACTTAGGGGTGCAGCAGTAACTTAATAGGACTAGGACAAGGATGTTATAAAAACCTTATTTGCTGAATTTTTCAGCATTGATGAATTCATTCATTGATTCATTTATTATTGCTTTTCATAATTCAGTCGACACTTTTAGTATTATTCACGTTACAATTTTTGTAACTTTAACACAGAGAAACACGCTACATATTTGGGGAAGACGGCTAAGAGGAAAAACGTCATCCCTCTTTGACGTTAAAAGCATCCTCTCGCGAAGATTGTTCTAGTTTTGGTATGATGATGATGATGTCTTCGTTGTTTTCCTTTACAATCATGAGTAGCTAAACTTCTCTGTTAGGGTTATGGAAGCCTTTTGATATACTATCTATTACTATGAGTTTGTGAATTCTTGATGTGTATGCTGCTTATATCATTACTCTCTTCGCTTTAAGTTAATTCTCGTGGTTGCAAACATAGAGAATAGGCCATTATAGCATTAACTTGTTCGAGAGAAAAGTTACATGTTTGGAAAAGAGAGTGTGACAAGGAAATAGGGCTACCAACCCCTATTTACACGTTAGTGCCGTAACTGGGTTAACCTCTTGGAGAGTTCGTACCGTTAGTTATACTCTTTAAGCTAGAGAGAGTTAAAGTGAAATAATCCTTGATGGTTGAGAAACACTAGGATTTACCATTAGAATACGAATCTCTATAAGTGCATGAATGTCTGAATTCCGCATTACTCATAGTTAATAGATACATAGAACTCATAAGGTGTACATAACCCTAACTTATTTTTCTCTGTGATTAAATCTTACTAAATCAAGCATTCCGTTTTTACTTCCATAGTATTAATTCACGCCAAACTCAAATTTCCACCTTTCCGTAGAATTTTCGACCAACAGTCTACTAATAGTTGCAACACTTAGTGACCAAGTATTCCCTGTGGGATTCGACACCCAACGCAGTTGGGTTCTATATTTGACAGCGACCGCTTACACTTTTACGAGAGCTGTAGTTTGGGCGTTATCAAGCTCGCCTGTACCCCGGGTCCTCCCCAAAAACCGTGGGCTATAGCACACCGATTTGGCCAAAAAATTATTCGTTTGCGCCGTTTCGCCCGTTTGTCCACCCAAATAGCAAAAAAAAACAAAAGAAACCATACTGGGACATTCCCCAACCTCCCTGGCTTGCCTCGATCGATTTTTAGCCCAGATCAGTTTCAAACCCTGGGCCCACCTCGAAACCGTGGGCTATAGCACACGAATTTTTCCCGAAAATGCCCTATTCACGCCGTTTTGCATGTTTTTCCACCCAAATGGCCTAGAATAAATGAACTGACCACACTGGGATGATCCCCAACCTCCTTGGCATGCCATGATCAATTTTTAACCCACGGCACACTCATACCCCCAGCCCAGCCCCAAAATCATATGCTATAGCGCCCCGATTTGGCCCAAAAAATCCCCGTTCGCGCTGTTTTGCCCGTTTGACCACCCAAATAGCCTTGAAAAAATTAACGGACCACACAGGAATGATTCCCAACCTCCCTGATATGCCCCGATCAATTTTTGGCCCATGGCATCCCCGGACCCCAGGTCCACCCCCAAAACCGTGAGCTATATCACACTGATTTTGCCCGAAAATGCCCCGTTCGCGCCGTTTCGCTTGTTTGACCGCCCAAATGGCCTTGAATAAATAAATGGACCACACTAGGACGATCCCCAACCTCCCTAGCATGCCCCGGTCTATTTTCAGCCTACAACACCACCGAACCCCAAGCCCACCCCCAATATCGTTGGTTATAGCACACCGATTTGGCCCAAAAATGCCCCGTTCATGCCGTTTCACCCGTTTGACCAACTAAAGAGCTTAGAATAAATAAATGGATCACACTGGGACGATCCCCAACCTCCTTAGCATGCCCTGTTCGATTTTCGGACCACGACACCCCCGAACCCTGGGCCCACCCCCAAAATCGTGAGCTATAGCACACCAATTTAGCCTTAAAATGCCCTGTTCGTGCCGTTTCGCCCGTTTGACCACCCAAATGGCCTCAAAAAATAAATGGACCACACTTGGATGATCCCCAACCTCTCTGCCATGACTCAATCGATTTTTAGCCCACGGAACCCCCGAACCACGGGTCCACCCCCAAAATTGTGGTCTATAGCACACCAATTTGTTTTAAAATTGCCTCATTCGTGTCATTTCATTCTTTTGAACCCCCAAATAGCCTCGAATAAAAAAAACTGACCGCACTAGGACGACACCCAACCTCCCAGAAAAGCCCCAGATGATTTTTGGACCACAGCACCCCCGTACCCTGGGCCCACCCCTGAAATCGTGGGCTATAACATACCGATTTGTTCCAAAAATTCCCTGTTCGCTTTGTTTCACCCATTTGACCACCCAAATGGACACAAATAAATAAATGTTCCATATTGGGATGATCCCCAACCTCCCTGGCACACCCTGATAAATTTCTAGACCACGACACCCCCGAACCCCGAGCCCACCCCCAAAACCGTGGGCTATAGCACATGGATTTTGCTCGAAAATGATCCGTTCACGCCAATTCACTCGTTTAAACACCCAAATGGCCTCGAATAAATAAACGGACCATACTGGGATGATCCCCAACCTCTCTGGCACGTCCTGGTTAATTTTTGGCCTACGACACCCCTGAATCCTGGACCCACCCCATAAATCATGGGCTGGCTATAGCACACCGATTTAACCTAAAAATTCCTTGTTTTTGCCGTTATTTCCTTTTGGTTCATGAGTAGCTAAGCTTATTTGTTAGGGTTATGGAAACCTTGTAGTATACTCTCTATTGCTATGGGTTTTTGAATTTATGATGTGTTGATCCACTTATATCATTGCTCTCTTCATTATTATTGAATTCTCGTGGTTGCAAACATAGGAAATATGCCATTATAGCAATAACTTGTTTGATAGAAAAGTTAATGTTTGGAAAAGAGAGTAGTGACAAGAAAATAGGGTTTCCAACCTCTATTTTACACATTAATGCCTTAATAGGATTGATGACTTGGAGAGTTCGTATGATTGGTTGTACACTTTGAATTAGAGAGAACTAAAGTGAAGTAATCCTTGATGGTTGAGAAACACTTGCATTTAGAAATCGAATACCTCTCTCTATAAGTGCATGCATGTATAAATCCTTAATACTCATAGTTAATGGAGAAGTAAAAGCTACAAGGTGGACATAACCCTAACTTATATTTCTCTACAATAAAATACTATTACATATATTATCTCATTGTTACACTGATAATATTATTGTGCACTTAAACTGAAACTCCCCTTTACTTTGGTACGTTCGATCAACAGTCGAATAATAATCGCAGTACTTAGTGATCATAGTATTCCCTGTGGGATTCGACACCCAACCCAGTTGGGTTCTATATTTGACAGCGGCCGCTTGCACTTTCTAATGAGAGTGGTAATTTGGGCGTATCAATAGTACCCCCAGACACCGGGACCACCCCTAAAACTGTGGGCTATAACACACCTATTTGGCCCGAAGACGCCCAGTTTGCACCGTTTTGCCCGTTTGAACCCCAAATGACCTTGAATAGATAAATAGACCATACTGGGAAGATCCTCAACCTCCCTGGCATGCCCAAATCAATTTTCGACCCACGGAACCCCCGAAACCGTAGGCTATAGCACACCGATTTGGCTCGAAAATTCCACGTTCGTGTTGTTTTGCTTGTTTGACCACCCAAATGGCCTCGAATAAATAAACGAACCATACTGGGATGATCCTCAACCTCCCTAGCATGCCCTGGTTAATTTTTGGCACAAGATTTCACCAGACCCCGGGCCCACCCTTAAAACCGTGGGCTATAGCACATAAATTTTGCCCAAGAATACCCCATTCACGTCGTTATGCTCATTTGACCACCCAAATGGCCTCAAATAAATAAACGGACTACACTGGGATAATCCCCAACCTCCCTAGCGTGCCCTGGTCAATTTTCGGCCTACGACACCCCTAGACCCCGAGCCCACCCCCAAAATCGTGGGCTATAGCACACCGATTTAGACCAAAAATGCCACATTCACGCCGTTTTACCCGTTTGACCAACCGAATATCCTCAAATAAATAAATGGACCACACTGGGATGATCCTCAAAGTCCCTGGCACACCCCGATCAATTTCGGTCAATGGTACCCCCAGACCCCAGACCACCCCCAAAACTATGGGCTATAGCACATCGATTTGGTCCGAAAATGCCTCATTAGCGTTGTTTCGCCCGTTTGACCTCCCAAATGGCCTAGAATAGAGAAACGGACTACACTGAAATGATCCCCAACCTCTCTGGCATGCCTCGATCAATTTTCGGCGCACGAAACCCCCGTACCCCTGGCCCACCCCCAAAACCGTAGGCTATAGTACACCAATTTAGCTCGAAAATGCCCCTCAGGACTTTTCGCCCGTTTGACCACCCAAATTTCCTCGAATAAATAAACGGACCAAACAAAATTATCCCAAACCTCCCTGGCACGCCCCGGTTAATTTTCAGCCCACGACACCCCGGACCCTGGCCCACCCCAAAATCGTAGGCTATAGTACACCGATTTTGCTCAAAAATGCCCCGTTCGCACCGTTTTGCCCATTTGACCACCCAAATAGCCTCGAATAAATAACGGACCACACTGGGACGATTCCCAACCTCCCTGGCATGAACCGATCAATTTTAAGCCAATAGCACCCTCGGACCCAGTTCCCAACCCAAAATCGTAGGCTATATCACAACGATTTGTATCGAAAATGCCCCATTCGTGTTGTTTAGCCCGTTTGACCACCCAAATGGCCTCGAATAATTAAATGGACCATACTGGGACTATACCCAACCTCCCTAGCACACCTCGGTCAATTTTCGACGCATGACACCCTCGGTCCAAGGGCCTACCCCCAAAATCGTGGGCTATAGCATACCGATTTGTCCTTAAAATGCCATGTTCATGCTGTTTCGCCCGTTTGACCAACCAAAAGGCCTCGAATAAATAATCGTACCACAATAGACGATCCCCAACCTCCCTGGCACACTCCGGTCAATTTTTGGCCTACTGCATCCCTGGACCCCGGGCCCACCCTAGAAACGGTGGACTATAGCATATCGATTTAGCTTTAAAATGCCCCGTTCGCGCTATTTCGACCTTTTAACCACACAAATGGCCTCAAATAAATAAATGGACCACACTTGGACAATCCCCAACCTCCCCGGCACTCCCCAATCAATTTTTGGCCGACGGCACCCCCAGACCCAGGCCCACCCCCAAAATCGTGGGCTAAGCATACTCATTTAGCTTGAAAATGCCCCGTTTTAATCATTTTTCCCGTTTGACACCCCTACTGGCCTCGAATAAATAAACGAACCATTCTAGGACAATCCACAATATCCTTGAAATGCCCCGGTCGATTTTCGGCCTACGGTACCCCCGAACCCCAGGCCCACCCCAAAAACTATGCGTTGTAGCACACCGAATTGGCTCGAAAATGTTCCGTTTATGTTGTTTCACCCGTTTGACCATCCAAACGGCCTCAAATAAAAACGGACCATACTGGGATGATCCCTAACCTCCCTGGCACGCCCCTGTCGATTTTTGGCCCACGACACCCCCAAACCCCGAGTCCACCCCCAATATCGTGGGCTATAGCACACCAATTTGGATCAATAATGCCCCGTTCACGTTGTTTCATTCGTTTGACAACCCTAATGGCCTCGAATAAATAAACGGACAACACGGATCGATCCCAAACCCCCCTGGCATTCCCCGGTCAATTTTCAGCCCACGGGACCCCTGAACTCCTGGACCATCCCCAAAACCGTGGGCTATAGCACACCGATTTGACCCAAAAATACCCCGTTCACACCGTTTTGCCCGTTTGACCACACAAATGGCCTCGAATAAATAAACAGACCACACTGGGATGATCCCCAACTTCCCTGGAATGCCCCGATCAATTTTCAGCCCACGGCACCCCTGGACCCCAAACCCTGGACCACACCCGAAACTGTATGCAATAGTACACTGATTTGGCCCGAAAATGCCTCGTTCGTGTCGTCTCGCCATTTTGACCACCCAAATGGCCTCGAAAAAGTAAAGCGACCAAACTAGGACCATCCCCAACCTCGTTGGCATACCTCGGTCAATTCATGGCCTACGAAACCCTCGAACCCCGGGTCGAACTCCAAAATCGTGGGCTAACACACTGATTTGGCCCGAAAATATCCTGTTTGCGCCGTTTCGCCAGTTTGACCACGGAAATTGCCTCGAATAAATAAACAGATCATATTGGGATGATCCCGAACTTCCCTGGCTTGCCTCAATCAATTTTTGGTCCACGGTACCCTCGAACCCCGAGCCCACCCCCGAAACTGCGGGCTATAGCACATCGATTTAGCCCGAAAATGCCTCATTCGCGCCTTTTCACCCGTTTGACCACCCAAATAGCCTCGAATAAATAAAAATACCACACTGGAAAGATCCCCAACCTCTCTGGCATGCCCCGATCGATTTTTAGATACGGGTACCCCCGGGTCCCGAGGCCTCACCCCCAAAATCGTAGACTATAGCACACCGATTTGGCCTGAAAATGCCCTATTCGCACCGTTTCACTTGTTTTACCACCCAAATAGCATCGAATAAATAAATGGACCACACAGGGATAATTCCCAAACTCCCAGGCACACCCCGATCTATTTTCGTCCCACGTTACCATCGGACCCCGGGCCCACCCCCAAAACCGTGGGCTATAGCACATCGATTTGGCCTGAAAATACACCATTTGTGTCATTTTACCAGGTTAATTTTTGCCTACAGCACTATCTGACCTCGGGCCTACCCCTGAAATCGTGTCCTGTAGCACACTGAATTGGCCTGAAATTATCCCGTTGGGGTCGTTTCACAAGTTTAACAACCCAAATAGCCTCGAATAAAAATGTGGACCACACTGGGACATTCCCCCAACCTCCCTGGCATGCCTCGGTCGATTATTAGCCCACGAAACCCCAAAAATCATAGGATTTAGCACACCGATTTTGCCCAAAAATGCCCCATTCGCATCGATTTGCCCATTTGACCACCCAAATGGCCTCAAATAAATAAACGAACCATACTGGGATGATCCCCAATTTCCCTAGAATGCTTTGGTAGATTTTCGACATACCGAACCCCCAGACACAGGGCCCACCTCCGAAATCGTGGGCTATAGCACAACTATTTAGCCCGAAAATATCCCATTCAGGTTGTTTTGCCTGTTTGACCACCCAAATGGCCTCGAATAAATAAATGGACCACACTAGGACAATCCCCAACCTCTTTGGCACGCCCCGGTTGATTTTCGGTCCACGGTACTGTCGGACCCTGGGCCTACCCCCCAAATCATAGGCTATAGCACACCATTTTGGCCCAAAAACACCCCAATCGCATCGTTTCGCTCACTTGACCACCCAAATGGCCTCGAATACATAAACGGACCACACTGGGATGATCCCCAATCTACCTGGCATGCCCCGATGAACTTTTGCCCACGACACCCCCCGAACATCGGGCTCACCCTCAAAACCGTGGGCTATAGCACACCAATTTGGTTCGAAAAAGCCCCGTTCGCGCCGTTTCACCCATTTGACCACACAAATGCCCTCAAATAAATAAGCGGACCATAATGGGATGATCCCGAACCTCCATGGCATACCCCGGTCGAGTTTTGGCCCACGGCACCCTCGGACCCCAGACCCACCACCTAAATTGTGGGATATAGCCCACCGATTTGGCCTGAAAATGCCCAATTTGTGCCGTTTCGCTCGTTTGAACACCTAATTAGCCTCGAATAAATAAACGGGCTACCCTGCGATGATCCCCAACATCCCCGGCACAATCCTGTCAATTTTTTACCTGTAAAACCCCCGGACCTCGGGCCCATCCCCAAAACCGTGGGCTATAGCACACTAATTTTGCCCAATAATGCCTCAATCGCATCGTTTTGCCCGTTTGACCACCCTAATGGACTCGAATAAATAAAAGGACCATACTGGATCGATCCACAACCTCCCTGGCATGCCCCAGTCGATTTTTGGCCCACGGAATCCCCAGACCCCTTGCCCATCCCCGAAACGTGGGCTATAGCATAGCGATTTGGCTCAAAAATGCCCCATTCGCGCCGTTTTTTTCATTTGACCACACAAATGGCCTAGAATAAATAAACAAACCACACTGATATAATCCTCAACCCCCCTGACATGCCACGGTCAATTTAAGGCCCATGGTACCATCGGACCCCAAACCCCGAGCCCACACCCGAAATCGTATGCTATAGTACACCGATTTGGCCCGAAAATGCTCTGTTCACGGCGTTTCGCCCTTTTGACAACCCAAATAGCCTCGAATAAGTAAAAGGACCATACTAGAATGATCCACAACCTCGCTGGCACACACTGATCGATTTTTGGCCGACGACACCCCCGAACCCCAGGCCAAACCCTAAAATCGTGGGCTAGCACACCAATTTGGCATGAAAATGCCCCGTTTGTTCCATTTTGCCCGTTTCACCACCAAAATAGCCTCAAATAAATAAACGAACCACATTGGGACGATCCTCAACCCCCGGGCCCACCCTCAAAACCGTGGGTTATAGCACACCGATTTGACCCTAAAATGCCCCTTTCACGTCGTTTCGCCCATTTGACCATCTAAATGGCCTAGAATAAATGAACTGACCACACTGGGATGATCCCCAACCTCCTTGGCATGCCATGATCAATTTTTAACCCACGGCACACTCATACCCCCAGCCCAGCCCCAAAATCATATGCTATAGCGCCCCGATTTAGCCCAAAAAATCCCCGTTCGCGCCGTTTTGCCCGTTTGACCACCCAAATAGCCTTGAAAAAATTAACGGACCACACAGGAATGATTCCCAACCTCCCTGATATGCCTCGATCAATTTTTGGCCCATGGCATCCCCGGACCCCAGGTCCACCCCCAAAACCGTGAGCTATATCACACTGATTTTGCCCGAAAATGCCCCATTTGCGCCGTTTCGCTTGTTTGACCACCCAAATGGCCTTGAATAAATAAATGGACCACACTAGGACGATCCCCAACCTCCCTAGCATGCCCCGGTCTATTTTCAGCCTACAACACCACCGAACCCCAAGCCCACCCCCAATATCGTTGGTTATAGCACACCGATTTAGCCCAAAAATGCCCCGTTCATGCCGTTTCACCCGTTTGACCAACTAAAGAGCTTAGAATAAATAAATGGATCACACTGGGACGATCCCCAACCTCCTTAGCATGCCCTGTTCGATTTTCGGACCACGACACCCCCGAACCCTGGGCCCACCCCCAAAATTGTGAGCTATAGCACACCAATTTAGCCTTAAAATGCCCTGTTCGTGCCGTTTCGCCCGTTTGACCACCCAAATGGCCTCAAAAAATAAATGGACCACACTTGGATGATCCCCAACCTCTCTGCCATGACTCAATCGATTTTCAGCCCACGGAACCCCCGAACCACGGGTCCACCCCCAAAATTGTGGTCTATAGCACACCGATTTGTTTTAAAATTGCCTCATTCGTGTCATTTCATTCTTTTGAACCCCCAAATAGCCTCGAATAAAAAAAACTGACCGCACTAGGACGACACCCAACCTCCCAGAAAAGCCCCAGATGATTTTTGGACCACAGCACCCCCGTACCCTGGGCCCACCCCTGATATCGTGGGCTATAACATACCGATTTGTTCCAAAAATTCCCTGTTCGCTTTGTTTCACCCATTTGACCACCAAATGGCCACAAATAAATAAATGTTCCATATTGGAATGATCCCCAACCTCCCTGGCACACCCTAATAAATTTCTAGACCACGACACCCCCGAACCCCGAGCCCACCCCCAAAACCGTGGGCTATAGCACATTGATTTTGCTCGAAAATGATCCGTTCACGCCAATTCGCTCGTTTAAACACCCAAATGGCCTCGAATAAATAAACGGACCATACTGGGATGATCCCCAACCTCTCAGGCACGTCCTGGTCAATTTTTGGCCTACGACACCCCTGAATCCTTGACCCACCCCATAAATCATGGGCTATAGCACACCGATTTAGCCTAAAAATTCCTTGTTTTTGCCGTTATTTCCTTTTGGTTCATGAGTAGCTAAGCTTATTTGTTAGGGTTATGGAAACCTTGTAGTATACTCTCTATTGCTATGGGTTTTTGAATTTATGATGTGTTGATCCACTTATATCATTGCTCTCTTCATTATTATTGAATTCTCGTGGTTGCAAACATAGGGAATATGCCATTATAGCAATAACTTGTTTGATAGAAAAGTTAATGTTTGAAAAAGAGAGTAGTGACAAGAAAATAGGGTTTCCAACCTCTATTTTACACATTAATGCCTTAATAGGATTGATGACTTGGAGAGTTCGTATGATTAGTTGTACACTTTGAATTAGAGAGAACTAAAGTGAAGTAATCCTTGATGGTTGAGAAACACTTGGATTTAGAAATCGAATACCTCTCTCTATAAGTGCATGCATGTATAAATCCTTAATACTCATAGTTAATAGAGAAGTAAAAGCTACAAGGTGGACATAACCCTAACTTATATTTCTCTGCAATAAAATACTATTACATATATTATCTCATTGTTACACTGATAATATTATTGTGCACTTAAACTGAAACTCCCCTTTACTTTGGTACGTTCGATCAACAGTCGAATAATAATCGCAGTACTTAGTGATCATAGTATTCCCTGTGGGATTCGACACCCAACCCAGTTGGGTTCTATATTTGACAGCGGCCGCTTGCACTTTCTAATGAGAGTGGTAATTTGGGTGTATCAATAGTACCCCCAGACACCGGGACCACCCCTAAAACTGTGGGCTATAACACACCTATTTGGCCCGAAGACGCCCAGTTTGCACCGTTTTGCCCGTTTGAACCCCAAATGACCTTGAATAGATAAATAGACCATACTGGGAAGATCCTCAACCTCCCTGGCATGCCCAAATCAATTTTCGACCCACGGAACCCCCGAAACCGTAGGCTATAGCACACCGATTTGGCTCGAAAATTCCCCGTTCGTGTTGTTTTGCTTGTTTGACCACCCAAATGGCCTCGAATAAATAAATGAACCATACTGGGATGATCCTCATCCTCCCTAGCATGCCCTGGTTAATTTTTGGCACATGATTTCACCAGACCCCGGGCCCACCCTTAAAACCGTGGGCTATAGCACACAAATTTTGCCCAAGAATACCCCATTCACGTCGTTATGCTCATTTGACCACCCAAATGGCCTCAAATAAATAAACGGACTACACTGGGATAATCCCCAACCTCCCTAGCGTGCCCTGGTCAATTTTTGGCCTACGACACCCCTAGACCCCGAGCCCACCCCCCAAAATCGTGGGCTATAGCACACCGATTTAGACCAAAAATGCCACATTCACGCCGTTTTACCCGTTTGACCAACCGAATATCCTCAAATAAATAAATGGACCACACTGGGATGATCCTCAAAGTCCCTGGCACACCCCGATCAATTTTGGCCAATGGTACCCCCAGACCCCAGACCACCCCCAAAACTATGGGCTATAGCACATCGATTTGGTCCGAAAATGCCTCATTAGCGTTGTTTCGCCCGTTTGACCACCCAAATGGCCTAGAATAGAGAAACGGACTACACTGAAATGATCCCCAACCTCTCTGGCATGCCTCGATCAATTTTCGGTGCACGAAACCCCCGTACCCCTGGCCCACCCCCAAAACCGTAGGCTATAGTACACCAATTTAGCTCGAAAATGCCCCTCAGGACTTTTCGCCCGTTTGACCACCCAAATGTCCTCGAATAAATAAACGGACCAAACAAAATTATCCCAAACCTCCCTGGCACGCCCCGGTTAATTTTCAGCCCACGACACCCCGGACCCTGGGCCCACCCCAAAATCGTAGGCTATAGTACACCGATTTTGCTCAAAAATGCCCCATTCGCACCGTTTTGCCCATTTGACCACCCAAATAGCCTCGAATAAATAAACGGACCACACTAGAACGATTCCCAACCTCCCTGGCATGAACCGATCAATTTTAAGCCAATAGCACCCTCGGAACCAGTTCCCAACCCAAAATCGTAGGCTATATCACAACGATTTGTATCGAAAATGCCCCATTCGTGTTGTTTAGCCCGTTTGACCACCCAAATGGCCTCGAATAATTAAATGGACCATACTGGGACTATACCCAACCTCCCTAGCACACCTCGGTCAATTTTTGACGCATGACACCCTCGGTCCAAGGGCCTACCCCCAAAATCGTGGGCTATAGCATACCGATTTGTCCTTAAAATGCCATGTTCATGTTGTTTCGCCCGTTTGACCAACCAAAAGGCCTCGAATAAATAATCGGACCACAATAGACGATCCCCAACCTCCCTGGCACACTCCGGTCAATTTTTGGCCTACTGCATCCCTGGACCCCGGGCCCACCCTAGAAACGGTGGACTATAGCATATCGATTTAGCTTTAAAATGCCCCGTTCGCGCTATTTCGACCTTTTAACCACACAAATGGCCTCAAATAAATAAACGGACCACACTTGGACAATCCCCAACCTCCCCGGCACTCCCCGATCAATTTTTGGCCGACGGCACCCCCAGACCCAGGCCCACCCCCAAAATCGTGGGCTAAGCATACTCATTTAGCTTGAAAATGCCCCGTTTTCACCATTTTTCCCATTTGACACCCCTACTGGCCTCGAATAAATAAACGAACCATTCTAGGACAATCCACAATATCCTTGAAATGCCCCGGTCGATTTTCGGCCTACGGTACCCCCGAACCCCAGGCCCACCCCCAAAACTATGCGTTGTAGCACACCGAATTGGCTCGAAAATGTTCCGTTTATGTTGTTTCACCCGTTTGACCATCCAAACGGCCTCAAATAAAAACGGACCATACTGGGATGATCCCCAACCTCCCTGGCACGCCCCTGTCGATTTTTGGCCCACGACACCCCCAAACCCCGAGTCCACCCCCAAAATCGTGGGCTATAGCACACCAATTTGGATACAAAAAGGCCCCGTTCACGTCGTTTCATTCGTTTGACAACCCTAATGGCCTCGAATAAATAAACGGACAACACCGGATCGATCCCAAACCCCCCTGGCATTCCCCGGTCAATTTTCAGCCAACGGGACCCCTGAACTCCTGGACCATCCCCAACACCGTGGGCTATAGCACACCGATTTGACCCAAAAATACCCCGTTCATACCATTTTGCCTGTTTGACCACACAAATGGCCTCGAATAAATAAACAGACCACACTGGGATGATCCCCAACTTCCCTGGAATGCCCCGATCAATTTTCAGCCCACGGCACCCCCGGACCCCAAACCCTGGGACCACACCCGAAACCGTATGCAATAGTACACTGATTTGGCCCGAAAATGCCTCGTTCGTGTCGTCTCGCCATTTTGACCACCCAAATGGCCTCGAAAAAGTAAAGCGACCAAACTAGGACCATCCCCAACCTCGTTGGCATACCTCGGTCAATTCTTGGCCTACGAAACCCTCGAACCCCGGGTCGAACTCCAAAATCGTGGGCTAACACACTGATTTGGCCTGAAAATATCCTGTTTGCGCCGTTTCGCCAGTTTGACCACAGAAATTGCCTCGAATAAATAAACAGATCATATTGGGATGATCCTGAACTTCCCTGGCTTGCCTCAATCAATTTTTGGTCCACGGTACCCTCGAACCCCGAGCCCACCCCCGAAACTGCGGGCTATAGCACATCGATTTAGCCCGAAAATGCCTCATTCGTGCCTTTTCACCCGTTTGACCACCCAAATAGCCTCGAATAAATAAAAAGACCACACTGGAAAGATCCCCAACCTCTCTGGCATGCCCCGATCGATTTTTAGATACGGCACCCCGGGTCCCGAGGCCTCACCCCCAAAATCGTAGGCTATAGCACACCGATTTGGCCTGAAAATGCCCTATTCGCACCGTTTCACTTGTTTTACCACCCAAATAGCATCGAATAAATAAATGGACCACACTGGGATAATCCCCAAACTCCCAGGCACACCCCGATCTATTTTCGTCCCACGTTACCATCGGACCCCGGGCCCACCCCCAAAACCGTGGGCTATAGCACATCGATTTGGCCTGAAAATACACCATTTGTCTCATTTTACCAGGTTAATTTTTGCCTACAGCACTTCCTGACCTCGGGCCTACCCCTGAAATCGTGTCCTGTAGCACACTGAATTGGCCTGAAATTATCCCGTTGGGGTTGTTTCACAAGTTTAACAACCCAAATAGCCTCGAATAAAAATGTGGACCACACTGGGACATTCCCCAACCTCCCTGGCATGCCTCGGTCGATTATTAGCCCACGAAACCCCAAAAATCATTGGATTTAGCACACCGATTTTGCCCAAAAATGCCCCATTCGCATCGATTTGCCCATTTGACCACCCAAATGGCCTCAAATAAATAAACGAACCATACTGGGATGATCCCCAATTTCCCTAGAATGCTTTGGTAGATTTTCGACATACAGAACCCCCAGACACAGGGCCCACCTCCGAAATCGTGGGCTATAGCACAACTATTTAGCCCGAAAACATCCCATTCAGGTTGTTTTGCCTGTTTGACCACCCAAATGGCCTCGAATAAATAAATGGACCACACTAGGACAATCCCCAACCTCTTTGGCACGCCCCGGTTGATTTTCGGTCCACGGTACTGTCGGACCCTGGGCCTACCCCCCAAATCATAGGCTATAGCACACCATTTTGGCCCAAAAACACCCCAATCGCATCGTTTCGCTCACTTGACCACCCAAATGGCCTCGAATACATAAACGGACCATACTGGGATGATCCCCAATCTACCTGGCATGCCCCGATGAACTTTTGCCCATGACACCCCCCGAACATCGGGCTCACCCTCAAAACCGTGGGCTATAGCACACCAATTTGGTTCGAAAAAGCCCCGTTCGCGCCGTTTCGCCCATTTGACCACACAAATGCCCTCAAATAAATAAGCGGACCATAATGGGATGATCCCGAACCTCCATGGCACACCCCGGTCGAGTTTTGGCCCACGGCACCCTCGGACCCCAGACCCACCACCTAAATTGTGGGATATAGCCCACCGATTTGGCCTGAAAATGCCCAATTTGTGCCGTTTCGCTCGTTTGAACACCTAATTAGCCTCGAATAAATAAACGGGCTACCCTGCGATGATCCCCAACATCCCCGGCACATTCCTGTCAATTTTTGACCTGTAAAACCCCCGGACCTCGGGCCCATCCCCAAAACCGTGGGCTATAGCACACTAATTTTGCCCAAAAATGCCCCAATCGCGTCGTTTTGCCCGTTTGACCACCCTAATGGACTCGAATAAATAAAAGGACCATACTGGATCGATCCACAACCTCCCTGGCATGCCCCAGTCGATTTTTGGCCCACGGAATCCCCAGACCCCTTGCCCATCCCCGAAACGTGGGCTATAGCATAGCGATTTGGCTCAAAAATGCCCCATTCGCGCCGTTTTTTCATTTGACCACACAAATGGCCAAGAATAAATAAACAAACCACACTGATATGATCCTCAACCCCCCTGACATGCCACGGTCAATTTAAGGCCCATGGTACCATCGGACCCCAAACCCCGAGCCCACACCTGAAATCGTATGCTAAAGTACACCGATTTGGCCCGAAAATGCTTTGTTCACGGCGTTTTGCCCTTTTGACAACCCAAATAGCCTCGAATAAGTAAAAGGACCATACTAGAATGATCCACAACCTCGCTGGCACACACTGATCGATTTTTGGCCGACGACACCCCCGAACCCCAGGCCAAACCCTAAAATCGTGGGCTAGCACACCAATGTGGCATGAAAATGCCCCGTTTGTTCCATTTTGCCCGTTTGACCACCAAAATAGCCTCAAATAAATAAACGAACCACATTAGGACAATCCTCAACCCCCGGGCCCACCCTCAAAACCGTGGGTTATAGCACACCGATTTGACCCTAAAATGCCCCTTTCACGTCGTTTCGCCCATTTGACCATCCAAATGGCCTAGAATAAATGAACTGACCACACTGGGATGATCCCCAACCTCCTTGGCATGCCATGATCAATTTTTAACCCACGGCACACTCATACCCCCAGCCCAGCCCCAAAATCATATGCTATAGCGCCCCGATTTGGCCCAAAAAATCCCCGTTCGCGCCGTTTTGCCCGTTTGACCACCCAAATAGCCTTGAAAAAATTAACGGACCACACAGGAATGATTCCCAACCTCCCTGATATGCCCCAATAAATTTTTGGCCCATGGCATCCCCGGACCCCAGGTCCACCCCCAAAACCGTGAGCTATATCACACTGATTTTGCCCGAAAATGCCCCGTTCGCGCCGTTTCGCTTGTTTGACCACCCAAATGGCCTTGAATAAATAAATGGACCACACTAGGACGATCCCCAACCTCCCTAGCATGCCCCGGTCTATTTTCAGCCTACAACACCACCGAACCCCAAGCCCACCCCCAATATCGTTGGTTATAGCACACCGATTTGGCCCAAAAATGCCCCGTTCATGCCGTTTCACCCTTTTGACCAACTAAAGAGCTTAGAATAAATAAATGGATCACACTGGGACGATCCCCAACCTCCTTAGCATGCCCTGTTCGATTTTCGGACCACGACACCCCCGAACCCTGGGCCCACCCCCAAAATCGTGAGCTATAGCACACCAATTTAGCCTTAAAATGCCCTGTTCGTGCCGTTTCGCCCGTTTGACCACCCAAATGGCCTCAAAAAATAAATGGACCACACTTGGATGATCCCCAACCTCTCTGCCATGACTCAATCGATTTTCAGCCCACGGAACCCCCAAACCACGGGTCCACCCCCAAAATTGTGGTCTATAGCTCACCGATTTGTTTTAAAATTGCCTCATTCGTGTCATTTCATTCTTTTGAACCCCCAAATAGCCTCGAATAAAAAAAACTGACCGCACTAGGACGACACCCAACCTCCCAGAAAAGCCCCAGATGATTTTTGGACCACAGCACCCCCGTACCCTGGGCCCACCCCTGAAATCGTGGGCTATAACATACCGATTTGTTCCAAAAATTCCCTGTTCGCTTTGTTTCACCCATTTGACCACCCAAATGGCCACAAATAAATAAATGTTCCATATTGGGATGATCCCCAACCTCCCTGGCACACCCTGATAAATTTCTAGACCACGACACCCCCGAACCCCGAGCCCACCCCCAAACCCGTGGGCTATAGCACATTGATTTTGCTCGAAAATGATCCGTTCACGCCAATTCGCTCGTTTAAACACCCAAATGGCCTCGAATAAATAAACGGACCATACTGGGATGATCCCCAACCTCTCTGGCACGTCCTGGTCAATTTTTGGCCTACGACACCCCTGAATCCTGGACCCACCCCATAAATCATGGGCTATAGCACACCGATTTAGCCTAAAAATTCCTTGTTTTTGCCGTTATTTCCTTTTGGTTCATGAGTAGCTAAGCTTATTTGTTAGGGTTATGGAAACCTTGTAGTATACTCTCTATTGCTATGGGTTTTTGAATTTATGATGTGTTGATCCACTTATATCATTGCTCTCTTCATTATTATTGAATTCTCGTGGTTGCAAACATAGGGAATATGCCATTATAGCAATAACTTGTTTGATAGAAAAGTTAATGTTTGGAAAAGAGAGTAGTGACAAGAAAATAGGGTTTCCAACCTCTATTTTACACATTAATGCCTTAATAGGATTGATGACTTGGAGAGTTCGTATGATTGGTTGTACACTTTGAATTAGAGAGAACTAAAGTGAAGTAATCCTTGATGGTTGAGAAACACTTGCATTTAGAAATCGAATACCTCTCTCTATAAGTGCATGCATGTATAAATCCTTAATACTCATAGTTAATAGAGAAGTAAAAGCTACAAGGTGGACATAACCCTAACTTATATTTCTATGCAATAAAATACTATTACATATATTATCTCATTGTTACACTGATAATATTATTGTGCACTTAAACTGAAACTCCCCTTTACTTTGGTACGTTCGATCAACAGTCGAATAATAATCGCAGTACTTAGTGATCATAGTATTCCCTGTGGGATTCGACACCCAACCCAGTTGGGTTCTATATTTGAAAGCGGCCGCTTGCACTTTCTAATGAGAGTGGTAATTTGGGCGTATCAATAGTACCCCCAGACACCGGGACCACCCCTAAAACTGTGGGCTATAACACACCTATTTGGCCCGAAGACGCCCAGTTTGCATCGTTTTGCCCGTTTGAACCCCAAATGACCTTGAATAGATAAATAGACCATACTGGGAAGATCCTCAACCTCCCTGGCATGCCCAAATCAATTTTCTACCCACGGAACCCCCGAAACCGTAGGCTATAGCACACCGATTTGGCTCGAAAATTCCCCGTTCGTGTTGTTTTGCTTGTTTGACCACCCAAATGGCCTCGAATAAATAAACAAACCATACTGGGATGATCCTCAACCTCCCTAGCATGCCCTGGTTAATTTTTGGCACATGATTTCACCAGACCCCGGGCCCACCCTTAAAACCGTGGGCTATAGCACACAAATTTTGCCCAAGAATACCCCATTCACGTCGTTATGCTCATTTGACCACCCAAATGGCCTCAAATAAATAAACGGACTACACTGGGATAATCCCCAACCTCCCTAGCGTGCCCTGGTCAATTTTCGGCCTACGACACCCCTAGACCCCGAGCCCACCCCCAAAATCGTGGGCTATAGCACACCGATTTAGACCAAAAATGCCACATTCACGCCGTTTTACCCGTTTGACCAACCGAATATCCTCAAATAAATAAATGGACCACACTGGGATGATCCTCAAAGTCCCTGGCACACCCCGATCAATTTCGGCCAATGGTACCCCCAGACCCCAGACCACCCCCAAAACTATGGGCTATAGCACATCGATTTGGTCCGAAAATGCCTCATTAGCGTTGTTTCGCCCGTTTGACCACCCAAATGGCCTAGAATAGAGAAACGGACTACACTGAAATGATCCCCAACCTCTCTGGCATGCCTCGATCAATTTTCGGCGCACGAAACCCCCGTACCCCTGGCCCACCCCCAAAACCGTAGGCTATAGTACACCAATTTAGCTCGAAAATGCCCCTCAGGACTTTTCGCCCGTTTGACCACCCAAATGTCCTCGAATAAATAAACGGACCAAACAAAATTATCCCAAACCTCCCTGGCACGCCCCGGTTAATTTTCAGCCCACGACACCCCGGACCCTGGGCCCACCCCAAAATCGTAGGCTATAGTACACCGATTTTGCTCAAAAATGCCCCGTTTGCACCGTTTTGCCCATTTGACCACCCAAATAGCCTCGAATAAATAAACGGACCACACTGGGACGATTCCCAACCTCCCTGGCATGAACCGATCAATTTTAAGCCAATAGCACCCTCGGACCCAGTTCCCAACCCAAAATCGTAGGCTATATCACAACGATTTGTATCGAAAATGCCCCATTCGTGTTGTTTAGCCCGTTTGACCACCCAAATGGCCTCGAATAATTAAATGGACCATACTGGGACTATACCCAACCTCCCTAGCACACCTCGGTCAATTTTCGACGCATGACACCCTCGGTCCAAGGGCCTACCCCCAAAATCGTGGGCTATAGCATACCGATTTGTCCTTAAAATGCCATGTTCATGCTGTTTCGCCCGTTTGACCAACCAAAAGGCCTCGAATAAATAATCGTACCACAATAGACGATCCCCAACCTCCCTGGCACACTCCCGTCAATTTTTGGCCTACTGCATCCCTAGACCCCGGTCCCACCCTAGAAACGGTGGACTATAGCATATCGATTTAGCTTTAAAATGCCCCGTTCGCGCTATTTCAACTCTTTAACCACACAAATGGCCTCAAATAAATAAACGGACCACACTTGGACAATCCCCAACCTCCCCGGCACTCCCCGATCAATTTTTGGCCGACGGCACCCCCAGACCCAGGCCCACCCCCAAAATCGTGGGCTAAGCATACTCATTTAGCTTGAAAATGCCCCGTTTTCACCATTTTTCCCGTTTGACACCCCTACTGGCCTCGAATAAATAAACGAACCATTCTAGGACAATCCACAATATCCTTGAAATGCCCCGGTCGATTTTCGGCCTACGGTACCCCCGAACCCCAGGCCCACCCCCAAAACTATGCGTTGTAGCACACCGAATTGGCTCGAAAATGTTCCGTTTATGTTGTTTCACCCGTTTGACCATCCAAACGGCCTCAAATAAAAATGGACCATACTGGGATGATCCTCAACCTCCCTGGCACGCCCCTGTCGATTTTTGGCCCACGACACCCCCAAACCCCGAGTCCACCCCCAAAATCGTGGGCTATAGCACACCAATTTGGATCAAAAATGCCCCGTTCACGTCGTTTCATTCGTTTGACAACCCTAATGGCCTCGAATAAATAAACGGACAACACCGGATCGATCCCAAACCCCCCTGGCATTCCCCGGTAAATTTTCAGCCCACGGGACCCCTGAACTCCTGGACCATCCCCAAAACCGTGGGCTATAGCACACCGATTTGACCCAAAAATACCCCGTTCACACCGTTTTGCCCGTTTGACCACACAAATGGCCTCGAATAAATAAACAGACCACACTGGGATGATCCCCAACTTCCCTGGAATGCCCCGATCAATTTTCAGCCCACGGCACCCCCGGACCCCAAACCCTGGGACCACACCCGAAACCGTATGCAATAGTACACTGATTTGGCCCGAAAATGCCTCGTTCGTGTCGTCTCGCCATTTTGACCACCCAAATGGCCTCGAAAAAGTAAAGCGACCAAACTAGGACCATCCCCAACCTCGTTGGCATACCTCGGTCAATTCTTGGCCTACGAAACCCTCGAACCCCGGGTCGAACTCCAAAATCGTGGGCTAACACACTGATTTGGCCCGAAAATATCCTGTTTGCGCCGTTTCGCCAGTTTGACCACAGAAATTGCCTCGAATAAATAAACAGATCATATTGGGATGATCCCGAACTTCCCTGGCTTGCCTCAATCAATTATTGGTCCACGGTACCCTCGAACCCCGAGCCCACCCCCGAAACTGCGGGCTATAGCATATCGATTTAGCCCGAAAATGCCTCATTCGCGCCTTTTCACCCGTTTGACCACCCAAATAGCCTCGAATAAATAAAAAGACCACACTGGAAAGATCCCCAACCTCTCTGGCATGCCCCGATCGATTTTTAGATACGGCACCCCCGGTCCCGAGGCCTCACCCCCAAAATCGTAGGCTATAGCACACCGATTTGGCCTGAAAATGCCCTATTCGCACCGTTTCACTTGTTTTACCACCCAAATAGCATCGAATAAATAAATGGACCACACTGGGATAATCCCCAAACTCCCAGGCACACCCCGATCTATTTTCGTCCCACGTTACCATCGGACCCCGGGCCCACCCCCAAAACCGTGGGCTATAGCACATCGATTTGACCTGAAAATACACCATTTGTGTCATTTTACCAGGTTAATTTTTGCCTACAGCACTTCCTGACCTCGGGCCTACCCCTGAAATCGTGTCCTGTAGCACACTGAATTGGCCTGAAATTATCCCGTTGGGGCCGTTTCACAAGTTTAACAACCCAAATAGCCTCGAATAAAAATGTGGACCACACTGGGACATTCCCCAACCTCCCTGGCATGCCTCGGTCGATTATTAGCCCACGAAACCCCAAAAATCATAGGATTTAGCACACCGATTTTGCCCAAAAATGCCCCATTTGCATCGATTTGCCCATTTGACCACCCAAATGGCCTCAAATAAATAAACGAACCATACTGGGATGATCCCCAATTTCCCTAGAATGCTTTGGTAGATTTTCGACATACAGAACCCCCAGACACAGGGCCCACCTCCGAAATCGTGGGCTATAGCACAACTATTTAGCCCGAAAACATCCCATTCAGGTTGTTTTGCCTGTTTGACCACCCAAATGGCCTCGAATAAATAAATGGACCACACTAGGACAATCCCCAACCTCTTTGGCACGCCCTGGTTGATTTTCGGTCCACGGTACTATCGGACCCTGGGCCTACCCCCCAAATCATAGGCTATAGCACACCATTTTGGCCCAAAAACACCCCAATCGCATCGTTTCGCTCACTTGACCACCCAAATGGCCTCGAATACATAAACGGACCACACTGGGATGATCCCCAAACTACCTGGCATGCCCCGATGAACTTTTGCCCACGACACCCCCCGAACATCGGGCTCACCCTCAAAACCGTGGGCTATAGCACACCAATTTGGTTCGAAAAAGCCCCGTTCGCGCCGTTTCGCCCATTTGACCACACAAATGCCCTCAAATAAATAAGCGGACCATAATGGGATGATCCCGAACCTCCATGGCACACCCCGGTCGAGGTTTGGCCCACGGCACCCTCGGACCCCAGACCCACCACCTAAATTGTGGGATATAGCCCACCGATTTGGCCTGAAAATGCCCAATTTGTGCCGTTTCGCTCGTTTGAACACCTAATTCGCCTCGAATAAATAAACGGGCTACCCTGCGATGATCCCCAACATCCCCGGCACAATCCTGTCAATTTTTTACCTGTAAAACCCCCGGAACTCGGGCCCATCCCCAAAACCGTGGGCTATAGCACACTAATTTTGCCCAATAATGCCTCAATCGCGTCGTTTTGCCCGTTTGACCACCCTAATGGACTCGAATAAATAAAAGGACCATACTGGATCGATCCACAACCTCCCTGGCATGCCCCAGTCGATTTTTGGCCCACGGAATCCCCAGACCCCTTGCCCATCCCCGAAACGTGGGCTATAGCATAGCGATTTGGCTCAAAAATGCCCCATTCGCGCCGTTTTTTCATTTGACCACACAAATGGCCTAGAATAAATAAACAAACCACACTGATATGATCCTCAACCCCCCTGACATGCCACGGTCAATTTAAGGCCCATGGTACCATCGGACCCCAAACCCCGAGCCCACACCCGAAATCGTATGCTATAGTACACCGATTTGGCCCGAAAATGCTCTGTTCACGGCATTTCGCCCTTTTGACAACCCAAATAGCCTCGAATAAGTAAAAGGACCATACTAGAATGATCCACAACCTCGCTGGCACACACTGATCGATTTTTGGCCGACGACACCCCCGAACCCCAGGCCAAACCCTAAAATCGTGGGCTAGCACACCAATTTGGCATGAAAATGCCCCGTTTGTTCCATTTTACCCGTTTGACCACCAAAATAGCCTCAAATAAATAAACGAACCACATTGGGACGATCCTCAACCCCCGGGCCCACCCTCAAAACCGTGGGTTATAGCACACCGATTTGACCCTAAAATGCCGCTTTCACGTCGTTTCGCCCATTTGACCATCCAAATGGCCTAGAATAAATGAACTGACCACACTGGGATGATCCCCAACCTCCTTGGCATGCCATGATCAATTTTTAACCCACGGCACACTCATACCCCCAGCCCAGCCCCAAAATCATATGCTATAGCGCCCCGATTTGGCCCAAAAAATCCCCGTTCGCGCCGTTTTGCCCGTTTGACCACCCAAATAGCCTTGAAAAAATTAACGGACCACACAGGAATGATTCCCAACCTCCCTGATATGCCCCGATAAATTTTTGGCCCATGGCATCCCCGGACCCCAGGTCCACCCCCAAAACCGTGAGCTATATCACACTGATTTTGCCCGAAAATGCCCCGTTCGCGCCGTTTCGCTTGTTTGACCACCCAAATGGCCTTGAATAAATAAATGGACCACACTAGGACGATCCCCAACCTCCCTAGCATGCCCCGGTCTATTTTCAGCCTACAACACCACCGAACCCCAAGCCCACCCCCAATATCGTTGGTTATAGCACACCGATTTGGCCCAAAAATGCCCCGTTCATGCCGTTTCACCCGTTTGACCAACTAAAGAGCTTAGAATAAATAAATGGATCACACTGGGACGATCCCCAACCTCCTTAGCATGCCCTGTTCGATTTTCGGACCACGACACCCCCGAACCCTGGGCCCACCCCCAAAATCGTGAGCTATAGCACACCAATTTAGCCTTAAAATGCCCTGTTCGTGCCGTTTCGCCCGTTTGACCACCCAAATGGCCTCAAAAAATAAATGGACCACACTTGGATGATCCCCAACCTCTCTGCCATGACTCAATCGATTTTCAACCCACGGAACCCCCGAACCACGGGTCCACCCCCAAAATTGTGGTCTATAGCACACCGATTTGTTTTAAAATTGCCTCATTCGTGTCATTTCATTCTTTTGAACCCCCAAATAGCCTCGAATAAAAAAAACTGACCGCACTAGGACGACACCCAACCTCCCAGTAAAGCCCCAGATGATTTTTGGACCACAGCACCCCCGTACCCTGGGCCCACCCCTGAAATCGTGGGCTATAACATACCGATTTGTTCCAAAAATTCCCTGTTCTCTTTGTTTCACCCATTTGACCACCCAAATGGCCTCAAATAAATAAACGTTCCATATTGGGATGATCCCCAACCTCTCTGGCACACCCTGATAAATTTCTAGACCACGACACCCCCGAACCCCGAGCCCACCCCCAAAACCGTGGGCTATAGCACATTGATTTTGCTCGAAAATGATCCGTTCACGCCAATTCGCTCGTTTAAACACCCAAATGGCCTCGAATAAATAAACGGACCATACTGGGATGATCCCCAACCTCTCTGGCACGTCCTGGTCAATTTTTGGCCTACGACACCCCTGAATCCTGGGCCCACCCCATAAATCATGGGCTATAGCACACCGATTTAGCCTAAAAATTCCTTGTTTTTGCCGTTATTTCCTTTTGGTTCATGAGTAGCTAAGCTTATTTGTTAGGGTTATGGAAACCTTGTAGTATACTCTCTATTGCTATGGGTTTTTGAATTTATGATGTGTTGATCCACTTATATCATTGCTCTCTTCATTATTATTGAATTCTCGTGGTTGCAAACATAGGGAATATGCCATTATAGCAATAACTTGTTTGATAGAAAAGTTAATGTTTGGAAAAGAGAGTAGTGACAAGAAAATAGGGTTTCCAACCTCTATTTTACACATTAATGCCTTAATAGGATTGATGACTTGGAGAGTTCGTATGATTAGTTGTACACTTTGAATTAGAGAGAACTAAAGTGAAGTAATCCTTGATGGTTGAGAAACACTTGGATTTAGAAATCGAATACCTCTCTCTATAAGTGCATGCATGTATAAATCCTTAATACTCATAGTTAATAGAGAAGTAAAAGCTACAAGGTGGACATAACCCTAACTTATATTTCTCTGCAATAAAATACTATTACATATATTATCTCATTGTTACACTGATAATATTATTGTGCACTTAAACTGAAACTCCCCTTTACTTTGGTACGTTCGATCAACAGTCGAATAATAATCGCAGTACTTAGTGATCATAGTATTCCCTGTGGGATTCGACACCCAACCCAGTTGGGTTCTATATTTGACAGCGGCCGCTTGCACTTTCTAATGAGAGTGGTAATTTGGGCGTATCAATAGTACCCCCAGACACCGGGACCACCCCTAAAACTGTGGGCTATAACACACCTATTTGGCCCGAAGACGCCCAGTTTGCACCGTTTTGCCCGTTTGAACCCCAAATGACCTTGAATAGATAAATAGACCATACTGGGAAGATCCTCAACCTCCCTGGCATGCCCAAATCAATTTTCGACCCACGGAACCCCTGAAACCGTAGGCTATAGCACACCGATTTGGCTCGAAAATTCCCCGTTCGTGTTGTTTTGCTTGTTTGACCACCCAAATGGCCTCGAATAAATAAACGAACCATACTGGGATGATCCTCAACCCCCCTAGCATGCCCTGGTTAATTTTTGGCACATGATTTCACCAGACCCCGGGCCCACCCTTAAAACCGTGGGCTATAGCACACAAATTTTGCCCAAGAATACCCCATTCACGTCGTTATGCTCATTTGACCACCCAAATGGCCTCAAATAAATAAACGGACTACACTGGGATAATCCCCAACCTCCCTAGCGTGCCCTGGTCAATTTTCAGCCTACGACACCCCTAGACCCCGAGCCCACCCCCAAAATCGTGGGCTATAGCACACCGATTTAGACCAAAAATGCCACATTCACGTCGTTTTATCCGTTTGACCAACCGAATATCCTCAAATAAATAAATGGACCACACTGGGATGATCCTCAAAGTCCCTGGCACACCCCGATCAATTTCGGCCAATGGTACCCCCAGACCCCAGACCACCCCCAAAACTATGGGCTATAGCACATCGATTTGGTCCGAAAATGCCTCATTAGCGTTGTTTCGCCCGTTTGACCACCCAAATGGCCTAGAATAGAGAAACGGACTACACTGAAATGATCCCCAACCTCTCTGGCATGCCTCGATCAATTTTCGGCGCACGAAACCCCCGTACCCCTGGCCCACCCCCAAAACCGTAGGCTATAGTACACCAATTTAGCTCGAAAATGCCCCTCAGGACTTTTCGCCCGTTTGACCACCCAAATGTCCTCGAATAAATAAACGGACCAAACAGAATTATCCCAAACCTCCCTGGCACGCCCCGGTTAATTTTCAGCCCACGACACCCCGGACCCTGGGCCCACCCCAAAATCGTAGTCTATAGTACACCGATTTGGCTCAAAAATGCCCCGTTCGCACCGTTTTGCCCATTTGACCACCCAAATAGCCTCGAATAAATAAACGGACCACACTGGGACGATTCCCAACCTCCCTGGCATGAACCGATCAATTTTAAGCCAATAGCACCCTCGGACCAAGTTCCCAACCCAAAATCGTAGGCTATATCACAACGATTTGTATCGAAAATGCCCCATTCGTGTTGTTTAGCCCGTTTGACCACCCAAATGGCCTCGAATAATTAAATGGACCATACTGGGACTATACCCAACCTCCCTAGCACACCCCGGTCAATTTTCGACGCATGACACCCTCGGTCCAAGGGCCTACCCCCAAAATCGTGGGCTATAGCATACCGATTTGTCCTTAAAATGCCATGTTCATGCTGTTTCGCCCGTTTGACCAACCAAAAGGCCTCGAATAAATAATCGGACCACAATAGACGATCCCCAACCTCCCTGGCACACTCCGGTCAATTTTTGGCCTACTGCATCCCTGGACCCCGGGCCCACCCTAGAAACGGTGGACTATAGCATATCGATTTAGCTTTAAAATGCCCCGTTCGCGCTATTTCGACGTTTTAACCACACAAATGGCCTCAAATAAATAAACGGACCACACTTGGACAATCCCCAACCTCCCCGGCACTCCCCGATCAATTTTTGGCCGACGGCACCCCCAGACCCAGGCCCACCCCCAAAATCGTGGGCTAAGCATACTCATTTAGCTTGAAAATGCCCCGTTTTCACCATTTTTACCGTTTGACACCCCTACTGGCCTCGAATAAATAAACGAACCATTCTAGGACAATCCACAATATCCTTGAAATGCCCCGGTCGATTTTCGGCCTACGGTACCCCCGAACCCCAGGCCCACCCCCAAAACTATGCGTTGTAGCACACCGAATTGGCTCGAAAATGTTCCGTTTATGTTGTTTCACCCGTTTGACCATCCAAACGGCCTCAAATAAAAATGGACCATACTGGGATGATCCCCAACCTCCCTGGCACGCCCCTGTCGATTTTTGGCCCACGACACCCCCAAACCCCGAGTCCACCCCCAAAATCGTGGGCTATAGCACACCAATTTGGATCAAAAATGCCCCGTTCACGTCGTTTCATTCGTTTGACAACCCTAATGGCCTCGAATAAATAAACGGACAACACCGGATCGATCCCAAACCCCCCTGGCATTCCCCGGTCAATTTTCAGCCCACGGGACCCCTGAACTCCTGGACCATCCCCAAAACCGTGGGCTATAGCACACCGATTTGACCCAAAAATACCCCGTTCACACCGTTTTGCCCGTTTGACCACACAAATGGCCTCGAATAAATAAATAGACCACACTGGGATGATCCCCAACTTCTCTGGCATGCCCCGATCGATTTTTAGATACGGCACCCCCGGTCCCGAGGCCCACCCCCAAAATCGCAGGCTATAGCACACCGATTTGGCCTGAAAATGCCCTATTAGCACCGTTTCACTTGTTTTACCACCCAAATAGAATCGAATAAATAAATGGACCACACTGGGATAATCCCCAAACTCCCAGGCACACCCCGATCTATTTTCGTCCCACGTTATCATACTTGGATGATCCCCAACTTCCCTGGCACTCCCCAGTTGATTTTAGGCCCACGACACCCCCGAACACCAGGCCCACCCACAAAACCGTGGGATATAGCACAATGATTTAGCTCAAAAATTCCCCGTATGCACCGTTTTGCCCATTTGACCACCAAAATAGCCACGAATAAATAAACGGACCACACTGAGATGATCCCTAACCTTCCTGACATGCCACGGTTGATTTTTAGCCCATGACACCTCCGGGCCCACCCCCAAAACCGTGGGGTATAGCACATTAATTTGGACTCAAAATACCCCGTTCGAGCTATTTCGCTCGTTTGACCACTCAAATGGCCTCGAATAAATAAACGGACCACACTAGGATGATCCTCAACCCCCCTGACACACCCCAGTCAATTTTTGTCCAACGACACCCCCTAACCCCAGGCCCATCCACAAAACCGTGGGCTATAGCACACCGATCTGGCCCAAAAATGCCCCATTCACACCATTTCGTTTGTTTGACCATCCAAATGGACTTGAATAAATAAACAGACCACACTAGGATGATCCCCAACCTACCTGGCACGCTTCAATCAATTTTTGAGCCACAGTACCACCGAACCCCGAGCCCACCTGCCAAACTGTGGGCTATAGCATATTGATTTTGCCTAAAAATGCCTCGTTCGCACCGTTTTGCCCGTTTGACCACCCAAATGGCCTCGAAAAAATAAATAGGTCACACTGGGATGATCCCTAACCTCTCTGGTGCACCTCAGTCATATTTTGGCCCATGGCATCCCCAGACCACGGGCCCACCCCTGTAACCGTGGGCTATGGCACATCGATATGGCCCAAAAATCGTTTGCACTATTTTGCTTGTTTGACCACCCAAATGGCCTCGAATAAATAAATGGACCACAATAAGATGATCCCCAACCTCCCCGGCATGCCCCGGATGATTTTTGGCCCACGACACCACCGAACCCAAGCCCACCCATAAAATCATTGGTTATAGCACATTGATTTGGCCTAAAAATGCCCCATTCGTGTCGTTTCGCCCATTTGACCAACTAAAAAGACTCGAATAAATAAACAAATCACACTAGGACGATCCTCAACCTCCCTGGCATTCCCCATTTGATTTTTGGACCACGGCACCCCAGGACCCTGGGCCTATGATGTATGAGCAATTTCTAACATATTTAAGACCTTTAACCAAGAATAATTGCTAAGTCTTAAGCAATTTTTGTCATTTTTGATTTGTTTATGTCTAATTTTACAGTTTAAGCTGATGGGATAGAGAACCAACAAGAATGGAAGCAAAGAAGTTGAAATCTGGAGGAATCTGAAGAGAAGTGTGGCTGATGACATCTGTGATAAGTCATCAGCCCTGTGATAGGCTATCACAGTTGTCGTCAGACTTAATCATGAGTTGAAGCCTGTGATGATATTTGGTGATATGACGTCAAAAGTGTGATATGCCATCATGAATGTCGTCGTCCTTAACTAGAGAATGGGTGTTGAAGAGAAGTTGTGATGATATTTTGTGATAAAGCGTCAGGATGGTGATAAGGCGTCAAGAGCACCGTTAGACTTAGGCAGAACTTGGAAGCTGAGATGAAGTTTTGACGACATTGGTGACAAGCCATCAAACTCTTAATACATCGTTATCATCGTCGTTCGCATTAGACAGCAGAGGCCAAAAGTGCAGAGGAACTGACGACATCCGTGATAACGCGCCAGACTCCTGATAAGCTATCACGGATGTTGTCGTCTATTCTAAGAAAAAGCTGCAACTTTAATTTTATTTCCTTATTTAGGTTGAACTATTTAAAGCTTTTTTTCAGGATTTTCTGAGGCATTCATTCATCATCATCATTATTCTAAAGAGAGTTCGATACTTTGAGTCTTGGAGAATATTTTTTGATATTTCTTTCTCTATCTTTTTGGATTCGAACAATACAACTATTTTGGGGGTTTTCCTTTGTGATCTAATCTACGATTCACTAATTATTATTCATCTATGTAAGTTAATCTTCTCAATTATGAATTCAATTATGTGTTTCGTTCTTTGCATCATGAGTGGCTAAACTCTGTTAACCTGAATTATGGAACTAGGGTTAGGTCGTGATGAGGTGCTAAATACTCAAGATTTAATAGGTGTTAGGAATTCTTGATAATTCTGAGATTTTAATTAACGTATGTTGGTTGCAAACAGTAGACAACCCTACTTTGATTTGTTTGAGAAAGAAATCATATACAGTAGGAAGTGAATTATCAACAGGGACTCGGAAATACTTCATTTAATAATCAGCGCTATAACAAGGTTGGTTAACTTGAGGTAAAATCTGGACAGTGAACAAAAATTCCCTAAGTTTGAGAGGATTAGGAAATCAGATGCTTAAATAGGTCGAGAGACATTTGAGCATATCATCGATGAAGATAGCTTGTCATCCTAACCACCGTGAGAATCTTGAGTCACCTTAAACATCTGTCATGTACCGTAATCCCTAGTGAACATAATTCTGGTTATTTCATAAAATCTTGGTTACAAACATCGAAATTAAAGAGACAAACAATCATTTGTAAAACCTAAACCCCCATTTAAGGAAACGTTAAACTATAAGTAAATTAAATCGCAAACGACTTGAGTTCACACCATATTCCCTGTGGGATTCGACCCCAACCTAGTTGGGTTTTATATTGAAAACGGTCGCTTACACCCATTCAAGAGTGTAGTTTGAGCGTTATCATCCCACCCCCAAAATCGTGGGTTATAGAACACCAATTTGGCCCCAAAATGCCTTGTTCGAGCCATTTTGCCCGTTTGACCACCTAAATGGCCTCGAATAAATAAATGCACCACACTGGGATGATCCCCAACCTCCCTGGATTGCCTCTGTCGATTTTCAGCCCACAGAACCCCTGGACCCCCGGTCCACCCCCGAAACCATGGGCTATAGCACACCGATTTATTTCAAAAATGCCTCATTCGTGCCATTTCATTCTTTTGAACCCCTAAATAGCCTCAAATAAAAAATGAACCACATTAGGACGATACCCAACCTCCCGCAAATGCCCCGGTCGATTTTTTGACCACAGAACCCCCGGGCCCACCCCTGAAACCATGGGATATAGCACACCAATTTATCCCAAAAATGCTCTGTTCGCATTGTTTCGCCCGTTTGACCACCCAAATGGCCTCAAATAAGTAAATGGACCACATAGGGATGATCCCCAACCTCCCTGGAACGCCCCAATAAATTTTTAGACTACGACATCCCCGGACCCCGAGCCCACCCCCAAAATCGTGGGCTATAGCACATCGATTTTACCCAAAAATGACCTATTCATACTTTTTTGCCCGTTTAACAACTCAAATAGCCTCGAATAAATAAATGGACCACACTGGGATAATCCCCAACCTCTCTGGCATGCATTGGTCGATTTTTGGCCCATGAAACCCCCGAACCCTAAGCCCACCCCCAAAACCGTGGGCTATAGCACATCGATTTAGCCCAAAAATTCCCCATTTCTGTCGTTTTACCTTTTAACCACCCAAATGGCTTCGAATAACTTAACGGATCACACTGGAATGATCCCAACCTCCCTGGCATGCCCCATTTGATTTTTGGCCCACGACACCCCCAGATCCGGGCCCAACCCAATCGATTTTTGGCCTGCGGCACACTGATTAGGCCCAAAAATACCCCGTCCCTGCTGTTTTGCCCGTTTTAGCATCCAAACGGCCTCGAATTAATAAATAGACCATACTGGGAGTGGGATAATCCCCAAACTCTCTAGCACACCACGGTCAATTATTGGCACCCCGGCATCACCGGACCCCAGCCCACCCCCGAAACCGCAGGCTATAGCACATCGATTTGGCCTGAAAATGCCCTATTCGCGCCGTTTCACCTATTTGACCACCCAAATGGCCTCAAATAAATAAAAGGACTACACTTGGATGATCCCCAACCTTCCTGGCACACCCCTGTTGATTTTAGGCCTACAGCACCCCCGGACATCGGACCCACCCCCAAAACTATGGGATATAGCACAATGATTTGGCCTAAAAATTCTCCATTCAAACTATTTTTCCCGTTTGACCACCAAAATGGCGACGAATAAATAAACGGACCACACTAGGATGATCACCAGCCTTCCTGGCACACCACGGTTGATCTGGCACACTAGGACCAAACGGACTCATCTGAGCCCACCCCCGAAACCGTGGGATATAGCACACCGATTTGGCCCAAAAATGATCCGTTCGAGCCATTTCACTCGTTTGACGACCCAAATGGCCTTAATTAAATAAACGGACCATACTAGGACTATCCTCAACCTCACTGGCATGCCCCAGTCAATTTATAGCAAACGACACCCCCAAACTCGAGCCCACCCATGAAATCGTGGACTATAGCACACCAATTTGGCCCGAAAACACCTTGTTCGCACCATTTCACTCGGTTGACCACCCAAATGGACTCGAATAAACAAACGGACCATACTAGGATGATTCCCAACCAACTTGGCATGCTTCAGTCAATTTTTTCCCGAAGGTACCCCCGGACCTCGGGCCGACCCCCAAAACTATGGGCTATAGCACACCAATTTGGCCCAAAAATGCCCTGTTCGCACTGTTTTGCCAGTTTGACCACCCAAATAGCCTCAAAAAAATAAACAGACCACACTGGGACGATCCCCACCTTCTATGGCGCACCCCAATCAATTTTTAGCCCATGGCATCCTCGTACCCCAGGCCCACCCCCAAAACCGTGGGTTATGGCACACCGATATGGCCTAAAAATGACTCGTTCACGCCGTTTCGCTCGTTTGACCTCAATGGCCTCGAATAAATATATGGACCACACTAGGATGATCCCCAAGCTCCCAGAAACGTCCTGGTCGAATTTTGCCCCACGACACCATCAAACCTCAAGCCCACCCCCGAAATCATTGACTATAGCACATCGATTTGGCCCAAAAATGCCCCGTTTGTGCTATTTCACCCGTTTGACCAACTAAATAGCATCGAATAAATAAATGAATCACACTGGGATGATTCCCAACCTCCCTAACATACCCTGGCTGATTTGGCCCACCCCCGAAACCATGGGCTATAGCTTATCGATTTGGCACGAAAATGCCTTAATCGCACCATTTCGACTATTTGACCACACATGGACAATCCCAACCTCCCTAGCATGCCCCGGTTGACTTTTGAACGATGGCACCCCCGAACCCCAAGCCCACCCCCAAAATCATGGACTACAGCACAACGATTTATCTCGAAAATGCCCTATTCACGTCGTTTTGCCCGTTTGTCCACGCAAATGGCCATGAAAAATTAAACGAACCATACTAGGATGATCCCCAACCTCCATGGCATGCACCGGTCTATTTTTGGTCCACAACCCGCCCGAACCCCGGGCCCACACCCGACATCGTGGGCTATAGCACATCGATTTGTCTTAAAAATGCCTCGTTCGTGCCGTTTCATTCGTTTGTCCACCCAAATGGCCACAAATAATTAAATGGACCACACTGGGATGTTCCTCAATCTCCCTGGCACGCCCTGATGGATTTTTGGCCCACAGGACGCTCGGACCCCAGGTCCATCCCAAAATCGTGGGCTATAGCACACTGATTTGACCCGAAAATGCCCCATTCCTGCCGTATCGCACTTTTGTCCATGAAATGGAAACAAAAAATTAAACAGACCATACTGGGATGATCCACAACCTCCTGACAAGCCCGTACCCCGGGCCCACCCCCAAACCGTGGGCTCTAGCACACCGATTTGGCCTAAATAGGCATTGTTCGTACCGTTTTGCCCGTTTGTCCACCTAAATGGACACAAAAAATTAAACGAACCATACTGGGACGATCCCTAACCTCCCTGGCATGCCCTGGCCAATTTTCATCCCATAGCACGCCCGAACTCTGGGCCCACCTCCAAAACCGTGGGTTGTAGCACATTGATTTGGCCCGAAAATGCCCCATTCACGCCGTATCGCCCGTTTGTCCAACCAAATGGCCATGAAAAAATAAATGGACCACACTGGGATGATCCTCAACCTCCCTGGAATGCCCCGATCAATTTTCGGCACACAGCATGCCTGGACCCTGGGCCCACCCCCAAAACCTTGGGCTATAGCACATTGATTAGACCCGAAAAGGCCCCGTTCACACCGTTTTGCCCGTTTGTCCACCCAAATGGCCACAAAAAATTAAACAGACCACACTGGGATGATCCCCAACCTCCCTGGCATGCCCCGGTTGATTTTTGGAAAATAGCACGCCCGAACCCCGAGCCTACCCCTGAAACCTAGGGTTATAGCACACCGATTTGTCTAAAAAATACACCGTTTGTGCCATTTCGCACGTTTGTCCATGCAAATGGACAAAAAAAATTAAACGGACCATACTGGGACGATCCCCAAACTCCCTGGCTTGCCCCGGTTGATTTTTGACCCACAACACGCCCGAACCCCGGGCCCACCCCAGAAGTCGTAGGCAATAGCATACCAATTTCACCAATATAGTCCTCATTCGTGCCGTTTCACCCGTTTGTCTACCCAAATATCCACGAGAAATTAAACAGACCACACTGGGATAATCCTCAACCTCCCTGGCACGCCCTGGTTGATTTTCGGCCCATAGCACGCTCGGACCCCAGGCCCACCCTCAAAACCGTGGGTTATAGCACACCGATTTGACCTAAAAATGCCCCATTCATGCCGTTTTGCTTGTTTGTCCACCCAAATGTCCATGAAAAATTTAACGGACCACACTGGGATGATCCCCAACTTCCCTGGCACGTCTCGATCAATTTTCGGCCCACAACATACCTGAATCCCGGGCCCACCCTCGAAACTCTTGGCTATATCACACTGATTTGGCCCGAAGATGCCCCATTCACGTTGTTTCGCCCATTTGTCCACCCAAATGGCCATGAAAAATTAAACAGACTACACTGGGATGATTTTAAACCTCTCTAGCATGTCCCGTTCGATTTTTGACCCACAACACGCCCGAATCCCAAGCCCACCCCCGATATCTTAGGCTATAGAATACCGATTTAGCCCAAAAAAGCCCCGTTCGAATTGTTTCGCCCGTTTGTCCACTCAAATAGCCATAAAAAATTAAATGGGCCACACTGGGGCAATCTCCAACCTTTATGGCATGCCCCGATCAATTTTAGGTCTACAACACGCCCGAACGCCGATCCCACCCCCAAAACCGTGGGTTATAGCACACTAATTTGGCCCAAAAATGCCCCGTTCACGCCGTTTCACCCATTTGTCCATTCAAATGCCAACAACAAATTAAACGGGCCACACTAGACGATCCATAACCCCCATGGCACGCCCTGATCAATTTTGACCCACAGCATGCCCGAACGTCGGGACCACCCCCAAAACCGTAGGCTATAGCACATCGATTTGGCCTGAAAATGCCCCGTTCGGGCTGTTTCACCCGTTTATCCACCCAAACAGCCACAAAAAATTAATCAGACCACACTGGGATGATCCCCAACCTCCCTGGTATGCCCTGATAATTTTTAGCCCACAGCACACCCGAACCCCGGGCCCACCCCCAAAACCATGGGCTATAGCACACCGATTTGGCTTGAAAATATTCCGTTCACACTATTTCGCCCGTTTGTCCACCCAAATAGCTAAGAAAAATTAAACGGACCACTTTGGGACGATCCCCAACCTTCCTGACACACCCCGATAGATTTTTAGCACATAGCACACCCGAACCCCGGGTCCACCCCCAAAATTGTGGGCTATATAGAACACCAATTTGGCCCAAAAATGCCCCGTTCACGCCGTTTTGCCCGTTTGTCCACCCAAATAGCCATGAAAAAATAAACGGACCACACTGGGACGATTCCCAACCTCCCTAGCATGCCCCAATCGATTTTCGGCCAACAGCAGGCCCGGAACCCGGGCACATCCCCAAAACCGTGGGCTATAGCACAATGATTTGTCCCAAAAATGCCCCGTTCGCGCTGTTTTGCCTGTTTGTCCACCCAAATGGCCAAGAAAAATTAAACGGACCACACTGGAATGATCCCCAACCTCCATGGCATGCTCTAGTTGATTTTTGACCCACAGTACGCTCAAATCCCGGGCCCACCCCACAAAACCGTGGGCAATAGCACACTGATTTGGCCCAAAAATGCCCCGTTCGCGCCATTTGGCCCGTTTATCCACCCAAATGGCCACAAAAAATTAAACAAACCACACTGGGATGATCCTCAACCTCCCTGGCACACTCTGATTAATTTCTAGCCCACAGCACTCCTGGACCCCAGGCCCACCCCCAAAACTGTGGGCTATAGCGCACCAATTTGGCCCAAAAATGCCCCGTTCGCATCGTTTCTCCCATTTGTCCACCCAAATGGCAATGAAAAATCAAACGGACCATACTAGGACGATCCACAATCTCTCTAGCATACCCTAGTCAATTTTTGGAACATAGCACGCTCAAACCCCGGGCCCACCCCTGAGACCGTGGGTTTTAGCACATTGATTTAACCGAAAAATGCCTCATTCGTGCCGTTTCGTCCGTTTGTCCGCCCAAATGGCCACAAAAAATTAAACGGACCATCCTGGGATGATCCCTAACTTTCTTGGAATGCCTCGGTTGATTTTTGTCCCATGGCACGCCCGAACCCCGGGCCCACCACTAAAACCATGGGCTTTAGCACACCAATTTGGCCTAAAAATACCCCATTCGCATTGTTTCGCCCGTTTGACCACCCAAATAGCCTCAAATAAATAAACAGACCACACTGGGATGATCCTTAACCCCCTTGGCATGCCCCGGTCGATTTTCATCCCACGGCACGCCCGAACCCCGAGCCCACCTCAAAAACCGTGGGCTATAGCATACTAATTTGGCCCAAAAACATCTCTGGCGCCATTTTGCCCGTTTGTCCACCCAAATGGCCATGAAAAATTAAATAGACCACACTAGGATGATCCCCAACCTCCTTGGCATACCCTGGTTAATTTTTGGACAACAACACTCCCTGACCTCGGACCCACCCCAAAAACCGTGGGCTATAGCACACCAATTTGACCCTAAAATGCCTCCTTCGTGTCGTTTCTCCTGTTTGTCAACCCAAATGGCCACAAAATATTAAAAAGACCACACAGGAATGATCCTTATCCTCCCTGGTATGCCCCGTTCAATTTTAAGCCCACAGCATGCCAGAACCCCGAGCCCACCCCCAAAACCGTTGGCTATAGCACATCGATTTAGCCCGAAAATGCCCCGTTCGAGCCGTTTCGCCTGTTTGTCCACCCACATAGCCACAAAAAATTAAACGGACAACACTAGAATGATCCTCAAATTCCATGGATACCCCAATCGATATGCACAGTACTCTCGGACCCCGGGCCCACCCCAAAATCATGGGCTAGCACACCGATTTGGCCTGAAAATGCCCCGTTCGCACTCTTTCGCCCGTTTGTGCATCCAAATGGCAACAAAAAATTAAACGGACCACACTGGGATGATCACCAACCTCCCTGGCATGCCCCGGTCAATTTTTGGCCCACAGCACACTCGGGCCCACCCTCGAAACCGTGGGCTATAGCACACTGATTTGGCTCAAAAATACCCCATTCGCGCTATTTTACCCGTTTGTCCATCCAAATAGCTACAAAAAATTAAACGAACCATACAGGGATGATCCCCAATCTCCCTAGCATGCCTTGATCGATTTTTGGCCCACAGCAATTTGGCCCAAAAATGCTTCATTCGCGCCGTTTTGTCGGTTTGTCCACCCAAATAGTTAAGAAAATTAAACGGACCATAATGGGATGTTCCCCAACCTCCCTGGCATTCCCCATTTGATTTTTGTTCCATATCAGTCCGAGCCCTGGGCCCACCTTAAAACTGTGTGCTATAGCACACAGATTTTGCTCAAAAATACCTCGTTCGCGTCGTTTCGCTCGTTTGTCCACCCAAATGGACAAAAAATTAAACGGACCATACTAGAATAATCCGCAACCTCCCTGGCACGCCCCGGTCTATTTTTGACCCACACCACGCCCAAACCCCGTGCCCACCTCCAAAACAGTGGGCTATAGCACACCGATTTAGCCCAAAAATGCCCCATTCGCTCCGTTTCTCCAATTTAACCACGTAAATAGCCTCAAATATATAAACAGATCATACTAGTATGATCCCCAACCTTCCTGGCATGCCCAGAAAATTTTTGGGCCATGGCTACCCCGAACCCGTGGCCCATCCTCGAAACCATGGGTTATAGCACATCGATTTATCTCGAAAATAACCCATTTTGCCCATTTGACAACCCAAATGGACTCGAATAAATAAACGTACCTCACTGGGATGATCCCCATTCTCCAACAGCACCCTCGGCTATAGCACATCAATTTGGATCAAAAATACGTTTGCGCCGTTTTGCACGTTTGTTCATGCAAATGGCCACGAAAAATTAAACGGACCACATTGAGACGATCCCAACCTCCCTGGCATGCCCCGATCGATTTTCAGCGCACAGCACGCTCGGACCCCGAGCCCACCCAAGAAACTATGGGCAATAGCACACCGATTTGGTCCGAATAGTCCATGTTCACGCCGTTTCACCTGTTTGTCCACCCAAATGGCCACGAAAAATTAAACGGACCACACTGGGATGAACTCCAATCTCCCTGACACGCGTCGGTCGATTTTTAGCCCACAGCATGCTCGAATATCAGGCCCACCCCCAAAACCGTAGGCTATAGCACACCAATTTGGCCTGAAGATGCCCTGTTCACGTCGTTTCGCCCGTTTATCCACCCAAATGGCCACAAAAATTAAATGGACCACACTGGGATGATTCCCAACCTCCCTGGCATGCCCTATTCGATTTTTGTCCCACAGCACGCCCTAACCCCAAGCCCACCCCCGATACCGTGGGCTATAGAACACCGATTTGGCCCAAAAATGCACCGTTTGCACCGTTTTGCTCGTTTGTCCTCTCAAATGTCCATTAAAAATTAAACGGGCCACACTGGACGATCCTTAACCTCCATGGCACACCTCAATCAATTTTTGGCCCACAGCACACCTGAACGCCGAACCCACCCCCAAAATCGTGGGCTATAGCACACCGATTTGGCGTAAAAATGCCCCGTTCGAGCTGTTTCACCCGTTTGTCCACCCAAATGGCCACGAAAATTAAACAAACCATACTGGGATGATCCCAAACCTCCCTGGTATGCCCCGATCAATTTTTGGCCCATAGCACACCTGAATCCTGGGCTCACCCCCGAAACCATGGGTTATAGCACACTGATTTGGCTCGAAAATATCCCGTTGACGCTGTTTCGCCCGTTTATCCACCCAAATGGCCACGAAAAATTAAACGGACCATTCTGGGATGATCCCCAACTTCCCTGGCATGCCCCGATTAATATTTGACCCACAGCACGCCAGGACCTCGGGCCATCCCCCAAAATCGTGGGTTATAGCACACTGATTTGACCCAAAAATGCCCTATTTGCATTGTTTTGCCCGTTTGTCCACCCAAATGGCCACAAAATATTAAACGGACCACACTGGGATGATGCCCAACCTTCCTGATACGTCTCGATAGATTTTCAGCACACATCACACCCAAACCACGGGCCCACCCCCAAAATTGTTGGCTATATAGCACACCAATTTGGCCCAAAAATGCCCGGTTCGCACTGTTTTACCGGTTTGTCCAGCAAAATGGCGATGAAAAATTAAACGAACCACACTAGAATGATCCAAAACCTCCTGATCAATTTTCAGCCCACAGCACGCCCGGACCCCAGGCCTACCCCTGAAATCGTGGGCTTTAGCATACTGATTAAGCCTAAAAATACCTCGTTCGCACCTTTTCGCCTGTTTGTCCACCCGAATAGCCACGAAAAATTAAACGAACCATACTGGGATGAGCTCTAACCTCTCTGGCATGCCTCGATCAATTTTTGTCACACGGCACGCCCGAACCCCGTGCCCACCCAAAAAATTATGGGCTATAGCACATCGATTTGGCCCGAAAATGCCCCGTTCGCGTCGTTTCACCCGTTTGAACATCCACATTGCCTCATATAAAAAAACAGACCACACTGGGATAATTCCTAACCTCCCTGGCATGCCCCGATTGATTTTAATCTCACGACACACCCGAACCCTGGGTCCACCCCCATAACCGTGAGCTATAGCACACCGATTTGACCTAAAAATGCCTCACTCGCGTTATTTAGCCCGTTAATCCACCAAAATGGCCACGAAAAAATAAACGGACCACACTGGGATGATCATCAACCTCCATAGCTCACCTTTATCGATTTTTGGACCACAGCACTCTCGGACCTTGGGCCCACCAAAAACCATGTGCTATAGCACACCGATTTGGCCCAAAAATGCCTCGTTCGCGCCGTTTTGCCTGTTTGTCCACCCAAATGGCCAAGAAAATTAAACGGACCACACTGGAATGATCTTCATCCTCCTTGGCACACCCCAGATGATTTTTAGCCTACAGCATGCCCAAACCCCGGGCCCACCACCAAAACCATAGGGTATAGCACATCTATTTGGCCCGAAATACCCCGTTCGCTCCGTTTCGCCCGTTTGTTCACCCAAATGGCCATGAAAGATTAAACGAACCATACTGGGATAATCCCCAACCTCCCTGGAATGCCACAGTCAATTTTTGATGCACAGCACTACCGAACCCCGGGCCCACCCCCAAAACCGCAGGCTATAGCACACTAATTTGGCCTGAAAATGCCCCGTTTGTCCACCCAAATAGCCACGAAAAATTAAACGAACCACACAGGGGCGATCCCCAACCTCCCTGGCACACCTCGGTCAATTTTTAGCCCACAGCACGCCCGGGTCCACCCTCAAAATCGTGGGCTATAGCCCACTGATTTGGTTCAAAAATGCCCCGTTCATACTGTTTCGCCCGTTTGTCCACCCAAATGGCCACAAAAAATTAAACGGACCATACTGGGATGATCTCCAATCTTCCTAGCATGCACCGATTGATTTTCGGCCCACAGCTCTTATGTTGGGTGTATTTACACGCCTAAACACCATAATTTCCCCATGTTATAGCTAAGTTTTAAGGATAAAATATATAATTCCTGCACTTTTAGTCCATTTTCCTGTAAGTGAGCTAACCTACGTGATTAGCATATTTTCAGGTATTAATGATGAAGATTTCAGCACTTTGTGGACCTTTGGGCAGCAAAGGAAAACTTCACAGAAGAGGGAAGGCAGCTGGAACAGATGTCTGGGTATGCGAAATTCATGAAGGACCTGTTGACAAAGAAGCGGGAAGTAAATTATGAGATGGAAGATAATGTTCATCATTGCAATGCAATCGCTACAAGATCGCTAGTAGAGAAGAAGGCAGATCCTGGTGCTTTCACTATTCCTTGCACGATTAGATCATTGGATTTTGCTAAGGCGTTGTGCGATTTGGGAGCTAGCATCAATTTGATGCCGCTATCTATTTACAGAAAGTTGGGGTTGGGTGATCCTACACCAACCAATATGCGTCTCGTGATGGCAGATAGGTCGGTAAAACGGCCTGTTGGTATCTTATATGATGTGTTGGTGAAGGTTTCCACCTTCATCTTTCCTGCAGACTTTGTTATTTTGGATTGCGAGGTGGATTCTGATGTTCCCATAATCTTGGGGCATCCTTTCCTCGCAACTGGAAGTGTGCTTATTGATTTAAGAGCTAATGAGCTTTTATTTTGGCTGAATGACAAAGTGGTCCATTTTAATGTATGCAAATCAATGAAGCAGCCTAGAGATATGGATGTGTTCTCTGTAGCTGATGTTTATTATGAGGATGAGAAAGAATTATCTATAGAAAAGAAGCTTATTGTTGAGCCATTGTCTGCTGTGCTGTTGAATTTTGAGCGTGAGGAGGTTGAAGAATACGAAGAAACCATTTGTGCTCTAACAGGAATAAAGTCCTATTCTCATGCTACTAAGAAGCTGGACCTTGATCTTAGGAATCGACCTTCACCAACAGCGAAGACTTCCATTGAAGAGCCACCAGTGCTAGAATCGAAAGAGCTCCCCAGTCACCTAAGGTATGCGTTCTTGGGAAGTGGAAATACACTTTCGGTGAGTGTTGCGGCTGATTTAGGTGAACAGCTCGTAGAGGCTCTCATCTCTGCTCTGAAGAGGTACAAAAGAGCTATGGGTTGGACTATTGATGATATAATTGGTATCCCTCCTGGGATATGTATGCACAAGAGTCATCTCGAAGAAGATTGCATGCCTACAAGTAAGCATCAGCGTCATCTGAATCCATTCAGAAAATGATGCACCATCTATCTCGATGAAGTCTAAGTAATCGAGATAGCTATGTCGTGCCGCGACAATAAATCAAGCGCTAAATGGGAGGCAACCCATCGCTTTTTAGTCATTTTATTTTCCTAGGAGTTTGTTTTGTTAAATAAAAATCCAAAAAGAAGAGTCGAACCACGACCAAAACTAAGGCGCTTGGTGGGAGGCAACCCATATTTCTAATCGTGTTTGTTGTTTTTGATTAAGTGTAGGGGAGGACGTATAAAGGAGGAGCTTGGTCTCAAATTTTGATTTGAAAGTGAGCAATGTTAAAGGTGGTAAGTGAGTAATGAAGTAGCAAAAGGCTTTCGGTTAGGCATTGCCTATACAAATCTAGGCAATGGACAAGGCAAGGCCTATGTAAATCTAGGCAACGGACAAGGCAAGGCCTATGCTATTGCCTTTGCTCTCTGAATCGACAATGCTATAGCATAGGCGCCGCCTATGCTCAACTAGGCAAAGCTAAAGGCGTCGCCTATGTCATTGCCTTTGCTCTCTGAATCTACAATGCCATAGCATAGGCGCCGCCTATGTTCAACTAGGCAAAGCTAAAGGCGCCGCCTATGCCATTGCCTTTTCTCTCTGAATCTACAATTCCATAGCATAGGCGCCGCCTATGCCCAACTAGGCCATAGCATAGGCGCCGCCTATATTCAACTAGGCTTTGCTAAAGGCGCCTCCTATGCTAAGCATAGGCATAGCATTAGGCACCGCCTACTTATGCTTTTTGGTCTCCTAGCCCAATTTTTCATGGGTCAAACCCGACCCAAGCCTTGGTCTATAAATATAACTTCAACCTTAAGACAAAATCAAATTGTTTGCTCCATATAGGCGCCACCCAAGCTTCCCCATTCTTTCAAAATCTTTCTTTTTGCTCATCTAATCTTGCAAGCTTATCTTCCGAATCCATCACCAAGTAAGTTATTCTTTTATATTCCGTAGTTGTTGGAATGCTATGTTTATAATGATTTATTAGATTTTGAAGTGGTGTTGGTGATTAGAATGTGGTTGGTTTGTTATGATACATCTAGTTGAGTGAAAGAATATGTGTGGGTGTTCTTGACTTTGTTCCGACTTGTATTTGATTGTTATACACTGTCATAGTTTTATGAAGTCGAAATTATGAAGTTAATACATAATCTTGTAAGATGAAAGCTGGAATGTTTGAATGACTCGTTCATCGAGATACCGATTATGATTGACCACAAGCATAAGATGGTGTGATAGAATTGGAAAGGATAGTTAAGATGACATGAACGTATGACTGTGCTCAACATGTTGTTGGAACATATCGCCTAAATGTATGTCGATGAAGTCTGAGTAATCGACATCACTCACTTAATTAGTCTGTGCCAACAAATTAAGTGTGGGGTGGTGCCACTACTGTTTGTTTTTCGATTGAATCTTCTGAGATGAAGCTAACATGACTCTATTTTAATCTCAGGTAGAATGGCCCCAAAAGGACGACAAGTAAAAGAAAAAGCGTCCACCTTACAGAAAGGACAAAAAAGGTCAAGAAAGGAGCAAGATGAGTCCTCCTCTCTACAAATACCTCGACGCACTTTTGGGACCAAGTGGGGTACATTTTGAGAAAACTCTGAGGATGACGACTCTGATGATGATTCCGACGCAGGGGGTATGACCCCAGACATAGAAGAGGAGTCCGACTAATCAGGTTTTCCTTATTTATTTTCCACAGAGGGCAGTGTGTCCCGTCTAAGTGTGGGGTGCTGGTATTTGTATGCTTCTTGTACTTCTTTGCCTACATTTATTCTAGTTCTTGTTTGTTTTAATTAGTCGTAATTAGTTAGTTTAATTTTAGATTTTTTAGATTTTGCATGAAATTGTTCTGATAGGCGGCATGGTATTATACAAGAGTTTGTGCCAAAATCATTACTATTGAGATGTTTAGGCTCTAAGTGTGACTCACTGTGTGATAAGTGTATGGTTTAATTCATTCATCTGTTGGGTCAAGAGTCTATACTGCTCCCAATAAAGTTGACCATGTGCCTTGTGTGTGTGAGGTTATAGTATATTCTGTGTTGTGACTGATGCTAGAACTTGCCTGGTGTGTGTGTAAAGCGAAATAAAGAGTGTGAGTTTAGGAGATGATTTAGGCATTTCTTTGGCAGCCTGTGATTGTTTACCTTCTTTTTAACTAACCTTGGACATTATCCTAGTTAACCCCCTTTGAGCCTTTCACTATTTTCTTTGACAGCCTCATATGTAGGCTAATCCTTTTTTTTTTCAAGACCATAATTTGATCCAAATTCCTAAGCGCTTTAAATTGTAGAGTCATGTGACAAAATAAGAGGAAAGTGGGTGAGAGTGATGCCTCAGAGTGTATTGGTACTTGAAATTATTGTGAATAAGAGTGGCTATCATAGAAGTGTTTTATAGAAAAAAAAAATAGAAAAATAAAAAGATAGTTGTGTTTATAATTGAATAACAAAATAGGTGAGAAGGGGTGGTAGATGAAAGGAAAGTAGAGGGGTTGTTTAAAAGAGAGTGTTAATGACATAACGTAGTGTATTAAAGCGCTTAGGGAACATAGTCACTATTTCTGGCCAAAATAGTCCTACCTGTCCCTTAGCCTACATTACAACCTATAAAGACCTATTTGATCCTAAGCTTAGCATTCTGATATTAGTGAAACATTACACTAAGGGCAAGCCTATGGTCATCAGTTGCAACATATGAATTCTTTGTGAGAGTGAGAGCAAGGAGAATCTAATACCCATGTTCCGAAAAATGCAAAACTTGTGAGTGATTATGGGTGATATCTTGTGTGAGACACACATGGTTGATGAGTTTTGGGTAGTTTTGTATGATTCTTGGTGCCTTAACTTGTGGATACGAGTTATCCATCCTCACAAGTCTATGTTGGAGGTTGAATTGTTTCTAGTAGTGATCCAGAAAACTACTCTTTGTTAATAATTGTCGTGCCTGTCTTGATGAATATTTTGTGTTACTGATGCGAAATCCTAGTTAGATGTTTGCATGGACGTAATATTTTGTTCGAGGATGAACAAAGCTTTAAGTGTGGGGTGTTGATGTTGGGTGTATTTACACGCCTAAACACCATAATTTACCCATGTTATAGCTAAGTTTTGAGGATAAAATATATAATTCCTGCACTTTTAGTCCATTTTCCTGTAAGTGAGCTAACCTACGTGATTAGCATATTTTCAGGTATTAATGATGAAGATTTCAGCACTTTGTGGACCTTTGGGCAGCAAAGGAAAACTTCACAGAAGAGGGAAGGCAGCTTTTGGAAGCTTATGGACTGAATGTGACGCATGGAGAAATTATCCCGGGCAAAAGCAGTATTTTTAAATACTTAGGGGTGCAGCAGTAACTTAATAGGACTAGGACAAGGATGTTATAAAAACCTTATTTGCTGAATTTTTCAGCATTGATGAATTCATTCATTGATTCATTTATTATTGCTTTTCATAATTCAGTCGACACTTTTAGTATTATTCACGTTACAATTTTTGTAACTTTAACACAGAGAAACACGCTACATATTTGGGGAAGACGGCTAAGAGGAAAAACGTCATCCCTCTTTGACGTTAAAAGCATCCTCTCACGAAGATTGTTCTAGTTTTGGTATGATGATGATGATGTCTTCGTTGTTTTCCTTTACAATCATGAGTAGCTAAACTTCTCTGTTAGTGTTATGGAAGCCTTTTGATATACTATCTATTACTATGAGTTTGTGAATTCTTGATGTGTATGCTGCTTATATCATTACTCTCTTCATTTTAAGTTAATTCTCGTGGTTGCAAACATAGAGAATAGGCCATTATAGCATTAACTTGTTCGAGAGAAAAGTTACATGTTTGGAAAAGAGAGTGTGACAAGGAAATAGGGCTACCAACCCCTATTTACACGTTAGTGCCGTAACTGGGTTAACCTCTTGGAGAGTTCGTACCGTTAGTTATACTCTTTAAGCTAGAGAGAGTTAAAGTGAAATAATCCTTGATGGTTGAGAAACACTAGGATTTACCATTAGAATACGAATCTCTATAAGTGCATGAATGTCTGAATTCCGCATTACTCATAGTTAATAGATACATAGAACTCATAAGGTGGACATAACCCTAACTTATTTTTCTCTGTGATTAAATCTTACTAAATCAAGCATTCCGTTTTTACTTCCATAGTATTAATTCACGCCAAACTCAAATTTCCCCCTTTCCGTAGAATTTTCGACCAACAGTCTACTAATAGTTGCAACACTTAGTGACCAAGTATTCCCTGTGGGATTCGACACCCAACCCAGTTGGGTTCTATATTTGACAGCGACCGCTTACACTCTTACGAGAGCTGTAGTTTGGGCGTTATCAAGTTCGCCTGTACCCCGGGTCCTCCCCAAAAACCGTGGGCTATAGCACACCGATTTGGCCAAAAACTTATTCGTTTGCGCCGTTTCGCCCGTTTGTCCACCCAAATAGCAAAAAAAAAACAAAAGAAACCATACTGGGACATTCCCCAACCTCCCTGGCTTGCCTCGATCGATTTTTAGCCCAGATCAGTTTCGAACCCTGGGCCCACCTCGAAACCGTGGGCTATAGCACACGAATTTTTCCCGAAAATGCCCTATTCACGCCGTTTCGCATGTTTTTCCACCCAAATGGCCACAAAAAATTAAACGGACTATACTAGGATGATCCACAACCTCCCTGACATGCCTCGGTCGATTTTCGGCCCACAGCACGCTTGAACCCCGCTCTGTTTCTCTCGTTTAACCACCTAAATAGCCTTGAACCCTAGGACCACCCCCAACCTTCCTAGCATGCCCAGTAAATTTTTGGGCCACGGAACCCCGAACCCTAGGGCCACCCCCAAAACCGTCGGCTATAGCACATCGATTTATCCCAAAAATGACCCGTTTCGCCAGTTTGACTACCCAAATGGACTCAAATAAATAAATGGACCACACTGGGATGATCCTCATCCTCCCCGGCATGCCTCGATCGATTTTTGGACCACAGCACCCTCGTACCCCGAGCCCACACCCAAAACCGTCGGCTATAACACACTGATTTGGCTTGAAAATGCATCGTTCACGCTATTTTTCCCGTTTGACCATCCAAATGGCCTCGAATAAATAAATGGACCATACTGGAATGATCCCCAACCTACCTGGTATGGCCCGATCGATTTTTGTCCCACGGCACTCCAGGACCCCCGGACCACCCCCAAAATCGTGGGTTATAGCTCACCGATTTAGCCAAAAAATGCCCCGTTTGTGCCATTTTGCCCGTTTGACCACCCAAATGGCCTAGAATAATAAACGGATCACACAGGAACGATTCCCAACCTTCCTGGCACGCCCAGGTCAATTTTCATTCCACGACACCTCTAGACCCCGAACCCCAGGCCCACATATGAAACCATGTGCAATAGCACACCGATTTGTCCTGAAAATACCCCGTCTACGCCGTTTTGCTCGTTTGACCAACCAAATGCCTTCGAATAAATAAACGGACCACACTGGGATAATCCCCAACCTCGCTGGCATGTCCTGATTGATTTTCTGCCTACGGTATCAATGGACCCCGGACCCACCCTCAAAACTGTAGGCTAGCACATCGATTAGGCTCAAAAATGCTCCGTTCACACCGTTACGCCCGTTTGACCACCTAAATTGCCTCGAATAAATAAAAAAAACACATTGGGACTATTCCCAACCACACTGACATGCCCCGATCAATTTTCGGCCTACGGTACCCTCGTACCCCATGCCCACCTCCAAAATCGTGGGCTATAGCACACCGATTTATCCCAAAAAAGCCCTGTTTGCTCTGTTTCGCCCGTTTGATCATCCAAATTGCCTCGAAACGGACTATACTGGGATGATCCCCAACCTTCCTAGCAAGCCCCGATTGATTTTTGGCCCATGGTACCCTCAGACCCCGGGCCCACCCACAAAACTGTGGGCTATAGCACACCGATTTAGCCCAAAAATGCCCCATTTGTGGCATTTCGCCCGTTTGACCATCCAAATAGCCTCGAATAAATAAACGGACCATACTGGGACGATCCACAACCTCCCTGGCACGCCTCAGTCAATTTTTGGCTCATGGCACCCCCGGACCTCGGGCCCATCCCCAAAACCATGGGCTATAGCACACCGATTTGGCTCAAAAATTCCCCGTTCGCGACGTGTTACCTCTTTGACCATCCAAATAGCTTCGAACAAATAAATAGACCACACTGGGATGATCCCCAACCTCTCTGATAGGCCCCGGTCGATTTACGGCCTATGGCACCCCCGAACCCCAGGACAACCCCCAAAACCGTGGCATATAGCACACTGATTTAGCCCAAAAATACCCCGATCGTGCTGTTTCGCCCGTTTGACCACCCAAATAGCCTAAAATAACTAAACGAACCACAATGGAATAATACCCAACCTCCCTGACATGCCCCGAACCCACCCCCAAAACCATAAGTTGTAGCTCACCGAATTGGCCCGTAAATGTCCCGTTCGCGTCGTTTCACCCGTTTGACCACCCAAATGGCCGCGAATTAAAAAAGGACCACACATGGATGATCCTCAACCTCCCTGGCATGCCCTGGTCGACTTATGACTGATGGCACCCCCGAACCCCGGGCCCACCCCCAAAATCGTAGGCTATAGCACAATGATTTAACCCAAAAATGTTCAGTTCGCACCGTTTTGCCTGTTTGACCACCAAAATGGCCTCGACTAAATAAACGTACCACACCGGGATAATCCCTAACATCCCTGGCATGCCCCAGTCGATTTTTGGCCAAGGAAAACCCCAGACCCCGAGCCCACCCCAAAACCGTGGGCTTTAGCACATCAATTTGGGCTGAAAATATCCCGTTTGGGCTGTATCACCCGTTTCACCACCCTAATAGCCTCAAATAAATAAACGGACCATACTAGAATGATCCCCAATATCCCTGGCATGCCTTGGTTAATTTTTGGGCTACGGAACCCTTGGACCTCGGGCCTAACCCCAAAACAGTAGGCTATAGCACACCGATTTAGCCCGAAAAGGCCCCATTCGCATCGTTTCACCGTTTGACCAGCCAAATAACCTCGAATAAATAAACGAACCATACTGGGACAATCCCCAACCTCCCTAGCATGCCCTGATCAATTTTTGGCCTACAACACCCTCGAACCACGAGCCCACCCTCGAAATTGTGGGCTATAGCACACCGATTTGACCCAAAAATGACCCATTCGTGTCGTTTCGCCCGTTTGACAACCAAAATGGCCTCGAATAAACAAATGGACCATACTGGGATGATCCTCATCCTCTTTGGCATGCCTCGATTGATTTTTGGCCCACGGTACCCCCGAACCTCGAGCCCACCCCTAAAACCATGGGCTACTGCACACTAATTTAGCCAAAAAATGCTCCGTTCGTGCCGTTTTGCCCGTTTGACCAAACAAATGGCCTCTAATAAATAAACGGACCATACTGGGATGATCCCCAACCTCCCTGACATGCCCCAATCAATTTTCGGCCTACGACACCCCCGTACCTCAGGCCCAGCCCCAAAACCGTAGGCTGTAGCACACCGATTTGGCCCGAAAATGCCTGAATTGTGCCGTTTCAACCGTAAGATTACCCAAATAGCCTCGAATAAATAAACAAACCATACTGGGACGATCCCCAACCTCCCTGACACACCCCGAACGTGCCATTTCACCTTTTTGACCACCTAAATGGCCTCGAATAAATAAACGGACCACACTAGGATGATCTCCAACCTCCCTGGCATGCCCCAGTCAATATTTGTCCCACAGCACCCCAAACCTTGGGCCCACCACCAAAAGCATGGGCTATAGCACACCGATTAGGCCCAAAATTTCCCCATTCACATCGTTTTGCTATTTTTTCTACCCAAATAGCCTCGAATAAATAAATGGACCACACTGGGATGATCCCCAACCTCCCTGGCATGGCCCGGTCAATTTTTATCCCATGACACCCCCGGACCTTGGGCCCACCCCCAAAACTGTGGGCTATGGCACACTGATTTGGCCTAAAAATGCCCCATTTCCGCCGTTTTTCCCGTTTGATCACCCAAATAGCCTCGAATAAATAAATGGACCACACTGGGACTATCCCCAACCTCCCTGGCATGCCCCGATCAATTTTTTGCCGATGGAACCCCCAGACCCCGGGCCAACCCTCGAAACCGTAGGCTATATCTCACCGATTTGGCACAAAAATACCCCATTTGGGATGTTTTGCCCCTTTGACCACCCAAATGGCCTCGAATAAATAAACGGACAGCACTAGGATGAACCCCAACCTCCCTGGCATGCCTCAGTCAATTTTCAACCTACGGTACCCCTGCAACCCGGGCCCACCCCCAAAACCGTAGGCTATACCACACCGATTTAGCCCGAAAATGTCCCATTTGCACCGTTTTTCCCGTTTGACAACCCAAATAGACAAGAATAAATAAATGGACCACACTGGGATGATCCTAACCTCCCTAGCATGCCTCGGTCAGTTTTTGACCCACGGCACCCCAGAACCAGGGCCCACCCCCGAAATCGTGAGCTATAGCACACTGATTTGGCCTAAAAATGCCCCGTTCACACCGTTTCGCCCATTTGACCACCCAAATGGCCTCAAATAAATAAACAAACTATACTAGGACGATCCCCAAACTCCCTGGCATTCCCCGATCAATTTTCGACCCACGGCACCCCCGGATCCCGAGCCCACCCCCAAAATCGTAGGCTATAGGACACCAATTTGGCTTGAAAATACCCCATTCATGCTATTTTTCCCGTTTGACACCCCAACTAGCCTTGAATAAATAAACGGACCACTCTAGGATGATCTCTAACCTCCCTGACATACCCAGGTTGATTTTCGACCTATGGCACCTCCGAACCTCGGACCCACCCATAAAACCGTGTGTTGTAGCACATCGAATTGGCTTAAAAACAACCCGTTCATGTCGTTTCACCCGTTTGACCACCCAAATGGTCTCGTACAAAAAAATAGACCACACTGGGATGATCCCCAACCTCCCTGGCATGCCCCGATCAATTTTTGGCCCACGGCACCCCTGAACCCCGGGCCCACCCCCAAAACCGTGGGCTATAGCACATTGATTTAGGCCAAAAATGCCTCGTTCTCGTTGTTTTTCCTATTTCACCACACAAATAGGCTCGAATAAATATATGGACCATACTGGGACGATCCCCAACCTCCCTGGCATACCCCGATCAATTTTTAGCCCACGGCATCCCCAAACCCCGGGCCCACCCCTGAAACCATGGGCTATAGCACAGCGATTTAGCTTAAAAATGCCCCATTCGCATCATTTTTCCTGTTTGACCACCTAAATAGCCTCGAATAAATAAACAGACCACACTGGGATGATCCCCAACCTTTCTTGCACACCTCGATCAATTTTTGGCCTACGGCACCCCCGAACCCCGAGCCCACCCCTAAAACCATCGACTATAGCACACTGATTTGGCCTAAAAATGCCTCGTTTGCACCGTTTTGCCCGTTTGACCATCCAAATTGCCTCGAATAAATAAACGAACCACACTGGGATGATCCCCAACCCCCCTGGCACTCCTCGATCGATTTTTGGCCCACGGTACTGATGTGTGAGCCTACGTTAACACATTTGAGGCTTTTAACTCTAAATAATAGTAAGGTCTTGAGCAACTTTAGTTGTTTTTTATTAGTTTACTTTTATTTTTCTTGTAAATGTTGAGATGTAGGAGAACCAAAAATAATGGAAACAAAAAGGCTGAAAAGTGAAGCAAAATAAAGGACAAGTGTGGCTGACGATGTTCATGATAAGTCGTTAGCCTAGTGATAAGCTGTCAAGGATGTCGTTAGCCTTAAACAGAGAATGGCCGTTGAAGACATTTTTGTGACGACGTTCGTAATAAGCCGTTAGGTTGGTGATAAGGCGTCAACGTCGTCGTCATCCTTAGACAGCAGAAGCCAAAAGTGCAGAGGAGCTAACGACATCCGTGATAAGCCGTCAGACTCCTGATAAGCTGTCACGGATGTCGTCGTCTATTCCGAGAAAAAGATGCAACTTTAATTTTATTTCCTTATTTAGGTTGAACTATTTAAAGCTTTGTTTTAGGGTTTTCTAGGAGGCATTCATTCATTATCATCATTATTCTGAAGAGAGATGGATACTTTGAGTCTTGGAGAATATTTTTTGATATTTCTTTCTCTATCTTTTTGGATTCGAACAATACAACTATTTTGGGGATTTTCCTTTGTGATCTAATCTACGATTCACTAATTATTATTTATCTCTGTAATTTAATCTTCTCAATTATGAATTCAATTATGTGTTTCGTTTGTTTCATCATAAGTGGCTAAATTCCATTAACCTGAGTTATGGGATCTAGGGTTAGGTCTTGATAAGGTGCTAAGTGTTCAAGATTCAAAAGGTGGTAAGATTTCTTGATAATTCTGAAGCTTTAATTAACGTCTGTTGGTTGCAAACAGTAGACACACCTGTTTTGATTTGCTTGAGAAAGAAATCAAATATAGTCGGAAGTGAGTTATCAACAGGGACTCAGAAATACTTCGTTTAATAACCAGCGATGTAACAAGGTTGGTTAACCTGAGGTAAAATCTAGGCAGTGAATAGAAATTCCCTAAGTCCGAAAGGATTAGAAAATTAAATGCTTAAGTAGGTCGAGAGACATTTTAGCGTAACATCGATAAAGATAGCTTGTTGTCCTACCTATTAGCATCTGTCAAGTACCGAACACCCTAGTGAACATAATTCTGGTTTCTCTATAAACTCTTGGCTACAAACACAGATTAAAGCGACCGACAATTATTTACTAATCATTAAAAACCAACATTTTGTCTTTTCGTGCCAATTATTTGAATTTAACTTGTAGCTTTAGTTACAAACTAGTTTAATAGCCACTAACATTGTTCCCAGTGGATTTGACCCCGACTCCAAAGTTGGGTAAATATATTGACGACGACCGCCTTGCACTAAATTGGCATGTAAGTTGAGCGTTATCAGGTACCAAACCTCCCTGGCACGCCTCGGTTGATTTTTTGAACACGGCACCCTCGAAACCTGGGCCCACCCCCGAAACCGTCGGCTATAGCACACCGATTTGGCTTAAAAATGCCCCATTCGCACCGTTTTGCCCGTTTGACCACCCAAATGGCCTCGAATAAATGAACGGAACACACTGTGATGATCCCCTACCTCCCTAGCATGCCCCGATTGATTTTCGTGCCACGGCACCCCAGGACCCTGAGCCCACCCCCAAAATTGTGGGCTATAGCACACCGATTTGGCCCGAAAATGCCCCGTTAACGCCGTTTTGCCCGTTTAACCACCCAAATGGCCTCAAATAAATAGTAAGACCACACTAGGATGATCCCCAACCTCGCTGTCATACGGCACCCCTGGACCTCAGGCCCACCCCCAAAACTGTGGCCTAACACACCGATTTGGCCCAAAAATGCCCCATTAGCACTGTTTCCCCCGTTTGACCACCCTAATGGCCTCGAATAAATAAATGGACCATACTGGGACGATCTCAAACCTTCATGTCATGCCTCGATCAATTTTTGGCACACAGCACCCTTGGGCCTACCCCCAAAACCGTGGGCTAGCACCCCAGTTTGGCCCAAACATGGCCCATTAGCATCGTTTCGCCCGTTTGACCAACCTAATGGCCTCTATTAAATAAACGGACCACACTGGAATGATCCCCAACCTCCCTGGCATTCCCCAATCAATTTTTAGCTTACGACACCCCCTGACCTCGGGCCCACCCCTAAAATTGTGGACTATAGCACACCGATTTGGCACGAAAAATGCCCCGATCGCGCTGCTTTGCCCGTTTGACCACCTAAATGGCCTAAAAAAAATAAACAGACCACACTGGTATGATTCCCAACCTCCCTTCCATGCCCCGGTCTATTTTCGGCCTACGGCACCCCCAGAGCCCGAGATCACCCTTGAAACCATGTACTATAGCACACAAATTTAGCTCGAAAATGCCCCGTTAACGCCATTTTGCCCGTTTGACCACCTAAATGGCCTCGAATAAATAGATCATACTGGGATGATCCCCAACCTCTCTGGCATGCTTTGGTCAATTTTTGGCCCACGGCACCTCCGGACCTCGGGCCCACCCCCGAAACCGTGTGATGTAGCAAACCAAATTGACTCTGAATTAGGCCACCCCAACCTCCCTGGCACGCTTCGGTTAATTTTCATCCCACGGAACCTCCGTACCATGGGACCACCCCCGAAATTGTGTGTTGTAGCATACCGAATTGACTCAAAAATGTCCCGTTCGTGTTGTTTTGCCAGTTTGACCACCTAAATGGCCTCGAACAAAAAATGGAACACACTGGGATAATCCCCAACCTCCTTGTCATACCCCGATCAATTTTTTGCCCACGACACCCCTGAAACCCGGGCCCACTCCCAAAACCGTGGGCTAAAGCACACCGATTTAGCCCAAAAATGCCCCATTCACGCCGTTTCGCCTATTTGTCCATCCAAATTGCCTTGAATAAATAAACAGACCACACTGGGATGATCACCAAACTCCCTGGCACGCCCCAGTTGATTTTCACCCCACGGCACCCTCGGGACCCGAGCCCAGCCCCAAAACTGTGGGCTATAGCACACCAAATTGGCACGAAAATGGCATGTTTGGACCGTTTTTCCCGTTTGACCACCCAAATGTCTTGGAATAAATAAACGGACCATGCTGGGATGATTCCCAACCTCCCTGGCATGCCCCGGTTAATTTTTAGCCCACGAAACCTCAGCACCCGGGCCCACCCTTGAAACTGTGGGCTATAGCACACCAAATTGGCATGAAAATGCCATGTTTGGACCGTTTTACCACCCAAATGGCCTGGAATAAATAAACGAACCACACTGGGATGATCCTCAACCTCCCTGGCATGCCCCGATCGATTTTATGCCTACGGCACCCCCAGACCCTAGGCCTACCCCATAAACCGTAGGCTATAGCACATCGATTTTGTCCGAAAATGCATCATTTGTGCCATTTCGCCCGTTTGACCACCTAAATGGCCTCGAATAAATAAATGGACCACATTGGGATGATTCCCAACCTCCTTAGCACACCCCAGTCAATTTTTGGCCCACGGAACCCCCGAACCTAGGGCCCACCCCCAAAATCGTGGGCTATAAAACACTGATTTGGCCCAAAAATGCCCCGTTTGCGCTATTTTTCTCATTTGACCACCCAAATAGCCTCGAATAAATAATCGGACCACACTAGGATGATCCTCAACCTCCCTGGCATGCCACGATCAATTTTTGGCCCACGGCACACCCGTACCCTAGGCCCACCCCTATAACCGTGGGCTATAGCACACTGATTTGGCCCAAAAATGCCCCATCCGTGCCGTTTCCATGTTTGACCACTTAAATGGCCTTGAATAAATAAACGAACCACACTGGGACGATCCCCAACCTCCCTGACACGCCTCAGTCAATTTTTGCCTAAGGAACCTCCGGAGGGCCTACCCCTGAAATCGTGTGATGTAGCACACTGAATAGGCACAAAAATATCCCATTCGCACCGTTTTGCAAGTTTAAAAACCCAAATGGCCTTGACCAAAAAAATGGAACACACTGGGACGATCTCCAACCTCCTTGGCATGCCCCGGTCGATTTTTGGCCCACGGTACCCCCAAAATCGTGGGCTTTAGCACACTAATTTTTCTCAAAAATGGCCCATTCGCATCGATTTGCCTGTTTGACCCCCCAAATGGCCTCAAATAAATAAAAAGACCGCACTGAGATGATCCTCATCCTCCTTGGTTTGTCCCGGTCGATTTTTGGTCCACGGTACTCTCGAACCACGGGCCTACCCCCAAAATCATAGGCTATAGCACACCGATTTAGCCCAAAAATGCCCCGTTTGTGCCATGCCGCTTAACCACCCAAATTGCCTCGAATTAATAAACAGACCACACTAGGATGATCCCCAACCTCCCTGATAGGATCTGGTTAATTTTCGGCAAACAACACCCCTGGACCCCAGGCACCCCCAAAACCGTGGGCAATAGCACACCGATTTGGCCTAAAAATGCCTCGATCGCGCTGTTTCACTTGCTTAACCACCCGAATGGCCTCTAATAAATAAACGGACCATACTAGGATGATCCCCAATCTCCCTAGAATGCCCCAGTCAATTTTTGGCCCAAAAAACCCCAGACCCAGGGGCCACCCCCAAAACCGTGGGCTATAGCACACCGATTTGGCCCAAAAATGCCCCGATCATGCCGTTTCGCTCGCTTGAACACCCAAATGGCCTCGAATAAATAAACGGATAATATTGGGATGATCTCCAATCTCCCTGGCATACCCTAATCATTTTTTGCCCACGACACCCCCGAACCTCAGGCCCACCCTCAAAACCGTGGGCTATAGCACACCAATTTAGACTGAAAAAGCCCTGTTCGCATTGTTTCGCCCATTTGACCACACAAATGACCTCGAATAAATAAACGACCACACTGGGATGATAAACCTCCCTAGCATGCCCCGGTTGACTTTTGGTCCACTGCACCCTCGGACCCTAGGTCCACCCCCAAAACCGTGGACTATAGCCCATTGATTTGGCTTGAAAATGCCTAATTTGTGTCGTTTTGCCCATTTGACCACACAAATGGCCTCGAATAAATAAACGAACCACTCTGGGACGATCCCCAACCTCTCTGGCATGCCCCAGTCAATTTTTAGCCCATGACACCCCCAAAACTCGGGTCCACCCCTAAAACCGTGGGCTATAGCACACTGATTTGGCCCAAAAATGCCCCAATCGCGCCATTTCGCCTATTTGACCACCCTAATGGCCTCGAATAAATAAAAAGACCATACTAGATCAATCTCCAACCTCCCTGGCATACCCTGGTCGATTTTTGGCCTACGGCACCCCAGACCCCTGGCCCATCCCCAAGAGCATGGGCTTTAGTATACCGATTTGGCCTAAAAACGCACCGTTCACGCCGTTTTGCCCGTTTGACCACATAAATGGCCTCGAATAAATAAACAGACCACACTGAGATGATCCTCAACCCCCTGGAATTTCCCGGTCAATTTTCAACCCATGGCACCATCGAACCCAAAACCCCAGGCCCACACAAAAAATCGTAAGCTATAGTACACTGATTTAGCTCGAAAATGCCCTATTCGCGCCGTTTTGCCTTTTTTACCACCCGAATGGCCTTGAATAAGTAAACCAACCATACTAGGATGATCCTCATCCTCACTGGCACACCCCGATTGATTTTTTGCCAATGGAACCCGTGGACCCCGGGCCGAACCCCAAAATGGTATGCTAGCATACCAATTTGGCCTGAAAATTACTCATTTCCGCCGTTTTGCCCGTTTGACCACCGAAATGGCCTTAAATAAATAAATAAACCATATTGGGATGATCCCCAACCTCCCTGGAATGCTCCAGTCAATTTTTGGTGCACGACACCCCTGGACCCCGGGCCCACCCTCAAAACTATGGGATATAGCACACCGATTTGGCCCTAAAATGCCCCATTCACGTCGTTTTGCCCGTTTGACCACCCAAATGGCCTCGAATAAATAAATGGACCACACTGGGACAATCCGCAACCTCCTTGGAATGCCCCGGTTGATTTTTGTCCATGGTACGCCCAGACTCGGGGCCCACCCTTGAAATCGAGTGCTATAGCATATAGATTTCGCCCAAAAATGCCTCATTCATGTTGCTTCACCCGTTTGACCACCCAAATGGCCTCGAATAAATAAACGGACCAAACTGGGACGATCCCCAACCTCCCCAGCACGCCTCGATTGATTTTTGGCCACGGTAACCATGGACCTGGGCCCACCCTAAAAACCGTAGGCTATAGCACATGATTTGGCCTAAAAAATTTCCCATTCGTACCGTTTCGCCCATTTGACCAACTAAATAGCCTCGAATAAATAAACAGACTATGCTGGGATGATCTCCAAACTCCCTGGGACACCCCGTTTGATTTTTGACCCATGGTACCCCGAACCTCAGGCCCACCCATAAAACTATGGGCTATAGCACATTGATTTGGCCCGAAAATGCCTCATTAGCGCTATTTTGCCTGTTTGACCATCCAAATGGCCTAGTCTAAATAAACAGACCATACAGGGATGATCCCCAACCTCCCTAGCATGCCCCAGTCAATTTTCGGTGCACGGCAACCCCGGAACCCTGGCCTAACCCCAAAACCTTAGGCTACCACACCGATTTAGCCCAAAAATGCCCCGTTCGCACCGTTTCATCCTTTTGACCACCTAAATGGCCTCAAATTAATAAACAGACCACACTCAGACAATCCCCAACCTCTTTGGTACCCTCAAATCCTAAACCCCAGGCCCACACCCAAAACCGTACGCTATAGTACACCGATTTGGTCCAAAAATGCCCCGCTCATGCCGTTTTGCCCTTTTGACCACCCAAATGGCCTTGAATAAGTAAACGGACCACACAGGGACCATACCCAACCTCCCTGGAATACATCGATCTATTTTTGGCCCACGGTACCCTTGGATCCTGGGGCAAACCCTAAAACCATGGGCTCGCAAACCAATTTGACCTGAAAATGCCCCGTTCGCGCTGTTTTGACCGTTTAACCACCAAAATGGCCTCGAATAATTAAACGGATCACATTTTGATGATCCCAACCTCCCCGGCATGGCCCAATCAATTTTCGATCCATGGCACCCCCCGGACTCCGAGTCCACCCCCAAAATAGTGGGCTAGAGTACACCGATTTGGCCTAAAAATGTCTCATTCACACCATTTCACCCTTTTAACCACCCAAATGGCCTCGAATAAATAAACAGACCACACTGGTACGATTCTCAACCTCCATGCCATTCCTTGGTCAATTTCAGATCACGGCACCGTCGGACCCACGACCTGCCCCCGTAATCGTGGGCTATAGCAAAATGATTTATCTCGAAAATGCCCCATTTGCGCCGTTTCACCCATTTGACAACACAAATGGCCTCGACTAAATTATTAGACCATACTAGGATAATCCCCAACCTCCCTGGCACGCCTCGGTCTATTTTTAGCCTACGACACCCTCGGACCCTGGGCCCACCCCTAAAACCATAGGCTATAGCACAATGATTTAGCCTGAAAATGCCCCGATCATGCCGTTTTGCCCACTTGACCACCTAAATGGCCTTGAATAAATAAACAGACCACACTGGGATGATTCCCAACCTCCCTGGCATGCTTCGATCGATTTTCGACTCACGACACCCCCGGACCCCTGGCCCACCCCCAAAACCGTGGGCTATAGCACACCAATTTGGCCCGAAAATACCCTAGTTAGGCCGTTTCACCAATTTGACCACCCAAATATCCTCGAATAAATAAACGGACCATACTGGAACGATCCTCAACCTCCCTGGAACGTACCAATCAATTTTCAGACCATGAAACCCTCGGACTTTGGGCCCACCCCAAAACTGTAGGTTATATCACAGTGATTTAGCTCGAAAATGCCTTGTTCGCACCGTTTCACCCGTTTGACCACCTAAATGGTCTTGAATGATTAAATGGACCATACTGGGATTATCCCCAACCTCCATAGTATACCCTGGTCAATTTATATCCCATGGCATGCCCGGACCCAGGGCACACCTCCAAAATCGTGGGCTATAACACATCGATTTGGCCTAAAAATGCCTCATTCGCGTCGTTTTGCCCATTTGACCACCCAAATAGCCTCGAATAAATAATTGGACCACACTAGGATGATCCCCAACCTCTCTGACACGCCCCGGTCGATTTTTAGCATACTACACACCCGTACCCGAGGCCCACCCCAAAAATCGTGGGCTATAGCATACCGATTTAGCTCGAAAATGCCCCTTTCCCTCCATTTTGTTCGTTTAACCACCCAAATGGCCTCAAATAAATAAACGGACCATACTGGGATGATCCCCAACCTCCTTGGCATTCCCTGATCGATTTTCAGCCCACGGCACACTCGAACCCAGGGCCCACCTCTAAATTCGTGGGCTATAGCACATTGATTTGGCTCAAAAATTCCCTGTTTGAGCTATTTTGCCCGTTTGACACCCCTACTGGCCTCGAATAAATAAACGTACCATACTAGGACGATCTCCAACATCCTTGACATGCCTCAATTTATTTTTGGGCTACGGCACCCTCAAACCCAAGGCCCACCCCCAAAATTGTGTGTTGTAGCATGCCGAATTGGCTATAAAACATCCCATTCATGCCGTTTTTCCCGTTCGACCATCCAAATGGCCTTGAATAAAAACGGACCACACTGGGACAATCCCCAACCTCTCTAGCATGTCTCAATCAATTTTTGGCCCATGGCACCTCCGAACCCTGGGCCCACCCCCAAAATCGTGGGCAATAGAACACCTATTTATCCCAAAAAGGCCCCATTTGCGCTCTTTTGCCCGTTTGACCACACAAATGGCCTCTAATAAATAAACGGACCAAACTGGGATGATCCCCAACCACCCTGGCATGCCCCTATCAATTTTTAGCCCACGACACCCCCAGACCTCGGGCCTACCCCCAAAACATGGGCTATAGCACACTGATTTTGCCCAAAAATTCCCCATTTGTACCATTTCACCCGTTTGACCACCCTAATGGCCTCGAATAAATAAATAGACCATACTGGATCGATCCCCAACCTCCCTGGCATTCCCCAGTCAATTTTTGTCCCACGGCACCCCCAAACCCCTGGCCTATCCCCAAAACCGTGGGCTATAGCACACCAATTTGGCCTAAAAATGCCCCGTTCGCGTCGATTTGCCTATTTGACCACACAAATGGCCACGAATAAATAAACACACCACACTGGGATGATCCCCATCCTTCCCGGCACGCCTCGATCAATTTTTGACCAACAACACGATCGGACTCCGAGCCCATCCCCAAAGACGTCGGCTATAGCACATCGGTTTGGCTTGAAAATGTCTCATTCGCGCCGATTTACCCGTTTGACCATAGAAATGGCCTCGAATAAATAAACAGACCACACTGGGATGATCCCCAACCTCCCCGGCATATCCCATTTGATTTTTAGCCCACGACACCCCCGAACCCTAAACCCCAGGCCTACACCCAAAACTGTATGCTATAGTACACCAATTTGACCCAAAAATGCCCCGTTCGCGCCGTTTCGCCCTTTTGACCACCCAAATGGCCTCGAATAAGTAAATGGACCATACTGGGACCATCCCCAACCTCGCTGGAATACCCTGATCGATTTTTATCCCACGAAACCCTCAAACCCCAGGTCGAACCCCAAAACCGTGGGTTAGCACACCGATTTGGCCCGTTCTCGCTGTTTCATTAGTTTGACCACCAAAATGGCCTCAAATAAATAAACGGATCACATTGAGATGATCCCAAACCTCCCTGGCATGCCCCGATCAATATTCGATCCACGGCACCCCCGGACCCTAAGCCCACCCCCAAAATCGTGGGCTATAGCACACCGATTTGGCCTGAAAATGCCCCATTCGTGTCGTTTCGCCCGTTTCGTCACCCAAATGGCCTCGATTAAGTAAACGGACCACACTGGAATGATCCCCAACCTCCCTAGCATGCCCCAGTCAATTTTTAGCCATGAAAACCCCGAACCCAAGGCCCACCCCTAAAACCGTAGGCTATAGCACACCGATTTAGCCTGAAAATGCCCCATTCTCGCCGTTTCACCCATTTGTCCACCCAAATAGCCTCGAATAAATAAATGGACCACACTGGGATGATACCCAAACTCCAAGGCATACCCCTATCGATTTTTGGCCCACGTTACCCCCGGACCCCAGGCCCACCCCCAAGACCGTGGGCTATAACATATCGATTTGGCCCTAAAATGCCCCATTCAAGCTATTTAGCCCGTTTAACTACCCAAATGGCCTAGAATAAATAAAAGGACCATACTGGGACGATCCCCAACCTCCCAGTCATGCCCCGATCGATTTTTGACCCACGGCACCCCCGGACCCCTAGCCCACCCCTAAAACCGCGGGCTATAGCACACCAATTCGGCCCAAAAATGCCCCATTCGGGCCGTTTCGCTCGTTTGACCACCCAAATATCCTCAAATAAATAAATAGACCACACTGAGATGATCTCCAACCTCCCTAGCACGCCTCGATCAATTTTTAGCCAACGGCACCCCCGAACCCTGGCCCACCCAAAACCGTAGGCAATAGCACAACGATTTGCCCGAAAAATGCCCCATTTCTCCTGTTTGACCATCCAAATGGCCTTGAATAAATAAACGGACCACATTGGGATGATCCCCAACTTCCCAGGCATGCCACGGTCGATTTTTAGCCCACGACACCCCTAGACCCACGGCCTACCCCTAAAATTGTGGGCTATAGTACACCCATTTATCCCGAAAATGCCTCTTTTACACAGTTTCACCCGTTTGACCACCTTAACGGCCTCAAATAAATAATTGGACCATACTGGCATGATCTTCAACCTCCCTGACATGCCTCAGTCGATTTTGGGCCTACGACACCCTCGAACCCCGGTCCCACCCCTAAAACCGTGGGCTATAGCACACCAATTTAGCTCGAAAATGCCCTGTTCGTGCTTTTTTGATCGTTTGACCACCCAAATGGCCTCGAATAAATAAACGGACCACACTGGGATGATCCCAACCTCCCTGGCATGCCTCGATTGATTTTTTCCCCACGGAACCCCCGGACCCCAGGCCCACCCCCAAAATCGTAGGCTATACCACACCGATTTAGCCCAAAAATGCCCCATTCATGCCGTTTTACCCATTTGACCACCCAAATGGCCTCGAATAAATAAACGGACCATATTGGGATGATCACCTACCTCCCTGGCATGCCTCTGTTGATTTTTGGCTGATGGTTGATGTTGGGCGTATTTATACGTCTAAGCACCATAACTTACCCATGTTTTAGCTAAGTTTTGAGGATAAAATACATAATTGTTGCAATTTTAGTCTATTTTTAGTTAAGTGAGCTGACCTATGTGATTAGCATGCTTTTCAGGTACTAATGAGGAAGATTACGGCACTTTGGGGACCTGTGGATAGCAGAGGAAACTTCACATAAAAGGAACGCAGCTTTTGGACTGAATGTGATATATGGGAACTTTTTCCTGGGCAAACTCAATATTTTTAAATAGTTAAGGATGCAGTAGCAATTTATTAGAGAAGGATATTATTAAAAATCTTATGGCTGAATTTTTAGGGATTATTCATTATTCTGTATTATTTTCGGAAAAGGAAGAAAAGTGGCTTAGCTGAGGGTGAGAGAAGAGAAAAAACATTTTATCCTCTTGATTTCTCTATTGTGTGGACACGAAGATCATCCTCTAGTTTTGGGTATGATGAACATTCCTATGGTTATTTCCTTTTGGTTCATGAGTAGCTAAGCTTATTTGTTAGGGTTATGGAAACCTTGTAGTATACTCTCTATTGCTATGGGTTTTTGAATTTATGATGTGTTGATCCACTTATATCATTGCTCTCTTCATTATTATTGAATTCTCGTGGTTGCAAACATAAGGAATATGACATTATAGCAATAACTTGTTTGATAGAAAAGTTAATGTTTGGAAAAGAGAGTAGTGACAAGAAAATAGGGTTTCCAACCTCTATTTTACACATTAATGCCTTAATAGGATTGATGACTTGGAGAGTTCGTATGATTGGTTGTACACTTTGAATTAGAGAGAACTAAAGTGAAGTAATCCTTGATGGTTGAGAAACACTTGGATTTAGAAATCGAATACCTCTCTCTATAAGTGCATGCATGTATAAATCCTTAATACTCATAGTTAATAGAGAAGTAAAAGCTACAAGGTGGACATAACCCTAACTTATATTTCTCTGCAATAAAATACTATTACACATATTATCTCATTGTTACACTGATAATATTATTGTGCACTTAAACTGAAACCCCCCTTTACTTTGGTACGTTCGATCAACAGTCGAATAATAATCGCAGTACTTAGTGATCATAGTATTCCCTGTGGGATTCGACACCCAACCCAGTTGGGTTCTATATTTGACAGCGACCGCTTGCACTTTCTAATGAGAGTGGTAATTTGGGCGTATCAATAGTACCCCCAGACCCCGGGACCACCCCTAAAACTGTGGGCTATAACACACCTATTTGGCCCGAAGACACCCAGTTTGCATCGTTTAGCCCGTTTGAACCCCAAATGACCTTGAATAGATAAATAGACCATACTGGGAAGATCCTCAACCTCCCTGGCATTCCCAAATCAATTTTTGACCCACGGAACCCCCGAAACTCGGCCTACCCCCGAAACCGTAGGCTATAGCACACCGATTTGGCTCGAAAATTCTCCGTTCGTGTTGTTTTGCTTGTTTGACCACCCAAATGGCCTCGAATAAATAAACGAACCATACTGGGATGATCCTCAACCTCCCTAGCATGCCCTGGTTAATTTTTGGCACATGATTTCACCAGAACCCGGGCCCACCCTTAAAACCGTGGGCTATAGCACACAAATTTTGCCCAAGAATACCCCATTCACGTCGTTATGCTCGTTTGACCACCCAAATGGCCTCAAATAAATAAACGGGCTACACTGGGATAATCCCCAACCTCCCTAGCGTGCCCTGGTCAATTTTCGACCTACGACACCCCTGGAACCCGAGCCCACCCCCAAAATCGTGGGCTATAGCACACCGATTTAGACCAAAAATGCCACATTCACGCCGTTTTGCCCGTTTGACTAACCGAATAGCCTCAAATAAATAAATGGACCACACTGGGATGATCCTCAAAGTCCCTGGCACACTCCGATCGATTTCGGCCCATGGTACCCCCAGACCCCAGACCACCCCCAAAACTATGCGCTATAGCACATCGATTTGGTCCGAAAATGCCTCATTAGCGTTGTTTCGCCCGTTTGACCACCCAAATGGCCTAGAATAGAGAAACGGACTACACTGGAATGATCCCCAACCTCTCTGGCATGCCTCGATCAATTTTCGGTGCACGAAACCCCCGTACCCCTGGCCCACCCCCAAAACCGTAGGCTATAGTACACCAATTTAGCTCGAAAATACCCCTCAGGACTTTTCGCCCGTTTGACCACCCAAATGTCCTCGAATAAATAAACGGACCAAACAGAATAATCCCAAACCTCCCTGGCACGCCCCGGTTAATTTTCAGCCCACGAAACCCCGGACCCTGGGCCCACCCCAAAATCGTAGGCTATAGTACACCGATTTGGCTCAAAAATGCCCCGTTCGCGCCGTTTCGCCCATTTGACCACCCAAATAGCCTCGAATAAATAAACGGACCACACTGGGACGATTCCCAACCTCCCTGGCATGAACCGATCAATTTTAAGCCAATAGCACCCTCGGACCCAGTTCCCAACCCAAAATCGTAGGCTATATCACACCGATTTGTACCGAAAATGCCCCATTCGTGTTGTTTAGCCCGTTTGACCACCCAAATGGCCTCGAATAATTAAATGGACCATACTAGGACTATACCCAACCTCCCTAGCACACCCCGGTCAATTTTCGACGCATGACACCCTCGGTCCAAGGGCCTACCCCCAAAATCGTGGGCTATAGCATACCGATTTGGCCTGAAAATGCCATGTTCATGCTGTTTCGCCCGTTTGACCAACCAAAAGGCCTCGAATAAATAATCGGACCACAATAGACGATCCCCAACCTCCCTGGCACACTCCGGTCAATTTTTGGCCTACTGCACCCCCGGACCCCGGGCCCACCCTAGAAACGGTGGACTATAGCAAATCGATTTAGCTTTAAAATGCCCCGTTCGCGCTATTTCGACCTTTTAACCACACACAAATGGCCTCAAATAAATAAACGAACCACACTTGGAAAATCCCCAACCTCCCCGGCACTCCCCGATCAATTTTTGGCCGACGGCACCCCCGGACCCAGGCCCACCCCCAAAATTGTGGGCTAAGCATACTCATTTAGCTTGAAAATGCCCCGTTTTCACCATTTTGCCCGTTTGACACCCCTACTGGCCTCGAATAAATAAACGGACCACACTAGGACAATCCCCAATATCCTTGAAATGCCTCGATCGATTTTCAGCCTACGGTACCCCCGAACCCCAGGCCCACCCCCAAAACTATGCGTTGTAGCACACCGAATTGGCTCGAAAATGTTCCGTTCATGTTGTTTCACCCGTTTGACCATCCAAACGGCCTCAAATAAAAACGGACCATACTGGGATGATCCCCAACCTCCCTGGCACGCCCCTTTTGATTTTTGGCCCACGACACCCCCAAACCCCGAGACCACCCCCAAAATCGTGGGCTATAGCACACCAATTTGGATCGAAAATGCCCCGTTCACGTCGTTTCATTCGTTTGACAACCCTAATGGCCTCGAATAAATAAACGGACCACACCGGATCGATCCCAAACCCCCCTGGCATTCCCCGGTCAATTTTCAGCCCACGGGACCCCTGAACTCCTGGACCATCCCCAAAACCGTGGGCTATAGCACACCGATTTGACCCAAAAATACCCCATTCACACCGTTTTGCCCGTTTGACCACACAAATGGTCTCGAATAAATAAACAGACCACACTGGGACGATCCCCAACTTTCCTGGCATGCCCCGATCAATTTTCAGCCCACGGCACCCCCGGACCCCAAACCCTGAGACCACACCTAAAACCGTATGCAATAGTACACTGATTTGGCCCGAAAATGCCTCGTTTGTGTCGTCTCGCCATTTTGACCACCCAAATGGCCTCGAAAAAGTAAAGCGGCCAAACTAGGACCATCTCCAACCTCGTTGGCATACCTCGATCGATTTTTGGCCTACAAAACCCTCGAACCCCGGGTCGAACTCCGAAATCATGGGCTAACACACCGATTTGGCCCGAAAATATCCTGTTTGTGCCGTTTCGCCAGTTTGACCACAGAAATGGCCTCGAATAAATAAACAAATCACATTGGGATGATCCCCAACTTCCCTGGCTTGCCTCAATCAATTTTTGGTCCACGGTACCCTCGAACCCCGAGCCCACCCCCAAAATTGCGGGCTATAGCACATCGATTTGGCCCGAAAATGCCTCATTCGCTCCTTTTCACCCGTTTGACCACCCAAATAGCCTCGAATAAATAAAAAGACCACACTAGAAAGATCCCCAACCTCTCTGGCATGCCCCGATCAATTTTTAGATACTGCACCCCCGGGTCCCGAGGCCCACCCCCAAAATCGTAGGCTATAGCACACCGATTTGGCCTGAAAATGCCCTATTCGCGCCGTTTCACTTGTTTTACCACCCAAATAGCATCGAATAAATAAATGGACCACACTGGGATAATCCCCAAACTCCCAGGCACACCCCGATCTATTTTCGTCCCACGTTACCATCGGACCCCGAGCCCACCCCCAAAACCGTGGGCTATAGCACATCGATTTGGCCTGAAAATACACAATTTGTGTCATTTTACCAGGTTAATTTTTGCCTACAGCACCTCCTGACCTCGGGCCTACCCCTGAAATCGTGTCCTGTAGCACACTGAATTGGCCTGAAATTATCCCGTTGGGGCCGTTTCACAAGTTTAACAACCCAAATAGCCTCAAATAAAAATGTGGACCACACTGGGACGATCCCCAACCTCCCTGGCATGCCTCGATCGATTATTAGCCCACGAAACCCTAAAAATCATAGGATTTAGCACACCGATTTTGCCCAAAAATGCCCCATTCGCATCGATTTGCCCATTTGACCACCCAAATGGCCTCAAATAAATAAACGAACCATACTGGGATGATCCCCAATTTCCCTAGAATGCTTTGGTAGATTTTCGACACACAAAACCCCCAGACACAGGGCCCACCCCCGAAATCGTGGGCTATAGCACAACTATTTAGCCCGAAAACATCCCATTCAGGTTGTTTTGCCCGTTTGACCACCCAAATGGCCTCGAATAAATAAATGGACCACACTAGGACAATCCCCAACCTCTTTGGCATGCCCCGGTTGATTTTCGGTCCACGGTACTGTCGGACCCTGGGCCTACCCCCCAAATCATAGGCTATAGCACACCATTTTGGCCCAAAAACACCCCAATTGCATCGTTTCGCTCACTTGACCACCCAAATGGCCTCGAATAAATAAACGGACCACACTGGGATGATCCCCAATCTACCTGGCATGCCCCGGTGAATTTTTGCCCACGACACCCCCCGAACATCGGGCTCACCCTCAAAACTGTGGGCTATAGCACACCAATTTGGTTCGAAAAAGCCCCGTTCGCGCCGTTTCGCCCATTTGACCACACAAATGCCCTCAAATAAATAAACGGACCATAATGGGATGATCCCAAACCTCCATGGCACACCCCGATCGAGTTTTAGCCCACGACACCCTCCGACCCCAGACCCACCACCTAAATCGTGGGATATAGCCCACAGATTTGGCCTGAAAATGCCCAATTTGTACCGTTTCGCTCGTTTGAACACCCAAATAGCCTCGAATAAATAAACGGGCCACCCTGCGATGATCCCCAACCTCCCCGGCACGTTCCTGTCGATTTTTGACCTGTAAAACCCCCGGACCTCGGGCCCATCCCCAAAACCGTGGGCTATAGCACACTAATTTTGACCAAAAATGCCCCAATCGCGTCGTTTTGCCCGTTTGACCACCCTAATGGCCTCGAATAAATAAAAGGACCATACTGGATCGATCCATAACCTCCCTGGCATGCCCCAGTCGATTTTTGGCCCACGGAATCCCCAGACCCCTTGCCCATCCCCGAAACGTGGGCTATAGCATAGCGATTTGGCTCAAAAATGCCCCATTCGCGCCGTTTTTTCATTTGACCACACAAATGGCCTCGAATAAATAAACAAACCACACTGATATGATCCTCAACCCCCCTGACATGCCACGGTCAATTTTCAGCCCATGGTACCGTCGGACCCCAAACCCCGAGCCCACACCCGAAATCGTATGCTATAGTACACCGATTTGGCCCGAAAATGCTCTGTTCGCGGCGTTTCACCCTTTTGACAACCCAAATAGCCTCGAATAAGTAAAAGGACCATACTAGAATGATCCCCAACCTCGCTGGCACACACTGATCGATTTTTGGCCGACGGCACCCCCGAACCCCAGGCCGAACCCTAAAATCGTGGGCTAGCACACCAATTTGGCATGAAAATGCCCCGTTTGTTCCATTTTGCCCGTTTGACCACCAAAATAGCCTCAAATAAATAAACGAACCACATTGGGACGATCCTCAACCCCCGGGCCCACCCTCAAAACCGTGGGTTATAGCACACCAATTTGACCCTAAAATGCCCCTTTCACGTCGTTTCGCCCATTTGACCATCCAAATGGCCTAGAATAAATAAACTGACCACACTGGGATGATCCCCAACCTCTTTGGCATGCCTCGATCAATTTTTAACCCACGGCACACTCATACCCCCAGCCCAGCCCCAAAATCATATGCTATAGCGCCCCGATTTGGCCCAAAAATTCCCCGTTCGTGCCGTTTTGCCCGTTTGACCACCCAAATAGCATTGAAAAATTAACGGACCACACAGGAATGATTCCCAACCTCCCTGATATGCCCCGATCAATTTTTGGCCCATGGCATCCCCGGACCCCAGGCCCACCCCCAAAACCGTGAGCTATATCACACTGATTTTGCCTGAAAATGCCCCGTTCGCGCCGTTTCGCTCGTTTGACCACCCAAATGGCCTTGAATAAATAAATGGACCACACTAGGACGATCCCCAACCTCCCTAGCATGCCCCGGTCTATTTTCAGCCGACGACACCACCGAACCCCAAGCCCACCCCCAATATCGTTGGTTATAGCACACCGATTTGGCCCTAAAATGCACCGTTCATGCCGTTTCACCCGTTTGACCAACTAAAGAGCTTAGAATAAATAAATGGATCACACTAGGACGATCCCCAACCTCCTTAGCATGCCCTGCTCGATTTTCGAACCACGACACCCCCGAACCCTGGGCCCACCCCCAAAATCGTGAGCTATAGCACACCAATTTAGCCTTAAAATGCCCTGTTCGTGCCGTTTCGCCCGTTTGACCACCCAAATGGCCTCAAAAAATAAATAGACCACACTTGGATGATCCCCAACCTCTCTGCCATGACTCGATCGATTTTCAGCCCACGGAACCCCCGAACCACGGGTCCACCCCCAAAATTGTGGTCTATAGCACACCGATTTGTTTTAAAATTGCCTCATTCGTGTCATTTCATTTTTTTGAACCCCCAAATAGCCTCGAATAAAAAAAACTGACCACACTATGGCGACACCCAACCTCCCAGAAAAGCCCCAGATGATTTTTGGACCACAGCACCCCCGTACCCCGGGCCCACCCCTGAAATCGTGGGCTATAACATACCGATTTGTTCCAAAAATTCCTTGTTCGCTTTGTTTCACCCATTTGACCACCCAAATGGCCTCAAATAAATAAACGTTCCATATTGGGATGATCCCCAACCTCCCTGGCGCACCCTGACAAATTTCTAGACCACGAAACCCCCGAACCCCGAGCCCACCCCCAAAACCGTAGGCTATAGCACATTGATTTTGCTCGAAAATGATCCGTTCACGCCAATTCGCTCGTTTAACAACCCAAATGGCCTCGAATAAATAAACGGACCACACTGGGATGATCCCCAACCTCTCTGGCACGTCCTGGTCAATTTTTGGCCTACGACACCCCCGAATCCTGGGCCCACCCCATAAATCATGGGCTATAGCATACCGATTTGGCCTAAAAATTCCTTGTTTTTGCCGTTTTTCCTTTTTGACCACCCAAATAACCTCGAATAATTTAAAGGATCACACTGGGACGATCCCCAACCTCCCTGGCATGCACCGTTCGATTTTTCGCCCGCGACACCGCCTGACCCTGGGCCCACCCTCAAAACCATGGGCAATAGTACACCAATATGGCCTCTAATAAATAAGCAGACCACACTGGGAGTGGGATGATCCCCAAACTCCCTGGTATACCCCGATCAATTTTTGGCACCCGAAACCCCCGGACCCTAGCCCATCCCCAAAACCGCAGGATATAACACATCGATTTGGCCCGAAAATGCCCCGTTCGCGCCGTTCCGCCTGTTTGACCACCCAAATATCCTTAAATAAATAAACAAACCATACTTGGATGATACCCAACTTCCCTGGCACTCCCCAGTTGATTTTAGGCCCACGACACCCCCGAACACCAGGCCCACCCACAAAACCGTGGGATATAGCACAATGATTTAGCTCAAAAATTCCCCGTTTGCACCGTTTTGCCCATTTGACCACCAAAATAGCCACGAATAAATAAACGGACCACACTGAGATGATCCCTAACCTTCCTGACATGCCATGGTTGATTTTTAGCCCATGACTCCTCCGGGCCCACCCCCAAAACCATGGGGTATAGCCCATCAATTTGGCCTCAAAATACCCCGTTCGAGCTATTTCGCTCGTTTGACCACTCAAATGGCCTCGAATAAATAAACGGACCACACAAGGATAATCCTCAACCCCCCTGACACACCCCAGTCAATTTTTATCCAACGACACCCCCTAACCCCAGGCCCATCCACAAAACCGTGGGCTATAGCACACCGATCTGGCCCAAAAATGCCCCATTCACACCATTTCGTTTGTTTGACCATCCAAATGGACTTGAATAAATAAACAGACCACACTAGGATGATCCCCAACCTACCTGGCACGCTTCAATCAATTTTCGAGCCACGGTACCCCCGAACCCCGGGCCCACCTCCCAAACTGTGGGCTATAGCACATTGATTTTGCCTAAAAATGCCTCGTTCGCACCGTTTTGCCCGTTTGACCACCCAAATGGCCTCGAAAAAATAGACAGGTCACACTGGGATGATCCCTAACCTCTCTGGCGCACCTCAGTCAATTTTTGGCCCATGGCATCCCCAGACCACGGGCCCACCCCTGTAACCGTGGGCTATGGCACATCGATATGGCCCAAAAATCATTTGCGCTATTTTGCTTGTTTGACCACCCAAATGGCCTCGAATAAATAAATGGACCACAATAGGATGATCCCCAACCTCCCCGGCATGCCCCGAATGATTTTTGGCCCACGACACCACCGAACCCAAGCCCACCCCCAAAATCATTGGCTATAGCACATTGATTTGGCCTGAAAATGCCTCATTCGTGTCGTTTCCCCCATTTGACCAACTAAAAAGACTCGAATAAATAAACAAATCACACTAGGACGATCCTCAACCTCCCTGGCATTCCCTATTTGATTTTTAGACCACGGCACCCCAGGACCCTGGGCCCATGATGTATGAGCAATTGCTAACATATTTAAGACCTTTAACCAAGAATAATTGCTAAGTCTTAAGAAATTTTTGTCATTTTTTATTTGTTTATGTCTAATTTTACAGTTTAAGTTGATGGGATAGAGAACCAACAAGAATGGAAGCAAAGAAGTTGAAATCTGGAGGAATCTGAAGAGAAGTGTGGCTGATGACATCTGTGATAAGTCATCAGCCCTGTGATAGGCTATCACAGTTGTCGTCAGACTTAATCATGAGTTGAAGCCTATGATGATATTTGGTGATATGACGTCAAAAGTGTGATATGCCATCATGAATGTCATCGTCCTTAACTAGAGAATGGGTGTTGAAGAGAAGTTGTGATGATATTTTGTGATAAAGCGTCAGGATGGTGATAAGGCGTCAAGAGCACCGTTAGACTTAGGCAGAACTTGAAAGCTGAGATGAAGTTTTGACGACATTGGTGACAAGCCATCAAACTCTTGATACATCGTTATCATCGTCGTTCGCATTAGACAGCAGAGGCCAAAAGTGCAGAGGAACTGACGACATCCGTGATAACGCGCCAGACTCCTGATAAGCTATCACGGATGTCGTCGTCTATTCTAAGAAAAAGCTGCAACTTTAATTTTATTTCCTTATTTAGGTTGAACTATTTAAAGCTTTTTTCAGGATTTTCTGAGTCATTCATTCATCATCATCATTATTCTAAAGAGAGTTTGATACTTTGAGTCTTGGAGAATATTTTTTGATATTTCTTTCTCTATCTTTTTGGATTCGAACAATACAACTATTTTGGGGGTTTTCCTTTGTGATCTAATCTACGATTCACTAATTATTATTCATCTATGTAAGTTAATCTTCTCAATTATGAATTCAATTATGTGTTTCGTTCTTTGCATCATGAGTGGCTAAACTCTGTTAACCTGAATTATGGGATCTAGGGTTAGGTCGTGATGAGGTGCTAAATACTCAAGATTTAATAGGTGTTAGGAATTCTTGATAATTCTGAGATTTTAATTAACGTATGTTGGTTGCAAACAGTAGACACCCCTACTTTGATTTGTTTGAGAAAGAAATCATATACAGTAGGAAGTGAATTATCAACAGGGACTCGGAAATACTTCATTTAATAATCAGCGCTATAACAAGGTTGGTTAACTTGAGGTAAAATCTGGACAGTGAACAAAAATTCCCTAAGTTTGAGAGGATTAGGAAATCAGATGCTTAAATAGGTCGAGAGACATTTGAGCATATCATCGATGAAGATAGCTTGTCATCCTAACCACCGTGAGAATCTTGAGTCACCTTAAACATCTGTCATGTATCGTAAGCCCTAGTGAACATAATTCTGGTTATTTCATAAAATCTGGGTTACAAACATCGAAATTAAAGTGACAAACAATCATTTGTAAAACTTAAACCCCCATTTAAGGAAACGTTAAACTATAAGTAAATTAAATCGCAAACGACTTGAGTTCACACCATATTCCCTGTGGGATTCGACCCCAACCTAGTTGGGTTTTATATTGAAAACGGTCGCTTACACCCATTCAAGAGTGTAGTTTGAGCGTTATCATCCCACCCCCAAAATCGTGGGTTATAGAACACCAATTTGGCCCCAAAATGCCTTGTTCGAGCCATTTTGCCCGTTTGACCACCTAAATGGCCTCGAATAAATAAATGCACCACACTGGGATGATCCCCATCCTCCCTGGCATGCCTCGGTCGATTTTCAACCCACAGAACCCCTGGACCCCCGGTCCACCCCCGAAACCATGGGCTATAGCACACCGATTAATTTCAAAAATGCCTCATTCGTGCCATTTCATTCTTTTGAACCCCAAAATAGCCTCAAATAAAAAATGAACCACATTAGGACGATACCCAACCTCCCGCAAATGCCCCGGTCGATTTTTTGACCACAGAACCCCCGGACCCCGGGCCCACCCCTGAAACCATGGGATATAGCACACCGATTTATCCCAAAAATGCTCTGTTCGCATTGTTTCGCCCGTTTGACCACCCAAATGGCCTCAAATAAGTAAATGGACCACATAAGGATGATCCCCAACCTCCCTGGAACGCCCCAATAAATTTTTAGACTACGACATCCCCGGACCCCGAGCTCACCCCCAAAATCGTGGGCTATAGCACACCGATTTTACCTAAAAATGACCTATTCATACTTTTTTGCCCGTTTAACAACTCAAATAGCTTCGAATAAATAAATGGACCACACTGGGATAATCCCCAACCTCTCTGGCATGCATTGGTCGATTTTTGGCCCATGACACCCCCGAACCCTAAGCCCACCCCCAAAACCGTGGGCTATAGCACACCGATTTGGCCCAAAAATTCCCCATTTCTGTCGTTTTGCCTTTTTAACCACCCAAATGGCTTCGAATAACTTAACGGATCACACTGGAATGATCCCAACCTCCCTGGCATGCCCCATTTGATTTTTGGCCCACGACACCCCCAGATACGGGCCCAACCCAATCGATTTTTGGCCTGCGGCACACTGATTAGGCCCAAAAATACCCCGTCCCTGCCGTTTTGCCCGTTTTAGCATCCAAACGGCCTCGAATAAATAAATAGCCCATACTGGGAGTGGGATAATCCCCAACCTCTCTAGCATACCACGGTCAATTATTGTCACCCGGCATCACCGGACCCCAGCCCACCCTCGAAACCGCAGACTATAGCACATCGATTTGGCCTGAAAATGCCCTATTCGCGCCGTTTCACCTATTTGACCACCCAAATGGCCTCAAATAAATAAAAGGACTACACTTGGATGATCCCCAACCTTCCTGGCACACCCCTGTTGATTTTAGGCCTACAGCACCCCCGGACATCGGACCCACCCCCAAAACTATGGGATATAGCACAATGATTTGGCCTGAAAATTCTCCATTCAAACTTTTTTTCCCGTTTGACCACCAAAATGGCGACGAATAAATAAACGGACCACACTAGGATGATCACCAGCCTTCCTGGCACACCACGGTTAATCTGGCACACTAGGACCAAACGGACTCATCTGAGCCCACCCCCAAAACCGTGGGATATAGCACACCGATTTGGCCCAAAAATGCTCTGTTCGAGCCATTTCACTCGTTTGACGACCCAAATGGCCTTAATTAAATAAACGGACCATACTAGGACTATCCTCAACCTCCCTGGCATGCCCCAGTCAATTTATAGCAAACGACACCCCCAAACTCGAGCCCACCCATGAAATCGTGGACTATAGCACACCAATTTGGCCCGAAAACACCCCGTTCGCACCATTTCACCCGGTTGACCACCCAAATGGACTCGAATAAATAAACGGACCATACTAGGATGATTCCCAACCAACTTGGCATGCTTCAGTCAATTTTTGCCCGAAGGTACCCCCGGACCTCGGGCCGACCCCAAAACTATGGGCTATAGCACACCAATTTGGCCCAAAAATGCCCTGTTCACACTGTTTTGCCCGTTTGACCACCCAAATAGCCTCAAAAAAATAAACAGACCACACTGGGACGATCCCCACCTTCTATGGCGCACCCCAATCAATTTTTGGCCCATGGCATCCTCGTACCCCAGGCCCACCCCCAAAACCGTGGGTTATGGCACACCGATATGGCCTAAAAATGACTCGTTCACGCCGTTTCGCTCGTTTGACCTCAATGGCCTCGAATAAATAAATGGACCACACTAGGACGATCCCCAAGCTCCCAGAAACGTCCTGGTCGAATTTTGCCCCACGACACCATCAAACCTCAAGCCCACCCCCAAAATCATTGACTATAGCACATCGATTTGGCCCAAAAATGCCCCGTTTGTGCTATTTCACTCGTTTGACCAACTAAATAGCGTCGAATAAATAAATGAATCACACTGGGATGATTCCCAACCTCCCTAACATACCCTGGCTGATTTGGCCCACCCCCGAAACCATGGGCTATAGGTTATCGATTTGGCACGAAAATGCCTTAATCGCACCATTTCGACTATTTGACCACCCAAATGGACTCGAATAAATAAATGGACCACACTGGGATGATACACAACCTCCCTGGCATGCCCCGTTTAATTTTTAGCCCTCGGCACCTCCAGACCCCGGGCCCACCCCTAAACCTGTGGGCTATAGCACACCGATTTGGCCCAAAAATGCACCGTTCGCGCCGTTACAATCGTTTAACCACTTAAATGGCCTCGAATTAATAAACGGGCCACACTAGTGCGATCCCCAACCTCCCTGGCAGGCCATGGTCTATTTTAACCCTGGCACCCCTGGACCCGGGGCCCACCCTTAAAATCGTGTGTTATAGCACACCGATTTGGCCTGAAAATGCTTTTTTTGCACCGTTTCACCCATTTGACCACCCAAATGGCCTCGAATAAATTAACGGACTACACTGGGATGATCCCCAACCTCCATGGCATGCCCCGGTTGATTTTTCGCCCACGGCACCCCCAGACCCCAAGCCCACCACCAAAACCGTGGGCTATACAACACCGATTTGGCCCAAAAATGCCCTGTTCGTGCCGTTTCTCCTGTTTAACCACACAAGGATGATCCCCAACCTCCCTAGCATGCCCTAGTATATTTTTGACCTACGGTACCCCTAAACCCCAGGCCCACCCCCGAAATCGTTGGCTATAGCACACCGATTTGGCCAGAAAGTGCCCCGTTTGCACTATTTTGCCTGTTTGACCACCCAAATGGCCTCGAATAAATAAACGGACCACACTAGGATAATCTTTGACCTCCTTGGCTAGCCACAATCAATTTTTGGCCCCCGATACCCCTGAAACTCGGGCCCACCTTCAAAACTGTGGGCTATAGCATACCCATTTTACCCAAAAATGACCCGTTCGTGCCATTTTGCTTGTTTGACCACCCAAATGGCCTTGACTAAATAAACGGACTGCACTTGGATGATTCTCGATCTCTCTAGCACACCCCGGTCAATTTTTGGCTCACAGCACCCCCAAACCCTGAGCCAACCCCCAAAATCGTGGGCTATAGTACCCATATTTGGCCCAAAAATGCCCCGTTCACATTGTTTTGCCCGTTTGACCACCCAATTGGCCTCGAATAAATAAATAGACCACACTAGACGATCCCCAACCTCCCTGGTACGTCCTGGTCAATTTTTGGCCTACGACACCCCTGGACCCTGGGCCCACCCTCAAAACTGTGGGCTATAGCACATAGATTTGGCTTGAAAATACCCCATTTTGCGTTGTTTTGCCTGTTTGACTACCCAAATAGCCTTGAATAAATAAACAGACCACACTGGGGCGATCCCCAACCTCCCTCGCACGCCCCATATAATTTTCGCCCCACGACACCCCCGGATCCTAGGCCCACCTTTGAAACTGTGGGTTATAGCACACCGATTTGGCATAAAAATGTCCCATTTACGTCGTTTTCCCCTTTTGACCACCCAAATGGCCTCGAATATAAAAATGGACCATACTGGGACGATCCTCAACCTCCCTGGAATGCCTTGGTCAATTTTTAGCCCACGACACCCCCGGACCCTGGGCCCACCCCCAAAACTGTGGGCTATAGCACACTGATTTATCTCTGAAATACCCCGTTTGCACTATTTTTGCCCATTTGACCACCCAAATGGCCTCGAATAGATAAATGGACCACACTGGGATGATCGCCAACCTCCCTAGCATGCCCTAATTAATTTTTGGTCCATGGCACCCCCAGACCCCGAGCCCACCCTCAAAATCGTGGGTTATAGCACATCGATTAGGCTCAAAAATGCCCCGTTCATGCCGTTTTGCCCATTTAACCACTCAAATGTCCTTGAATAAATAAACGGACCACACTGGGATGATCCCCAACCTCCCTGGCATGCCTCGTTCAATTTTTGGCCAACGGTACCCCCGAACCCTGGGACCACCCCCAAAACCGTGGGCCATAGCATCCCAATTTGTCCTAAAAATGGCCCATTCACACCGTTTTCCCGTTTGACCACCCAAATGGAGTCGAATAAATAAACAGACCACTATAATACCCCGTACTTCTACCTAGCTTACATTCGTCCCAAAGATGTCAAAGACTTGTTTTAAGGATCTACAAAAGTATCCACCTTAAACATAATTATTTTGTTCATAAATATGTTTACATTAAGACAAATACACTCCAATCTGTAGCTCCGGAGAAAAACTACTCATATTTAAACAATATAATCAATTATCTTACATTGATTTGTCCTTTCTCCCAAATAAAAGTTGGATAAAGCCTCCTGGAGAGTATGTACAATAGACTAACATCTCTTTAACTATTCATCAGCACCTTAAATCTCCAATGAGTTGAAATCAGCTACTTAACAAACAACACCTAGTTAGTGCCATGATTGTTGCCCTTACACCTTTAAACCCTTCACTACAACAAAAAAGAATTACATCTAAATTCTTGGCAGGCAGTCAAACACAAGCAATATTACAATTAGTAACAGAGAAATTATCTGCCTTGCCAGTCTCTGGACTCGGCCTTAGATCCATTTTCCAGAAGAAAATCCGATTTTCTTTGGAGGAACTTTCAAGCCAAGTTCTTTGCATTGCTCTTCGTCAGGTTGTGAGCTCAGAAATCCAGTCCCTATGAAGTGAGCTAATGCTGATGCATCCTCGAGTTTTTTGGTTAAGTTGAGTGATGTAGACAGGAAAGGCTCTGAAGTAGTAGTCTTCGATTGCTTATTTGTTGGCAGAGTATCCAGCTCTGCTGCTCTCAGAAAGCGCTCGGTTGCTGCCTCCCAAGAAAGCGCATGCCTTTGTGCATCAGTCAAGGGGGCAGGCTCATCAGCCAATGCTTTGAGTATAGCTTTAACAAATCCCTTACCATCATCATATGTTCGACAATTTGGGAACTGCATGAAGAATTCATTTGACGGATGGTTGGCGCATACAACTATCTTGCCCATAGCTAATGCTTCAGCCGAGGTTGTACAAACTACATCTGTAGTACTTGGATTAAGGAGCACCTTATAACTAAAAACAAAAGGCAAAATGAATCAGAAAATGATGAAAGAAGCAAATATTAAGCTCCGTACAATGAAAAGTATGCGAACTTTATTATTAACACGTGTTCGATAAATTAAATTATGCCATAATAAAAATCGTATGCACGTAAGCCAATCCATTAACCTAGGAGTCATTCATTAAGGCATTTACCACTATGTATCATTATACCATTATGCTTGAAATCTTATTTAAATATACCAAACCAATTCACACAACCAAATTAGACTCTAAAGTTCTATTTAAATCCAAAACCAAGTCCACCAAGGATATCCAAAACCATATTCATATCTATTTACTCATTAAAGAAATGCAATGGGATCAAAAAAAAGCTAAACCATTCAATTATCCATATTTAAAATTAAGTTTACAGAGTGGTTTGAGGTTAATGCCAAGTCCAAGCAAAAATTCATCCAATTAGGGAAAATCCATATCCCTCATTCCAATTATTTAAATAATGCACTAATTTAGATACAAAAGCATTAATTAAAAGCACCAATAATCAATTTAAAACATAGGACAAGTAATTCAATCAGTAACAACCAAAACTCCTCAATCCAATTTAAAACCTACAATATAAATCACATGAAAATCCATTCAATTCATTCCACAATACAAAATAAAAGTCTAGGGAAGAGAAACATGCCTAAAATATACAAGAAACTAAAGTTAATTTAAAGGTTGGAGCCTGGATGATGACTGTATTGTAAAATCCTTGAATGTTCTTGAGTTTTGAGTTTGAGAGAGAAGCAGATAATTTGATCTTTGAAAACAAAAAAATGGTATTATATATTTTTAAAAGTCATACAGGACTAAGAAGACAACTCCCCTCACCCCAAGTAAAAAAAATAAAAATTGAATGAAATTAAAACACTAGTATGGCATACTAATATTCCAGAGGTTAGCCTCCGTGCCATGCCAATATCGCGGATGTTAACCTCTATGACCCTAAAGAATGATTTTGAATGAAAACAAAGAAGATATATATACACACATGTTGAATTCTATTATGCTGACAAAAACAGTGAAGTAGTTGAGGGTTAGAAAATCAAGCATCCACCAATCTAGACATGCAATCGAATCAAGTTAGACTAGCATCAATCATATTCACCCAATAAGCAAAACTTTTGACCATAATTTACTCCTACATGATTAATCTAGATTAATGGGGAAAGTAAATTATTTTAATACCAAAAACTCAAAAAGAAACCGATTAAAGAAAGTCCAAGAAACAACCCAAAATCACAAATGGTGACAATTAAAAAATTGAAAGCTAAAAAAAAAAAAAAAAAAAAAGAAGAAACGTGCTTAACGGGAAAAGTTTCAATATTTTAGTAGAAATTGCCAACAAAATAATAAAGGGAGGAGATAATATGAATATTAATTAATTATCCAACCATATTTTTTAGGAGTCCCATATATTTTAGAAAGTTTAATAGAAAGAAAAATATTAATTAATTCTTCTACCATATATTTTAGGAGTCACATCTATTCTAGGAAGTCTAGTTAATATAATAAAAAATAATTAAATAATAAATTAAAAATAGTGAAAGTTAAAAAATAAAAAAAATAAAAAAGAAGAAACGTGTTTAACGGGAAAGGTTTAAATATTTTAGTAGAAATTGCCAACAAAATAATAAAGGGAGGAGATAATATGAATATTAATTAATTCTCCTACCATATATTTTAGGATTCCCATATATTTTAGGAAGTCTAGTAGAAAGAAAAATATTAATTAATTCCTCTACCATATATTTTCGGAGTCCCATATATTCTAGGAAGTCTAATTTATATAATAAAAAATAATTAAATAATAAATAAAAAATAGTGAAAAGACAGTTTTGTCTAAAGAAGAGTATTTTAATGAAGGGTAAAAAGTTCAAATCACTTTTTTAAGGGGCTTCTCACTTTTAATATATTATATAGATTATAGATATATTATGTCGATTTGATTTGGGTTCGGTTTGATTTTTTTTTTATTAACACCAAACCAAATCAAGAATGATCGGGTTTTTTTTTCAAACGCCAAACCAACCAAACCAAACCATAAGTCGGTTTTTTTTTCGTTTTGGTTTGGTTCTCCGGTTTGGTCTGGACACCCCTAGTGCCAAGTGACAAAGTGACATGTTTCAGTCAATTACAGCTATAAATAGGGGGTAACATAACACTCTAAAGGAGGGGAGAAAAGAAAAGCGGATTCGAAAAAGAGAATTCTGCAAGCATTGGAGAAAGCTCTGCATTGACTACACAACTCTTTAAAGAATTGACTAACGGAGTTCTGTCCGAAGATCAACTCGACAAGACGAAGATTTGTCTGACATTCCTTGAGATCCAAACGCATTTCTAGGAGGTTCAAATCATCCTACATTTGAGAAACTCACTACGGAAGACCCTCGAATCACGAAAAAAGCTTAGGAGAGAAGAATCAAGAGAACAACAGAATTGTACTCACAAGATTCATTTAAATAAAATTAATCTTAGCAGTTAATTTTCAGCAGTACAAAAATTTGTTGCGAACACATCTTATTTGAAATAATCAATTAATTTCGTGAAAAATTGAGCCAATGAAATGCGAACGAGCTTCAACCATACAACACATAACCAATGTCACTATGATGCTCATGACTATTTTACCCTAAGTCATTTAGTGTGATTGTTGTATTAATGTCTCATAAATGGTCCACATTACCTATGACCTACTGTCCGAATTTGCTCGAATTGTTTGTTGAATTTCCATTTTGTATGGGTCTATCAATTCAAAACTGAATCAATGATTCACAGAGTTATTCAAATTTCAACATCTCATATTTGTCTAATTTTGACTTCTGAAATTTAATGTAAATCAATATATATATAGAATGTTATTTATAAGATCTACAAATATAATTAGCTTGTAAAAACACCTCACACCAACAATAAAAAATCTTCTTTATGTTTTGGTAGGTTTTAAGTTAGGCTGGTCTGAGTTTAAATTTTTAAAATATAATTATAAATCAAAATAGCAAGTTGTTTTCAAGATTACCATATTTCAGAGTTGTTTTGGATTCTTCACAACTCTGGCATATCCTCCTCAGAACAACTATAACCAAATTGTCTGTCTATTATTTATCATGGAACTAAAATCTCTTATGAAAATTTCTATCTATAGAGTCTTTTGTTCGGGTAAATAACTTCATTAAGTCTCTGATCAAGAGATAAAGCAGGTACCTAATTGAGATTCATTAAAGTAACTTTGAAAGTTGTAAGAGAATCCAGTGATTGATATTGTATCATGGCTTGCACCGACTTAATGCAATAACAAAATTATTTGAGGTTTTCTCAAAAGATATATTTTGTACTATCCTATTTTCGATTGTGCGTCTTATTTCTTTTAGTTCATTAAAAGAAATATTTCTTTCTCTTTTTGTTAACTCTTTAATTGAACTTTGGTTAAAATCACGAGATTAAAGAAGATCTTGATGTATTATATGTATCTTTAATTTACGATCACGAGATTCAAAAAAAATTCTATTTTCTTACATTTTGTGTCAAATTAAAATCGAACAAATAATTTGAAATAGAAAGGATACTAATTACAGAAAAAGTAAACTTGAAGCAACTTTGCATCTCAAGAAAAAAAAACTAAAAACATATTAACAACTTTATATCTTAAAAAAAATAAGAATAATAAACTTCAATTAAAAAAAAAATAAAAAAAGTTTGAGGATTTAATTTAATTTTGGCTTTAGGCCACTAATATTACTTGTAAGGGGTCGTTTGGTTTGTGGGACTAAAGTCAATAATCCCTGTATCTCACTCGTTTGGTTGTAAATATTTGGGATAACTTATCCCGGGACTAATAATTAATCCCGGAATAAATTATCCACCCAAATGGTGGGATAACAATCCCAATACTATTTTTCTTTGATATTAAATTATATAATAACTAAAATACCCTCAAAATCTATGATTTCATTTCACACATCTATATATATATATATACTAGTATTTTAATTATGAATTTTAATAAAAGTTAAATACTTAATAATTTTGACATAAATTTTATATTTACATTAAAAACTTATTAGTAATATATAATAATTTATCAAAAAATTAATTCTAAAATTCAAAAAAGGATACAATTGCCCTCCAAATTCTTAGATTATCACTTTATAAACATTACTCTACTTCTTTTTTATATATATATAAAATATAAGTTATTTGTATAACGAGATAGGTTAGATTTTAATGCGAATGAATATGAAACTTATCATATGAAGTTCAAATTTTTAGATGAGATGAAAAAATAAATTATAAATTTTTGTGTATAATATTTTGTTGTTTCTACACAAGTTTTTTATTATTTTTATTTTACTTTTCTACCAATTTACTCAAATAATTTTATCTAAAAATTCAAAAAAATAAATCTAACTACTACATGATTCATCGTTATATATGTTTTGGAGAAAGTAAAAAATTCAAACTTATAAATAAAGAGAAAAATCATATGAATCAAATAAATATTTTTTATCTATAGAGTCTTTTGTTAGGGTAAATAACTCCACGAAGTGTCTAATCAAGAAATAAAGCAGATATGAAATATCCTGAACAGATAATTGAGATTTATTCAAGTAACTTTGAAAGTTGTTAGAGATCCCAGTGATTGATATTGCATCATGGCATGCACCGACTTAAAGCATCCAACTTAGGCCCCCAAATTTGAGGGGCTCATTTTTAGCAATAACAAAATTAATATAGATTTTCTCAAAAGATATATTTTGTACTATCTCGTTTTCATTTGTTTGTCTTATTTTTTTAGTCTGTTAAAAAGAAATATTTTTTTCTCCTTTTTGTTAACACTTTAATTTAACTTTGGTTAAAACTATAAGATTAGAGAAGATTTTGATGTATTCTACATATCTTTAGTTTAAGATCATAAGATTTAAATTTTTTTTTTTTATTTTCTTAAATTTTGTGTTAAATTAAAATCGGACAAATAAATTAAAATAGAAGGGATACTAATTATAGAAAAAGTAAATTAGAAGCAACTTTGCATCTCAAGAAAAACAAATTTAAGAAATATATTAACAACTTTGTATCTTAAAAAAAAATAGAAAAATAAATTTTAATAAAAAAAAAATACTCTATTTTTTTATTTTTTTAAAAAAGTTTAACTCCTTAATCTAATTTTGACTTTAGGCCTCTAATATTCTTTAGCCGCCCATGTTTGTAGCAGTGCTTGACTATTACTTGAAGGGTATCTTGAGAATTTCTGAACTGATTTTGACCAAATTATAAAGTGTAGAAGTGACAGAAAGTGTATAATTATCCAAATGACGATAAAGATTGTGCTTGATAAAATTTGTTCTATTATCGATTTATATTAGACTTTTAGGAGTAAATCATATACTTACCGTCTAATAAGTCTCGGGGTATCAGGTTGATTTCACTGCAGCTACAACCCCTTTCATTGCTACAGCAACAGCCCATTTAATTGCTACTATAGCATCAGCCCATCCAACACTTACCACAGCAGCAACCGCGAGGCTACTAAAGCGACAACAAAATGTTTCGTCGCAACAACAGTCTTAAGATTTCCAGAATACATCAACAAGAGACTTGACAAACACATCAGAAATAGCAGATACCGCTAATGCAGCAACCAAAGGTCGAAACAGTTGTGTATCACCAGTACTTCCAAGACTCCTTGGAAGTATCGGGTGATCCACACCCGTCTCAATTATTGGTTGCTACATTTGCGATATCTATAGTTGTTGTTGTGTTTGTGAAGTTTGTTGTTGATGTATTATATGTGGGAACCTTTATTGTTGCTGCAGAAGAATATCTGGTGTGGCTTAAGTGGCCTTGTTGTTGCTGTTGTGGTAATTGTTGGAGGGTTGTGATGCCATGATAGCAATTAAAGGGGCTGTGACTTTAGCATTGGGAGGGGTTGCGGCTCTTCGAGAAGGTAATTTTACTCTTGAAATCTGAACACAACCACGTAAATTAAAAGAGGGAGTATGTGTTAAAAGGTTAAAATACCCGTCTTAATTAGAAGTGTAGGTCATACATTTGAAAAAACTTTTTGGAGGACATAAAAGAAAGCGGAAATACAATCTCCAAAGTGGAGGACATGTATAAAGAGAGAAATAGAGAATGCAACTGAGGGATGAAAAATTAAAGAACAAAAGGTGTTTTTATAGTGGGTGTGAGGTATTTTCACAAGATAATATTTGGCAATAGTGTAAATAACATTCTATATAAATATATATATTGATATACATTAGATTTGATTAGAAATCAAAATTAACCTACCAAAAACATAATCTTAGTAAGAACATCATCAACATAAAATAGGTAAATAAGTTATCTTTTATTAAATTAAATTTTCGCTCGGTCAATACTTACCTTCCATAAAGTAATTTTAATGACTCACCCTCATACCTTGTAGTCAATAATATTTGGGAATCTTATAAATAATATTCTAAATATATTGATTTACATTAGATTTGCTTAGAAGTCAAAATTAATTCAAATCTATCAATCTGAATGGCCTGCCAAAAACATAATCTGAGTAAGAAAGTCATTATCACAAAATAGGTAAATAAATGATGATGATGATGATGATAATAATAATAATAATAATAATAATGTTATTATTATAGGTAAAAAAACTACAAAAACATAATCTTAATAAAAAAAAATCATTATCATAAAATAGGTAAGAAAAATCTTAGTAAGAAAATATTATCATGAATAGGTAAAAATTTGATTCCTTATTTGTCCCATAAAAATTATATAAACCTTCAATTTATTTCCTTATCGACTATAATTAATAATCTTAAAACGGCAGGCCCGACGCACTAAAGCTTTCGCTATGCGCAGATCACAAGATCTATTGTACACAGTCTTACCTTGCATTGCCAAAGGTTGTTTCCATGACTTGAATTCGTGACCTGTTGATCGCATGACAACATCTTTACCAATTACTCCAAAGCTCCAACTATAATATTAACCTTCATAGGTTGAATTTTTTGACTCATTATTTTAATTAAAGATGCAATAAGAAACACACACACACCCTTCCCACCTTCCATCATCATTATATATAAGCTACAAAAGTATCCACCTTAAACATAATTATTTTGTTCATAAATATGTTTACATAAAGACAAATACACTCCAATCTGTAGCTCCGGAGAAAAACTGCTCATATTTAAACAATATAATCAATTATCTTACATTGATTTGTCCTTTCTCCCAAATAAAAGTTGGATAAAGCCTCCTGGAGAGTATGTACAATAGACTAACATCTCTTTAACTATTCATCAGCACCTCAAATCTCAAATGAGTTGAAATCAGCTACTTAACAAACAACACCTAGTTAGTGCCATGATTGTTGCCCTTACACCTTTAAACCCTTCACTACAACAAAACAGAATTACATCTAAATTCTTGGCAGGCAGTCAAACACAAGCAATATTACAGTTAGTAACAGAGAAATTATCTGCCTTGCCAGTCTCTGGACTCAGCCTTAGATCCATTTTCCAGAAGAAAATCCGATTTTCTTTGGAGGAACTTTCAAGCCAAGTTCTTTGCATTGCTCTTCGTCAGGTTGTGAGCTCAGAAATCCAGTCCCTATGAAGTGAGCTAATGCTGATGCATCCTCGAGTTTTTTGGTTAAGTTGAGTGATGTAGACAGGAAAGGCTCTGAAGTAGTAGTCTTCGATTGCTTATTTGTTGGCAGAGTATCCAGCTCTGCTGCTCTCAGAAAGCGCTCGGTTGCTGCCTCCCAAGAAAGCGCATGCCTTTGTGCATCAGTCAAGGGGGCAGGCTCATCAGCCAATGCTTTGAGTATAGCTTTAACAAATCCCTCACCATCATCATATGTTCGACAATTTGGGAACTGCATGAAGAATTCATTTGACGGATGGTTGGCGCATACAACTATCTTGCCCATAGCTAATGCTTCAGCCGAGGTTGTACAAACTACATCTGTAGTACTTGGATTAAGGAGCACCTTATAACTAAAAAAAAGGCAAAATGAATCAGAAAACGATACCAGAAGCAAATATTAAGCTCCGTACAATGAAAAGTATGCGAACTTTATTATTAACGCGTGTTCGATAAATTAAATTATGCTTTAACACAACACAATATAACCCAAATAATGAAAGGAACAAGACAGAATCTATGAACACTGATTTTAGCATGGTTCATATTGGTCAGCAAGAGTTTCTGTCCCATGAATAAGTCCGCCTGGTAGTGAATGCCTGCCTTTCCAAGTCCCAAAATATGTCCTCTAGCAAAACTTTAAAACAAGGGATGGAGGTTCAAGGTAGGTTTCAACCAACATTTGAGAAATCTTGCGCCAACGTTAAGGCCCAATTGATCTTTAAGATGACAAAAGTATACATGGACTCATTAACAGGTTAACATATATCCAACTGTCACAGAAAATAATGATCCAACTAATCTTCATCTCAGATGTCGATAGACCAGACATATTTATGTGACACTCAATATTTCTCAATATTTTTGGAGAGGAAAGAAAAAAAAAGCTCTAGAAATAACAAGGTAGATCATCATTGATGAAGAGAAATACAAGGAGAGGAGGCTTATGGCTATGCTTTAATTCTTCAGTTTCCCAAGATAGAGAGGTTCCTCTATGTAGCTCTCAAATTTTGACATTTTAAACTTTTTCCTTCAATACCTTAAAAGAACGAACAAATACTAACTTGAGAGATATGATTAGAAGGATGCAGATGTTTCCTTTTTCTTAGATCAATTAGCTTTTCCGAATTTCCAGAATAGGGATCTTGTAATAGCAAAATTTTCAGTTTTAGTCAAGTGAACGGTACTGGTAGATGTCGTATTTATTTATTTATTTACTAACCAACATCCAGAAAAAGATTGCTATCTCATGTATATCATCACAATTAATATCAACAAAAAAGTTAAGCCCACATTTCAATGGTCTCAGTCCATAAATCATCTGTTATGAATTATGTAGGCTTCGCTTTGCAGCTAGCAAATTTTGATCAGACGTGATAAACTACTTCTAGGAACAGCAGATGCAGATGCATACGGCATACCCACCCGCCCTGAGAACATTTCCCATCCAGAACAAATGATATATATAACAGCTGTAGACAAAGTTTAACAGTACAAAGCGGATAGCTCAGCAGGTACTTACTCGTGAAACAACGGATCTGCATGATCACGTCCAGGATGAACCCCAACTGCCAATTCCAACTTCTTAGCTGCCATCTCAATTTCAGCAGAATCCTCACCAGTACCATATAAATCGATCTCAAATCCAGAAAGTTCTTTCTGATGATCACGTAAAAGATCAAGTAGCTCCTTGTACCCTTTGTTCCACAACTTCTTAGCGATGTAGTAGACACCTTTTCTGAAAGCTCGGTTATCATTTTGCTGCTTCTCTCTTGTTTTCAGCCCAATCTCAAGGAACTTTGGATTGACTCCATGCACATTGCAGACCACAGATCTCGGTAGATCCTGGGTTGCAGCAGATAGCCGGATGACCTGCCATTTAATGCAGGCAACTTCTATAGGTCAAGGCATTACACGTAAAATATCAAGAGACCATGGATTTCGTTTTATAGGTAAAAGATAGTTTTATCAATTACCAGAGTTAAGAGTGTGTTGGGCAGTATGTACAGGAAAGTTATTACATGTTGTGTAAAGAGGGTTTACATCATTAAATGAAGTCATGTTGCACCAAAAAAAGAAGATATCAAAAGATCGCAATTAATGATTATAGTATGACAAATTGGCCCAACCAAATGATTATCATTTCTATATGAGTCTGAGTATGCAAAACGAACTGCACAGTTTTCCAACTTTTAAGCATGATAGTGTTTGGAATGGAAACTAATATGCAAGCATGTTTTCACAATTCGAACTTAAGAAGGTTACCAAAACAGAGAAATTGCTACATTAAAGTGCCAAATGTCAGTGTTATGTTCAAACTAGGTTAGCTGTTGGCAATTCATATCAAACACCCCCAAGTAGATCCTCAAAACAAGCAAATAATTACCAAAGAAAAGTAGTACCATACCTTGTGGCAATATATATCAACTACCCAGCCATTAATGTACTTTATCAGGAGTGCAACCATTATGTTCCTCTCTCTCCTGACAATCTCCCAATAATTGGTGTGAACAATTCCTACAACCAGGCGAAATTTTTCTTTCCATCTCTTCCCATGATGGTACCATGTAAGATGCTCAGGCTCCTCAAGGACTGCAATATCTGCTTCGTCATCTGGTATAATTACTGTAATATCGCCCAAAGCAAGAATGCTCCTTTTATCTATAGAAAACTGCAATATAGAATGCAACACTTTATTTCTAATACAGCACTCAAGAAGCATATCAATTGCAAGAAATACAAGTATCTATTAACTAAAATAAGCTGTGCCTACTATTTTCAACATGAGAGGTATGCCTCTCCAAGAGTTCATATTAAAATCTCATGGTTGATGAAACGGCAGTAATTCAAGAAGTAGATCAAAAGGGGGAGCTGGAAGGTCCTTAAAACTAGGTTATCCCTCTCTTGTCCTGAAACTTAGTGTTATTGCACTTTTGATATGACTATTAACAGAGTTCACGCTTACCATTCGAAGAGGGGGAAAATGTACGAATCATAATTGGAGTCTGGAAAACAACTTCTATAGGTAATGGGATTACTATTTGTTTTCAACAAAATTAAGGAAATAAGAGGCAAAATTGTTATTTTGAGGGATACACAAAACTTAATGAGGGAAATATATGACATTATAAATGCATGTGGAGCAGCTTCCCTGCACCATAAATCATCCTGGTAAGGAGGGAAAGTAGAGCAGAGTCTCTCATAAATTTTTATTTTCAAAAAGCAAGCATAATTATTTGGTTGATTATCATAACAAACCAAACCAAATATCAACAGTCCGTGATGAACAATCCTTAGCAATTTTCAATTTACATGTACCAATATTTGATTCAGAAGAACGTTCCATCAGTTGAAGTATGTGATTGACTACACTCATACAAATCTAAGAGAATGGAGTTTCCGGTGTAATAAATATTAGACAGATTCTCATTCATATTTCAGGCTTTGAGTTACCTTTCCAGGATAAAAAAGTATATTGAAATTCGACACAAATCCAGTCCGGTCTTCAACCCATTGGCGGACATACTTTTCCTGCTCCAAGTGTGAATCAAACGTGATATTATTGGGAAACAAGTATTCCTGGTCTATCAGCGGCAGCCAGGGAACAACCAAAGTGACCTTCAACCTACCATCTTTTGCAAGATAGGCCGCACGAAACAGAGGATTGACAGCAGTTCCAGTTAGCCATGGGATGCTTGCAGTAGTAAATATGGCAATGTGCTGTTTCTTCTCCATTTATGATTTTCAAGACGATTTATTTGCAGCTGTTAACACCATTCAGAGTCAGGTAAGGCCACCTGCGCACGCTAAATTTGAACTAGTTATGAATTCCATGAAATGCACATAAAGTTTTATCAGACTAAGTTGCTCGAACTGTCCAAAAATGTTGCAGCACCTTTGTCAGATCCTCCGAAAGTACTCTACCTTCGGAGGATCCAACAAGCACCCGACGGTATTTTTGAAGCATCTGAACAACATATTTTTGTGTCTTTTGGTTGATACAAATAACTAAGCTCTAGATCACTATAAGAAATCAAAGACTGCAAGTAAACGGAATATGGCAGTGCAAGAGACACAAGTGAACATTAAAATCTATTCAGTTTACCTTAAAACTCCCTTGTTTCAATTTGTTTGTCTAAATTACTTTTTAGTCTGTTTTAAAAAGAATGTTTCTTTCCTTTTTTGGCAACTCTATAATTCTAACTTTACACCTGACATCTTTTTAAGACCAAGATTAAAAAACAATTTGGCACATAGATTCAAGAGTTTCTTTATTTTCTTTAACTCCGCGTCAAGTCAAAACGATACAAACAAGTTGAAACGGGAAGGAGTAGCATATATAGAATCTACTGCACAGAGAAATTCAACTACAAGGCTTTGGGTATGATCCCATTGTGTTGCTGTTACACATAAACTCCGGTAACACGCATCTCAAATTCTAGCAGTACATTTCTCACTTGACATATTTAGTAAACAAAAAAGTTCGCAACATAAACAAACTGAATAAAGTTTGAAAAATGTTCACATAACACATAAACACCCAAAAATAATTGCACAAATTTCAACATATTTGAACAAAGGGTGCTGGAAATTACCCAAAAAAAAAAAAAGACTGAATCTTGATCAGTAAACAATGACCCAAGAAAAAAAAAGAGACTGAAGAAATAGACAAAAAACCGTATTACAGTATTAGATTACTTACAAGTTACAAGAAACAGTAAGACAGAGATTTAGAGGAGAGTTTAAGACAAGTTTACCTGAATTTTCTACAACGTTAAGTTTGAAGATTCCACACGTTTGGGCACTTTCTTGAAGAAGACGACTTGGTGCTTATTATTTATTAGAACAATACTTAAAAGGGAACTATATAAGATAATGATGGTAATTAGTACTAACCAATAATATTGCAATTAAAAGCTAGAATGTGCTGGAAATGAGTTGCAAAGTAAAGATACGAATCATTTATAGAAACTAAAACAAAATTGAATTTTTTTTAAACTGGAAAAAAAATATACGTACAAATTTGTACGGGTATTTTTTTAACTCAATTAGTTATTTCGAAATTATATTTTTAATCCTAATATAATTAAGTTTGAAACAAGTTACGCAGCATATTTCATCGCAATCAAATATTAAATAATTTATTTTAAAATTAATCATTGGAATTAGAGATGTACGAAGCTAACCCATACTTCCCTTCGAAAAAAGAAGAGACAAGTTTGCTAACGTATAAATACTTGATTGGTTGGTTGGTATGCTGACAAGGTTCTTGAAGCCTCCATTGGCTCAACCAATAGCATGGGCCTGCTGAATTGCTCATTCAACCTATGATGTGCCTCATACATTCGTAGTTTTATTCGTCACAAATTAAAATGATAAAAATAATTAATAATAATTATTTTATCATAATATTTCTTAAATAATTTTTATATTAGGTCTTGAAATTATTTTGAAGAAAAATAATTAATGCCAAAGATAAAATAGAAAAAGAATTATTTTTTTGATATGTTAAAAATAACAAGTAAAAATAAAAATTTAATTAGGAAATTAATAACAAATAAAAATGAACGAAGGAAGTATATTTTAAAGAATTAAGGTTTAAGTCGTTTATGGCTTCTAAAATTTATTTGAGTTCACCTACTTTATATCTACTCATGCTTGTACATATTGAACACTTGAACTTTTACTAAATGGGAAAATGCATTGTTTCCACTCTAAACTATACCCGAAAAGTCTAAGTCACATATAAACTATACTAGTGACCTATTACACACCTTAACTATAAAAAAGTGATACTTTTTACACCCTGTCAGACATTACACCACTTGCATGTGGTGTGGTGTTTTACACGCGCTGCCACGTCAACGCCACATCAGCACCACGTCAGCGTCATCCGAAAAAATAATAAATTTATTATTTTCATAAATTCTTCTTTTTTCTTTCTTCTTTTTAATTTAAATCCTTTTTCTTTCTTTCTTAAAAGTGAATTTTAAAAAATATTATCTTCTTCGATCCTTCTTCTTTTAGTTAAAATCTGGGCAAAGCCCATTTACTGATAAACAAACGAATTCGATCAGATCAAAGCAATCCGAATCCGACAAATAAAATCACTTCAATCCTTTCACTATTTCACAATCTTCGCCATTTTTTGTGAAATTCTAGAAACCCACAACCCAATTCGATAAAATTCGAGCAAATCATAACCCAGACCATAAAATGCAAACACAAAACTCAATTCTTGAAAATTCAAGAAACCCACAACTCAGTTCAATAAAATTCAACTAATTTACAATTCAATTCGTAAATGCAAGAAACTCATAACTCAACTTCATAAAATTCGATAAATTTAAAATTCAATTTGCAAAATTCGAGAAATTCACAACACAATTCAGTAAAATGCAAGAAACAGAGAATCGAACTCATGAAATTCAAGATACCCACATTTCAATTTTGTAAAATTCGAACAACACACTATCCAACTCGTGAAATTCAAGATACCCATAATCGAATTTTATCAAATTTGAAAAACCCACAATCTAATTTAAATTAAAATTGAATAAATTTCATCTAAATAATACCCAGATTCACAGAGAAATAACAATTATAAATTGAAATGTGGGTTATGGGTTCGAATCCAACTCGTATTTTTTTTGGTAACTGGTGAGATTATATTAAGTAAAGGTATGTCTTAAAGACTTAATACAAAACAAAAGTCATTACTGCTCCAAGCAGAAACTGTTTAAGGGCTTCTAGTTGGAGCCAAAATTGAGTAACCCACATTTGGTTCTAACAAAATCAAAAGGACATAACATTAATAACAAGTTTCTTCCCACTTGTAATAATAAAGGAAAAAAATAAAAGGATAAGTGAATTTGTGAATTTATTGATGAATTGATGGAGGTTGAGAGAAGGTAAGGAATAAGAAATGGAGTTGAGGAAGAAATGAGAAAAGAAGAAAGAAGTTAGAGATGAAGGGTAAAAAAGGAAAAGAAAAAATAAATTAAAAGGTAAAAAAAGAAAATAAAAATTATATAAATATAAATCAAAAACTAATTAAATATAATTGATTGATAAAATGCAATTGAATAATGACACGTGTGCGTTTTAATCTGCTTTTAATTTCCCTTTCTGCTTTTCACGCACCTAAAACGAGTGTAAACAACGCGCCTTAGAATGAGTGTCGCAGGGAGGTAATAGTTTCACTTTTTTATAGTTTAGATGTGTAATAGGTCACTAGTATAATTTAGGTATGGCTTACACTTTTCGGGTATAGTTTAAGGTGGAAACGATATCTTTTCCCTTACTAAATTGAACTTTATAGTGAAAGTGAAAGTAAAGTAACAAATAGTCTAATAAAGTAATGCCAAGTGGTAATTAGATTAATTATTTAAAAAAAAAAAACTTTATTTAAATAATTAGAAAAGCCAAAGAAAATGGAAAATGATATAAATTAAGTAAAGATGCGAATCATTTATAGAAACTTAAACAAATTGAATTTTTTTTAAACTGGAAAAAAAATATACGTACAAATTTGTAGGGGTATTTTTTTAACTCAATTAGTTATTTCGAAATTATATTTTTAATCCTAATATAATTAAGTTTGAAACAAGTTACGCAGAATATTTCATCGCAATCAAATATTAAATAATTTATTTTAAAATTAATGATTGAAATTAGAGATGTACGAAGCTAACCCATACTTCCCTTTGAAAAAAGAAGAGACAAGTTTGCTAACGTATAAATACTTGATTGGTTGGTTGGTATGCTGACAAGGTTCTTGAAGCCGCCATTGGCTCAACCAATAGCATGGGGCCTGCTGAATTGCTCATTCATCCTATGATGTGCCTCATCCATTCCTAGTTTTATTCGTCACAAATTAAAATGATAAAAATAATTAATAATAATTATTTTATCATAATATTTCTTAAATAATATTTATATTGTGTCTTAAAATTATTTTGAAGAAAAATAATTAATGCCAAAGATAAAATAGAAAAAGAATTATTTTTTTGATATGTTAAAAATGACAAGTAAAAATAAAAATTTAATTAGAAAATTAATAACAAATAAAAATGAACGAAGGGAGTATATTTTAAAGAATTAAGGTTTAAGTAGTTTATGGCTTCTAAAATTTATTTGAGTTCACCTACTTTATATCTACTCATGCTTGTACATATTGAACACTTGAACTTTTACTAAATTGAACTTTATAGTGAAAGTGAAAGTAACTCATCCGAGTAACAAATAGTCTAATAAAGTAATGCCAAGTGGTAATTAGATTAATCATTTAAAAAAAAAACTTTATTTAAATAATTAGAAAAGCCAAAGAAAATGGAAAATGATATAAATGAAGTAGATGTAACCAAACTAATACAAAATAAACCAAGAAAGTTGTAGAAGTATATCGTTTCTTCTTACCTTCTTTGATATGGAATGGCCATATATATAGCCAAAAGATGACACCACTTAATATTATTTTATACAAGGGGTGGGGAATGGGTTATTATTATGTCTAATAAAAACGATTTCACATTCCACTAAATTTAACACATAGACATCTACTAGCATGTTCCATAACACTCCCTCTTAGATGTCCATGTAAAGAAAAATCTACTGAATACGCATTTGAATGTTGTCTCATTAAAAATCTTATCAGGAAAAATTCAGTGGGATAAAAACTTTGGTTAAGAAAAAAAGAGTACAACGCTTATTCTTACTCCCCCTGATGAAGACCTCGATTCAACCGGTTTAGTCTTCACATCCCAATCTTGTATACCATCTTCTCAAAGGTTGAAGTTGGTAAAGATTTGGTGAATAAATCTGCTTGATTGTCACAGGAACGGAACGCTACACATCAATATCACCATTCTTCTGAAGATCGTGCGTGAAGAATAACTTTGGCGAAATATGCTTCGTTCTATCTCCCCTTATAAAACCTTCTTTTAGTTGAGCTATGCATGTTGCATTATATTCAAATATGACTGTAGGTACCTTGATATCAAGCTTCAGGCCACATCTCTCTTTTATGGAATGTACTACTGATCTCAGTCATATGCATTCTCTACTTGCTTCATGGATTGCTATTATCTCCGCATGATTAGAAGAAGTAGCAACGATGGACTGCTTTGTCGATCGTCATGATATTGTAGTACCTCCATATGTAAACACATAGCATGTTTGGGACTGTGCTTTATGTGGGTCAAATAAATAACCTGTATCTGCATAACCAATAAGATCTGGACTAGCTTTGTTAGTATAAAACAGACTCATATCAACAGTCCCTTTTAGGTACCTCAGTATATGTTTTACTCCATTCTAGTGTCTTCACGTAGAGGAAGAACTATACCTCGCTAGAAAATTAACAGAAAATGTTATATCGATCTTCTAGCATTAGCGAGGTACATTAGTGCACCAATAGCACTGAGATATGGTACTTCGGGACCAAGAATCTCTTCACCCTCCTCCAGAGGTCAGAATGTATCTTTACTTACATCAAGTGATCGAACAACCATTGGAGTACTTAATGGATATGCTTTGTCCATGTAAAAACGTTTCAAAACCTTCTGGGTATATGCAGTTTGGTGGATGAAGATTCCGTCTTCTAAATGTTCAATTTGCAGACCAAGACAAAGTTTTGTCTTTCTAAGATCTTTCATTTCGAATTCTTTCTTTAGATATTCGATTGCCTTTTGGACCTCTTCTGGAGTCCCGATGAGATTTATATCATCCACATAAACAGCGAGTATGACAAACCCCGACGTCGTTTTCTTAATGAAAATACAAGGACAAATAACATCGCTTGTGTATCCTTTGTTTATCAAGTACTCATTTAGGCGATTATACCACATCCGCCCTGATTGTTTTAGACCGTACAACGATCTTTGTAATCTGATTAAATATAATTTCCGAGACTTTGAACTACATGTTTCAGGCAATTTTAATCCTTTTGGGATTTTCATGTAAATATCATTATCAAGTGAACCATAAAGATAAGTTATAACCACATCCATTAAATGGATTTCAAGATTTTCATGTATAGCTAGACCGATGAGGTATCGAAATGTTATTACATCCATTACAGGTGAATATGTTTCTTCATAGTCAATACCGGGTCTTTGAGAGAAACCTTGTGCAACAAGGCGTGCCTTATATCTTACCATTTCATTTTTCTCATTTCTTTTACGTATGAAGACCCATTTATAGCCAACTGGTTTTACACCATTTGGGGTTTGGACTACAGGTCTAAAAACCTCCCGTTTAGCAAGTGAGTTCAATTCAAATTGAATCGCCTCTTGCCATTTTGGTCAATCTTTTCTTTGTCGACATTCTTCGACAGATAAAGGTTCAAGGTTCTCATTGTCTTGCATGATGTTTAGTGCAATATTGTATGCAAAAATATTATCCACCATAATTTTCGATCGATCTAAATTTATCTCATCATTAGTAGAACTTATTCAAAGTTCTTCATTCACTTGAGTCTCGGGTTCACTGATTTCTTCAGGAATATCAAGATTAATCAGATTTTAAGTCTCTTCAGAAGAATCTTTTATAATATCATTTTTATCATTTTTCGCGCTTCTTTTTCTAGAATTTTTATCCTTTGAACCTAATGGTCTACCATGCTTCAGGCATGCTTGGGATTCAGAAGTTATGACATTAGAAGATGGTTCTTTTGGAACTTCAATTCGGACCGGCACATTCGCTGCAGGGATATATGACTTGGTTATCCTTTTCAAATTAGTAAATGCATTTGACATTTGATTTGCTAATTTCTGTAAGTGAATGATCTTTCGAATCTCACTTTCACATGTGGGGGTACGTGGATCAAAATGAGATAATGATAAAACTTTTCATGCAATTTCTCTTTTAAGGTCATGTTTTTCTCCCCCTAATTTTGGAAAATTTGTTTCATCAAATCGACAATCTGCAAATCGAGCAGTAAATAAATCTCCCGTCAATGGTTCAAGGTAGCGAATTATAGAGTGTGACTCAAACCCCACATATATTCCTAACCTTCTCTGGGGGCCCATCTTAGTACGCTGAGGTGGTACAATTGACACATATACAGCACATCCAAAAATTTGTAGATAAGAAATATTTGGCTCATAGCCCAGAACCAATTGAAACGGAGAGTATTTATTATAATGAGTTGGCCTGAGACGAACAAGTGATGTTGCATGTAAAATAACATGACCCCAAACAGTAGTAGAAAATTTTGTTTTCATAAGCAGTGGTCTCACTATTAATTGTAGGCGTTTAATAAATGACTTAGCAAGACCATTTTGAGTATGAACATGAGCAACAGGATGTTCAACTTTTATCCCAACTGACATACAATAATCATCAAAAACTTGGGATGTAAATTCTCCAGCATTATCGAGGCGAATAGCCTTAATAGGATAATCTGGGAATTGCGCCCTTAATCGTATTATTTATGCCAATAATTTTGCAAACGCCAGGTTGTGAGATGACAAGAGGCACACATGCGACCATCTTGAAGATGCGTCTATTAGGACCATAAAATATCTAACTGTCCCACTAGGTGGGTGAATAGGCCCACATATATCCCTATGTATACGTTATAAAAACTGAGGGGATTCAACGCTAACTTTCATTGGCGATGGCCTAGTTATCAGTTTGCCTTGATAACAAGCAGCACATGAAAATTCATCCGGTGTAAGAATCTTCAGGTTCTTTAACGGATGCTCTTTTGAATTTTCAATGATTCGTTTCATCATTATTGAGCCAGGATGGCCTATTCGATCATGCCAGAGCACAAATGTATTTATATCAGTAAACTTCTGATTTACGATGGAGTGTGCTTCAATTGTACTAATTTCAGCATGGAATAAGCCGGAAGACAAAGCTGGTAATTTCTCCAATATTTGTTTTTGACCTGAGACATTCTTGGTAATGCCAAGATATTCGATATTCATTTCATTTATTGTCTCAATATGATATTCATTTCTGCGAATATCTTTAAAACTCAATAAGTTTCTTGGGCATTTAGAAGAGAACAATGCATCTTCTATAACTAATTTTATCCCCTTAGGCAGAAATATAGTAGCTCTTCCGGAGCTTTCGATCAATTTTGAATTACCAACAATTGTTGTAACATTTGCTCTTCTTCTAAGTAAGTGGGAAAAGTATTTCTCATTTTTAAGTATTGCATGTGTTGTCATACTATCAATTACACAAATATCGTCATGATCGATTATTGATCCAAATAAGACTTGAGGAGTATCCATATTTTCTTCAAAATAAAAATATATTATAATATAACTAGCACATAACATATGATAATATAATTAGCACATAATATCATGCATTTACACATTATTTTATTTTATATCCATATTTTAATTGCAGATGCATTCTAAACAATTAACATCTCTATTACATAATAGTTTTGCTATTACTAACCATGTGTATCTAAAGTACAAATATTTAATATTATATGTAATACATGATCTATTGGCTACTCATGGTAATTTCATAATATGTCTTCTATGAATATTCATTACTGCAATAAATAATTCTAGTCATAACGTTAGCATACAAAAATTATGTATCTAAATTTAAAACTCCATTAATTTAATTATTACTATATTATCATGTAGATACCTAATGTTCAAGGCAAAATGACCTTCTGGACCTTTGTACTATGTCGATTTTGTAAGTTGGATACTTCTACTTACATGTTTGTCATCTGGACCCCTAAACCCACTAAAAAACAACATTTTAAATCCTTTTTTGGTGAGTGTAACACACTCTCCCCACGTCAGCTGTCACGCCTGTCTCATCTACCACGTCATTTTCCACGTCATTTAAAAATAAAAATAAAAAAGTATTACATTAAATTCCAATTCATTTTTAAAATGCTAAATAAAAAATTAAATATTAAAATTAATTTAATTAAATAAGAAAAAATTTATAATTGTAGAAAAATTTGAATAATCATGTTTTTATTTTTGCTCAGAAATTAAACATCAAATTCATTCCAAATAATTAAAATTCTTCTCCAACTAATTTAAATTTTTAACTATAAATTCATATATACAAACATAATAAATTTTTTATTTTTAAATTTGAATATCTTTAAAAAATTCACAAAAAGTTTAATTTTTTTCAAGCGAAATTCAGTAATTTTTTCAATATTCATTATCACTCACTTTCAATTCAAATTTAAATTTTAATCCCCAAAAAAAAATTCAATTTAAATTTAAATTTTTATTCAAAAAAAAATGAAAAGAATTGAATTGAGGGAAAATTAAAATAAAAAATAAAAAGTAAAGGTGGTGAGAGAGGGGGGATGGAAGAGTGTTGGGTTGGGGTGTGGGGGATGGAAGGGGATGGGGGTGGGGACAGGGCTGGGAGGGGTGTGGGGGCTGGGGTGGAAAGGAGATGGATGGGGCTGGTAAGGTGTGGGGGGTGGGGATGGGGATGGGGTGGGCTGGAGGGGTTAGAAGGAACTGTGGGTGGGGTGGGCTGGGGCTGGTAGGGTGTGGGGGGGTGGGGACAGGCTGGGGTGGGGGTGGGGAAGGGCTGGACGGGTATTGGGGTGGGGTGGGGGGATGGGGGTGGGGTGGGATGGGGTTGGATGGGGTGTGGGCCTGGAGACGGGCTGGGGTGTGGTGGGTAGGGAGGGAAAAAAAAATTATTTTTTAAAAATTTTAAAAATATTTTAAAATTATTTTTAAATTTTTCAAAATATTTTTAAATTATTTTTAGATTTTTAAAAATATTTTTAAATTAAAAAAGATGGAGAGAAAAAAAGACCCTTTTTTATTTTTTTTAAATTTTAATATTGCTTTTATTTTTTAAAATTATTTTAATGTAAAATTTGTCAAAAATTGACCCCCACTCGCACCCCCAGGCGAGTGGCTACACTCTCTTTGTCCTAGCCACCATTTCAATGCCACATAGGCAAGGTCAATGGTCAAAGGGTGCAAAATATTATTTTTTAATGGGTTCAAGGTTTCAGATTACACTATAAATGCATATTTAACTATTACAAATAAAAATTTATTTACATACCATATTAGAAAAAAATTAATAATAGAAATATAAGCTAATTTAACTTCAACAGAAAAATTAACATAATCGGATTATATCATTATTATCACCTACAGGGTTATTTACTTGTTCTTCCGGAACTGTAAAGAAATCTGACATTTTCATGTCCATAGGATCAACGTTATCTTCTAGGAGAAAGTTTGTATCAACATTTTTTTCTGTTTTTTTCAGGGACGCCTTATATAGTTTTACCAGATGCTTAGGCGTACGACAAGTACGCTCCCAGTGCCCCTTTCCTCCACATCGATAACATCTATTTTCAGGGTTCGTCTTTGGTGCTACTTCAGGAGCTTTATCCTTCTTTTTGCACAGCTGGTGCTGAGGGTTATTGTTTATTGCAAAACGATTACCCTAATTGAAATACCTGCCACGACCTCAACCTCGACCACGACTGGGGTCAGGATTTCTTTCACGCTAAGTTGGGTGAAAATTTGCATCATTCACTTCTGGGAATGGAGCAGTACCAGGAGGCCGAGTTTCATTATTTTATTAAAAGATCATTTTGTTGTTCAGCAACAAGAAGATGACCAATTAATTCAGAATATTTTTTGAAACTCATGTCTCGGTACTGCTGCTGCAAGACCATACTTGAGAAGTGACAAGTAGAAAGTGTTTTCTCTATCATGTCGTGATCCGTCATACTTTCCCCACATAAATTACACTACGATTTAATTCTAAACATCGCAGAATTATATTCAGTTACATTTTTAAAGTCCTGAAACCTTAAATAGGTTCATTCATTACGAGTTTGTGGGAGTATGACCATCTTCAGGTGGTCATATCTTTCCTTTAAATTGTTCCACAATGTAAGGAGATCTTTGATCGTGAGGTACTCCATTTTTAACCTTTCGTCAAGATAATGTCGAAGAAATATCATGGCCTTGGCCTTATCTTGATCTGATGCCTTATTATCATTTTTAATGGTGTCTGCCAGACCCATTGCATTTAAATGTATTTTTGCGTCTAATTTTCAGGACATATAAATTTTATCAGATATGTCTAGGGCACTAAAATCACGTCTGGAAATATTAGTCATTATTTAAGAAAATAAAATACTAACCTTTAAATACCTTCGGAATGATTTTGCAGAGGCTTGTGCTGATAACGTGATATAAATTAAGTAAATGTAACCAAACTAATACAAAATAAACCAAGAAAGTTGTAGAAGTATATCGTTTCTTCTTACCTTCTTTGATATGGAATGGTCATATATATAGCCAAAAGATGACACCACTTAATATTAGAGAAAATACATTTTTTTCCCCCTGAACTCGTCCTCCAAACTCACTTTAACACTTAAACTTAACTTCTGTTTATTTACCCCCTTAACATCTTTAAAGTGTATTTGTTTCACCCCTCAAAACTGAATACCACTCTCATAACGGAGAGTGAGTTACACACGCTCCATGTCAGTGCCAAATTAGTGTCACATCAGTGTCAGGTCATTGCCACATAAGAAATTAGGATTTAAAAAAAAAATCTCATACACATACTATTTTTATGTATTTTTGTTTTAAAAAGTAAAAAATATATATTTACTATTTATATATATATATATATTAAATAAAAAATGCTCCCACCCCCACCCCCACCCTATATATATATATATATATTATAAAAATTTTGCCCCCTCCCCTCCCCCAATCTTTTTCTCCATTCCATCCCCCCCTTCCTCCCCACTCTCTTTTTTCCTCCCCCCCCCCCCCCATTCTTTCTTCTCTTCCAGCCCACTCCCCCCGCCCCGCCTTTCTTTTTCCTCTTTCAGCCCCACCCCTACCCTACCCTTTCAGCCCCCTCCCCCACCCTCTTCTTTCTTATTCAAACAAAAATACTTTTATCAAGTTAAAATTAATTTTTTCAAATTGTCTTATTAACAAAAAAATTCAAAAGTAAAAATCAAAAGAAATCTCATTGATGATAAGTGATTCAAAAACAAAATCATCAATTTAATTTAATTTAATTTTTATCTAAATTTTGAGGAAGTTGGATTGAAGGTTGAGATGATGTTCAATGGAGAAAATTATTTAATAGTATTTTCATGTTTGTTCCTGGGGTGTTAATGGAGGAAAGTGAAAAAAAATTAAAGAAAAGTGTTGTTCTTGGGTGGTGTTGTTAATGGAGGAAAGTGAAAAAAATTTGAGGTTGTTAATGGAGGTTTGAGTGTTGTTGTTGATGATGATTTGAAGAAGAAAGAAGAAGAGAAAAAGTGTCCATTTCTAATTTTAATTTTAATTTCAATTTTAATTTTAATTTTAATTTTAATTTTAATTTTAATTTTAATTTTAATTTTAATTTTAATTTTAATTTTAATTTTAATTTTAATTTTAATTTTAATTTTAATTTTAATTTTAATTTTAATTTTAATTTTAATTTTAATTTTAATTTTAATTTTTTTATTATACTTTAATATAATATTACTGAAATTAATTTTTTTAATAAATAAACGCGCCCCTTTTTTTAAAAAATGTCACGTCAGTTTTAGGGGTCAAATAAATACACTTTAAAGATGTTAAGGGGGGTAAATAAATTGAAATTAAGTTTAAGTGGTAAAGTGAGTTTGGAGTACAAGTTCGAGGGGAAAAAGATGTTTTTTCTCCTTAATATTATTTTATACAAGGGGTGGGAAATGGGTTATTATTATGTCTAATAAAAATAATTTCATATTCCACTTAATTTAACACAGAGAAATCTACTAGCATGTTCCATAACAAAAAGTTATTTTTTAAAGGGAAAAGGCATCAAAATCACCCTGAACTATACACAAAAAGTCACTTACACACCTAAACTAACGTGGCGACCTATTACACATCTATTCTTCTCAAAAGTGAATTTAATTCCACCCTGAATCTGACGTGGAAATAACGTTAAATTTTTTTTAAAAAGCGCATCTGGAGAAATAAAAAAGCCAAAAAATCTTTAAACCCCTAACCCCACCCCTGCGCACACTCTTTCTTCTCACCCATCTTTAATTTTTTTTTCTCTCAATCTTCATTTCTTCTTCATCACAATCACTCCTCCATGATAGTTTTTAGAGAAAAAAATAAAAAAGATTGAGGATGAAATCATCGTCAATCAAAAAATTATCCGATGAGATGTTTGAAATTAATCAAATGTTATTGCTCCCACGTTGAGCATCAATTTTTCAATTTGAAGAAGATGGTTTTGGACATTGAAGAAATTGAAGAAAAAAAAGATGACATTGCATTTTAATGAAGTTATTGCTTGAGTGTATTAATATGATCCCGTTAATCTTCTTTTTTCTTTTTGAAAATTGAAGAAAAAGAAGAATCTAAGAAAAAAAGGAAGCAGCGGTGTCATTTTCCGGTAGATCCGTTGGAACGGTAACAAAAAATGATTGGGTCTTTTTCGGTGGATAATCCGACGATCCTCAACTCTTACTCTCGATCTCTCTCCGATCAACTCATTTTTTTTCTTTCACTGATTTTTGTCTTTTCTAGTAGGTCTGTGTATGGAATCAAAAAAATGGAAGTGTGTGTGCGTAAAGATCGAGTATGTTGGGAGTTCGAAAAAGGAAAAAGAAAGAGATGAAGATGGTTTTGGACATTGAAGAATTTATTGAAGAAAAAGAAGAAGAAGAAGAAGAAGATGGTTTTGAACATTGAATAAGATGGTTTTGGACATTGAAGAATACCTGCACTTTCATTGAAAAATCAATAACTTGATTTTTACCTGCACTTCCATTGAAGAATCAATAACTTGTTTTCTAATCTTGATTTTTGGTGAATTTCAATCCTGCATATTGATTTTGATGTCGGGATGATATTGAATAATAGTTGAAATTTTATGTTGAAGAAAAAAAAACTTTAAAAGAAAAAAAATTATAAAAATAATAAATTTATTATTTTTTTCGTATTATGCTGATGTGGCGCTGACTTGGCAGTGCGTGTAAAACACCACATCACATGCAAGTGGTATAATGTCTGACATGGTGTAAAAAGTATCACATTTTTATAGTTTAGGTGTGTAATAGATTACTAGTATAATTTAGATATGACTTCAATTTTTCTTGTATAGTTTGAGGTGAAAACGATGTCTTTTCCTTTTTTTTTTAAACTATAATCCAACTCGGGGGATTTCTTCTTCTCCATTGAACCCAACCCCCTTCTACATACATGGGGCCACCTATGCTAGTCTCTCCTTTTTGTTTTTTCCTCATTTTGATAGTATCACATGCTCTTACCTTTCTCGATTACTAATCATTTACCATAATTACAAAAAACAAAAACGAACCTTCACTAAAAAAAATACACATAAAAAAATAGAACTTTGCATAATTTTCTTTTAAAACTTACACTTCTTTTTCGATGAACACCGCAAAGAAATTTAAAAAAAGGAAGAAAAATTAAATAGTGAGAGAGGCGGAGGGGGTGGGAAAATTAGTTGTTGGGGAGGGTAGACTTGGAGGAGACGAAGTGTTCCTCTTTTCCTTCTTTTTTTTTCTAATTATTTTTAAAATTAATTTAGGAGTAAATTTTTTTTTAAAAAAAAACACAACATTTAAATTTGTTTATATGCTTCAACAGCATGAAACTCTTTTTTTTTTTTTTGGTCAAGTCAGTTTTTTGTGCCTAATAAAAATTATTTTTAGATATTTAAAGTGCCCATAGGTACAATTATGGGTTGAAATGTTTAACTGAATTTTTCATGCAACTTTAAGGGGATATAATTCATTTAAGTCAAGAATTAATTTAAATAATTATTAACTCTATTGTTCAAATTAAAATTAATTTTAAATATGCATATAATATAAGTATAATTTGTATAATATATATATATCTAGTTTATATAGCGAGAGTTGTCGTTATCGCAGTACTAATGTGAAACTTGGTCCAAAATTATATTTTATATTTTTATTGAGAGAAAGATGTGCTTGGACATTTAGGTTGTATTTTATTTTTTTAAGATTTAGATGTTTGAATCTGAATGGACATCTGAATGATTAAGATGTTGTCTCTAGATCTGAAAAATGAATGATTTAGACTGTTGGTTTTTTAACATCTGAATGTGCAAAGATTTTTTATTTGTATATATAATAAAATAAAAAATAAAATTTAAATAAAAGATTAATTATATATTAGAAAAGTATGTAATTTAATACAACAAAATTATTATTTGATTGAGAAAAAACATTTATGTTTGTTAGTGATGGCGGAGATGATTTATAATGGTGGTTGCGGTGACAACAATTGATGTTAGTGACTAGTAATGTTGGTGGTGATAGTTGTGATGGTTGATATTGTACTGACTGTTATGATGATGGTGGTGGTTGTGATGTGATGTTGCTTGATATTAGTAGTTTGAGGTGTTGATTGTGTTGGCTGAAACATGAATGCATAATGTTTGACGATGTGTTGGTGCTAGTTGGAGATGTTGTTTGTTGTGATGATGGAGATGGTTGTTAGTAGAGATAAATTGTAGTGATAATAGTGGTTGGAGTGGTGACGTTACAAGTGACAATGGTGATGGCGACCGAAAAATGTGTGGAGGTTGTGATGTATTAGTGGTGGTGCTAGTTGTCGGTAGAAGAGATTGGCCGGTAGTGGTTGATGATGGTGGTGGTGTTGACGGTGGTGATGACAGTGAATATAATTAGAATAATAGAGGTAGTAGGTGCGGTAGCGGTTGACAATAGTGGTTGGTAGCGATATTTGTTATCGATGGTGGTTGTGATGGTGGAGGTAGAGGTGGTTGGTGGTGGTTGACAATGGTGGCGGTAGCAAAGGAGGTTAGTGGTGATGACTGCTGATTATGAATAGAGTGGTGAATATTATCCAACACCAGAATATCTCTTCAGACCTATTAAGACTTGTTTCTAGATCTGAATGATTAAGACCTATTCAGACCTGTTAAGAGTTAAAACCTTAATAAAAAATAAATGCACTTAATGGTCTGAAGTCTGAACCATTCAGATTCAGACCTCCATTAAGTGCAAACAAATGAGGCCTTAGCTACACTAGAGGTCGTTGGAGAGTCTATTATAAAAATAATACATACATTAGTTTTTTGTGTTATTAGTATCTTATTTTGTACGTCTTTTAGCTTATGTAGTGTACTGAGATGTGTATTACTAATACCTCAAAATTCATGATATTAGTGATGTAATGGATTCTAATGCATGCATTAATATGATTAAAGACACAATTACCTCCTTTCCATCGTATGTGTGGATGATTTTTTTTGTAAAAGAATATCTCTTTAAAAAAAATGTAATGTAAGTTATTTTTAATACATCAAATCAAACATTGTATAAGAAACATCTTAGCATAACTTACGCAAGTATTACTAATGCACCATATTTTGCATTATTCTTATGTACCTATCAAACGACTCTTGTGTATTTGATAATACAACACAACAACATACCCCGTATATTTTCACATAGTGGGGTATGGGGAGGGTAAAGTGTACGCAATCTGCACCACTACTTCGGATGAAATATAGGGTTGTTTCTGATAGAGCCCCGACTTAGGACAAATAGCAGTATAACAAGAAGAAAATATAAAAAAAAATAACAAAATAAATTAACACACCACTAAATAATACAAAAAACAAGACACCCACAAAGTAATATTATCAACTATTCATTTAATGATACAAAATACTCCCTTATTCACTTATTTCTTTGATAAATATAGTCTCTGAGGTAGCTTGCAACAGCTCCACGGGATAGTTGCAATCTCTCACCAACAAGAAGTACCACATAATTTTACCTACTAAGACAGGACGCACGGAAAGAAATCACTTAGGGCTCGTTTGGTAGCTATTAAAGAGATAGTTTATCCATACATAATACAATGCTTGATAGTTAGTTATACGAATAGAGCATAGAAAATATCACATAATATATACCTACATAATTTTAACTAGCTAACAAACGACTTCACTTTATTGACCACTACCTCACAACATACCTTGTTCACTTTTCTACAATATTTAATTTATTAAATTTTGATATCGAAACAAATTGTATTTCCTTCACCATTATGTTTTCAACATACACAAAGTATTTCTACTATTATTCTTTTTTTTTTTTTTGGTTTCCCAAGGTATCCCTACAGCCGGCAGCCGTGAGACTAATCCTCCGTTCCTCTGTTAGTGCACTAAGCGGTAGGGAACTGACCACAAAGTTTGCTCTGTTCGCCAGAGGCGGGGATCGAACTCCCGATCTCTTGTTTAAGGGACATGGCGCTGAACCACCATGTCAACTCTAGTGGTTTACTACTATTCATTAATACTTGATAATACTTGTTCAAATATGATCTTATAGTCATCTTATTATTTTTAATAGAAAATATTAAAGGAAATTATGTACCATATCTTTTTAATGGCTAGGAAGAATTTTTTTTAGAAGTATTTATTGTGGATAAAATAGTATTATTCTATTATTATAAGGTACGTCATACGTGTTAAAACCGGGGCAACCCGAATAGGAAAAGGATCGGACTGAATTACCCTAATAATTCAATTTTTATTTCTGCGGGTAATTTGAATGTTTGTTTCAGTGTCAGTCAGCATTCCCAAAATTCAAACCCTAACAAATTGGATCAATCTTTTACCTCAAATCACATACACTAGCAAAAAATTCTTACATTTATAATATCTCCATTTATGTTTTTTATTTTTTTTGGTAATTGGAAGCTGGGAAAAGGAAGAAACTTTCCAATTTCTTGTGTTTTACTCAGGTACCAAAAATTATAATTATACTTTTTTTTAGTGATTTAGTTTCTGGGTTTTGAAAATCTTGATTCCTTACCACAACAAATGTACTGGGTTGTCCTAAAGTCTTCTTCTTTGTTTTTTTTTTTTAAAAAAAAACTTTTTATTCATTTCTTGTGTTTATTATGAGTTTTTGCCATAGGAAGGTAAGCAAAGTCGTGGGTTTTTAATTGTGGATTGGATATATGTGCTTATTGTTTATTGATTTGGGTTGTTTTCTTGTGCTTTTATTTGAATGTGAATTATTATAGAGTAAAATTCAGGTTTTATCTTTAATAATCAAGAAAAGAAAAAAGAAAAAAAAGGAAAAAAAGTCTTTTTGGTATGTTGCTGGTGGGAGGTATCCATGTAATAGTCGAGCTGCACGCAAGCTTGCCCGGACACCAGACACCAGACTGTTATAAAAAAAAAAATTGAAAAAATTGTTTGGTCAGTTTCTACCAGTTGTAGAATTTATTTTTGCTTACACTATACAACAATAAAACTTTGCTGATTCATTGGGTGGGAAAAAAAGGGAGAACAAGACTGGAAAATGGTAATGAGGTAAGATTGAAGGCCGTTGGTTGTCTTTTAGTAGCTTTAATCATTCAACTTACTTGAACAATAAGAGAAATAAAATGAAACTAATAATCCATCCTAATGTAATCTCCTCATAAGAGATGCATTGTCACATGACAATAAATTCTTTGACATAGAATCAAGTTTGGTGACTTAGCATCATGGAACGATCGTTGTAATGGAAGCTCAACTTTGACATATGTTGAATTTGCTGGCATGTTTGTGTTTATGTTTGTTTTCCAACAAATATTCAGGCTTGAACTGGAAAAATGTTGATGGGACATGCAGAACGAATTCCAAAACTCGGCTCATCCGAAGAGTTACTTCTTTCTGACCCTGTATCAGGGTCAGATAGTGATGAAGAAGTTGATACTCCTGAGAAGATGCTATATATGGCTTCTTTTAATGAACTTGGAGCAGAAAGTGTTCAGTATGATACTATAATATGGATCTCTCTATCATTGCTGCTGGTTTTAGCTTGCGGAATTGGAATTCTTATGTTACTCTATCTGCCCATACGAAGATATGTGCTTAAAAAGGAAATTTCATCACGCAAACTTTATGTTACTTCAGATGAAATAGTTTACAAGGTATGCATACCTTGATCAAGTCATGCTGTCTCGAGACAACGTAGAGCTAATACATCTGCTTTTTGTGCCAATTGTAGGTGTCAAGACCTTCATTCGTACCATTTTGGGACGATGTAAAATTTGAAAAGCATGTTCCTCTTCCTTTAGTGCTAGATATCATTATTGAGCAAGGTATCGATTGCAACTTTTCATATCCCACATCTTTTCATATTATTCTTTTGGTACAACTTCATTTCAAAGTTTTGCATTGATCGGACATCCATTGATAACGAGGTAGTAACGTCGGAATGTTTTGCTGGACATGAACCAATCAACTTCTTCTCGATTCCGTAATAGAGGGCATAACTTTCAAATGATTTTTAGCTTCCTGTTAAAGTTTGAAGTTCTCCATCAAGCCCAGTGGACTAAATTCTGAAATTTTTTATTTGATCTCACCGAGTCACAGTACTGAGATAGTCAAATGATTTTTTATTTTCCTCTCTACTTCATTCTGAGGTAGTGGTATGGACTGCGTACATTTTGTCCTCCCCAGACCCCCCACTTTGTGGGATTACACTGGGTATAATGTTGTTGTTGTTGAGTCACAGTACATAATGCTAAGCTCCAGTCTCACTGAATGTTTTTCCCTGCTAGTGGCTATTGTTATAATGTTATCTATTTATAGCCAAAGCGTTCAATGAGACTGGAGCAACAACTTCTCAATTGATTGCTTCTGACAAATCTTACATTCTCATGAACATCTACTAGTAATTCATGTAAATTATATATCCCTGTTCAGTCGTCACATTTTGGATAAGCAGCTCCTTGTTGCCACATCTTTGAGAAACAACTTAAACTTGTCATTAAGAGTTTCACAAGAGCTGAGTTTCTGTATGTTTATTCTAAGTAATAATCTCCTTTTTATCAAAGAAAAATAAATTTAGCCACGACTAGATGGGTGTTAGGCATACTGTAATGCAACCAATAGGCACTAGCTTGGAAATTCTCTTTCAGTACATAACAGTATATATTACTTTCGCCCATGTGCGTTCTTTTCACATTCATTATCTTCTTGCTCCATTCATTTCAGCAATAATTTCTCTTTCGTTCTTTCAATTGATTTACCTGATAAAGTATATTCCTGACTCCTTGTAGTACCTCATGAAGGTCTCTTGTGCCCTATTTCTATTAAAGACTTTACCAATTTAATTGTAGGTTGCTTGCAGTCAATGTTTGGACTACACACCTTCAGAGTTGGAAGTATAGCACGTGGAAAAGCTGCACCAGTTGATGAACTACGGGTGCAAGGTGTGCATAATCCTGGAATCCTACGGAAGGTAAAGTGTCTCTTCTGTCCTATGAAATTTCTCCTTATTAGTTTCACTGCTCTCTGTTTTTACTTTTTGTGGGCTCATTGGCAGACCAGAACACCAATGATCCTGAAGTGATAAGTGTCGTTACATTATTTTCAGGTCATTGTAACTGAAGCATCAAAGGTCATACATGTCGGAAGGAGTTGGAGACCTATGGTTCAAGGTGGAGATGGTGAACCCGTTGCTCGTACGGAGGCTTCAACTGGGTCTCCAGCCGTTTTAAGATCACCATCTAAAACTTCAAGGGTAAGAACAACATTCCAACATTTTACCCTAAATCAGATCCCTTAGAAGTAGTCTCTCTATATTCTTTTCATCAGCAATAAATATTTCCCACAGGATATTTTGAGATGTTTACTACCTGGTTGGTTTTGGAAGACCACTTTGTATTCGCTTACTTAATTCATCAGAAGGAAAAAAGTATCTGCCACTGGCTTAACTTCTCCGAAAATCTTAAGACAATTTTTTTCCCTTTGCATGTATGATAATAAAGCATAAAGTTCTATTAGAAGTCCTGATGAGTGAGGACTTAAATATACTCCAGAAGGGCATCATGCCCATCGATCAGATTTGATTCTTCATGTTGGGCAATTTTATGTGGAAAACATAATCCCGAAGCATAATTAAGCAGGGTCACCTTATCTCGTTGTTTCATATGATGTCCTGTTTGAATGTACCATTTCATCTGAACCTATTATGAGCAGAGCTCCAGCGTTCTTGCATGTAGTAGTAGCAGAACACAGTTTGATCTTACACTGATGATCCATCATTATTATGGATGGACGACGTAAATCAAATCTCATCAAAATGCTTGTTTTTGCCTCATTTTATTTAAATAGTTGAACCTGCATGGATCTTTTATGCAGCTGACGGGCTCCCCACACCATCCTTCACTGGGACACAGGGGTTCTGATTTTCTGCTTCATAAGCTTGAAGAAGTTAATAAATCAGTGAAGGTATTCCATCCGTTCTATTTTGCTGATTGTTGCTTTCTAAATATTTGCCATTTATCTCCTTGAATACTGTTTTAAGTTTCCATGATGTTTTGTCAGGCAAATGAATTGGTTATTAGAAACCGTGAACATAATAATAGCTATGAGTTAAAACTTCATTTCATTCTTAACATATTCTTTGTAATCATGTGATGTTTTTTAAAACTCTTTTGCATAACAAACTTTCCTTTACATGACCAGAAAATTGAGCTGCTTATTGAGAAGTCCCCAGCCGCCCCAGGAAGCACAGCTAGCAGAGTTTGATATATGCTTGATCTCAACTACATCACCGTGCTTATTTGAACCAGAAAAAGATCACCGTGCTTATATGAACCGGAAAAAGTTTGCTTATCGAGAAACTCTCAAGCAACACAGAAAACAGCTATTGGTGGTTGATTTGGACCTCATTGGCTTTTCCTCGTAAGAGCTTATAGGATATATATTCCCAACAGTTTTGGTCGATGTTTATAGCTAGTGAAACGTGAGCCTACATCAAAGTTTTTTTGATCATTTCTGTACATTTGCAGAGAGAGACTGAATTAGAGGCCAAAGTTCATCTAGTTTTATTGCCTTCTTTTGTACAGATTCTTAGACCATTATCAAATGAAACCACCCGGAATATGGAAATTTTAGTATTTATAAATATCATATTGAAGTATATAGTAACATATATAGCAAATATATTTAGTATATATTAAAAAATATTACTGGTACAAAATTAATTATTTAGATGTAACTTTGATTACTCTATCTTGTTTGAAATGTCTTTTTCTATGTAATCATGAGAATTGCTTCTACTTGCTTTTGAATGGTTCTACATGTGTAAACGTGTTAGTATAATATAACTGAGAAAAGCAGAAGTCATAATCCTCTATAATATTGAGTATAAGTAAGTTGAAATCAAACAAACTATGATTATCGATTTAATTATTGGTACATCCAGATTTTTTAATTAACCTACAAAGTTGGGGCAAAAAGAAAAATGAAACCCCTCATCAGCCTTTAGCCAACAAGTATCGAACGCCAGGGTAGTAACTATACTCCACACCATTTTAGAGTAGTAAAATTTACCAAAAGGTTTACATAGATAGCTCCTCTCTTTTACAACTCCTTCTGTTTCTTACTTCGATTTAATTGATAAATCTGAATACAGAGCTAGATACAATGCAGGCCTGAGGTTCAGGATTTTGTAGAGGAAAATAAAATAAAAGCACCGTTGGAGAATTTTACAAAGGTACTCACATCTACATTTGAAAAGATAGGTGATATTGATACATCAGTGCTTAATGCTTACCAACATAGAAATAGATGAATTGGTTTGGCAATGCCAGTGCTCTCCAATTAGTGCCCCTTGATTGGTTTCGACAATGCCATCTCACACTATTATAAGCAGCAGGTATCAAGAAAAGCCATAAAAATGAGTCGAAACATATGAGGATATTCACATGTAGAGTAGAGAGGAGAGAAGAAAGGAGGGAACAACAACAAAAAAAAAGAAGACGAAAAACTCCTACAATAGACGAAATTTCCTAGAGCTCTTGTTGGTACTCCTCTACTGATATGATAGAACAGTAGAGACATTGATCATTAGAATGAGCCCACAAAAAAAGGAGCCCACCCCTTCGGCCTGGATCCGGGACCAACCCCCGCCCCTCGGCTTGGATCCTGGACCACGCCCGGACCAGGCCCCCCTCCCCCATGCCCCCCCCCCGGCCTGGATCCGAAACCACGCCCGGACCAGGGCCTCCCCCCCCCCCCCCCCCTGCCTGGATTCGAGACCACGCCCCGCCCCCGGCCTGGATCCGGGACCGCGCCCGGACCAGGCCCCCAGCCCCAGCCCCTCCCCCTCTCGGCCTGGATCCGGGACCACGACCGAACCAGGCCCCCTCACCTGCTCCCCCGGCCTGGATCAGGGACCACGCTGGACCAGGCCCCCCCCCCACCCCCACCCTGGATCCGAGACCAGTCACCCCGCTTCTCGGACTGGATCCGGGACTAGTCCCCCCGCCCATCGGCCTGGATCCGGGACCACGCCCGAACTAGGCCCTCTCCCTCCCAAGCCTAGGTCCGAGACCACGCCCGGACCAGGACCCTCCTACGCCCCGACTTTGATCCGAGACCAGGCCTCTCCCAGCCCCGACCAGATCCGGGACCAGACCCCTCCATCGCTCTGATCCCGAATTGGGATCACGCCCGAACCAGGCCCCTCTCTCGCCCCAGCCTGGATTCGGGACTAGGTCGTTCTCCCGCCCCCAGCGTAGATCCATGACCCTGCCCGAACCCGACCCCTTCCCCGCCTTGATCCGGCCCCTCCCTCGCCCCGCCTGGACCCGAAGCCACTCTAGGCCCTAGGACCATATATTATCTTATCAAACCCAACTAAACTGAATATATTAAATCCTTAATTTAGGAAGGAGCACTCACAGTTATTGACAGTCCCGATGATTGCTCACAACGACATTCCATCCAGATTTAGCCATTTTGAAAGCAAGAGTGCTTGACGTATTGTTAAATTAAACCAAAGTGAAGCAAAAACTTGACACTAAAATCACATAATCACAAGTAATCATATAATAAAGCTCATATAATAAAGCTCAACCAATACCAGTATACAATGAAAATGAATAAGAGTAAAAATGATTACACAAGAGAAGAAAGAAGAAGAAGAACTCAAGGAAACAAAGAACTATTATAGCACGCAAAAATGTTTTCCAAGAGAGAGACAAAAGTATCAAAAAACTCAACATGTCGAAGGAATACAAAATGAGTGGAAGCATAACTAGAAAGGCAACACCATTGCGGTAGGTTGACACAGCCAGAGTTAAACTAGTGAATTTATGATTAATCCCATACATACATATGAAAAGGATTCAAATGGAGCAAAATGGATAGTGAGGATTCATATAGCTGACCTAAACTAGCTTGGGCCTGAGACTTTATTGTCGTTGTGATTGAAAAAGGAAAGCAACTGATTTCTCTTAGCAAGTAGAGACGAGGTACGTCTAAGGAAAGGACAGAAGCTGTGTCATTCTGAACCTAGAATATACTAAGATTTATAAATGCTTCAGACGAGTCTAATCAAGATTACAACTATGAAACAAAAGGCTAAATAGAAAGGGGAATCCACTAAGCTTCTTGTTTGATGCTCCTTCAAGTAGGTCCAGCTTGTAGTCCACCAAACCTTATCCTTGTCTATGGATAACTAAACAGAGGAATATAAATGAAATAATATTGATATCAGGGAATCCTAAAGTAACTAAAAGGTTGCAATCAGCAGAACTTTCAACATGCAAGTTTTTCAGATGGAAGTGCAGACAACAAGCAACATAAACAATTCAAAGATTGGACAATAAGACCAGTCAGAATATTGAAATGTAACGTTTCACAAAGAAGGAAACGAAATGCAGGTACATGGTAACAAGCAAGAAAACAGTCAACACAACATCTTTTGTGATACCAGGCACATCATCACATAATAAAGAAAAGATAAGAACAGAATGTTTGAAAGGGCACGTTTTGATGCAGGATCATTTTCAAATGGAAAGTTTCAGTTTCAAAGTTTAATGCCATCGTGAAACAAACTGAATAGCTGAACGGTAAGTGTGTGAAAATTAGATTTCAGTTTTCAATAATCGAAACAAAACGACTTGCAAAAATGGTCCAATGTTTTCAAAAAGACCATCAAGTTTTAAGTAGAAAGTTGATTTAGCCAATTTTGCCCAACTACAACATTCAAAGCGAAAGAACTACCAGAGAAGGAAACCAGATAACAAAAGAAAAAAAAAAAAGGAACAGCGGTCCTACGAACATGAATCACAGAGAAGACATGAAAAAGGGTGTAAAATTACCTCACTACCAAGTGCAGTATACACATCACTGAATTCACGTTCACGATAACCACTTCCTACTATAGCTATCCATTCAGGGACAAACTCCAGTTTGAAAGCATGGTTGCTGGTAATCACGGTTTTCCCTGAAAAGGAATATGAATCGTATGACTAATGGTGAGGATTCACCTTCCAAACGGTACGGCATCTTAAAAGAAGAAAGGGACAGAACCAGAACCAGAACCATAACCAGTGGCGATTATTATATCCCTAGCAGTAACTTCATTTTGTCAAAAGGAAACCAACAACAAAATAACAAATCCACCCTTAAACATAACTACTTCAAATCCTTAATACCTAGAAAGTGAATTTACGACAGGCAAGATCTGTTAAACAGAGATAGGAGTGCACATTTAGCATCTATACTTGATCATATTCTCATTCTGGAGGCAACTTATGCAAAATCAAATTAAAACTGATTTATTAACTGAGTTTTTCAACCTACAAATCCAAAAAATGAGAAATTATTTTGTTGAATAGAGAGATCCACTCTACTACAAATTCCTTCAATCGAGTGTCAATGGGCGAATATTCATTCAAAATTAGTGAAGCACTTAATTCAAATTCGAACTGAAGAAGAAGAAGCAGGAAGAAAACATACGGACATTGATGAGTATCAACGTTGAATATGATTTGATTTGAAGAGGAAAAAAAACATACCGAGTGTGATTTGATTTGATTTGTTCATCTCTCACAACCCTCTGCGGACATTGATGAGTATCAACGTTGAATATGGAACAATAGATAACGATTTGGATTTATACCCCCAACAAAACAAGAAATCGATTTGAAAATTGGAACGTTGGGGAGAGTGATTTGGATTGGGTTCATTGATGCTGTAATTGTCACTTAAACTTTAGGTGGTTCCTTATAATAATTAGAGGTCAAATCCTTTTTTTTTTGGTTATTTGCCCTATTTGGATTGAATTTATAATGGGTGAAAATCATTTTCCATCGAAGTTTGTCTTAAAAATCAACCTCCTCTCGAACTATCAACAATAAATAACCTCCCCCTTTATCCCATATAATGTCCATTTTATCCTTGTACTATGATAATGTTTATGAACATTGCATAAAAACATAAACATTATCTTCATTTTTTTAAAAAAAATCATATAACAAAATCTTCATAAAAACATAAACATTATCCTTTAGGAAAAAAAAATACTAATTAAGTATATAAGCTAATGATGATTTTTATGAACTAAATTAGCATGATATAAGAAAATTAGTTTTATTAATAATAATCAAAACTGTAATATTTATTTTACAAGTGAAAATAATAAGTAATACTAATTTTATAAACATATTTCAATACAAAAAATACAAACAATAAATAAAAGAGATAAGACTCAAGTAAAACCTTTATTACATAAAATGGAGCCCACGTCAAAGGTGTCACGCCATCTAAAATGATTGACAAAGGGTATCACGTTAGCTAAAAAGATTGATAAAAATACGCTAAAATTTAGCTTAAGGGGTAATAGGACCCCCGTGAAGTTGACGTGTGTCGTAGCAAATTTGGTTGACAATCACATCTTATTTACTGATATAGACAATAGATAATATCGTTTCTTATCACTTGATCCTCATACTAAAAATAAAAGTTTTAATTCATCTGCTCAATTTGTGAAATCAAAAGAATTGTATTATATTTTTTTTCTACCATTTAGTGTTAAATAACTATATAAAGTAACAGTATAGACAAATTTAAAGTTTCAAATTATTATTAATAAGGTTAATTTAGCAAAATATACCTCTAAGTAAAGTTTTCTTAAGGATTGTGTTATATCAACAAAAAGTTAAGTAATACGAAACAAATTTAGTAAGAGAGTGATAAAACACGAAAATATATGCATATGCATGTACATACATATGTATATATACATATTTAGGGGTGGGTTGTTTGGAAACAAGTTATTTCGGGATTAATTATTACAGAATAAGTTGTACTAACATGTATATGTGATAATTTATCTCATCACTGTGGTATAAATGGTGCGATAAATAATTTTGACACTACCTAATACATCTAATTAAACGCAAGATAAATAATCATGAACTTTATCACTGAATTATTATAATTATACCTCACACCAAACGACTCTTTAATAAATATAATACTAAAATAACGATCTTAAAAAATAACATTGAATTTTGTGATAAATTTATAAAAAATATTAATTTGCTTATAAAGTTAATAAACTTAAATAAAATACTATAAATATTCATGTTAAAAAAATATTCATTACATGTAATATAAAAAAATATTACATAAATATAAAATTCAAATTACAAGGACAAAATGGACATTGCATGGAACAAAGGGAGAGGTTGATTATTGTTGATAGTTCGGGGGAGGTTGATTTTTAAGACAAACTTCGGGGATCGATTTTCACCCATTTATAATTACATTGATGTCTATTTGACGGAAGAAATTGTCTAAAAATAAAATTATAGCCAAATCAGTAATTAAAATTAAAATCACTTTTTGGGATATTATTAAGGCGAATTAATTATCTAATTAATTAAAAATTAAGCTTTTTTATTTTAAATAAAAAAAAAAAATCTAATTTGACTTGACATACTATTTAAATTCACCATAGGAGAAAAAAAAAAAAAAGCCCCCACCACGATCTCACCTTGTCCAGTGAACTATGGCTCTCACATTTGCCTCATAAGAACTTACATTGCAGCAGCGAAATCCGCCATTCCCAAGATACAATTCAAGAAATCAGCTAGAGATATCAGAGAAATTGAGAATGAGCAGCAAGAAGATATTAATAGTTGGTGGCACAGGCTACTTGGGGCAGCATCTTCTACAAGAATTCACTGCAATCCAAGATAATCTTCCATATGCACTCTCATTAGCCTTCACCTGCCACACCAATCCCCCTCCTGAACCCCTTCTCAAAGCCATTCCTCATGCCTTACCTTTCCATGTAGATTTAAAAACCGGCAATGGATTTGATGACATCTCAATAAATTTCGGTCAGGTTTGAATTTCTCTGGCATTACCGAGTTACTAAAGATTCCACTTTTTTTTTTTTTTAATATTTGGGTCTTGAAGAATTACTCTTCAAATGGGTTGTGGTTGAATTTCAAACTTGAACTCATAAAGTTTAAATCTTGGTTTTCATTTTTTGATTGTGGATCTTCAAGATTATGTTTTCCTTTTTTTCACTTTATTTGGTGATTGAGATTACAGTGGAAAAAAAAAGAGGGTCAGCACAATGCACTAAGCTACCGTTATGAAGGGAAATCTTAGTAGCTCATTGGTTGGTTACGAGAACTTTCACTTTGTTAATGATGGTCCCCTCCCCTATTTCCACTTTCCCTACCCCCAATTTGAAAAAAGAAAAAGTTCTCATTATGCGCGGGGAGGGGTCTGGGGAAGGGCTGGACCACAAGGGTCTATTGAATTACAGTGGGAAGTTAACTAAATATACCAATTTTCTTTTGTCCGTCTTAAAGAATTACTGTACTACATTTTTTTTTCCGTTATTGTTTTGGTGATTGGATTGTTACTATGGATTCCATCTTCCAGTTTTGGGGTCTTCAGGAATTACATTTGCAGTGTGGAGTGAAGTTTTGCTGTTCTACTGATGTTTATTATGTCCAGTTCTTTAGTTTACTTTCTGAGAGTTTGGTACCGGGGTGTCCATTGGTGTTCTTATAAAATCTGATATGCAGTCTGCCGTCTGCCCGTCTTACACTCTGTCTACATACATGTATATAAAATTTGAAGACATTTTTTTAATAATGTATATATTTATGAGGTGTACCCCTTTAAATTCTTATTTGTCTCGACTGATATCACTCAGGGATGTTGAATTTATTTAGGTGTAGTCTTTGCTGTCTGTTTGTTGTCATCTTGGATAAATACCTAAATTAGCTGGTGGATTGTATAGTAGGTCAAAATTAGTACTATACCAGTTAAAATGTCCATAATAGCTAATACCAAGCTTTGTAATGTGAATGAGCAGCCTGATGTTGTGGTTAATTGTGCTGCACTTTCTGTTCCACGTGCCTGTGAAGTGGATCCTACTGCCGCCATGGCAATTAATGTGCCTTCTGTTCTTGTGAAATGGTTGTCGAGTTTTAGCAATGGCGGTTCTCTTCTGATTCACTTGTCTACTGATCAAGGTAAGAGATGAGGAAGTCATTGTAGTGACAATAGTTAATTTTTCACAGAAGTTAGATAGTTTCTTGCTTCTGTCTTAAGCTGGTTATGCTTCTTAGGCTAACTGTATTGGTTTCTACGGTGGAGGAGAATGGTAAAACGTTGATTTTCTTTCATTGGTAGGTTTGGTCATTGTTTCACTTATTTGTTACAGTTGGGAAAAAAGTAGATGATGAGAAAAGTAAAATGGATGTACTTCCTTCCTTTGTAGAACTTCTGAGAGTGAAAAGTCGCGTAGCTGAGTATGCAAGTCCTCAGCTATTGCCATACTCCGCTTCTACTTGGTTACCAGGAAGTCAATTCTTTCCTCATCGTACATCTCTGTTTCAATGTTGCTTTGGAGCCTTTGACTCCATTTCTACTGATATAACGGATTATCCTTTTTCTTTTGTAGAAAAAGGATCAGCCATAACTTATTCCATTAGATGTTATAGTTTATCCACTCACTAAACTTGTGAGTTAGATGCAAAGATGCAGTTTTTGGGTTTCACACATTTCTTAACAATTGATGTAGCACTTTGCCAGTTTTATTTATTGTTTAGTTACACACTCTTCAATATTTCTCCCATGGGCAATGAGGTGCAGGTCTCAGAGCTTTGTGCCTGCATGGAAGTGCCGTCTAAGCGAGATCTTGTGCCTAACCTTCCCTGTGCCTAGATTCATGGCTTAACCGCACCTCAATTGAGTCTTTACGGACACCACTGGCAATCAATATCCTAGGAGCCAAACTCTATATATTTAACTCCTGGTGTTACCTCTGAAAATCCTGCCTAAGAAACTAATCCTGGCACAAGGATATTATATTTAGATAAAGAACTGGTCCTTCTAACACATGGGTAATTTTTTCAGTATAAAAGAAAATAGCAGTTGGTTTATTTAGAAGTTTCTGTAACTCCTTCAGGCTGATCAGATAAGATGCTTAAAATGAATAGATACTTGAATAAAGAAGATGCTGACTTAAATTCCTGGTGCATTAAATTTTGAGAAATATAGGATGTTAGCTTCTGTTCAGCAATTTCCCTGATGTATTTGTTGATGAATGCTTCATTTTGTTTATTTGGCAGTATTCCTTTCCATGAAAAGATTTGAAGAAGTTGCTTACACTCTTAGCATATGTAGATCAAGATCTCTTTTCTGTAATATAAACTTATCAAATTGTTGAATGTTCTCATGTGGCTGGATGGACATTCATTTAATTTGAGAATGTTCTCATGTCTTTTGACTGATGCAAACAATTTTCTTGTGACAACGTGAAACTAATTTGACTTTTCTCTCAGTTTATGAAGGGACCAAATCCTTCTACAAGGAAGATGACGAGACCCTTCCTGTGAACGTTTATGGAAGTTCAAAGGTAGCAGCAGAGCAATTTATAACTGCAAATTACTCGAACTTTGCAATTTTAAGGAGCAGTATTATTTATGGACCTCAGACTGTCTCTCCCGTCCCAAAATCACTTCCAGTTCAGGTGAATACAATGAACTTCACCTAGTTCTTGCACTTGTCCAACTTCATTACGGGGTTGTTCAGTAGAATGAGTGAGGCCTATAGTAGCCTCCATGCTTTTTCTTTTGTGTGATTTGGAATTTAAACACTATGTATCTTCTTTTTTTTTTTGAAGCATGACCTATTCACTTCATATTATTGTCAAACTTTCCTTTTGTTTGGCCTGGAACTAGATTTAAACTTGATTTTAACATGATTTTTTTTTCTAAAAGAAGTTGATATTGAGATGTATTCAAGCTTGCGAATTATATTTGGTGCTCTATATGTGATTACTACTAAATTCCATATATTTGTCCCCTATTTTGGGACTCGATGGTAATTTGTCATATCATGGATGTGAGTTCCACATATTGTTACAACGGGTAAGATTGAACACTTACTCGTGATTCCATTATGATACAACAACAGTAAAAATGGCATCTAAATCTCAAGCAATTCTATTATGAAATATGGCATTAAATCACTTGATTGCTGGGCTTTGAGCTGATGCTTCACATGAAAATCATGCAGTGGATGGATAGTGTTCTTGCAAAGGGAGAACCCACGGTTTTTTTTCACGATGAGTACCGCTGTCCTGTCTATGTTAAGGATCTTGTGACCATCATATGGACGCTAACAAATAAATGGATCTCAGGTTTGTCATGCTTTGACCCTGAAGACTGATTTGCCTTGATCAAGTAACACAGCTTTTGGACAAGCCTCTGTCTGTATTAACAAATACGTGATACTTTTTTCTTCAGTTTCCTTTTTACACGTGTGTTATGTTACTGAAACTTCTCTGTGACCTTCTAGGATTGGTTCTTTTTTGTGGTAGTGTTCCACATATTTAATCCAACCTTTCATGTTGCATGATGATTTCATTCATTTGAAATAACTTATTGAGTTAACTGGACTATAATTCAGCTCAGTGTTCAATGCGATGGTTGACTTTGACTCAATACAGAAAAGTTCGACAACACGACTACTATTAATGCTAATAATTGGTTGACAATTGACAGTTAAACTTATGTCTTTAATTTTTTCTTTTTTAAGCCTCCTAGTAAAGTTTGAGACTATACAATTTACCTGAATTTTTCTCCTTCTTGATCTTTTGTGTTTCATCACTTGCTGCGCGTTGTTCCTAGAGGGAGAGCCAATGCAGTTGGTTTTGAATGTGGGTGGACCAGATCGGGTTTCCAGGGTTCAAATGGCTGAAGCTGTTGCACATATTAGAGGTTGTAATTTGTCATTGATCAAATCAGTGTCCTCATCAACTGTAAGTAATATTTATTTAGCATTACCCTACACTATTACTTTTTTCTCATTTGCCTTCTAGCTTCTGTTGCATCAAACTGCTTCTATGGTAGAATAATGATATTTCAACCTGCTTTCACCATTACTGTATTTTACTTCAAACCACATACCTAACATGTTTGTGTTATCTGAACTTTATAGGTTAACCGCGGCGTTAAATCTCCGGTAGATATATCCATGGATATCACCAGATTGATTCAGACACTCAATATGTCACCAACTGCATATAGGGATGGTGTTAGATTGACACTTGAAGCTGAATCTCCTTCTGCATCATAGTAGTTTGTGTTATCTTCCACAATACGGGTACGTAGAATCTGTATAATAGAATAACAACTTCAACTCGAGTTCAAGTATGAACAAGAACACAATGAAGTTGAACAAATACCCTCAACACAAGATCAAAATGATCTTTACAAGAGGTGTATTTTATATTTCAGAAATATAGATGAAACAAAAATTGTTAAGGCCAAGTCGTCCGAATTCACGGACTTTCCTTAAGGAATAATTCCCCTCACTGTATCCGAGGTTATGGAATCTTCCTCCCAGGATAAAATGACCTTCAATCCGACTATAGCGGTACCTCAAATAGGCGAATTCTTCGAACACACTCACGGTTTGAATGATCACACTTAGAGTATTTTTAAGAAGAAGAATTCTATATTAACCTGTGGAAGAAAGCAGCTTGTTTATAGCCACAACATTCCTCTTTGGAAGAGAGGCAATGGTTCAATCCAAAGGTTGCACTTTTGCTGTAAGTTTATATCTGTTCATGAAAGATTGCATCTTTTCCTGAACAGTCATCTTCTTTCATGAATCAGTGTGTCCTTTTGCTGAATGGTTGCATCAGTTTGTTCAACCAGTACATCAGTTCAGAAACAATACAGCAGTTCTGAAGCAGCATTAGTTCAAAAACAGTGCCTGCACCCAGTTTCGAAACACTGTTCACTGCCCAGTTTTGAAACACTGTTTCGGAATATAAATGGAGTCCAACAGAAAATATTTCCTGCGTTTTACACATATTCAGATCAAATTTTCGTCAAATAAAATTTGTCCACAAAGATAGATCTCATCGATCGTTTGCCAAATCCAAATCCAAATCCGAGCCGTGCGACAATGACGACGGCGCGAGGTATCTCTATTTTCTTGCCTCACTTATCATGTGGAGTAAGTGTTCATTAATATAAACACTACAAGGTTTCCTTCTCCCACCAATGTGGGAGAATTAGTGGACTTTCCACTTTGGGAGTATACTTTCTAAATTGGTATCTCCTTCCTTCCACAATTATTCTCCATTTTTTCCATTCACACTTCATTCATATACTATAAACCCAACAGTTTGTGTCTTGTTCTTTTCCAGAATGCTCATCATTGGTCTGTTTTTTATTTCAAAATTTATGTATTTTTTAAAATATAGCAGGAATATAATTTGACTATACAATTTTTTACCAAAATATTTTGGGACCGAGAATTATGAGGTGTCATGCTCAAATCCCAACATAATGAGATATATATAGGTACTTCGTGAAATTAGTCGAGGTGCGTCGCACGATGGCTCGAACATCACGGTTATCAAAAAAACATCTTGGACCTCCACCATTTCTTATTAAACTATTAATAATACAATAAGTCTCGCCTATCAAACATCTACACTAAGTGGTAATTTAGCTTCACCCACAAATGCAACATAAGATATTAGAGATCACAAAAGCTGTATTTAGTGATTTTAATGTCATTCAGTAGAATCTTTACTTTGTAGAAAAAGAAATTATAAATTTTTTTAAAAGATGAAAATAAAACTCCCCCACCTACCCCCTCCCCCAGCGTTCGTTTGCTTCCCTTCCCCCACCCCAGCGTTCATCGTCTTCCCCCGCGCCCCCGACGTTCCTCTTTTTCTCCATAAAATAATTTTATAATTTCTCAAATTTTACACTAACACACAACAAAAACATATTCACATTACAAGAAAAAACCTTAATTTTCTTCTTAGCTTGATAATTAGTTTCCACCATATTCATATCAACAAAATAGCAGGAATGGGGCGGGGTGGGGTACTATGAAACGATGAAGACGCGGAGTGGGGTGGGGATATGAAACGATGAATAATATGTTGAAAATCCAACAATTCAAATGTAGCAAACTTTCATTTTTTCCGGCGAACTTTCATTTTTTTCGGCACTCTAATGGCGGAAAAGAATAAGAATAACAACAAAAAAAATTTAAATCAAATTCAAAAGTAAAAACAAGAAAGGAGAAAAAGTAGAAAAAATAGTATGAGAATTAAGTTCAGCATAAAAAAAAAATGAAGAAGAAGAATGGTGAAGAAGATGAAATGGAGAGGAAAAAAAAAATGAGGCCAGGGGTATCGCATGGGGTGGGGGGTTTTGTGGGGAGGCTTTTTTTTTTTTTAATTCTGTTTTATTTTAAAAAAAAAATTGGGGGCCCTCTAATGCTTTTTATTTTATTAAAAAGTTTTTGGAGGCCTTTAGTGTTTAAAAAAAAAAATTATTATTAAAATTTTTTTGGGGCCTTCAATGCCACTTGGCATTTTTTTATTCGTAAATTAGTAAAAAAAATGCTCCTCACGCGCCTCCCACGATGGCACTGCACGCGCAGTGCCACATAGGCAAAAAAGGCCCAATTGAAATAAAATGTGAGGGGTTTAGGGATCTGATAGGAACAGGCCTTAGTTTAGGTGTCTAAGTGAATTTTGACAACAAATTTGAATGTCTATCGATGTCTTTGGCAAAAAAAAAAAAATGCACATGCATGCATTGGATATATATATATAATCTCATGAATTCACTCTGCAGAGTAAATTTGCAATAGGCGGGTCAGGCTGGTCTGATGCACATTCTTCGCCTGAAAATTATGTGGTGTATAAAAATTACTCCCTTCGTCCAAAATTACTCGTCCCAAATTTTCTAATTTGATTTTTCATTTTACTTGTTTTTTTTCATTAATCAAGAAGAGACAATTTTTTTTTTCATGTTTTACCCTTTGCATTAATTAATTTTTCTTCAAATTAAAATGTAAACGTCATTTAATAGGAGCACTATAGTAAATTAGTCATGTTATTAATTATTTTTTTAATCAATATGTCATCTCAATTTGAGACGGAGGAAATAGCTATTAAGAATGTATACTTAATCTTGCATGCCCTTTAATACATCATATCGAGAAGAAAATTTACACGCTCCTCGTTAAATTTCTGGCTCCGTTACTGGTCAATACACGAAGGAATCAACATTCTACGCGGAGAACAGTGAAAGTCTGAAACTAATGGTCATTTTCCTTTTAGAATCAATTCCAATATCCAATTTCTGTTCACTTATCAAAAAGAAATAAATTCAATTTCTGTTATTATTCCATATGGTATACTGCAAAACTTTATTTTCCCATTATAAGAAATTATGCTAGCTCCACTTCGAATGGTATGCCACTTTAATTTTGAAGAGATAATTAACTATATATACCAAATAATGTAAAAGTAATCTAGCCTTGTAATTCGTTTTAATTTGAAAGAGCTCAAAGTAATTTTTTAATGACAGTAATGTGTCGGAACAATTTAGACGCAACTCGATAGATTTAATGGGTATATGTTACCTTCCATCAGTACATGTATTCTCTAGGTTATGTTTATTAATGTTTTCATTTGATGATATCAAGTTGAATTTGAAAAATATGAATCAATTCTAATAATTTTAACGTTACGTATAACCCATGCAAAGCATAGTATATATAGAGAATAAATTCATGTTGGAACGTAGAGAGCAGGTATATCTGGTACTAAAAAGGTATTACCTTCACCAAGTGTAGCAAATTTAGTCTCTCAAAATCAAAATCTAATTAAATTTGGTAATTTATTCTAAGAAATAAAGTTACAAGTTGTGTCTAATAATTTCAAAGGAGATTCTTATTCATCAAACATAGGCATTAAATTTAGTTATCTAGTTTATCAAATATGTCCGAAGTATACACTACATATACATTTCAGTTGTATATGTTGCGTACGGGTATGTATATTTAATGTAACACATGAAGTATCTATACACTTTATACATATTTTGTAAAATTTGATGGGCAAAGAAACACTAGATTGTAAATTTCCCTTTTACTCCCTCCATTAAAAATTACTTGGCACACCCAAAAATTTTATTCGTCACTTTTTAATTCGATCATATTATTCATTCTTTTCTTGATAGGCCAAAAATGAAAATTCAATTAGAAAATAAATGACAAGTAATTTTGAATGGAGGGAGTAACATTTTAGTGACTTTTCGATACATGTATATTTATTATAGTATGTATCGAAAATGATAGGTTTAATTTGAATCTATGAAATTATAACGGTGCATCCACCTATTTATTATTTTAAATCATATATATGCAAGAGAAATAATAAAGCTTCCATTATGAATTCATTAACTTAATTTGAACTATAAATCCTCCTTTATGAAGTTCATTATTTGTTCAAAGTTTTAATGTTGGCGCGTTATTAATTTATTATAGTTGTTCTTTGTCTTATTTCTGATTAAAATAACTACATTTGAAGTATTCTTGGATAGAATTAACAAATTTCCTTTTACTTTTTAAAAAAATTTGAGTTCACATATGATTTTTTCAAGGCAACGAGTAGACTAATTCGACAATAACATTGTATACTTGTCCTCGAAAAAGAAAATCACAAAAAGAAAAAAAAAATAGACTCAAGCATTTGTACAAATAACCTGCTTTATTACTTCTTTCGTCCCATTTTACTGATAAACTAAATATAATTTTTTTAATTGTTAATTTTAGCAAATCATTCATATAAGTAGTTATTATTTTTAAAATATTATTAAAATACTAGTACTGAAATATAGTTCACATGAGTAATTAAATAAAATAAATACTAAAATATTTAGTCAAATAATATTTATTTGATTATGAATTATTCTTAAACATTTTACTTATTTAAAAAATATGATTTCTTAGCACTCTCTATGTAATTTCCAAAGAATGAAAGTGCTATAAATATAACTGAAAAAAAAGGAGCCAAACATGTGTATTAAATTGTACTCTCTCCGTCTATTTTTACTTATCTGTTATATTAATAAGAGATATTTAATAATATTTCAGTTTGGAAATTAATGATTAATTTGTTTATTCCTATTTATTTTATTTTTAATATTAAATGGTATTTATTGAGTAGTAATCTATTTTTAAAAATATTAAATTTATTATATTTAATAAATAATATTATAAAAAAAAATTGTCATTTATAACGTGAGTTACCCCCTTGTAAGAAACTTCCACGTGCTGTCCTTACTACTGTACTGCCCCACTCTATTACTATTGCCTTTACATATTTCCCATTTTACCCCTCCTTCTAACCGGGCAGTATGCTGACCGCTCACTAAAAGATCAATTATCGGGCAGCCCAAACTTTTAACCTCTGCCCCTCTGCCATCTAAATATTTTTCAACTCAAATACCTTCAGGTTAGATTTACGACCTGTCGTATTCATGTTAGATTTCAAAAATATATTGTATTTTTAAATAATTTGATATGCATTATAATGATATTTTAAAAGAATTCGAGCTAACACAAATAAAAAAAATTATAAAAAATTATGCCACCCAAAGTTGGCTACGTATAAAAAAAATAATTATATTCTAGCCAACTACTACTATGATGTAGATTGTGCTTAAATGAATATGTCCCAACTAATTAATTTAATATTTAGAGGATCCTTTAACATCAACCTATGCAACCCTTCTTTTTTAAGCTTTGAGCTTATGAATGAAATTCACACGAGCATAGCTCAAGTTACTATAATAGAAGTGACAAAAGAAAAGGTGAGGAAGGAAAGTGCACAAATCTTTTTTTTATTTAGTTGACCAAATTTTAATATGTTAATTTAATTCATGTCTTACGTTAGTAATTATGACACAAAATATAAAATAACCAAAAAAAAAAACTAGTTTGATTAAGAAATTGTATAGACTTTAACATCTAGATGATATAACGATTCTAAATTTATCAAATTATAAAATTATACAATAAATTATGTATTCATTAATTGACAATATCAAACATTGACCATCCAAAGTATATGTTAAAATAAGAAAAATACTCACGAAAATACCTGAACTCTGATCGAATTTTCAGTTGAGTTTACTGAACTTTGTGAGGGTCTTGTTACCCCTTAAACTTTTTTTTTTGTATTTTAATGTCAGTAACACTTTTTTTTTTTGGTCACATAACCCCTCAATTTTTTTATTTTTAATAATTTTATGTTTTTTATTTACTTTCTGTTCTCTCCTCTTTTCTTTCTTTCTTCTCTTCAACAATGGAGTCGTCAACAAAACACCATGGTTGCTCCATTATTGGATTGAAAATCAACACAATTTCATCACACACATACACACCCAAATGGGTCATCTTCAACACACTCAATTCAATTACATCAATTTGATTCAATTTCAACACACACACACACCAAATGGGTCATCTTCAATTCAATCAAAATGACAAAATTTAACCCACCATTGCCACCACCAACCAACTACCATTGCCGCCGGCAACCACCACCACCTCAGTCACTAGCTAAGGGGGGAAAAAGAAAAAATTCAGACCCGCATCTGGTTCGAGCCAAGCTCGTGACAAGGAATTTTTGGTCATATCCGTTGGTCTCGCTGTTACGTTTGCTCTGGAAAAGATGACTATGTACCTTCCCTTTACTGGTTATCATACCAATTATCAGAACCTGCAAAAAAAATTAAAAAAGTTTTCGATTTGAATAAAATTATTGAAGAAAGTTTTCAATTTGAATTTGAAATTTGGGAAAAGATTTTCTTAACAAAAAATAGTATGAACTAAATAAATTTGGAGTCGCAATGAATTTGTTGGCAAGGTAAAACTGGACATTTCAAGATTGATCGAAGAACCTTTGATAGAACAAAATTTTGGTGAAAAAATGATGAAAAGTAATAAGAATGGACTTGGAATTTTGACTCACTGGAATCATTTGGAATTTGACTGTAAGAGGAATTTGAGTTGTGGAATCTTTAATATGGTTGTAATGGAGAAAAAATGTTGAAAAGTGATAAAATGGAAAAGAAAGAGCGCGTGTATTATACTTTCGGCAGTCAAAACAGGGTATAGCGTTTTGAGGGAATTAATTCCACTTTAAAAAAGTCCGAAAAAATTAATTCCACTTTTAAAAGTCTAGGTGGACAATAGAACCCCCGCAAAGTTCAGTATGCTCAACTGAAAATTTAGGCAAAATTTAGATATTTTTTCTGAATATTTTCCCTTAAAATTATTGATAGTAATATAAAACATTTCTTCCTGACCCACTTTTCCTTTTCCTTCCCTTCAAAAAGAATATTCTTTTCTTTTTTTTTGCAGCACATTAATTTCAACGTTTCATGTAGCATATTTGAGATTATAAATTTAAAAAATATTTTAATATATTTGACATAATTTAAATTTAGATCATAAAATTTTAAGATTTTTTTTTTTTTAATTTTATGTCAAATCAAATTTGGTTAGAAAGGGGGGAGTATTAAATTGTGGCAACAAGTAATAAGAAAGTGTTTTTTCAAAAAGAAGTAAAGATTAAGATAAAAGGGAGTGAAAATAACCCCCCAAAAAGGAAGTGTTATTAAAAGAAGAATAGAAAAGTAAAAGGAATAATATAGATTGGGCAACCTGTCTGTAAGTAGTGTTGAAGGAGCAGTATAAATATCCACTACTTATAAAAGTCTCTTTCACATTTTCATGGAGTTGATGTTCTTCTTATTCACCTGAATTCAAATTTGTGTTGATTCAATTGTTACTCGTTTATTTGAAAGAGAGAATCAGGACCGTACAATGTGGAGAGTGGCGGCTCGATCTGCGGCGTCGAATTTCCGCCGTACACGGCGGTTCTCGACGGCTATTTCAGCTCCATGTATTGTTCATAAACGTGGTGCTGATATTCTTCATGATCCTTGGTTCAACAAGGTTTCTTTTTTTTTTTTTTTTTTTTCAACTGTTAGCTTAATTGATTGGAAGATGATGACATTTACTAATTGATATTTTGACCATGATCTGAGTGGTTTATTTGGATTTATTGAATGGAGATTATGTTTTGCTACTATTAGTTGAAATTCTTGTAGTGAAAGATGATTTTTTTTTTTTTTTTTTGGGTTAATCTGGAGGCATCTTTTTTTTTTTTTTGTTTGGTCTTAGTATAGAGGTTCAATGCAATACTGATAAACTATGCTTTGATGTATTAATCAAACGGGGTTATGTGATCTGAGTCATAAGATGTTACTTTTGAAGTAGAGTAATTGTCAAAAACCCAACTATCACTTTTTCACGAGTTTCACGCTCAGCTATAAGTTGTTCCCTTTTCCGACCTGAACTATCACCTATGTATTAAAACACATCTCGAAACTGATTCGGCCCCTATTTTTTGTTTTTTTGCTCTTGCCTGAACTGTCACTTAATACATTGTTGTTGATGTTTTGGGTAGGAAAAGGGAACAACCGATATTGGGGTGTGAAACTCGCGAAAAAGTGATAGTTCAAGGTGTGGTTTTGACTATAATCTCTTTGAAGTAATGTGTCCGTCCATAGACTAAATTTTGATGTCTGCTTCATTCTTTCGAGAGTTGGGAAATGGATATAGAGGATTCATATAGCCAACCGAATTTGTGTTATTACTGGTGTTATTGATATGGGTATATTATGAGTTAAATTGTTCTTGTATAATGTGTGAAAAGATGGCAGTGGACCAAATTGTCCTATCAGTTTTTCATAAACAGGGAAAAATGTGGTGCTCTCGCAAAAATACAGTTTGGGTATGTGATCACAGAACCTACAAGGAACTATACTATAATTTACGATATGGCTGATTCCTATTTAAATTGCGTGAATCATCTCATCTAAAAGCTTAAACTGTTAGAGAGGACACATTTTTAATTACTTTATGATGCCTTCAAAATGCCCCTTAATGTGGTCTTGATTCTTTATCAAAGGCCAAGTATGTAGAAATTTCTTGTAATGGGCAGTGTTGAAAATGAACCCAGGAACTCTCCCTAACTCTGATATGATACCATGCTAAATTATGTGAACCTTCTCGTCTAAAAGTTTAAACTGTTAGAGTGAGCAAGCTGTATTTACTCAATTCTGCTTTCAGAAACTGTAATAGTTGAATTAAATTGATGTAACTTGGTGTTATTGTCTGCAATAAAAAAAAAACAGGACACAGGATTCCCAATGACAGAAAGAGATCGATTGGGGCTGCGCGGTCTCCTCCCACCTCGCGTAATATCATTTGAACAGCAATATGACCGCTTCAGTGAGTTGGCTGTTATACTTAGCCCTTGTTGCTTGCATGAAATTTAATATACACTGTTTTATAGAAAAAAGATAGATCTATGCTCAATTTATTTAGAAGAAACTTCCTGCTTTGTTGTACATAGCCCTTGTTGCTTGCATGAAATTTAATATTCAGAAAGATAGGTCTATGTTCAGTTTATTTAGAAGAAACTTCATGCTTTGTTATACTTAGCCCTTGTTGCTTGCATGAAATTTAATAGTCAGTGCTTTATAGAAAAAGATAGGTTTATGCTCAGTTTATTTAGAAGAAACTTCCTGCTTTGTTATACTTGGCCCTTGTTGCTTGCATGAAATTTAATATTCAGTGCTTTATAGAAAAAAGATGGGTCTATGCTCAATTTATTTATAAGAAACTTCCTGCTCTCTCTCTCTCTCTCTCTTCCGTTGTTGCTGGCTCCCAACTTAGATACAACCTGGTTTTATTTTCCTGCCAGCATTTGAAAATTACTTTTGGCATTGGAAAGCTATCTGCTGCTAACAAATGTGGCAAAAGTTTTCAACAATTGTTTCCAGATTACCAATGTAAATGCATCCCAGTTTAGTAGATTTGGTTGTAAAAACTTAAAGTTGGTAATGCCATTGACTGTGGACCTTACAAACTTTTTGTAATGGAATTATCACTCAAGCAGCCATTTCATGTAAACTGTGAATTAGTTCCCTCATGTTTTTAAAATCCAGAACAAGTTATTCCATAATTGTGTAAGCAACTCTCTATCATGGAGTTATCGCTATACCTATGACCTCAAGTTGTCAGGAGCTGCTATCCGAGCTGTTAACAAGTACCAGTTTTAGTTAATTGCTTACTAAAAAGGAAATTTTATAATATTTTGAGGTTTCTGCCGATTGCAGACATCTGAACTTTAAACTCTACAATAGTCCAACCTTGTTGACCAGACAATATTTTAGTTTTCGAAGCATGTTGAGAACCAATACAGACAATGAGAACTCCCATGAAATTTGATGAGAACATCATTTTAGTTTGGTAATAGAACTTCTGGTTTGTTTCATCTATCAATCTTTTCTCCTTTTTCTTTGGCAGGATGGACAGTTCATCCCTTTAGAAATACCCTAAGCCAAAATTCTGGTTGTTCTTTGTTTTCACAAGTAATTTAGGAGCGTACCTTTTTAGTGAAGAATCTTGAACATGGATGAACAGTTCTGTTAATTTTCACCGGGCTATCTAGTAATAAACAGAAGAAATGGTTGATCTAATGAGGTGCTGGAAGAGTTGTCGAAGTCGGTTCGACATCTTTATTGCCTACCGGTGTGATTGATGAGGTGTCAACATTATGCTCTCTAACTCCAAATATTCCAACAAATTTTAGTGGAACTCCTAGTGAGGCTTGATAGCACCATCTACGTTGACTTCTTTTTGTCCCTAGGGCTTTGGTTCAATGGCAAAAATTTTCAACAGGGACTGTATAGTTGATGCACATCACGAGTTTGAATCTTATTGTGAACCCAGTTTGGTATTTAAGTGAATAAAAAAAGGGTGAATTCGTTATCCACTGAGTTTCGAAGCTGGAAACAATGGATATCTTGGTTATTGAAAAAATATCGTTTGAGATCTTTCTTGTTTTTTTCGCTTTCTTGTCTTAGTAGGCATGTTGCGTGTCAGCACCAACATGTATTAAAAGCTCTATATTTAGTTCCTCCCTGCTGAAAAAGAGATTAAGAATTTCTGGAACATTTACATCTAATCTTGCTGAAAATTAAAAAATTTTACTTTTTTGTTCCAATCTTCCATTTTGACTGCATTCTGGTAAATCTTCTAGAAAGCTCTCTATTTTTTTGTCTATTCAACTATCTTATGTATCATACTCAGGCACACTATATCCATCAGCGTATTGTTGTGTCTTTCTAGTTAATAAGTTTTATTGTAATCTATACATCGTGAAGTTGTGTTGTCTGATACCATATTCTTTCTTTTGTTGTACCTCTAGTGGAGGCATTTCGATCACTTGAGAGAAATACTGAAGGTCAACCAGACAGTGTTGTCTCGTTAGCAAAATGGAGAATTTTAAACAGGCTGCATGACAGGAATGAGACATTGTACTACCGAGTAAGTCTGGAAGTTGAAAATCATGCTTGCAAATGCTAAGTAGCAAATAAACTAGTTCTAGCTGAAGTTAAATCCATAACTTTCTTCTCAGGTTCTAATTGACAATATCAAAAATTTTGCCCCCATAATATACACTCCAACAGTAGGATTGGTTTGCCAAAACTACTCTGGCTTGTTTAGACGTCCACGTGGCATGTATTTCAGTGCGAAAGATAAGGGAGAGATGATGTCAATGATCTTCAACTGGCCTTCTTCTCAGGTACTGTGTGATTTCTCAACTTTGTTTTCAGCTTTCCCTTCTATCATGTCAATTATCTAGAAGTTTTTGTCTTCTGCATTCACCCAAGCTTGAAAGAAGTCATTCCTCGTGTGTTTTTCTTTTTTTGACATAAATTTACTTTACTAGAGCTTAATCATCCTTAGTTCACTGCCTGCAAATACTCTGGAGTTGTTTTCCTTACTTTCTGCTGCTTTTCAGCAATGCATCAGTTTTTGATGGGCCGAGATGGTGTAGATAGTGCTTGCCCCCAATTTGTGTAGTTCCTAACTCTTCTATGACTTTTTATGTCGTGTGTGCAGAATTTATATGATACAAATATGCATTAAGCTTAAAAAATTCTAATCTGTCATCTAATACATATTGGTTTTCCTGTTTTCTCCAGAGTTACAATGTAGACAAAAGAGAACTCTTGATGCGCAACAATGAACTCCTGATCAAAATTTGTCCTGTTTCTTTTTCTCTCTATAAACAAAAAAACTAAAAAGGTGCTGTCATCTAGAACCTTCGTGGCTTCGTCCACAATCTCCCAACCTGTTAATCTAGCAACTTGATCATTTCAATCATGGTCCTGGCCAGAATCAAGTGGATATCGAACATGGAAAATGTAACCTAACAATAATTGACATCCTTCCATTCAAAAATTGCCATCTACCTTGGTACCCTGGAGCATTAGGTGATTACTGTATGGGCATTTAGTCACCCCTATTATATGAATAATGATAATGTGACTTCACCATGAAGCATTTCGAGGATGACCCTTTCAAAATCAGGACGCTTTGGTTTCTCAATAATGTAAAGTTCTCCTAAAACAATCTCTGCTACGGAAACAATCTCTTTATTTGTAACAAAAAATAAATTAGGGTAGTCTTCTTTGAAGAAGTATCACACACCATAGTCAAGCCAGGAGCGGATAGGGTCCCCACGAGAATCCTATGAACTTTCACAACTCTGTTTTTTCCCTTCAAATCCTCTCTACAAGAGACCATGTGAAGCTTTATCACTTACACAGAGAATCATCCATATTGATCCGCACCATACTTTACTTAAATTACCTTGAAATAACTTTCTTCTCATATGTGAATCTCCAGAGCCATATGCCCATGAAAACACGGTTGTAAATTTTGAATTTACAGATACCTAATAGGCGAAATGTGTTCCTCCTTTATGGCTTCAGTGGAAATCTCTCATTAGCTTCTCCTGCCTCCTATTGACTCATGCAGGAATTTGTGATGTTTAGTTTGGATGATGCTTCTCTGTTATTTTATCATTTTGCTCGCCTTTTGGTCTACGGTCCTTCGTCTTGAGCCGGGTGTCTATCGGAAACAACCTCTCTACTCCCTCGGGGGTAGTGGTATGGATTGCGTACATTTTACCCTCCCCAGACCCCACTATGCGGGAATATACTGGGTTTGTTGTTGTTGTTGTAGTTTGGATGATGAGGAGCTAAGTTACTGGTCATTGGTTTATTTTTTAACCACACCTACAGTGACAAACTCAGACCCAAGTTATATTATTGCTTTCATTTTTCATTTCAGAAATTTGTGTGAAGGACTTGGGTATTGAAAGTTAAATAATACTCCCTCCTTCCCAAATTATGTGTCATCATTTCCTTTTTAGTCCGTCCCAAAATAAGTGTCGCCTTTCCTTATTAGGCAACTTTTTAAAGACACAATTACCCTTTTACCCTTATTGGTCCCACTTAATTAAAAAAAAGATATTGACACATTTTTTGATAAAGGATAATTTGGTAAACTTTACCAAGTCTTCCCTTTTTTCTTAAACTCCGTGCCCGGTCAAATGGCGACACATAAAATGGGACGGAGGGAGTAGATGTTTCAGAGTTATGCAACACGTAAATGAAGTGTAGCTGAGAAAATCTTCCAGAATTTAACCTCTTTGATGTGGATTGTCTTTCTAGAACAAAAACTCACAGCTTTGATCAATAGAATCGCCCAATGCATTATCTTCATTTGTTTGCAGGTAGATATGATTGTGCTGACAGATGGAAGCCGTATTCTTGGCCTTGGCGATCTTGGAGTTCAGGGGATAGGTATACCAATTGGAAAGCTTGACATGTATGTAGCAGCTGCTGGTATCAACCCACAAAGAGTATGTATGAGAGTTACTATTTGTTCTGTAATTTCACATTCATGAGCTACGCCATCATCAGTGTATGTGTTGCATATGTTTTGTATCTTTTGTGTATGCCGCTTTGTAAATCTGAAGTGCTATGAAACATAAACATCTGCTACTCATTCGACAAGGATATCAATCTGACTAAGTAGCCTATCCAAAAAGATGTAAAATAAAAATAAATAAAGATATTATTCCAGACTTAAATGTGTTTTTTATCTAGTGTTAAACAATGATTGCTAATCGTGATGTTTGGCTAGTCTGCCTATGCCATTTATAATTAATCAATGTCTTGTACAATTTAATCAAAATGGATGAATGCACCCGGTGATTGTTATACTTTCAAAAGAAAAAAAAAAAAAACTTAACACTTCACTTCCATGTTATGATGTGCTTTCATGTTTGCAAAATATGTTGTCTGCCAGATTTAACTATGCCTATGCCTAACAGGTGCTTCCAGTTATGCTTGACGTCGGTACCAACAATCAGAAGCTTCTAGAAGACCCCCTCTGTGAGGAAGATTTCTTAATGTGTAGCACTCCATATATGATCTTTGTCAATCCTCACCTCATGATTTAGTTTTTGGGATTACATCAAGTCAATGCCCATTTTCTTAACATGTCATCAGAGCTGGGCCCATTCTTATCTTGGTTTACCCAGTGTTGGTTCCCGTGTTATATTGTCCATGCACCAAATATCAAGTCTGGGCGTGTAAGAAGATCTTAAGTGTCCCACAATGGTTGAGGGAATTGGTTGTTATATCCTTTTATGGTCTTGGGAAAAACTCCTCTTATGAGCTAGCTTTTTAAATTGAGTTACGCCCAAGGGCCATTTTCTTGGCACCAAATACTTGAGTTAGGCCCAATGTCCATTTCTTAATTCCATATGACAAAGCAACATAATAGCTCTATTCAATTTGTGTTGAGTGAGGATGCAACTATCAGATATTATACATTTTTAGTTCTGAAAATTAGCCCTTTTTCACCCCTCCCCGTTCTGTTCTCCAAGTTGGGTGCAAGGTTTACTGCTTCTTACATGATTTTAATTTTACAGATCTTGGACTGCGACAACCTAGATTGGAAGGAGAAGAATATTTGTCAATAGTTGATGAATTTGTGGATGCTGTTCATGCTCGTTGGCCAAAGGCTGTTGTGCAGGTCCATTTATTATCAAAGATAGATATCTTGTACTGTTATTTCTATTGCACTGATATATCTGAATAATGCTATTAGTTTGAGGATTTTCAAGCAAAGTGGGCATTTGAGACTCTGGATCGCTATCGGAAAAAGTTTTGCATGTTCAATGATGATATACAGGTAGTGTGCTTGACCCCAGATCTTTGCTGGAGGTTATTGTCCCTTGTTCTCCTTTCTGCAGCCACTCCTGGCAGAGAAAGAATTATCTTCTGCTCTCCTTGTTCAACAGGGAACAGCTGGTGTTGCTCTTGCTGGGCTATTAGGAACTGTTAGGGCACAGGGCCGCCCATTGACTGATTTTGCCGACCAAAAGATAGTGGTAGTCGGAGCAGGAAGGTAATGGCGAAATTAATTTTGACAGCCTATCCTTGGTTACTAAGATAATACTTCTTATTTATATGCCTGTTTGAGGTGGCTTAATTTGTATGCTCTTCTTTATTGGTTTCTGGATTTCAGTGCCGGGCTTGGTGTTCTTAAGATGGCATTACAAGCTGTTTCAAGAATGGCTGGACCATCAGCAGATCCCCACTTTTTTCTTCTGGATAAAAATGTAAGGTTTTGTATAGATGATATAGATTGTTTATTGTCTATGTAGATTCTAAACATGTATGTAAATGTGTTCCCTCTTTTTGCATGTGTCTTTTATCAAATTTATATAATCATACTTGCATTTTAGTTTGGTGGAAAACATAAGCATTTAAGTATAAAAAAATATGTATTATAGATGAAAATGAGGTTTCATTCACCAATCAAATCAACCGGCCTCTAGGCTCCGTGACAAGTACCATATTTTTTCTGTCCATGAGATTGGTTGGTTTTAAAGATTTGCTTCCTTCCAACTTGATTAGTAATGGTCATTGGTCATTGCTGATGCAGGGTCTGATTACGAAAGATAGGAAAGATATTGATCCAGCAGCATTACCATTTGCTAAAGCCCATCATGAGATTGAGGAGCTAGGACTACATGAGGGAGCAGGTCTCGCCGAAGTGGTAATGTTAATAGAATCTCTGGGAATACAAAACTAAGTTGCTCTTAGTAGGAGGATGTCCGTGCATTATTAAAATTTGTTGACCTTGTTGATTATTTGGCTATAGGGATTAATAGTATCTCATCTAAGTGCTTTTTATGCTTTCCAAGACAGTAATGCTGGGATTTATTGTTCTTCAGGTCAAAAAGGTGAAGCCTCATGTGCTTCTTGGTTTGTCAGGAGTTGGAGGCATATTTCATGAGGAGGTGGGTCATGCTCTTTTTCTTCTTTAGCATTTATTCACGATGCTTGGAGCTTTGAACTGTGTCATTAGAGCAGCCATCTCTAATCGTGACACATCTTAACTTCTCATGATACTTCAGAGAAATGATTGGATCTTTATTCCCTAGCTGCTCTGCACTGAAGTTACTAATTAGGCACATTTAATCATTTTAGTCGATCTTTACAGGTGTAGGATAATATTTTATTTGAATTTTCTTGTCATATATCCACTCCTGGGCTCCTATGCTGGGTCATAGACTATATCATGGAGTTGTAGCATATTTAACCTTATTTTCTGGTCAACTTATTTGATTCACTACAAACTTGGGCAGCTTATGCCATTGACAATCATATCTAATCTGACCTACCATTTTTCTTCCTATTCCATTGTTTACCTTAAAGCAGGTTCCTGTTAGACATTTGTTTTTTCCCTTTTCATCACTTTTCAGCAAACCTGTACTTCAGGATTTTCTACGATAAATCATAAGAAAGATATATGTGAAAGTTGAAGTGATGTCTTTTTTTCTGGATTTTTCTCATTGAAGTATGATTTGAGGTGTTATTCGCTCTTTAGAGCAACTCACTTGCACATTCTTTTTGATCAGTTAAATCACTTGAAAGTTTTTTGCAGTAAGTCCGTTTCTTCGATATCAACTTGTGTTTGTCTAATGTTGGCGTAATGTTCAGGTGCTGAGGGCCATGAGAGAGTCAGATTCTGTTAGACCTGCAATTTTTGCCATGTCAAATCCTACAAACAATGGTTTGTCTTGTCATACTCTTTTGCTCCCTCTGTCGGCTGTTTGTCTTGATCTTGCATTTAATATTATGTATTCTGCACAACAGCTGAATGCTGTCCTGTTGATGCTTTCAAGCATGCTGGAGAAGATATTGTTTTTGCTAGTGGGAGTCCCTTTGCAAATGTTGATCTAGGTAGTTTCGTGTTTCTTGGATGCCCTTTTTCTCCGTATCCTTAATGTATACTTGTTGCAGTCACTAGCAACTCCTTTTTATTAATTCATCTTTACGTCCCAGTCAAAGTCTCTTATGCGCTTATTGAATTATCTCATGAATCCTATTCTAATGTGTTCTTCAGGGAATGGTAAGATAGGCCATGTAAATCAAGCAAATAACATGTATCTCTTCCCTGGGTAGGTGCTGATTGTAAACTATGTTAACTGTTTTGGACGTTAAACTCATCTAAGATTATTGTTGACAATCAGCATTGGTCTGGGAGCTCTTCTTTCTGGTGCTCGAAACATAAGTGATACAATGTTAGAAGCTGCTGCTGAGTGGTATGATCTGACAATCCTGTCTCCTTGTACTTGATTTGATCACCAGTGGTGTGAGCTTTTCAATTTGTATTGTGTTTAGCTTAAAACATGTGCTGCAGTAAAACCTTCTCTTATCTATACATCTACTGATTTGTATATTTATGTTGATCGTGCAGCCTCGCTTCTTACATGTCTGATGACGAAATCAAAAGAGGAATCTTGTATCCATCCATTGACGAGTAAGTTCTTGGTCCTGGAGAAAGCATTCTTTGCTCATGGAGTTCTATTTTGGAGGTTAAATCTCGAGCACTAAATCAGCTCCACCCTGTCCCTGCGATGACTAGATATGGCTGACTGATTGTTTCAACTTATAAATTTGATACCATATTTTTGTTCTGTCAATTGAAAATATCAGTGTCTGGTTTTGGCCTTATAGTATTTCTAGATCACGTGCTTCCTTCCTGTCTCCCTTGTTACTACGCCATTTAACTGTAGTAAGCATATTTGAGGGATTCAAAATTAACAATGCACAAAATGCTGATGATAATGATGCTTGAATTTCAAGGTGCAGCTTTCTAAAGCACAAATGTCTAGGTTCATCTCTCTTGAGTTTGATTCTTTGTTAGATGCTGCCACAAGGAATGCACACACTTACTTTGCTGCTATTGTTCAATAGTGACAGTAAAGTGCCTATAACCAGTCTGGATGAATGTTACGACGCTCGAATCTTGTTAGTTCACTAGGGCAACAACATGCATTTAGAGATCTAAACTTTGAGGCAATGAATGCGGGCTAGTTAATCTTATAGATTGTGGTGGTACTGTTGCTGAAACATGTTCTTTTTTTTTTTTCCAAACATTAACAATTTAGTGATAACTTTTTTGAGGGCATTACTATAGTCATGAGAGTATTTGATGAGTTTGTTGAAGCTTGTATTTGCATGTAATCATTTTGCGCTTGCAGAATGCATTCACTTAGAGATAGTAAGGGCAAAATCGCTTCCTACAGGTACTCATCTAATATTTCTTTTTGTGTACAGTATTCGGGATATTACAGCAGAGGTTGGAGCTGCTGTTTTACGGGCTGCTGTGGCTGAAGACCTGGCGGAAGGTCACGGTGACGTTGGGGCAAAAGAGTTGCAGCATATGTCGAAGGTACGAAAAAAGATTACTAGAATTTCCTAAATGAAATGAAGATAACAGCAGTCACAATGGTATGCATAAAAGAAAAATGTTTTTCCCGCCTTCTTTTCAGGAAGAAACCATTGAACACGTGAGACAAAATATGTGGTATCCTGTCTATGGCCCTCTTGTTCACGAATAGTGAAGCACTTCCTGGGTTGAAATCACAGCTCCATGAGAAGTGGAGTAAGGTTTGGTGCTCCAAATTGCTTGTTGAGGTCAAAACTTGGATTGTTTTAGGGGTACAATTACAAGGACAAATGTTGCTGAACCACGGAAGAGACAAGGGCTCTTCAAATATTTCATTTTTGAATGCACTTTATTGTTGTAAGCCATTCTTGTTAATCTGACGAAGCATATTTAACCTTTTGCTTTTAGATAGAAGATGTATTTGTTATGTGAGAATAAAAGCTGATACCTTCTCTCAGCAGCCCCACCTACCTTTCTTAGTCCCCCTCACCCCTCCAAACCGTTTGTGCATGCGCTACGTGCTGATAGAACTATATTAGTATTTTTTATTTTTATTTTGATCTGCTTCAATTATCTAATCCGTAACAGAATGTAATAAAAATGGTGAGATGAATGCAGTACTTTCTATTGGTTAATGTTTTAGCCATCAAGCATTTTTCAAGTGAACACCCTTTTTACTAAGAAAAACATATTCCTCAATGGGCTAACCAACCAAACAGCCTGCTTATAATATGCTTTTGGACAGCCCATTCCAAGTTCAACTGCCATGATCTATCAACTACTATATTGCTTCTATGTTCTTACCCACAGCATTTTAGAGAAGACACGTTTGAAAAACAGGTGGTCTCTAGTTTCCTCCTCTCAATTGGCATTTGGCACATCACACATTTATAGTTGTTCACTGTCGTGCCCCATTTGATCAGCCCATCTGTAGTATGCAGCTTGCCTGAAGCGTGAGCCACATGGTGAACATAGACTCAAGTCTGACAACATTCTTAAACATCAAGCTCTTACATATAGCTCTATCACATAAACCCTCACAAGCTGAATGTAACCTGCCAGGCTGGAGGTCAATATGATGATCCTTGATTTATCCATAAGCTATCGTGTTCGTCAGCTAAATCCCAATAAAGCTTTGTGATAACCGTTTTATTCCAATTTTTCATATTGACCAAATCAAGATAACTTCCTCCTGCTTTATGAGTACATACATTTTCCCAAACAACCAAAGCCTTCTAGGCAGTCACATTTGAAATATACTACATTTTCTTCAGAGTAGAATAATAGTGTTTTACATTTGAAAATAATTTAACTTCAACTTTCCTATTCTATCCTTAATGACATGAGTATACAATAACACTGCATCTTTAAGCTTACAAGATTATGAAGTTCCCTGAAATCTGCCAGACATATTCACAAAAAATGAAAACCAGAATGTAAAAGAAGACTTGAGCAAGTAGGAAATGAAGTCAATGATTGCCAAATAACTTTAATTTCTGTGGTCCAACAAACTCATGGCTACCCGTTAATTTGCCTCAATTTTCAACCACACTGTTTAACCCCGTAGCTATTCTATTTATTCATTCACATTTCAAGTTACTCCCATCATATTATAATTCTAAGAGAAAATGGTCAAGATTCCCCAAACCTTTACCCCAAATCTTAACTACACATTTATACTTTGCGTGGGTTCTATTACCCACCCGAACATTTTAAAAATAAAATTATTACACCCCTAAAGGCTCTATGTGGCAAAGAGAGTGTATCTCACTCTCTTTGAGAGAGTGAGTAGTCCGAAAATCTTAAAAAAAGTATTTTTTACATTTCTTTTTAATATAAAAGTACATATAATACAGGGATAATACCCACGTAAATATCTGAACTTTGACCAAATTTTCAATGGAACATACTGAACTTTGCGGGGGTTCAATTACCCCCTAGACTTTATTTTTTTGTATTTTAATAGCATATATTGACCAACTTTTACACATGCGTGTGTTCACCGACCTTGAGAGCGTGAGAGTGATTAAAAAAACGTTATAAACCTATTTTTTTGACACGTAACTCTATATATTTGTGTTAGATTCATTTATTCCTTTAATTTAACCAATTTAAGGAGAGGTAAATCTCCTTCTTCTTCTCTACTCCATTTTTCTCTCAATTCTTGAAGATATGCATTGATTTTCTTTGTTTTCTTTGGTAAATTTCTAACTATTTTCTAACTTCTTCCCACTATTTTCACTCATTTTTAATTTGTGATTTTTGAAATTAGGGTTAGCTATAGAAGATGTAAAATTGGATTTGAATATGATTTGTTTAGACAAGAAAGATCCAATGTTGAATGCAGAGGTGCGATGCAATCATGGTCTCTTACTCCATTTGAAGACTTCTTGGTCCGATAATAATCCGGGAAGAAGATTTTGGTCTTGTCCTTATTATGGATCAAACAAGTGTAACTTTTTTCTTTCGAGGGATGGTGTGGTTGATGAACGATCTAAGTTCATTATTCCAAAGTTGGTGAAGAAAGTGAAGGACATGAATGAAATGTTGAAGATAATGAAGACGAAGGAAGAATTGGTTGGTGCTTACAGTGATAGGGAAATAATGGAGATGGAAGCTGAATCTGCATTCACTCAAATAGAAGAAAAATGTAGCTCATTTGTTAAGATGAAAGACAAGGTGAAAAGTACACCACAAAAGACGATTGAAGTGAAGAAGATAGAGAGCTTTAGGAGTATTTTCATGGTGTGTATGTTCATAATGTGTATTGTTATATGGTTCAAAATAGTCGGTTGAAGTATTTTGTGTAGTGTTGTAATATGAATTTATCGTTGGTAGTGTTTCTTGTATGGTATGGTAGTTTGAACTTGATTCTCCTATGATAGTGTTTCTTATATGGTGGTTGAAGTTGATTTTGTTGAATGGAATCTCTTATTTCAAATTGATTGTTGGTTTTGAGTACTTGTATGTTTTGTTCATTTTGTTGAACTAAATTCATTATACTTGTTTGTTTTGCTCATTTTGTGGAGCTAAATTCATTATTCCAAAATTGATAGAAAAGAAAGAATACAACCACAAAGGATAGATACAAATTTATAGATCTCAATATTCAACACATCCCAATATTCAATACAGTAGAACAAAATCAGTGCATAACTATTAGAGATGCAACTTGAACTTTCAAGTGCAACATATACTACCAAATAACTGCACAAATGTCTGAGATGCAACATTCAAGTGCATCATAGAACCTTCACAAAAAATGATCTTGTCAAAATAACCTACCCCAATTTACAATACAACATCAGTTTTAGTGTAAAAAACTATCAACATTTTAAAACTACTTTTATTGTTTCTTGGATAGTGATGAAGCCATTTTCTGTTTTTTGTTCATTCTCATGTCGTCTCTCATCACTTCAAGCTGGTTTCCAGTCATTGCTTTTTGTCCCTCCACCTTACTCCTGTTTTTGGTTTGTAACCAAGGTCCCCAGTAATATCAACAGATTTTATAGGATGTGCAGAACAGTATGTAGTATCCTACTACTTGGCAATGCGGACTGCAGAAAAAAAAAGAAAGAAAATTATACACATATAAACATCTAAAGACAAATTAAACTTAAGTTAAATCAATTAGCACTTACATTATATGTTGTGAAACCATTTTCAGTAATCAAAACACCCATTCCGACTGTCTTTGGCCTTTTACCAGTTGAAACATGTGGATTTGGTAGAGTATGAACAGGTGAAGCAAATGGATTTGGTGGAGCATAAACAGGTGAAGCAGGTGGATTTGGTGGAGCATAACTGGTTTGATTTTCAAATCACTCATGAAAAGGTGCCCTCCTTACCACTCCCATGTCACCAAGAAGTGTTTTTCTTAGCCTTCCCCTGCCTCTTCCAGCTACTGCAGCTGCTGCAACATGTTTAACACCCCTTTTTCTTCCTCTTGTAGCTGCTGCAGCATGTTTAACACCCCATTTTCTTCCTCTTGTAGCTGCTGCAGCATGTTCAACACCCCTTTTACTTCCTCTTGCAGTTGCTGCAAAATGTTTAACACCCCTTCTCCTTCCTCTTACAGCTGCTGCAGCATGTTCATCACCCCTTACCCTTTCTCTTGCAGCTGCTGCAGTAGGTTCAACACTCTTTCCTCTTCCTCTTGCAGTTGCTACAACATGTTCAACATGTTCAACACTCCTTCCCCTTCCTCTTGTAGCTGCTGCAGCATGTTCAACACTCCTTCCCCTCCCTCTTGTAGCTGCTGCAGCATGTTCAACACTCCTTCCCCTTCCTCTTGCAACTGCTGCAGCATGTTCAACACTCCTTCCCCTTTCTCTTGTAGTTGCTGTAATAATTTTAATATGTTCAATACCCCTTCCCCTTCCTTTTGTAACTGTTGCAACATGTTCAACATGTTCAACACCCCTCCTCCTTCCTCTTGTAGTTGCTGTAATATGTTCAACATTTGCATCAGGTGCAGCTTTTCCAGTTGGTGCAGCAGGTGTTGTCTTTCTAGGCCTTCCCCTAGGTCTAGGAGGTGCATCAGTAGTAGTAGGAGGAGTGTTTCTTGGCCTCCCCCTAGGTCTTGAAGTACTTGGTACATCACTTGGTCCAACATTAAGAATACTTGATCCAACAGAAACCTACAAAAATAGTTGAAGCAGTCACATATTCAAAAATAATTAAGCTACAAATAAATAATAGAAGTCATTTAAAGTTACACACCTTGAAAGGACAACCTCTTTTGTTGTAATTTTGTCCATGACAGATGCTACAAGTCATGTAAACCCCTTTTCTTGACATTTTTCCACACTTTTTGGTCTCATAAAATTGTCTATTCCTTCTCTTCGTTGGCCTGCCAGGCATAGGAACAACAACTGGAGGCTCCACATGAGGATTTGTTGACTCTGGCCACATGTTCGTGTTAGTCACTGGTTGAATGTAGTGACAGTAAGTCTTGAGATAAGTCTCATTACTGTAACAGCTATTAACAAAATCAATTAGGTCTAATTTCTTGTAGAGTATGACTGCAATCCCATGTGGACATGGTATTCCCTTGAGCATCCAAGATTTACAACTGCATGTGTTATCCCTTAAATCCACACTATGTATATATGGTCCATCTGATATTTCAAAACCTCTCTCTCCATTGAAGTCAATATTACATGTCATTGACTTCTCAGTGTTTTTTTCTAACACTCTCAAAGCCATTGGAGATATTTGAGTCACCCATGTTTCTGTAAAGTTTGGAAATTCACCTACTCTAGTCATTACCTTCACCCTTATCTCTTCTAGCATAGTAATAATTGTTTTATGCCTTGGTCCTAAGATCCAAGCATTAAAGCTCTTAGCCATGTTATTATCTATGCTATCATACTTGATGTCAGTTCTAAAGTACATTTTACACCAACTTTGTACCTTGTAATGGAGTAAATCTGGAACAATATCTTCACTACCTATCATGGCCAACTGGTTCAGATTTTCCTTCATTTCAGGTTCAAAGGTGCTTCTTGCACATTTTCAAAACTGGTTTCTTCTTTGAAGACCTCTTCATTTTTTTCCCCAATTGGCAAGAATGTGTCTTGCACACATCCTATGCTCCACCTCTGGTAAAAGCTCCATCAATGTTGCTCTAAGACCCTGAAAATCAGATCATAACAAATTATGTATTCATAACTACACACGATATCCATTACACATAACTAAATGAAGAAAAAAGTATACCTTTTGCATATCTGAAATGATTATGTAATCTCTGCCATCTATTAATCCCAAATCCTCTATCAATAATTTCATAAATCATGTCCAAGTGTTCTTATTCTCATACTGTACTACAGCCCAAGCAATAGACATCATTTGATTATTGCCATTTTTAGCCACAGTAACCAACAACTGTTATTTGGTTACTCCCTTCAGGAAACATCCATCTAAACCAATACATCTTCTACAACCACCCAAAAAAGCTTTTTTGCATGCATCAAAACAAATGTAGAAACTTTGAAAAACAAGCTTAGCACTATCATCAGAATCATCAACTTTCACAACACAAGTGGAACCCGGATTGGACCTCAACATTTCATCCCTATAGTCAAATATTCTTCCAAACTCTTTCACGTGATACCCATTAAATCTTGAAGTATTTTACCTCCAGATCTCCTGGCAGTACTCTTTCCAACATGTATACCCAATTCTTTTCTAATCAACTGTTAGAACTGAAATATTTTCATGTTTGGTTACTCACTGATTCTATCTTTGAAATGCTTGGGCAGGAATTTTGCATTACACATGGAATTTCAAGTGGTTTTGATACACCTATGCTTAGGATTGTAGGTTTTAATTTGAAAATCATTGGTAGACTTGTTAATACTTGCATATAACAGCCAATGACACCCTTCCCTACATCTAACCCTAACCTTTTTAGACTCATTAATATACTTGTCTAACTTAACACCTCTTTGAAGTGCATATTTTGTAACAACATCTCTAAACTCATTCACATCCTCAAAAACCATGCCCAATTGCCACATAACCTGTTTTGCAAAATCATTATATACTACCTTTCTACTGTCTATCCTTCCTAACCCATCTTCTAAATTAGAGTCCACACTATATTCATCAGAACTAAAATACACAGGCTCATCCCCAACAACTTTACCTTTTAAACTTTTATCAGCAATTTTTGTCTCCTCAAATCCTAGATCTGGACCAACTTCACCAACAGGAACTTCTGTAGGGTCATTAGGTATTCTTTCTCTTCTCTTCCTCCTCTGGTATTTCCTCTTTTCAGCCCTCAATTTTATGTCCTCCTAATGCACATCACTTTCAAATTCAGCATCATCTTCAACAAATAGATCTTCATGGTATGAATCTGAGTTGTTTTCAGTTGAGAGGTCAGAAGCATCAGTATTTGCAGCCTCAGAAGCAGCTGCAACTTCACTACCAGCTGCAATAACACCAACAGATGAAGCCTCACCAGGTGAAACCTCAGCAGTAGTTGCAGTTTCACCACCAGCTGTAGCCTCACCATCAGCTGTAACAAAACCAGTAGATGAGGCCTCACCAGGTGCAGCCTCATTTTCAAGCTCAACATATGCTGCAGTAGTTGATGCTTTATTAAAATGACCACCCTCAACCCCTTTTTCAACAACCCTATCCCCTTCATGGACCCCCTTGTCACCTTCTTTATTAAAAGCAACAAAAGATTCCTTATTGATAGTAGTGTATTCCAGCAAACCAATGGGACCATCAACTTGATCAAGTTGATCAACCATGTGACAAACGTATACCTCAACAGTATCCCCATTTTCAAAGGATTGTGAAAGTTCAAAAATATCCTCATCACATTCCTTTTTAGGTGGCTTTAGATAAAACGGGCACCTTGTTGTAGCATACCCTAACTCTTTTAAAAAGCCAGTTAGCTCAAAATAAGATAATTTATCCACATCCACATCAAAAATATCTGTGACTTCACCACCCTCATAATCTGTTTTTTTTTCTTTTACTATTCAAAACACCACCATGAAAATATCTCAGGATTATATACGTAAAATCACCCATTCTTGAAATTTAGTCACATTCACAATGAGTTACAATTAAGGAAAATTTAAATATTCAAACATGCAGTAATTAGTCACACAGGAAGAATCAATTTAGATTACAAAAAAACCCTAACTTATTGATAAAAATAAGAATGATTTAGAATAGCAAAAAATTCTAAATTTAAGAAATTATGAAACTACAGACTTGTTGAACAATAACCCTAAAGAAATTGTCATAAAGTTTCAATTTTTAAGTTTAGCAAAGCTAACCTTCAAGACTTGTTCAACACCAAGACTCTCACAGCTCCCAATACGAAATCACACCTCGAGGAACACCCGAACAGTTGTTAACGTTGATCTTGCAAGTAATTTTTTTTAAAAGAGTAGTGTAAGTGAGAAATGAGGATTAAGAGTGAAAGAGATGATTGAAAAGGTAAGAGTGAAAGAAATGATTGAAAAGGTGAGGTGTTTGTTGAGTATAGAGAAGAGAAGAGAAGAGAAGAGAAGAGGAAAGATCCATTTTTGTTTATTAATTAATTTAATTTTTATTACATTTATGGATAAGTAGGAGTTAAAATAAAAATTAAATCGGACAATTATTATTTAAACGGGCGCGTGTATCCACCGCTATTGGGTTGACTGAGTATGTGTAAAAGTTGGCTGATATATACCATTAAAATACAAAAAAAAAGTTTAGGGGGGTAATTGAATCCCCGCAAAGTTCAGTATGCTCCATTGAAAATTTGGTTAAAGTTCAGGTATTTACGTGGGTATTTTTCCTATAATATATATATATTATTTTTATTTTATTTTCTTTCTTCTTCATCACCATCCCAAAATACTCTCTCTTATAAAAAGCTTCAACAACTCTTCAATGACTATCATGGCTAATCTCTTTATTTTCCTCATCTCTATTTATATCGGAATCTAAATCACACTTTCAATACTTCTATCAATTTCATTCTGTAACTGCAATATCATCCCCATTGTTTCCTCAGCTGCTGTAGCTGCTGCCATTCTCTCTTTTTCAAGTTCCAAACAAGCAGCTGCTCTTCGCCTTTCCATCTTTACCATTTTTCTTAGTGACAAAACATCAAACACTTTGTCTTCATCATTGCACTTTCTTCAAACTCTTCCTTCTCATCATCCAAATCCAATAAACCACCATTTTTCTCTTCTAAGTTTGAATTCATCAACAACGCAGTCTTACAAGACTTCATCTTTTCACTACATTTTCCGTCAAAATTATTTTTGGAACAACACCTATTTCTTAATTCACTTGATTTCCTACAAAAATCACAAAGAAAACGGTTCCACACTTACAGTACCAACTAAATTGCAAAACCTTCAATCCCAAACCAAACAACAACAACAACCCTAAAACTTTATACAATTGTCCAAACCACCCAAACATCAAAAACCCAAATCTCAAATTCCAAATCAGCATTCAAACTCAACTACTTCAGGGATTCAACACAATCCATGAAAACAAAATTCAAAAATCTCTTATTGAATTCAAAAACTGAACGCAAAATGAACAAGAAATATAAAAGACGAATAATCTGCATGTGGGTCTCAATGTTTTATATGGCACTGTTCCAATATACAGAAATTTAAGCACAAAAAACTAACAATGAATAATACTTCTTTCAATATTTTATATGGCACTGTTCCAAAATACATAAATTTAAGCATAAAAAACTAACAATGAATAATACTTCTTTTTTAGTTTCTAAAAAACGTAAAATGGAGAAAGAGAATATATATATGAAAGAATAATAATTAATTTTTTTATATAAAAATATAATATTACGTGGCATGACATGGCTGATACGTGTTGCTCACTTTTCATTACACATCCGGGTGTGAGTTTTCGAGGGTAATAAATTTATTTTTAAAATATGCAGGGATCATAAAATATTATCCCGTAAAGTATCAGTGTGTAGTTAAGATTAGAGGCAAGGTTCGGACTCTTTTGGTCAATAATTGTACGATGATATTTTTTATAAGTGTTATGTGGGTTCCTTGTTGAAAACAGTTGTCCCCTGCGCCCTCCCCCGCCCCCACTCCCCTTCAGTTCCGTATTGTTTTGGCCTTTCAATTTCCTTTTATTTATTTTTTTAACACTGCTTATTTTATACTATCTCCATTTCATAATAATTGGCCTTATAGACTTGATATATTCATTAAAAAAAATATTTATCAGAGATTTATTTTATCAAATTAGTTTTATTAATTATTTTTTGAAGATATAAATTTGAATATATACAACTTCTTTAGTCATTTAATGATAATGGTATTATTGAAAGAGCATATTAAAATCCTGTTGATTTTATTAATAAGACAACTAAATTAAAACAAATATTTATAGAAAGAGGACCAACTAAAATAAAACGGAGGGAGTACTCTCTTTGTCCAATATTAATTATGCACTTTTTTTTATAAATAGTTGTGCTAATATTACAAAATCAAGATAGAATTGGTCACATTTTTTATTTCTCATTTTATCCTTATAATTTTAAAAAGTGCAAAAAAGTTATTTACAAAGTTTTTTCTTTAATTAAGCAAAAATTAGAAAAAATATCTTTTTTTATTTATGAATTCTTAAGAGATATATAAAGAGAAAAATAGATAACTAATAGTATGATGAAGTATCTCAATCTTTCTCTTACAGTTGTACATTTTGAGGGTTTTTTTAAATCCTATCAAGAAAATAAGTCAATACTACTAGTACTATCTATTTTTTAATTAACTAATTGCCATGTCCGTCAACTAAATTATTTTTTTACAAAATAAATAAATAGTAATCCTCACATTTTCAACTAAAAAAAAAAGGCAAAGGGAAATTTGGTGCGTCAAAGTCTCCACGATGCGTAGGATTCGTAAAAGGATCTGACCACAAGAATATTGTAATTTATATGCAATCATATCTTGCATTTTTACTAGATATTATTTTCAAGACTTAAATTTGTGACGTCCTGATCACACTTCAACTTAATGAACAAAAAAATATCCTCTAAAAATATTATAAATTTTTAAGTTTATATTAAAAATTGATTCAAATACCCTCTAAAATAAATCTTGAACAAGCTGAACCCTCTAAAATAAATCTTGAACAGGCTGAAACTCGTACAAGGTTTATATTTGTAGATAAGAATATTTATAAAAGATCAAATAAAAAATGATACATATTAATCTTTTGACTTTTTTATTCATAATGCATGAGTTTAATTATTTCACTGGTATTGCACTTATCGTTAAAATTCTATAAGTTATGAATTCTAAAAAATAAGAATACTTTGTTAACTTTATTTATGAAAGGAGTATAAATAGCCTCATAGTATAATGTGAGGAATAAAATAGCCACATAATATAACGAAAGACGGTTAACTTTATTTATGAAAGGAATATAAATAACCTCATAGTATAATGTGAGGAATAAAATAACCATATAATATAACGAAAGACAGTTAACTTTATTAATGAAAGGAGTATAAATAGCCTCATAGTATAATGTGAGGAATAAAATAGCCATATAATATAACGAAAGACAGTTAACTTTATTAATGAAAGGAGTATAAATAGCCTCGTAATATAATAGGGGGTAAAATAGCCACATGCGAAGGACAAAGTTAACCACTAAACAAAAGTATAAGGGTATACTCCAAATTATTCGTTTCAAATTTTCTAATTTAATTTTTTATTTTACTTATTTTTTTTTCATTAATCAAGATAAAATAATTTTTTTCCCTCATTATGCCTTTTGTAATTGATTACACCTTGTTACTAGTATTGAATTATTAAATGGTGAAAAATATTTCAAACAGTTTGGTAATCCAATAATCCTAATTATCTATGCAAAAAGTGTTTTGGTATCAACCATATAATAACTTCATCAATATTGGAACTAACATCATGACACAATTAATAGAGGAAAAATGATAAATTTATATTACTAATCATTATTTTTTTTTTTAATAGTTATGTCATCTCAATTTGAAATGGGTAATTAGAGAGGGAGGTAGGGAGTAATATTTATTACTACAAAAAAAAAAAAGAGTATAATATTAGATTATTTTCCCTAATTTTTTAAGCAGAGTAAAAATTTTAAAAATAAAATAAAAAGGGAGAAAAAGAGAGAAAAGAAAAGCCCTAAACCCTAAACCATTTTTCTCTCTTGGATCAACCATCCACAATATCACATCCTCATTTCTCAGTTCATTCATATTCCTCCTATTTTCTTTTATAGCTGTAAGTATGGAATCTTCACACTTGACACATTGCTTTGTCAACTTTTCTAGATTGTTGCATATCAAGAAAAGATCCAATTTTTATATCAATTTAGCTAAAAAGATTACATCTTTATACATGTTTTGGATTAATTTTGGGGTTTTTCTTTCTGGGGTTTAGTTGTATTAATGGGTACTGCAAATTGGTGAAATCTTTTACTACTTTTTGAGGGGTTAAATCTTTTTTTTTTATTTGATTTGGATTAATTTTGTGGTTTTTGTTTTCTTGTAAATTTTCTGGGCTTAGGAATACTAATATGTATCTAAATTGGTGAGATTTTATTAATGTTCTAACCTCAGTTGCTAAATTGATTCATTTTCATACATTGTTTAGTTCATTGCATTGATAAAAATTGTGAGACATAGCAGTCTATTACGCTATACTACCAGTGATATAATTGTTGATGAAGCTTAGGGAATTTACTAGTGGGACTAAGCTTCTTTAATCAGGTGTGATTTGTTCTTCTTTAAATTTGGGATGTCTTAGTGAAACAAAGAGGTGGCTCCTTGAGGCTTTTGTCCCAATCAAAATGGCCGTCAAGTCCGAATGCTGGAATGAAAAAGGGGGATTTTTGTAAAAAAAAAAAAATTACTTAAATTTTGAAGGTTGCATCCTTCTTTTTGATAATAAAGTCTTTAGGATTCTGAATCTTGATGGAAGCCTGCAATTGCTTTTCTAGATAACCAATGGACACAGTACTTCATAGTTCATCCGCTTGCAGTTCAAATTAATTCTTGATGGAATTTTGATGTCGGCCCTTATTCTCTCCATTTGAGTAACTGTGATTGTAATCAGATTACTAGATGTAGCATTAGTTTCTTGAAACGAGGCACTCATGATTCAGTTTGCAATGATCGTTCTCTAAAAATGGTGAAAATAAGGGGTAGACTGTCATTACCCATCATGCGTTGGCCGTTGATGGTAGTGACTTATGTAATTCAGCTGCAGAATTAACAAGTCTTTGTGCAGAGAAGTATGGGTGATGATACTTTTGGTTTATTCTCTAAAATACTGTTGGTTTATGTTTATCAACCCAAAATAATAGAAATCAATAGATTGAGATGCTTATCCTTGTGAGTACCTGAAAAGTTTTATTAGCAATGTATTTTATGTGATGAGAGTTCTGAAGGGAAATAGATAAGGGAGGAATAAGCTTTGGTGCTTGATCTGTTCTTTCCCTGAACATTGTCCACATGTTGAGTTACTGGCATAATATTGTACTTCACATAATATGATTAGTATTTACATGAAATCTATTTGAATATTGCTTACACTTATTGACAGACTTGGTGTTTAATATTGTACTGCTTGTGTTATGTCTATTTGTGGGTGGTTATTGACTTTCCATTCTTATCACAGAATCTTCTCCAAAGATGGCTACGTCTTCTTCTTCTCGGTTGGTTCGCGGTAAGGGCCTTTACTTGCTTTGACTTCTAATACGGAGCAGTATGCTATACATTGTGTGAAATGGAACATGTAACTCTTTAACACTTTTTCAATGATGTGGCAAATATGTTAAAATGTGGTGATCTATTCTCTATGATTCCTCTTTTAAGTAAATTCCATCCGTCTGAAGTTGGTGCTAATTGAACCCTAGATCATGAGCTTACTGATTCAAAGCTCTCATGAGATCTCGTTAGCATGCCGCATGCCTAGGTACAAGTTAAAGGGTTAGAATTCCTGATTCCGTTCCTATTTAGCCTTTTCTACTCCAACATCAACATCGTCAACTAACTAATTGATCTTCGCCCATCTTTGGATACCTGTTAGGAGAATCCTCTCTCTTTCCTGCTTCTCCAGGAAAGGTGATGTAGTTTCAGGTAGAAACTAAATGAAATGATTGAGGACAACAAACTGGAGTAAGTTTTTTTTTTTTTTTTAAATAAAGACGGGCCAAGATTTTGTTTGATCTGCAGAGTTATGTAGTTTACGTTATTGCCTGTTGGTGGATGGTCTAATGAACTTAGATTTTGCGTTTATGTGTTCTAGTTAAGTTCAACACAATGGGCTCATTTTATATTCCTTGCACGGAGCAGCTCATAAACAGGAACCACGTGTTCTAGTGGGGTTTGATATCAAAATCTCCGAGCAGTGAATTTCCTTTACATTCTTTAATGCATAGCAGGTAGAACTTAGATATATATAATTGTAAAGGGAGGGATTTTATTACCCATGTACAGGACAAAGTCTATATCTTAATATTGATTCTCTTTGATCAAGAAAACTATGGTTGAATCGATTTGCTCCATCCCGAGTTGAATACTCTCATTATCCAAAATGATGTTTATGCGGGATTCATTGTTCTACTTTATAAAGCTTTTCTTTGTTGTTTCTTTTAAATGTTTATTTTCTTGAAAGAAATAGATTAACTTTTACTTAGTCTCATAATCGCATTGATACAATATATTCTTTTGAGAAAGTTTTATTATTATTATTATTTTTTTTTGAGAAAGGCATTAAAACAATATATTTACACCTATCAACATATTTAATCATTTTTAAATGTTTGGCTCTTTTTTTCATTTCTGAAAAAATTAAACGTGATGATTCCATTTGGAAGATGGAAGTAATATGATTCTTATCAGCTACAGACTCATCAACAAATTTTGCTGGACGACAACCTTTTGAAATGGTTGTCCAATATTGTCAGTTTTATGTGCATTAAGTAGTCCATTAGCAACTGCAACAGAATATTTTGCTATCTGCACCATCTATTGCATTCACTGCCTTCCTGTGCTTTAAAACACATGTAATGAAACTGCAGCAGTGGGTCGTTCATTGTTCAGTGGCCTCTGCAATAATGCTGACGGTTTAATGAGATCAGCACACGAGATGATGTGCAATCATTTGTTTCTCCAGGTTTGTTGCTATGCTTTTTAAATCACTCACCCTCAACACCTATTCTTTTTCGGTTCATTTGCAATCTTAATCAGTCATTGAGCACTAAATTTGGATGTTGCATGCATTTTGTCAAGGGAGCATCTTAATAACATCACATGGCTATGAGTTGGTAGGAAAAAGGTCTTGAATCTTATGCATTTCAGTTGAGTAAGATTTGAACCGTCTCTTCTTCCACCGATTGTGAAGTTGTTTTACTTGTTTTTGGTCCTTTCAGCAACAAAGAACTTTCATACAAATGAGGACAAGTTTGAAAGTGGTGGACAATTCAGGTGCAAAGAGAGTGGCGTGCATCCAAGCACTGAAGGGCAAGAAAGGAGCAAGATTAGGCGACACAATAGTTTGCTCAGTAAAGGAAGCTCAGCCAGGCGGGAAGGTGAAGAAAGGAGAAGTGCATTATGGTGTTGTTGTTCGTGCTGCCATGCCAAGAGGCCGTTGTGATGGGAGTGAAATAAAGTTTGACGACAACGCTGTGGTACTTATCAACAAGCATGGTGATCCCATTGGAACCAGAGTTTTTGGTCCAGTGCCCCATGAGTTGAGGAAAAAGAAGCACAGCAAGATTCTTAGTCTTGCAGAGCATCTCGCGTAAGGTCACAGCATCTTTGCTTGTTAGGATACCTCTACCGGTGATTATTCAGTTGCACGAATCGATTGGAAGACAGTTTTGCATTTATTGTATTTGTGGGAACCTTGTTGTTGTTCACAAGCTGCAGAAGATGTTTGTTTTATCATCATGAACATTTGACTTGTACATATAATTGTTGGTGCTGTTTCTGCAACCAGTGCTTAAGGCAAAATGTCCACAGACTGACTTAAAATAAATGCATCACTAGCACAATCAGAAGAAGATAGGGACTCCCTATTTCTTTTTCGGTGTCATCTTCGCCGCAATGGGCACATGCTTCTCAGTACTGATTCCTATTGAAAATTAAAATCATGAGATGGAAATCTCAAATTCTCCAAAATGCTTGATATGGAAATTTCATATAAGGATTTCAGATTTTTTAAAATACAAAAATGGATTCACAAGTTATGTTTTGTTTAAAAAACACACCCACCATTTATATTTACCTAGTACCAAGCATCTATGTCATCTATGTAAACAATAGTTATACTTCTAAGTACATGTATTTTTGGTTTGCATGTCTCTTAAGAAAGACATTAACTATAGGGTAATTTGATTACTCATTTCTATTTAATATACTTGTCTATTTTGATTGTGAAAATTTCCTCCAATTGTGAAATTTCAAGCTACCTTCCATACGAATAACGTAGTTCCTCCAATTTTAGTACATTCTTAAACTGAATTGTGAAAAATTCATCCAATCTCTCCATTGTTAGATCTCAAAGTGTTTGCCATACATTCTCTTTTCAAATTATATGATGTTTCTGAATTGAAAATCTTTAGATAATAATTAATCAAATCCGATTAAAAAATATGAATACATGATTGATTGAGAACCCTGAGGAAGCATAAGCTTGTATACCCAGTTAGTTACCCACCAAATGATCATTTTTCAACTAGAAAAAGTTGTTGAATCCCATCGCTCTTAACCCATACTTCATTTTATTTTATTTTTAGGCGAAACACATACATACACGGCTCCTGAATTTGTTGATTTTGTTCGTATTGTCATTTTAAATAGGTCCTCAACGTTTTATAAAATGTGTCTATTAAGCCAACCCATTTTAAGTCTGCATTCAAGAGCCGTGCACGTCAATCATAGGCAACCCACACAGAATATTCAACCAATCAAAATAAAACATCCATTTTTTTTTGACCTTTGTGCTCTTTCCCTCTTAAATATAGTGCCTACCCAATATATTGTTATAGTGATGGTATTTTGTAAATATCTAAAAAGAAAAAAAAGTTGGATTTTTTTTTTTAAAAAAAAATTTGTTCACAACAGAGCATGATTGTAGCTGAAGAAGATGAAGTCAGCGAGGAAGATAAATTCGTCATTGTTATTCGATGAAGTAAATAGTTTCAAACGAAAACAGAAAAAAAGTATATTGAGCTTTAAGTTAACAATGGCAAATCTGCCATTTAGAAGAAGAAAGGGGACAGAGAGAGAGAGAGAGAGATGAGAAATAAGACGAGTGGAAGAAGTTAGGGCTAAATAATTAAGGAGGGAAAATATTGTCATTTTCAAATTCACATCAGCACTTCTTTTACATTTTCACGCGCTCAAACAACGTGAAACACATAATGTGTCAGTCAGTGGCTCGGCGGAGCCGCCTTATCCGAACCCACTTCGATGAAAAATTATGTTATGATTTAAATTATTTTTTATGTATATATAGTTGGTCCCCTTCGGCTAGTTCATGTGCTTACTTTTTTCGATTTTGACCCCCCTCATGACGCCAGGCTACTTATGTGTTCCACCTTCTTTTTTTTTCCATACATTTCTTGCACTTCAAACAATTAGATACTTGTAGACAATTGATGGAGAACAAGTTTCAGTTTTATGCATTTATCAAATCTCTCCTACTTTTGTGCTCAGTATCTTGTGAAGTATTAAATCCATACACGTGGATAGCTGCTTCGCCATATTTTGCTGCGCATGAAAAGCCATATATAAGAAAGCAAATTAGCTTCAATTGAAAATCAACTGGAGCTTTCTTCAACCAGGACTACTCTCAATGGCAGAAAAAAAAACCACAAAGTATTGAATTTCTGCTTCTAGCATTTGTACACTTTGAAGCATTTCATCTTAACTGATTTATGTGACACAAGTTTTTTTTTAGTATGCTTAAAAAAGATAAGACATATTTTTAGAAATTTATAGTCATACAAATGATATGACATGTTTTAGACTGCAATTTTAAAAGTCTCTTTCTTTTATATGTTTCATAAGGTTCAAACTATGTCATGTAAATTGGAAGACATGAAGTAGTTACTACTCCCGTCATTTCAGTTTATTTGTCCTACGTTTCTTATTTAGTCTATTTCAACAAAAAAAAAAAAAACTTCTTTTTTTTTACAACTCTTTTATTTCAACTTTCAATGTGGCATGTTTAAAACCACAAGATTGGTGCATTCTACATATGTTTGGTTTTAAGACCAGAAGAGTTAAAAAGTCTTTCTACTTTCGTAATTTCTGTGTTAAATCAAAATTAGACAGACAAACTGAAATGGAGGGAGTACTTGCTTTTAGTACTGTGTTGATAATTAATTTTCCCTGCAGGTCTGCAGTAGTTACAGGGGGAAACAAAGGGATTGGATTTGAAATATGCAGGCAGCTAGCTTCTCATGGAGTGCTGGTGATTTTAACTGCTAGAAATGAGAAGAGAGGGATTGAAGCTATGGAGAAACTCAGAGGATTTGGTTTGGCTGAAAATCTGGTGTTTCAGCAGCTTGATGTTGTGGATCCTTCTAGTGTTGCTTCTTTGGCTGATTTTGTCAAGACAAAATTTGGCAGGCTTGATATCTTGGTACCTAATATAATGTTCTTGATTTAATTACTTTCTTGTTTTATGACCAAAACAAAGTAAATGGGCTGTGGATGTATATATATATTTTCTTTGGTTTAGGTGAACAATGCAGGAATAGTTGGAGTCAATGTAGATGTTGATGCCTTAAGAGCTAAACAAGAATCCAGTGAGGTAAGAGCTTTTAACTTGAATCAATCTATCAATTACTCTCTCTATTTCAATTTGTTTGTCTTACTTTCCTTTTTTGTCCGTATAAAAAGATGTCATGTTTAAAACCACAAGAACTTACACTCATGTCATAATGTATGTTCTGTGATGCGCCTAAGAGAATTCACAACCCCGAAGATTTATCATAATGTTATTAGACAGCTCTCAAATTAACTGTTAGACCTATCATTTTATATACATTGATTGATAATTATATGTGCCACTTTGTTTGGAGATAGAATTAACCATGAAAATGGCTTGAGGTTTCAGCTGTAGTCAAGAAACCAGAACAAGTCCTGTCTTTATCTTGAAATCTATTAGATTCTAAATCAAGCAACATGATCAGTAGCCAGTAGCCATTACTCTCTCTATATGGAAAGATCAACTTTTGACATCGCATTCTTTATTTTATCATTCTCTGTGCTATAGACAGGAGAAGCTCCGGTCAATTGGAACGGCATATTGACAGAGTCGTGTGAGTTGGCAAAGGAGTGTCTTGAAACAAACTATTATGGTGTGAAAAGAATGATTGAAGCATTTATTCCATTCCTCCAATTATCTAAGTCGCCGAGGATTGTGAACGTTTCTTCCTCCATGGGTAGGCTAAAGGTATTAACCTGATAACATTTCTTCAGAATCTTTCGCAACTTTACCACATTTACATTATAGCTACATTCAGTTCAGCGTGATTTAACTTTTCAATTTTTAGGCGTATGCTGGCATACTTGGCCCATGCAAATGGTAAATTCTGAATAAGAGTATGATTAAAAGTTTGAAACTACTCGAATCTGCATTTTCTTACCATCTTTGTTCAAACTAGACACGGCGGGGACGAGTTGAGGTGTCTAGATGTGCATTCTCAAAGTTGGGAGTGTTTAGTTTCCCGTTCATGAAGCCAAGTAAAGGTGGCTATCTATCTATCTATCCATTTATTATGCCATAACTTAGAACTTACTCGTTTTACTCTTCTAGCAATTAAAATAAGATTAGCAGACACTGTTTGTCTGCATAATACGTTAACAATCACAGGAAACTTAATAAAGATGATGAAACTGATTAAGCTAGGATACTTATCGGCAAATTTGACTATTCAATGTTGATAATCCATGAGTAGCTGAGTGAAATTTCCCAACTGCATTTCCAGAACTTGACACATGAATGGGCTAAAGGAGTATTAAGTGACGGCGAAAACCTCACAGAAGAAAACATAGAAGAGGTGATAAATCAATATTTGAAGGACTTCAAAGAAGATTCACTTCAAGCCAAGGGCTGGCCTTCTTGCATGTCAGCCTACATACTCTCTAAAGCAGCCATGAACGCTTACTCGAGGATCATGGCAAAGAAGCGTCCACCTATACAGATCAATTGCGTCTGCCCTGGTTATGTGAAAACAGGCGATTACGGTCATGGGCTATTGTCTACTGAAGAAGGTGCAGAGAGTCCTGTAAGTCCTGCTCTACAGCCTGATGATGGCCCTTCTGGTTTGTTCTTTGATCGGAAAGAAGTCTCGTCATTCGAATGAGAGTATATTGTTCAATGTAAGCGCATAGCTGACTCTATAAGACTATAAGGCCTAAAATAACATGTTCTAATTATCTTCAATAGTTTGAAGGATATATCTGAACTTGAAAATCAGAAATGTTTGTCACTAAAGGATTTTTAACACCATTTTGTATGTTACCTTAGTAGCAGGATTATATCAATCTGACTGCTCCTTAACTCTAAAAAAGTTCGGGGTTGGCTATATGAATCATCTATTATTCTGCTATACTCTTTTATTCTGATTTACGCAACTTCCCTTGCAAACAACAGGCCTAATATAAATGGCATGTCGCTTGACCAAAAGCAGCCGTGCCTGTGTTGAGCAAACATAATATTCACCGTATATTATTGGAAAATATATTCCAAGAGCACAAGATTATATTATTGGAAAATATTTTCCGATAACACAATGAGTTATATGAATAAGATTCGACAATATCGAAGTCAGTTTGAATTGATGCCTGATGGATCAAGCGAGGAATTTTTCACGTGAATATTGACGTGGACCGTTTAAGTGATCTTTTTTGTTTATTGTGGTATATTTGAGTCCAATGTATTAGAGATGGGTAATTTTGAGCCAAAAATTTAATAGAAGAGTATTTTCGAGCTAAAAAATTAACGAAGTATAATTTTGATAAATTTCATATAGTTCAGGGATATTTTTGATTTTTTATATTTTGTAATATTGAAACTAAAAGAGAAAAATACATAAAGACCAGTAAAGTTATCCCTATTATTAAAAAATATAGACATTTTATTATCCCACAAAATCAATTCTAATCATAATAAATACAGACTTTTTACAAAGGTGTTCTCAGCATATGTGCTTAATAATAAGTACGTAGTATAATTTTTTCTACCCATTTTGTTATAAATATACAATATATACTTTACCATATATAGTAAATACCTACTTTACTATATATTGTGTATGTCTATTTATGAAAAAGTTACAAACCCAAGGTTAGTTTTTTCCCTATAAATAAAGAGGTTTTGCTTCATTGTAATTCATTCTTCAAGAGAAATAAGAATTACTCTCTCTACTCTTCTTCTTTATTCTTTAGGAGTATTAGTTTATAACACGTTATCAGTACGAGACTCTACCAAATAAGGTGTGATTATAAATTTGAAGAATTTCAAGGTTAGTAATTCTTTATGTTATCTTTCTTTTGCTACTACTAATATAATTATTATTGGATTTGAGGAAAAATAATTGGTTTGGAACTATTTATATTTTAAATTTATTCCTCAAGAACAATATTATCAAAAAGGATGATAATATATTGGGTTTAAGTCCCATCGATTCATGTCTAAGACGCCTTTATATGGATAAGATGTTGAGTTTGAATCTCAATACACCATATTGATGATATTATTATGACTAAGACAAAATAATGGGTGTTTAATAAAAAATCGTGAAATTGGTCCCATTGAATATGTTCCATTCCAAGAAGTAAATGTGGTAGCAATATATAATAAGTCTGAAAGTACAAATTGCTCCATTCTTGAAGTGAATGTTGTAGCAATATATGATATACTTTGAAAGATATGTATGCCTCAATGTGCTCCAGAAGTAGCAATATCATGAAAAAGGTTATAAGTTATCAGAATTTGATAGGCTTAAGGCACGATTATATTCCATTTCTGTGGAATGAGAAATTTATTAGTGCAAACGTGCACTTGATTGTGACGGTATCACAACTCACCTCCGAAAGAGACTGAATAACTGAGTTATTTTGAAATTGTGATGGTATCACAACTCACCTCCGAATGAGGTAAAATAACTGAGAAGAGTTATGTTGAAATCTACTTCTGAAGTAGTAGATCTGAAATTTATTCATGTAATAATAAATCTGAAATTTACTAAAAAAAGTACATGTCATGGTAAACTTGGAATTTACTAGAATAAAAGTTCATAAATTGATATGAACGATTGTGACATCTCGAAGATGTGCATATTGAATATTAGACATATATTGAAGAACTAGAAGATTCTTCGAGAATTATTTATGTCGCTTGTTCCCATGATAAGTTGGTTGGACCAACTAATGTTGGGATTGAATTCCTTAAATATGGAAAATATAAAAGGTGAATATGGGCTCGTTCACCTATCATGTGATATATTGAAAAGATGCATCAATAAGATAATCACATGTACATTGATGGTCAACCTACGTTTGACATTCATAAAGTTACTTGTTCAATATAAATTGAGCATAATTTTCAGATTGTGTAATCAAGATAATTCATCTTGATGATGATGGTTTAACATTGAATGTCTTCCATAAATTACTGAACCATTACTAATGAGAACAAAGTTTCATGTGTTGGTCTGAAATATGATATGTTGCATACAATAACATTTGTATGCATTAGACCAATAAATTATGATTATTTCTTCCCCCTCAATTGGTTTAAGGTCATGAACCAACTATTCCATCTAATAGTTTTGATGTGTGGTATACGATTAATGAATATACCATGATGCACAAAGATGGATTCCTCAAAGAAGTAGGGGATGCATGTTAGTTTTCCTAACATAAGGGGGAGATTATAAGCGCTATGAAATATGTTAGGAATTATCACCAGATCCTCACCCAAAAGATAATTCAAGTCAAATGTCGAAAGCATCTCATATTAAGCGCAAGTGCTCTTATTTTGTATTCCTAAAGGACAAAGTCTATGCATGTGTGAAGCGTGGTAGACTAATCGGTTCCAAATGAAATAGTCCTTGAAAAATAAGGAGCAAATAATCATAATAAGAAGGCAATGTGCTTTTGAAGAGCCTACGACATAACACTTCATAAAACCTTTATGAAAGGTTCAGGTACCTGAAAATAATAAAGATGAGATCTCAAAATGTTGTGTCGCATTATGAACTGATACGAAATGATATATCATCAATATCTTTGATACAATATTGGCGCAATATTGTGAGAGATTACGAGGATCTGAATTCTACGTTTATTTAAGTATGCTGACGTAGAAACATTTATCAAGTGACACGAAAGAATATATTTTGTTAAGTATAAAACTTATTTAATTTGCAGTTCAGACACTTGAAGATGTCGCACTTGACATGTTGGATATTGTCACTTGACAAAAATTCATATGAAAATCTCTAACGGATTCAAAATGCCTGAAGCATATAAAGTTTTTGGAAAACTTTTTATTATCCTCATAAGAGATGATTTGATGATTTGAGTATTATTGGAACTCTTGGAGAGTTTTCAAAAGCAATAGAATTTTTGCTTAAATGAGGAACATGCAAAATTGAATAAGGATCCATTTCGATCTCAAGAAAAGAATGAGAAACTCCTTGGTAATAAAGTATCACATCTTAGTGCAATTGATGCACTAATGTATCTTGCAAATACTACAAGGCCTGATATAACCTTTTTTTTTAGTTAATTTGTTAGCAAGTTTACAGTCCCGATCTTATTGATCATGTTGATTTTGGATACTTATCTGACCTACATAAAACTCAGTCTCAAATAGGCTATGTGTTCATATGTGATGGTACTGCAATATCTTGGAGATATACAAAATAGTCTATCATAGCCACTTCATCGAATCATGCCGGATAATAGCTATTCATGAAGCAAGCCGAGAATGTGTATGGTTGAGTTCCATGATACATCTCATTCGAGAAAAATGTGGTAAGAAATATGACAATCTATCCATAATTTTATACGGACATGCATAACACATCTTAATGGAGGATTCATAAAAGGAGATAGAACGAAACACTCTTCATCAAAACTTTTCTACATACATGAGCTACAAAAGAATGGTGATATCAACGTGCAACAGATTCATTCAAGTGAAAATGTGGTTGATTTATTCACCAAGTCTTCTCCAATTACAACTTTTAAGAAGATGGTGCACAAGATCGGGATGCAAAGGCTCAAGGATGTTCTCATTAGGGGTAGTTAATACGCGCTGTACTCTTTTTCCCTTTCAAGGTTTTGTCCCACTGGGTTTTCCTTATAAGGTTTTAAATGAGACAGCCTATATGCGTATTGTTAGAGATGTGTATTCTTTTTTTTCACTAGATTTTATTTCCCACTGTGTTTTTTCTAGTAAGATTTTAACGAGACACATTATCTATTAATTAGATATTCAAAGAGGAGTGTTATAAATATACCATATATAGTGAATGTCTAATTTATCATATATAGTGAATACCTACTTTACCATATATTGTATATGTCTATTTATGGAAAAGTCTATTTATGAAAAAGTTACAAACCCCAAGATTAATTTTTTTCTATAAATAAAGAGATTTTGCTTCATTATAATTCATACTTAGGTAAAAATAATAATTACTCTCTCTATTCTCTCTATTCTTCTTTATTAGTTTATAGCACATTTAATAAAAAAGATAGGGTAAAAAATCATTTTTTCCACATTTTGACCCATTTCAATCTCCTCCTCTTTCTCGATAATCTCACGGTAAGAAAATTCTACTCTCCCCTCTTTTTTTATTCTACTGTTTTTTTTTTAATTTCAAGCTCTTTGATTTGTGTATTTGGAAATTTGTTCTATTTCTTAACTTCTCCAGCATAGTTGTATGTTCTAATTTTTTATGCATTTTGAAAGTAGAAAGTGATGTTAATTTTTTAACATAATGAATTTTAATCGGAATTTTGTTTCGTTTATATTTCAAGCTTCCTCTTTGTTTTTCTCAATTTTGGTACTCATATATACACTCTGTATCCAATTTTGACTGCCTTTAAGTTAGGTATTTGCAATGTTTTCCCTTTTAGGTTTGTTGTTGTGCTTGAAGTCGATATTGAGATTAATCTGTAGTTGAAAATTGATGAATATGGACAGCCGATCTAAATATTTGAGATCTTATAGAATAAATATAGTTTCGTAGATTTACTGTATAAGCTTTATAAATTCTTTTTTCTTGTTTGAAGAAGATGAGTTTTTGGGGCTTATCAGTGAAAGTTTTGAGACTATAGAGAGAAGAAAAAAAAATTTCTAATTGGTAACGTCACGAGACAATTTTATACTAGTTTGGGGGTAAAATTTAACCATTCACGCACCCCTTATCCTTTTGACATTACACTTGCTATGAAAAATGTATCAAATATGGTGTATTTATTGTGGTTGAAATTAGTTTAATGAGGTACCTGTAAATCTTAAATGTCTCCTTACAAATTCGAGACAAGTTTAATAATAATTTTATGTATTTTTCTCAAACTAAAATAAGAAGTAACTTTATCATCCCCACATTAGAATCGTGACTGTAAAACTAACTCTTGTGATGTTATTTAAAAAGTGCGCTTCCCACACTGAAACTAGACTAGAATGTGAAAAAGTAACTTTAAACTTATCCATCATTTTCCTACTAGAAAAAAGTAGTTTGAATACAACCACTCTCAACCCATGCTACATTTTGTTTACGTACATTTTCTTTCAGTTCGAGTTAATTAGATACTTGTAGACAATTGATGGAGTGACAAGTTTCACTTTTATACTTTAATCAAATCTCTAATAGGATCCTACTTTTGTGCTCAGTATCTTGTGAAGTAGTGTAATAAATGCATACACGTGGATAGCTGCTCTGCCATATTTTGCTGTACATGAAAAGACATATATAAGGAAGAAATTAGCTTCAATTCAAAATCACACTCTCAATGGCAGAAAACAGAGCCACAAAGTACTGAATTTCTGCTTCTAGCATTTGTACACTTTGAAGTATCTCATATTTAACCGATTTATGTGACACATGGTTTTTTTTACTCTTGTCTTGATAATTAATTCTACCTGCAGGTATGCAGTAGTTACAGGGGGAAACAAAGGGATTGGATTCGAAATATGCAGGCAGCTAGCTTCTCATGGAGTGCTGGTGATTTTAACTGCTAGAAATGAGAAGAGAGGGATTGAAGCTATGGAGAAACTCAAAGGATTTGGTTTGGCCGAAAATATGGTGTTTCAGCAGCTTGATGTTGTGGATCATTCTAGTGTTGCTTCTTTGGCTGATTTTGTTAAGACAAAATTTGGCAGGCTTGATATCTTGGTATGGCAAATATAATGTTCTTGATTTAATTACTTTCTTGTTTTATGACCAAAACAATTTGGTAAAATGAGCCGTGGGTATTTTTTTCCCCTTTTCAGGTGAACAATGCAGGAGTAGGTGGAGTCACTGCAGATGCTGATGCCCTGAGAGACGTACAAGATTTTAGTGGGGTAGGTCCTTTTAACTTGAATCAATCTTATTAATTAGTTACTCCCTTCGTTCAAATTTATCTGTCACAGTTGGCATTTCGGGAGTCGATCAAGTTTTTCTTTGTGAAATTTCTTTCTAGATTTACTTGTAACTTAAGTGTCTTGATTATGTAAGTTACCAATTGATGCTTATTATAGAGATTTACTGCTTATTATACGTTGTTACTGTCATGTATGAGCACCTTGAACTCATATCATTATGTAGGTTCTGTGACGCGCCTAAGAGAATTCACAACCACCCTGAAGATTGATCATAATTAGACAGACCTCAAATTAACTATTAGACCCATCCTTTTACTAAATTGATTAATAATTTATATGTGCCACTTGATTTGGAGATAGAGGTAACCATGAAAATGGTTTGAGGTTTCCGCTGTAGTCAGGAAACCAGAACAAGTCCTGTCTTTATCTTGAAATCGATTAGATTCTAAATCTAACAACATGATCACTCTGTGCTATAGACAGGAGGAGCTCAAGTCAATTGGAATGATATATTGACGCAGTCACTTGAGTTGGCAAAGGAGTGTCTTGATATAAACTATTATGGTGTGAAAAGAATGACTGAAGCATTTATTCCACTCCTCCAATATTCCAAGTCGCCGAGGATTGTGAATGTTTCGTCCTCCATGGGTAAGCTAAAGGTACACATTTCTTCAGAAATTCTTGCAACTTTACCACATCTACATAGCTGCGATTTTTTCAGTTTACTGTGAGTTTACCTTTTAAATTTTTAGGCTCATACATGCTTCGCCTGTGCAAAGATAAAATCTGAAGTAAAAGTATGATTAAAAGTTTGAAACTACTCAAGTCTGCATTATGATTAAAAGTTTGAAACTACTCAAGTCTGCATTTTCTTACTAAAATATGCCACTAACTACAACTTTACCACCTTCGTTCTTACATGACCCGGTGGGGATAAGTTGAGGTGTCTAGACGTGAATTCTCAAAGTTGGAATGTTTAGTTGTCAGTTGAGGCCAAGTCAAGGTGTCTATCTATTTATTATTTCTCATAGCAATTAAAGTCAGATTTGACAGATGGAAATCCTAACAATAATAGACACTTATTGATACAAAAACACGATCTGGCTTTGGTCTTGTCAATTTTCTGTTTCTCATTAAGATGTGTAGGGGAATGTTTGTCTGCGTAATACATTAGCAATCAGAGGAAACTTAATATACATAATGTAAATGATTAAGAGTGAAATTTTCCTAACTGCATTTCCAGAATGTGAAACATGAATGGGCTAAAGGAGTATTAAGTGAAATTGAACACCTCACAGAAGGAAAAATAGAAGAGGTAATAAATGAATATTTGAAGGACTTCAAAGAAGATTCACTTCAAGCCAAGGGCTGGCCTCCTTTCATGTCAGCCTACATACTCTCTAAAGCAGTGATGAACGCGTACTCCAGGATCATGGCCAAGAAGCATCCATCTATACAGATCAATTGCGTCTGCCCTGGTTTTGTGAAAACGGATATCAATTACAATCGTGGGATACTGTCTATTGAAGAAGGCGCGGAGAGTCCTGTAAGGCTTGCTCTGCAGCCTGATGATGGCCCTTCTGGTTTATTCTTTGATCGGAAAGAAGTCTCATCATTCGAATGAGATTATGTTGTTCGTTGTAAACGCGCAGCTGATTATATAAGCCTCAAGGCCTAGAATAACATGTACTAATTATCTTTAGTGAAATACAATTGTGTATTGTACTAATATTCTTCTCTAATGATGTGTTGAGCTTGAATTGAAAATCAGAATATGGCCATGACCCTAATCTTTGTCACTATAAGAGTTTCCAGGAAGTTCTATCACCATTTTGTATGTTACCTCACTCACTAAAGTAACAGGACTAGTTTAGTACCAGCATTATATCAATCAACTGCTCCTAATCCTTAAAGGGTCGTTTGATTTGAAAATTGTTATCCGGGATAACTAATATCGGGATAACTTATCCCACTATGTATATGGAATAAGTTATCCCATCACTGAGGGGAAAATGGTGGGATAAGTTATCCCGGGTTGGATTAATCCTTCCAACCAAACAAAGAAAAATGTATTCTTTTATTTTATTTCGGAATAACAATTTTCAAACCAAACGACCCCAGTTTTTGGGTTGACTATATGAATTAACCGCTGCTAAACTGTTTTATTCTGATTTACACAACTTTCTTGTCAAACAACACAACCTACTTTAAGTGTCATGTTGCTTTGACTCTCCAAAACGATACCATTTATTTCTTTTAATAAACGTGGTATTCGTGTTAGCTTGTGCGCACCTCGATTAAATTCACGGGATACCTGCCACCTCCCACCAGCAACAGATATCAGGTAACTCTGTCCACCAAGGCTAGAACAGATGGGAAAAAAACACCTTGTGTTTATTTGAAAATTGAATCTGAAACCTCATGGTACTAATCCCAATTTTATTAAACCACTAGGTGAGATGCTTGGATAAAACGATACCACTTTTCGAGGACCTTGTTGGGAAAAACAACACACATAATTAATATTTGCAGTGTATATCAACACACATAATCGATACCACTTTTCGAGGACCTTGTTGGGAAAAACAACACACATAATTAATATTTGCAGTGTATATCAACACACATAATTAATATTCACAGTATACTTTCTCCGTCTCAAATTATTCGTTCTTAATTGAAGTGACACATTGATTAAGAAAAATAATAAATAATATGACTAGTTTATCTTAATATCCCTATTAAATAATGTTGACATTTTAATTTAAAGAAAAAATAATTAATACAAAGGGTAAAACAATTTTTTTTTTTTTCATCTTTCTTGATTAATGAAAAAACAAGTAAAATGGACATCAAATTAGGAAATTTGAGACGAATAATTTGAGATGAAGCGAGTATATAATAGCAATAATTCTGTGTAGATTACATCGAGAATTCACATGAAATTCCTTTTGAATAAGGGGAAAATCACGTATAGAAAGTAATTTATATTGTGTAGATGCAAGTATTGCAAAAATTATTATACACTCAAAAGAAATAACCCTCTTTTAATTTTCCATGTCACTATAATATTTCTCACTCAATATTTTTCCGCACTGACTATTTCTCTAACAGTGAATGCTTACAACTGAAAATTTCGATTTTATAGCCCTTTACAAACTTATTTTTAGTTTTCTATCTTTTTTGCAAGAGACGCTCAAGTTTATAGATACAAAATTTTCATTTTTACGGATTGTAGATCTAAAAAAGTCATTTCCTTCTATTCTATATGCAAATGGCCTCAAGAAATCATTTCCTCCCAAAAGTCAAGTTGACATTTTTGAATGTAGGAAGATGGGGCGAAGCTACAGCCATCGAAGGGTGGTCAGATGAACACTCTTCGTCCGAATTTTTTTTTGAGTATATAGGTTAAATATAGATATTTATGGTTATATACATGTTGTTGCACACCTTTGGCAAACTAGAGAAACATAGTTCAGTGATCAAGAGTGTGCACTTCCACATTAACAACCTGAGTTCGAATCTTGGCAGGTGCAGCAGTGCTTTATTTTCTTTATTTTTTAAACACCCTTAATCAAAAGTTACGAACAATCTTAATCAAAAGTCTGGCTCAGTGCTTTATTTTCTTTATTTCTTTATTTATTTTCTTTATTTTTTAAACAGTTCTTTGCCTAAGGAAAAAATATGAAGACCCTTAATCAAAAGTCTGAACACCCTTAATCAAAAGTTATGAACACTCTTAATCAAAAGTCTGGCTCAGTGCTTTATTTTCTTTATTTCTTTATTTTTTAAACAGTTCTTTGACCAAGGAAAAAATATGAACACCCTTAATCAAAAGTTATGAACACCCTTAATCAAAAGTCTGGCTCCGCCACTGTAGGAGCAGTGCTTTATTTTCTTTGTTTTTTAAATAGTTCTTTGCCCAAGGGAAAAATATGAACATCCTTAATAAAAAATTTGGCTCCGCCACTGTAGGAAGAGTATAACAGTTCTTTGTCCAAGGAAAATTCTGAACACTCTTAACCAAAAATCTGACTCCGTCACTGTAGGAAGAGTATATCTTCCTGATATTTTGCCTATTTTTGAAGAATTCAAACGATATATATAACCACAACAATTAAGCCTTTAACTTCAGAAATTTAGCTAAATTGTGCTTTTACATGGTACACAACTCTTAGAACAGGACTCCATGTAGGCAGTTAGTACTCTTTTCAATTTAATTTGTTTGTCTGATATGAAAATTAAGAAAACTTCCAGATTCTCGAAAGAAACATTCAAAATATGGAAAATAAAGACACATACATTTTGACATTCGTAACTAAGCAAGTTGGAATAATGGTCAAGAAAAGAAAAGTGATTTTGACAACTTGCCTTTGTGTCAACATGTATGTACAAGTGGTCCATTTTGTGCCAAATTTTCAGACTATTAGACATAAGCAAATATGAAATATAAATAATAGTCAAAGTATGAAAAAACTTATTTTATCCAAAAGGGAACACATCATTACTAGTTTGTACAAAAAAAATAATAATAATATTATTATATGATTAGATAAGTTTATTGCATCTTGAGAAATACACCAAATTCATGGATGACAGGCCTCAAACTAAATTCTATTGTCCAATAAGGAACTACTGCTACTATTTTTAAACACTAGAAAGAGGACAAACTTTACATGAGAAATAACGTAATAAGTAGCCAACAATACATTAGCGCCCTTATTTCTTAATCATTTCTACTGAAAATGGTGTAAGATATATAGCCAATTCTATTATGTTGTCAATAAAAAGAAATATGGAGACGATCTCTTTCTCAACAATTTTCTACATATATGCATTTCAAAGAATTAAATACAATAGCAACAATTTTTATTACTATTAAATAATTATGCAGGAAGAGGGAAGTTGGGCGAAATCATATCCTGGAATTGTTACAAATTATGAGTTGACAAAACAATGCGTAGAGACAAATTACTATGGTACAAAAAGAATGATCGAAGTATTAATTCCCCTCCTTCAACTCTCTAATTCACCAAGGATTGTTAATGTTGCTTCTATCTTGGGATCATTAAAGGTAATTATACTTTCTGTTTTGTCGAGCTCTGCATACATTTAATTTGATCGTTAAAGTAATCTTTGTTTTAATCAACTTACTACTATGTGAATTTTTGTAATCTGATCAATTCTTCTGCAGCTATTGTGCAACAAATGGGCAATAGAAGTGCTAAGTGATGCTAATACACTGACAGAAGAAAAGGTAGATCAAGTGGTGAATGAATTTCTCAAAGATTTCACAGAGAAATCAACAGAATTCAAAGGATGGCCAAGTTACTTCGCAGCTTACAAAGTCTCAAAAGCATCCTTGATTGCCTACACAAGAGTTTTAGCTACCAAATATCCGATTTTTTGAATAAACTCTGTATGTTCTGGCTATTGCAAAACGGACGTAAACGCCAATACTGGAAGCTTAACTGCTGGAGAAGGTGCTGAGAGCTTGGTGAATCTTGCTTTGTTGCCAAACGATGGACCTTCTGACCTTTTCTTTTACAGAAAAGAGGTCACATCTTTTTTAACATTGATTGATTCACAAAATTGATTTGCGTGTTTGGCAGAATTCAATCGTTTCTTATCAATTTTATATACATTGCAAGAATAAGTTGGAGATGCATTTTAAAACTCACTTGAATTTTATCGTTTAAATTCTGAATTATTCACTACTGTTATACTGTTATTTTGGAGAGAGTTAATTAAAGGATGTGCATTCCTACTTCCTTATTTACTAGTATTTTTTTGTTGATTTTATTCAGATATGGCTTCTTAATCATCTTAATATACTAACTCTACTATTTCATGTATGCTACTAGGGATTATAACTTAATTATACTGAACACCTTGTAATATCTTTTCAAAAGTTAATTGGTTGTCAAATAATAAGGACAAATTTGAAAAAAAAATTCAATGATTCACTTATTTTGAAACACCAATAAATATCCCAACAATTCACTTATTTCGAAACGGGGGGAGTAATAACTTTCTATTTTATTCTGATTTACACAATTTTCTGTTTTATTCTGATTTACACAACTTTCTTGTCAAACACCACAACCTACTATAAGCGTCATGTTGCTTGGACTCTCCAAAACGATACCACCTTTTGAGAATCTTGTTGGAAAAACGACACACCTAATTAATATTCGTGGTATATATAATAACAATAATTCTGTGTAGATAACATCGAGAATCTTACATGAAATTGCTTCTGAATAAGGGAAAAATCACACATAGAAAGTAATTTACATTGTGTAGGAGCGAGTAAAGTACTGCAAAGATTACTACACACTTAAAAGGAATAACCCTCTTTTAGTTTTCCATGTCACTGCAATATTGCTCACTTAATGGTTTTCCACGCCAACTATTTCTCCACTAGTGAATGCTTACAACTGATATTTGATTTTGTAGCCCTTTACAAACTTGTTTTTAGATTTACGTCTTTTTTACGAGAGATGTTCAAGTTTATACGTATAATATCTTATTTTTACGGATAAGAGATTTATTCTATATGCAAATAGTCTCAAGAGATTATTTCCTCCCAAAAGTCAAGTTGGCATTTTTGAATGTAGGAAGAGTATATCTTTCGATTTAATTTGTTTGGCTGATTTTGAGGTGTTACGGAAATTAAGAAAACAAGAAGCAGATGCTCAGCAGATTCTCGAAAGAAACATTCAAAAATGTGGAAAATTGAAGACACATACATTTTGAAATTCGTAACTAAGCAAGTTGGAATAATGGTCAAGAAAAGAAAAGTGATTTTGACAACTTGCCTTTGTGTCAACATGTATGTACAAGTGGTCCATTTTGTGCCAAATTTTCAGACTATTAGACATAAGCAAATATGAAATATAAATAATAGTCAAAGTATGAAAAACTTATATTATCCAAAAGGGAACACATCATTACTTGTTTGTACAAAAAAAAAATACTAATATTATTATATGATTACATAAATTCTATTGTCCAACAAGGAACTACTGCTACTATTTTTAAACACTAGAAAGAGGACAAACTTTACATGAGAAATAACGTAATAAGTAGCCAACAATACATTAGCGCCCTTATTTCTGTCCGAACTATATCCAGTATTATTATATAATTCCATCTACTATAGTGAAGTAGTTCTACCAAACCCAATGTACTGTTAGTTACATAAGCCTGCTTCGACCAAAAAAGCTGGATATCAACAATCAAGATCTACTAATTCTTTCAACAATGGCAGAGAAAACCACCAGCACAAGGTAACCTTAATGACATAGTTTTCCTATGTGGTTATTGTTTGTGTATATAAATTAAATTCTCGTGCGCGTATCTAAGAAATATGTGTTATGATCAGGTATGCAGTAGTGACTGGGGGGAACAAAGGGATAGGATATGAAACATGCAAACAATTAGCAAGCAAAGGTGTAGTGGTTGTGTTGACATCAAGGGATGAAAAGAGAGGCATTGAAGCTATTGAAAGGCTTAAAAAGGAGACAAACATTACTAATAATGATCAAATTTTGTTTCATCAGCTTGATGTTATGGATCCAACTAGTATTTCTTCTCTTGTGGACTTCATCAAGACCAAATTTGAAAGGCTCGATATTCTGGTAAGTACTATTTAAAATAAAGAATACACATTTTCTTAAGATTTAAATGTTTAGGAGTACTATTTATCACTCCGCCGTGCAATCTCTCTATTTAGACAAACAATCTTAGAGGGGTTTTACAAATATTGAAAAAAGACAAATAGTTGGCATGGACGTGAGGGAGTGGTTTTAATCTTCTTGGTGTGTACTATTGCGGGGTGGAGTAGAAGCACCGGTCCTTCAGTCAACTTGCTTGTGCATGTTGTTACTTACCATAGGACCTTCGTCAGCAAAGCAAAAAAAGAACAGGAACAAGAGGTTGTTCTCTTGTTGTTGTGATGGGATAGTTGAAATTTCTCCATCGTCAAGTTAATCAAAGATTTCGATTGAGTTGAACAAAAAAGTCTTGAGCTTATAAAATTTGTGTTTGTCGTCCTATTGAATTTATTTTTTTAGAGTTTTGAGATTCTTCTCCAGCCTTCGATTCCTTTAATTACCCTCATCAACATCAATTTCACATTCTTAAAAGAAATGGAGAAATTACGATTGCTTTGCAGGTTAACAACGCAGGGGTTGGTGGATTAATGATGGAAGGAGATTATGTTATACTAAAAGATTTAATAGAAAGAGATTTCGTAACCATTTCTACTGAAAGTGAAGTAAGTAAGATTTCAATTTTAATTAATTAGTTGCACTAAATTGAATTTCATCTTCATTGTATTATAGATTATAGCTGGTGCAACAATTTAATTAATTATTTTTATGCATGCAGGAAGAGGGTGATACGAAGATCAAATCAATTGCAGGTATTGTTACAAATTATGAGTTGACAAAACAATGCCTAGAGACTAACTACTATGGTGCAAAAAGGATGACTGAAGCATTTATCCCTCTCCTTCAGCTCTCTAATTCACCAAGGATTGTTAATGTTGCTTCTTTCTTGGGAAAGTTAAAGGTAAATATAATATATAGTAAATTAATGGAAATGATCTCTTTTGACCAATTCCTCTTAAATATATTTAGTTTAGCTTAGTCTATAGTTGTTTCAAGTGTGATTTGCTACCTTCTTTGATTTCGTCAAAGTGCTTAATTTGAAGTGTCACGGGTCCAAAGCCTTGGAAATAGCCTCTAACAGAAATGCAAGGTCCGGCTGTGCACAATACACGTTTGTGGTGGGGGCCCTTCCCCGGAGCCTGCGCATATGCGAATTGAGATTACTAATGACGGATGGAGGTTGAGGGTAGAACATGTTCGGTGCCTCGCCCTTGTCTCCTTCGCCGTAGACTGAAAATGATGGGAATCCTATCGAGAAAGAAGAGGCATAAGCATCGCCTCTCGATCCAATTCATCTTCCCTGGCCTCCCCAACACACTCTTGATACGAAAGAAACCTCCCGCCATAGAGAAGAGATCGAAAGTCTGGGTCCCCTCGATCACCCTCCCTCTCCCTGTAGGTCGAGCTTCCCTTTCAGCCCTCTCACTTCGTTCGAGCTGAATTACATCCTCCCTCTCACCTGAACTGGTCGAGAGAGATGAACCCAAAGATCCTTTTTTGGCTCTCTCTTTAGCCCTATGTCTCTTATCCCTAGGAGGTCTTCCTTCACTAGCAGGTTTTTTCGGAAAACTCTATTTATTCTGGTGTGGATGACAGGCAGACCTATATTTCTTGGTTTTAATAGGACTCCTTACAAGCGTTGTTTTTATCTACTATTATCTAAAAATAATCAAGTTATTAATGACTGGACGAAACCAAGAAATATTCTCTTATTTATTACCTGTGTCTACTATTTAGGCAGAATACCCTCACCCATTCTCATGAGAAGCAAGCCCAGCAGGCCCTGCCTTAACCTGTCCTCAGACAGCAGCCAATGTATTTACCACATCTTCAAGACATTCCTAATTCCAAGGGAATGTCTTGGGAACCAATGGAAACTTATTTATTTAAAATAAAGAGCGGTTATTGCCAACAGCAAAAGAATTAAATTCCTTAAGAATACACAGTGTAATTTGTTGGCTCGAAATTAATTTTGATTACATATTCTGCTTTATTAAATCAGGTTAAGGATACTGGAAACTAACAAAGTGTATGAAGATTAGAACTACAAGCAGTTTCAATTACTAAAGATTAGTACATGACATAATTAGAACTACTTTTGATGTAATGTAGGCAATTTTTCTACATTTTCTTCATATATAGTTAGTGTCCTTGTGATATATATCATGGACAAGAGCTATTGTGTAATTGATAATTTACTTAGTGGTTTTTGGTTTCCTTTTTCTCCACAGCTACTGTGCAACGTATGGGCTAAAAAAGTGCTAAGTGATGCTAACAGCCTGACAGAAGAAAGGGTGGATCAAGTGTCGAATGAATTTCTCAAAGATTTTACAGAGAATTCAGTAGAAGCCAAGGGTTGGCCAAGTTACTTCACGGCTTACAAAGTTTCAAAAGCATCGTTGATTGCCTACACAAGAGTTTTAGCTACCAAATACCCGAATTTTAGGATAAATTCTGTATGCCCTGGCTTTTGCGGTACAGACATGACCGCGTATACTGGGAGCTTAACTGCTGGAGAGGGTGCTGAATGCTTGGTGAAAGTTGCTTTGTTGCCAGACGATGGACCTTCCGGCGCCTTCTTTTACAGAACGGAGGTCACTTCTTTTTGAACACCGATGATCATTCAGCTAATAATTGTACATGAGCTCGGGGGAATCCAGTATATCTATCGATGTAAGAAGAATAAGAACTCACTCTGTCGACTGATCAGAAACCATAACGTTTAAATTCCTGTCAATTTTCTCCTAAAAACATGAAAATTAAAGGATCTCTGTCTGCATAATATGTTAGTATAATAATCACAGGTAACTTAATGTATGTAATGTGAGTTAATCAATGCTATTGTTTGAATAATCCCAGGCTCCATCAATGAGTGGCTGATTGAATTTTTCTAAGGGCCCGTTTGGCCATAGAAATTTTTTACTGTTTTTCCGGAAATGTTTTTCACTTTTTCATAAATGGTGGTGTTTGACCATGAAAATTCGAAAAATTATTTCGGAGTTGGATTCCAAAAAGTGAAAACAATTTTTTATTGTTTTCACAATTTTTTATTGTTTTCACAATTTTTCACTTCCATTTTCAACGTTCATTATTATTACTTATAACCCAATCTTTAAATTTTTACACAAATTTCTCTTATAATTACAACCAACCACCAAGAAAAAAATCATTATTTCTTTTCTGTGGTACAACATCATTTTTAATTATTACAGATATTCTAATATCTTTTTCTTCTTTTAACCAAAATTTACTAACGTGAAGTAAAAAAATAATAAATGGTAATTTATGGCGGCAATATATCAACTTTTGTTTTGAATGAACTATATTATAGAGATATAAGGCCTAGTACATTATGTTATTTAAAAATGAGAAATTTAATATTTTTTTCTTGCTATTCTAATTTTATGTGTATGTCATATAATGACTATTATGATTTTAATAAATTATTAAAAAGTGGTCAATAAAGTCGCATATCAAACATAACGTAACGATCCATATTTACGATACAATAATATTCAAGGAAAATCAATATCATCAATAAAGAAAAAGCAAAAAATTAGCATTAATCTATTCAGAAATAATTCATCCGTAATTTTTTTTTAAAAAGACCAAATTCAATAAAATAATTAATTCAAGTGAAAGTAATTAAAGAATTTTCATCAACAAATTTAAGAATATATAAAATATATTTATGTCCATCAATAATATTTATCAAAATATATTTTCTCTGTTCAATTGATTATGGTTAGATAAACTTATTTACCTCGTGCTTGTGATATTTTTATTCAAATTTTAGAAGAATAACAATCATAATAATTAGTTTGTTGTTAATTATTTTATCAATTGAAGACATATAAATTATTTTCTCAAACATTTGGTTGTATGTTAGTAGGTAAATTAGTAGTTGAGTGATTTTGATAATTTTTAAAAGTTGAGGGCATAAAATCATATTTAAAAAATATTTTTCAAAAGTCTAAAGAAAAAAAAAAAAAAAGAAATGGCCAAACACAACTCCAACTCCAACTTCATCTTCAACTCCAACTCCAACTCCGGAAAAAAATAGTTTTATGACCAAACGGCTATTAAATTCATTTTCCAGGACTTGAAAAATGAATAGGCTAAATGATTAGAAAGTTTACAACATTATGGTGTTAGATCTCTTACTAGTGCGAGTCTGTTTAAGAAAATCGTGTGAAGTAGGTGCAAATTGGATAATATCACATCATGTTCAGAGTATCTTTAAGTTGATTATATCCCAACAATATTGTAATCTGTTTAACAAAATCACAATCTCAGAGAACATAAATGTCTTCTTTCCTCTATTATTTTTGCCCTTTCTTTGAAGAAATGTGGAACAAGTTCATATATTACCTGGTCATGTGGATCAAGATGTAAATCGTTATTTAATGGAAGATGCTAGTATGTGTACTGTGTACGCAATATCGAGTAGTTAAAAAATAGGAAATAATACAAGAACCATATCCTCCAAAAATATTTAAAGTGGAAATTGAAGGTGAACATTTTAAAATTCATTTTAAAATTATTATAAATTTAGGAAGATGCATAGTGGGTACATAAATGATATTAAGTGATTAAACGAAGTACAAGAAGCAGATCATCAACAAATCCTTCAAATATATTTAGAATGTACGCTACAAGCGAACATTTTAAAATTCATTACTAAATTATAATAAATTTGGAAAGATGCGTAGTGCGTACGCATATGATATTAAATAGTTAAAAAAATTTGCAAAAAGCAGATCATCGATCCTCTAAATATATTTAAAATGATAACTTCAAGCGAACATTTTAAAATTCGTTACTAAATTATTATAAATTAGGAAGATGCATAGGGTGTTGCATATATAATATTGAGTGGTTAAAAGTACAAGAAACAAATCTATCAACAAATCCTAAAACTCTTGCCGGGAAACATTTTGAAATTCGTTTTTAATTATAATAGCAAGTTGAATAATGTGAAGAAATGCTTAATAATTTAGCAACTTATTACACACATATATATATATATATATACTAAAATATAGTCCAGCCTAAATAATAATAAAAAAAAACTGAAGATATAGCAAGACTCCCCAAATCTAGAGCTACTTAATACTTCCAACAATGGCAGAGAAAATCACCAGCCTCGAAAGCACAAGGTATACATACGTACAAATACAATTCCTTAGTTGTTTTTTCTATCTATTTTCTTCGATGAAGTTCTAACTTCTCCGCATTGACTTACTATGACAGTGGTTGTGTTGACATCAAGAGATGAAAAGAAAGGCATTGAAGCTATCGAAAGGCTCAAAAAAGAATCAAACATTTAATTTTAAACACGACAGAATTATATACAATTATATTTTTAAAGTCTTGTAAACTTAGATGGGTCTATTCATAGTGTGCTTATGGAAGTACGATCATCTTCAGGCGATCATATCTCTCTTTTAGGTTATCCCACATTATAAGAGAATCCTTAATAGTGAGATATTCCATTTTTAAGCCTTCATCAAGATGATAACGAAGAAATATCATGACCTTGACACGATCTTGATTCGATGCCTGATTGACACTTTTTATGGTATCTGCCAGACTCATCGCGTCCAAATAAATTTCTACATCAAGTGCGCAAGATATATAAGTTTTGCCTGATATATTCAGCGCAACAGATTCACCGTTAGACATATTTAACACTACTTTAAGAAAACTAAATTCTTACCTTACTCTCGTTGAATTTTCTTTTTTTTTTTAAATATAAAATTAATAAAGTAACTAACAAAGAATAAGGGATGAAGCAATAGAGTAGTGTGTTCAACTCTTTATTTCTTTAAGAAACTAAGGTAATTTATGGTCAAAGTACAACCTTATCTACATTACAAGGTGGATAATGATTTGATTTGTGAGCCAATCTAAACATATGCAACATGTCTATTTTTGACAAATGCATCCAATTTCATAACAACTACTTTCTCCGTTTAAATTTTTTTTTTATCTAGTTTGACTTAACACGAAATTTAAAAAAATAAAGAAGATTTTTAAATTTTATGGTGTTAAATTAAAGATATATCAAATATACCAAAATACCCTTCATCTTGTGGCCTTCCACATGTCATGTGAAAAATTAAAATTAAAAAATTACTAAAAAAAAGAAGGAAACAATCTTTTTTAAACGGAGAAAGTAATATATTGTCCAGCCTAAATCTAAAAAAGCTGAACCTATAGCAAAAATCCCCAAATCTAGAGCTCCTTATAGTTCCAACAATGGCAGAGAAAATCACCAGTCTCAAAAGCACAGGGTGTACGTACGTACAAATATAATTCCGTAATTGTTTTTTCTATCTATTTTCTTCGATGAAGTTCTAGGCAAGTACTATGTGATTTGATTAAAATGATGATTAACTGATTTACTATAACAGATCAAAAATTACGCTAGTATTGTAAAAAAAAAATATATATATATATATATATACTATTTGTGTACACAATTTTTTTGGGGGGGATATATGACTATATTGTATGATCAGGTATGCAGTGGTGAGTGGGGGGAACAAAGGGATAGGATATGAAACATGCAGACAATTAGCAAGCAAAGGTGTGGTGGTTGTGTTGACATCAAGGGATGAAAAGAGAGGCATTGAAGCCATTCAAAGGCTCAAAGAGGAGTCAAACTTTACTGATGAACACATTTTGTTTCATCAACTTGATGTTATGGATCCAACTAGTATTTCTTCTCTTGTCAACTTCATCAAAACCAAATTTGGAAGGCTTGATATTTTGATATCTCGGCAAAACTCAATAACGTTAATATATTTTTTATTTATGTTAAAAAAGAATAAAATAAAATCCCTAACTTCAACTCTGAAAAGTTAATTTTTTTTTTAACAATTCAGTAATTATAGTTTTTGAGATGATATATTTAAGATCATAACATTAAAATACATACCTAAACTGAGACAGTACATAGAGGAGTGCTATTTAGTATCCAATTTATTTTAGGTGAGAAATGCTTAGCCTCCTTGAGATCTACAAAAATGGTTTTTTCTTTTAAAAGTAAATTCATGGGCGAGAAGTCCAAGGCTGATATATATATATATATATTAAAAGCAATTTTTTTTTAAAAAAAAAAGTACAAGTAAAGGAGACTAGAGAATGCCTTGCCTTACTAATTCTATGGGCCAAATTCATCTGTTTTCAACATAATTTAATTCATGGAAAATAAACTTCAATTACAAATAAAAATATGAAAAAAACAACAGTATTATTGATAAACAATAAGGGTACAAATCTCTTCCTCCTTGATTCTTCTCTCTTGATTTTCTCCCTAGTTTGAGGGCCATTAGTGGCTTATTCTCGAACATAGGATGATCTCTTTATGAATATCCCATGATTTTGTGGGATATTGGAGATCCCGATCTTTTTATGAATACCCATCAATTTATGGGATATTCAAGATGCCTGTTTCAGGGAACATGTTACCCTTTAAATAAGCGAGATTTAGGATAAAGTAGCATTCTAAAGCTCTAACAGAATTTGGATTATTATTGAAGAGTCCACAAATTTTAGATGTCTACACCATCGATAGGACCTCAAAGTTGTTCCGGAAAATTCACATAGGCCCCTAAACTAAGACTTGTACCTATGAGGCCCCTCAAGTGCTAAAATTGGTACCTATCAGACACAAAATACTGAGTTGGCAAAGAGAGTATGTTACACTCTCCTTGGGCGCGTGAACAGTAAATTAAATAATATTTTACTTTTTTTTAATTAAAAAATTTATATTTAAATTATTTTATTAATATTATTTTTAATTATTATAATTTCTTAATAAAAAAAATAAAAAAAGCACTCCCCCTTTCATCGTCTTCTTCACTGCCCCCTTTCATCGTCTTCTTCGCACCCCCCCTTCATCATCTTCTTCACAACCCTTCGTTATCATCGTCGTCCTTTACAAACCACGACCTCATCCATCATCTTCTTTAGGTATTTTCAAATGCATTTTCCGGCGAGACTTGCCGGAAAATTAACTTCAAAATTCAAGATTGTTCAAAATTACATGTTTATGAACTTAAATAACTCAAATCCAATATAATAGGGAATGGCATCCTTGATGGACAAAGTATCGTGAGAACTTTTTTTTTTCTTAAGTTCTGCAGCTTGCTGAAAGTGAAGATTTCTTTTTTTAAGTTCTGCTTCCTTCTTGCAGAACAATGAAGAAGAAGAATGGAAGGGTGAAGGGAGGGTGGAGTGGGTGTACCAGCGTGTGTGTGTGTATTTTTTTTTTTTAAATCATCTTTGGTAAATAATGGAGAAGAGAATGGAAGGAGTGGCGTGGGGGGGGGGGGTTGAAGGGGACTGGTGGGTTGGGGGGATTTGAAGGACCTTTTAAAAAAAAATTATAATTAATTTTTCATAATTAATTGACCATAATGCCACGTGGCAGTTTCTAATTAGCCTTTTTTGCCACATCATTGCGTGTGTATTACACCACTTGACATTTTAGCTATTGGCCAAAAAATGCCCAATAGGAACAAAATTGGGGGGGGGGGGGGTTAGGGGTTTGATAGGTACAAGCCTTAGTTTAGGGGCCTAAGTGAATTTTAGGGACAAGTTTAAGGGACTATCGATGGGTTTGGCCAATTCTATGGTGGCGTAACAAAAACATGTTTTAACATACATGAGAAAAATAAGAAAAAAAAAGGCTAAATCCATCGATAGGACCTCAAACTTGTCCTGAAAATTCACTTAAACTCCTAAACTGAGGTTTGTACCTATTAGACCCCTAAACCTCCTGAATTTTATTTCAATTGGGCATTTTTTGCACAATCAGCAAAAGATATAGAGTGTGTGTAACAAACTCGCCTTACGTGACAAAATTGACCAATAAAAAAAATACACGTGGCAAACGAATTTTAAAAAAATATATATGTTAAAAATCCAATTAAATAAAGATAAATGTTGAGTGGGTCCAAAAATAATTTTAAATATATTATAGTTTTTTTTTTTGAAAAAAAAAAAACTGATCCCCCACCCCACCCCACCCTCCCCTTCCATTCTCATCTCCATCTTCGTGAGAAGATGAACTTTTTTTAAAAAAAATAAAATATGCCCCACTAATTTAAGAAAAGAGTATCAATTCTAACCAAACTCACCCTAATTCTAATCGAACAATCTTGAAATTTCGAATTGATTTTTTGGCGAGTCTAGCCGAAAAATGCTTTCAAAAACCGCTAAAGAAAATGATGAATTTTTCAGCCTGTCGATCAGTTTTTATTTTTCAAAATCTGTTCCTGCTTTTTTTTTTAATTCTTTACTTCTATTTCATTTGATAAGGCTTCGTCGGATTTTGGGATGGGTGGAGATAATTGGTGTTTTCGGTGAAAGGGAGTCGATTTTAGTTGATGGGTCACCAGAATGAAGCTGGGTGCATCGTTTTCGTCTCGCCGGAGCTCCGGCGAGCTTCGACAGTGATGAAAAATGGAGAATACTATCAATGAATTCCATTTAAGGAGCTTGATTCGATCCTTTGAACTTTCCGGCATTTCTTAATCCATTAGTAGTTTTAAAATTATCAGAAGGAAATGGGGTGAAGACGGGATAGGCTGAAGATGATGACGCGGGGTGGGGTGGGTGAAAGACGATGGCGCGGTGTGGGGGGTGGGGTGGGGTGAAGACGATGATGTTGGGGGGAGGGGTTGAAGTTTTTTTTTTAAAAATTAGAAGTGATTATAATTAAAAATTATATTAATAAAATAATTTAAATATAAGTTTTTGAATTGAAAAAAAGTAAAATATTATTTTTTTCTCCGATTCACGCGTTCAAGGAGAGTGTAACTCCTTGTCAAATCAACATTTTATGCCTGATAGGTACCAATTTTAGCACTTGAGGTGTCTGATAGGTACATGCCTTAGTTAAAGGGTCTAAGTGAATTTTCAAAACAAGTTTAAGGTCCTATCAATGGGTTTGGCCAAAAAGAAAGAACTAAATATTCTATGATCATCACGGAGTTAATAAACAACTCTATGATGATATTACAAATAATAATACTTAAATAGTAAAAATTAAAATAAGTAGAAATATGGAATCAGATTCATGTTTTCTCTAAAAATTGGAAATCTTTGAGAAGAGGTACAAAAATGGGTGAACAGTCCGAAACATTTGTATTTTTTTTTTTTTTGATGTTGAGGAACAGGGGCGGACCCACATGTATAGGTGGGGGTGCACGTGCACCCGTTAACGTCGAAAATAATTATATGTATATACCTTAAGAAATTGAAATATATATAACAGTGCACCCATAGTTGACAGGTAGTGCACCTTGGCGCGCTGGTTGAAGCCAATGCATCCATCACGCGACCAAGGGTCGATTCGCGGGAACAACACAACATTTTCGTTTTTATCTTCAATTCTCCAGATTTCCTATTACCAAATTTATAACAAAAATTGATGAAATGGGGATTCGAACCGTGATCACTCCCTAAGGTAAGCTCCCCTTCACCATTGACCTACCACAACTAATTATTAAAATTTGTTAAAAGTAAACTTCATATTATAAGAAAGTAAAGTTATTATCTTAAGACTCTTATTCTTCTATATAATTATTTTGCATTATTGTCCATGTCTTTGGCGATCAATTGAATATGATAATATCCCTTAATTGACACTGAAATTTTTTTTAACGTCTTAAGATAATATTGGTGCACCATAATATTATCAAAAGCAATAAGCGTAAAAAAACTTCAAGGTCTATTGTGTTTAAGCACAAAGTACAAATAAAGTGTGAGATTTAACCAAAAAAAGGCATAAGAGGAGAAAAAATATAAATATATGTCTAGCCCAAGACTAATAATATAAGTATGAATGACAAATATATGAACAAAAAAAATTATTTTTTTTGATAAAGTGAAATATTAATTGTTTAGCGTTCGTCTCTTTAAAACGCCTCATTGACAAGGAAAAATATGTATTAGAAATTAGAACCTAAGCTGCACATTAAGCGAGACGAGCGCTCAACATATTTTGAGTCTTGCTTCGAGGCTTATGCACGTCTTTGATAATACTGGTGCACCCACAGACTTCAAATTCTGGGTTCGCCTCCGTTGAGGAAGATCATCAATGTAAGATATAGGATCTTTAAGATCCACAAAAATAGGTAACTGCCATGTGCAATTTATTTTAATAACATATCTTTTCCTAGTACAGGCTGGAAATTAAAGTGGTAATGACGTTCTAAATTATAATATACTGGACGGTATAAAAGATACTGATGAAAATTTATATTCCCATGAATAACTATTTCATATAAAGTTTAACTTATTGATAATATATTACAAATTTTTGAGCAACTTATATAGAAAATTATACTTTCTAAGTGCCTCTTAAGTGACCATACAATATAAAGAAATTCTATACTGTCTTATAAATTAATAGTTAAATTCGTTCGAAATTTTATACTTAATGGAGCTGTCTATAAGATGAATCCGAATTAATAAGACATGGTATTTTGAATAGTTTCAATAATGTTAGTTCCGTTATTTTTTTTTTTCCTTTTTTAATAATTTCTTTGGTATATTTTCTTATATTGTTTGGAGAAATAAGAAAGTGTGAATTAATGTTTTGCAGGTTAACAACGCAGGAATTGCTGGATTAATGGCAGAAGGAGATGTACAAGTGATAAAAGAGATAATAGAAAGCGATGACTTAATCCTTTCTACTGAAAATGGAGTAAGATATATAGCCAATTCTAATATGTTGTCAATAAAAAGAAATCTGGGGTCGATCTCTTTGTCAATAATTTTCAACATATATAAATTTCAAAGAATTAAATACAATAGTAACAATTATTATTACTATTAATTATGCAGGAAGAGGGAGGTACAATGAAATCATATTCTGGCATTGTTACAAATTATGAGTTGACAAAACAATGCGTAGAGACAAATTACTATGGTGCAAAAAGAATGATCGAAGCATTTATTCCCCTCCTTCAACTCTCTAATTCACCAAGGATTGTTAATGTCTCTTCTTTATTAGGATCATTAAAGGTAACTATATTTTCTAATTTGTCAAGCTCTACATACATTGAATTGCGATTTGATGTGATGGTTGTATGTGTATATGTTGTTGTTTTTCAATATTTTCGAAATCTGTATTTAGTTACAACCACTTCAACACAAGTTCAAGTATAAAACAAAATCTTGAACCCGTTTGCCAACATGATTTGGTCAAACTTCACATGTCATAGTTTAGGTGCTTGTTTTAGTTCATAAAGTGACTTAATAAGTTTACACACCTTAATTTCTTTTCCTAGAACCACAAAACCCTCAGGCTGTTTTATGTAAATTTCTTCCTTCAATTTCTATTTAGGAATGCTGTTTTCACATCCATTTGATGGATTTCAAGACCATATACAACCGCCAAGGCAATTAATATCCGAATTGACGTTATCCTCATAACTAAATAGTATGTATCAAAGTAATCAAGGCCTTACTTTTGTTTAAAGTCTTTTATAACAAGTCTTGTCTTGTATTCGTCAATAGTACCATCAACTTTCATTTTTCTTTTGAAGATCTATTTAGAATCTAAAGGTTTATTTCCTGAAAAAAAATCAACCAACTCCCACGTATGGTTGCTTAAGATTGAATCAATCTCACTATTGACTGCCTCTTTTCAAAAGGATGAGTCCGAAGACGTCATCGCTTCTTTAAATGTTTGAGGCTTTTTTTCTAAGAGAAATATTACAAAATCTGATCCAATCGAAGTTGACGTTCTTTGACGTGTACTACGTCTTGGATTCGCATCATTATGTACATCCTCACTTGGTTAATCTCGAGGTCATTTAGACCTCCACTAGACTATTCATATCTAGTTTTATACGGATAAATATGTTCAAAGAATTCAGCATTATCCGATTCAATTACCGTATTTTCATTAATATCCGGATGTTAGAATTTATGAACCAAAAATCGGCATGCTTTACTATTTTTAGCATATCCTATAAACACGCAGTCCACCATCTTAGGTCCTATCCTTGCTCTTTTAGGCATAGGAACTTGGACCTTCGCTAGGCACCCCCACACTTTGAAATATTTCAAGTTGAGTTTCCTTTCTTTCCATTTTTCATATGGAATTGATTGTGTCTTACTATGGGGCACTCTATTGAGTATTCAATTGGATGTAAGGATAGTCTTCCCCCATAAATTTTGCGGTAAACCTGAACTTATAAGTAAGACATTCATCATTTTTTTTCAAAGTTTGATTTTTCCTTTCCGCAATTCCATTGGATTGAGGTGAATACGGAACTGTAGTTTGATGGACAATTTCATTCTATACACATATTTGTGCAAAGGAAGATTCATATTCTCATCCCCTATCACTTCTTATTATTTTTATCTTTTTCTCGAACTGATTTTCAACTTTAGTTTTATATTGTCTAAACGCATCTATTGCTTCATACTTACTATTTAGCAAATAGACATAACAATATCTAGTGCAATCGTCAATAAAAATTATAAAATAGTTTTTTCCACCACGTGATGGTGTTGACTTCACATCACACATGTCAGTGTGTATTAAGTTTAAGGGATTGAAATTTCTTTCAACGGACTTGTACGGATGCTTAGCATACTTTGATTCCACATACGTTTGACATTTTGATTTATTGCACTCAAAATTTAGCAAAACTTCTAAGTTAATTTGTTTTCGTAATGTTTTATAATTAACATGTCCTAATCGTTCATGCCACAAATCATAAGACTTGAGCAATTAAGAAGAAGCAGAACTGTCATTACATTCATCTTGTATAGGCCCTCAGTGAGATAGCCTTTTCCTACATACACTTCTCCTTTTCTAGTTTAACGATGAAGTTTTTATAACTTTCAATCGTCAACCGAGTGATCTTTAACTTGTGATGAAGATTTTATTTCTTCAAATCACTAATTAAGTTCAAAAAGAGTAGAAATCTAAAAGCATTAATCTCCAGAAACCAAGCGATACAGATTAAAAAAAAAAAACTTTAGTGAAAAGAAAATTTCACCAAACAAGCAATTTTTTTTTTCTTTTTCCAAAATTTATTTCCTTAAGATTGTTGTTTTTCAATGTTTTCAGGTACACAAAATCTGTATTTAAGTACAACCACTTCAACACAAGTTCAAGTATAAAACAAAAACACTTATGAAGTTATACAACACCTTCAACAAAAAATCAAAATAACCTTTCAAAGAAGTGTGTTTTTAGAATTTTATAGAAAAATAGATGAAGCAGAAAAAGTCAAGTCCTCCGAATTCACAGAGTGTCCTTAAGAAAATAATTCCCCTCAAGTACCCGAGGTTGTGGAATTTTCCTCCTAGGATAAAATGGCCTAACAATCAGACTGTAGTGGTAACTCAAACGATTGAATTCTCTTCGAACTCACTCAACGATTAGATGATCACACAAAGTATATTTTCATAAAACAAGAAGAGTTTTATTGCAGAATTTTTTTTGTACCTAAACCTGTGGATAAATGCAGGTTTATATAGCCATCAAGTGCCCCATCTGAAAGGTGGCAATGGTTCATCCGAAAAGGTGTATCCTTTGAAGAGTCATGTTTGTTCATTTGAAACATTGTGCCTTTTTTGAACGGACACAATTATCCGAACATTCACTCCTTTTCCAAAATAATATGCTTTTTCCTTAATGGTTATATCCCTCCATTTTTTCATTCACACCAATTGAACCCAACATATGTCATAATGTTGAATTAGATTAGTGTAAACTTGTTTGACTAAGAAGCTCATAACCGATTTTTAACAGAATTATCAGGCAAATCTATAGTAGCGCACTTTTAATTTTGAATTTTTGTAATCTGATAAATTCTGCAGCTATTGTGCAACAAATGGGCAATAGAAGTGCTAAGTGATGCTTATACACTGACAGAAGAAAAGGTAGATCAAGTGGTGAATGAATTTGTCAAAGATTTTACAGAGAAATCAATAGAATCCAAAGGATGGACAAGTTACTTCACAGCTTACAAAGTCTCAAAAGCATCCTTGATTGCCTACACTAGAGTTTTAGCTACCAAATATCTGAATTTCCGAATAAACTCTGTATGTCCTGGCTATTGCAAAACAGACGTAAACGCCAATACTGGAAGCTTAACTGCTGGAGAAGGTGCTGAGAGCTTGGTGAATCTTGCTTTGTTGCCAAATGATGGACCTTCTGGCCGTTTCTTTCACAGAAAGGAGGTCACTTCTTTTTGAACATTGGTTGATCCACAAAATTGGTTTGCGTGTTTGGCGGAATTCAATCGTTTGCGTGTTTGGCTGAATTCAGACGTAAAAACAATTTATGCCTTTTTCAACTGTTTGTTTGCTAGGTGCATTAATATTGATTGTGTAAGGAATGTTGAAGACCAATGAAATTAATGATAAAGATACGATATTGCAAAATAAATCTTTAAAGAAAAATTAACTTTTAAAGGTATTCTTCTCTTTTAAAACCTACGACTTGGTAGGATGTACAACTATTTACTTTTTTGTTATAAGATTTGGCTTGGGATCCATAGTAGCCGTTTGATCATAATAATTTTTTATTTTTTCAGAAAATTATTTTACTTTAATGAAAAAAGTGAAAACAATATGTGTGTGACCATGAGAATTTCAAATACAATTTGAACTTGTATTTGGATAAGTGAAAACAAGTAAAACTTTCATGGGCAAACACAACTCTAACTGCAACTTCAATGCCAAAAAATTATAATTTTCATGGGCAAACGGGGCCTTAGTATTTAGGACTTCTGCCATGTCCTTCATATTTAGTATCTAATAATAGTTTTGAAAGTTTATTAACTGACGTGAGAAACACATGCAAAGTAGGTATACTAAACTAGTTTTAAAATAAATGTGAAGTACAATGTCGCCATTATTTTTTTAAAAATAATTTTAGAAAAGCGGCAATGTCTGTCGCATTTTAAATTTAATTTTAATTTTAATTTTAATTTATTTTTACTAAAATCGAAGGACAATGTCTTCGTGTCCGTTGCTTTTTTCACGGATTATAATGCAAAATTAAAAAAATAATTTTTAAATAAATAAAAAATGATTTTATTAAAATGACACTATGGGGGTGTGCAAAATCGAATCGATAAAAATACTATTGATTTATTATTTTTGGGTTAGCAATTTTCTTTAATGGCTTATAAAAAAAATTATCGGATTGTTAGTTCGATTTCGATTTTTTCTTATTGGGTTGTTGGGTAAACTGTAACCCAATATGAATATACTAAATCACTACTTTATATATATATATATGTATATATATATATATATTTTTTTTTTTCTCTCTTTTTTTTTTCTTATCATATATTTCTCATAATCTCTCTTTCATTTATACAGACAATAAACCTATTCCAGTTCCTTTCCGAAACTAATATCTAGTTCAAACTTGAAAATTCTATTAAATTAAATACAACATGAAGGATTTTGGCTGCAACTAATATTCAATCTCTTTTCATGTTAGTTGCTATTATTTCTACTTTAAGAGTATTTTTGTAAAACGAAAATCGAACTGTTAAGTACTAAAATCGATAAAAAATATCTTATTAATTTAATTTTTGATTTAGCATTTCTTAAAGTTCGAAAACCAATAATACGTCAAATCAAATTGAATCGATCGATGAACACTCCTATGACACTGTCTGTCATTTTTAAACATTTTAAATTTATTAATAAATTAATATGTTTGCTATTTTTAAAAAATTATATATATATATATATATATATATATATATATATATATATATTTTAATGGATATTTTTTTCTGCATTAAAATTATTAGGGAAAATGAACTATGAACTTGGAGACCGGGTAGTTGGAGATAAGGTTGACGAATAGGTTTCATTTGATCATTGAGTTTGTTAAGTAGTATATAAATTATACTGCATATATATATGTGTATATATTTTTTATATAGACTAAAGTAGTATATATTTAATTACACATGTGTATATATTTTTTAAAGTAGACAAGTAGTATATATTTAATGTCTATATGTTGTATGTATATTTTTTCATGTAGTTTGTTAAGTAGTATATAAATTATATTGCATGTATATATATGTATATATTTTCTATATAGACTAAAGTAGTATATATTGAATGTATACATGTGTATATTTTTTCTAAAGTAGTATATATGTAATGTATATATGTTGTATGTATATTGATTAATGTAGTTTGTTTAGTAGTATATAAATTATATTGCATGTATATATATTTTCTATATAAAGTCTAAACTCTAAAATAGTAATTATTTATTGTATACATGCGTATATATTTTCTAAAGTAGTATAATATGTAACGTATATATGTTATATACGTTTATTGTTTAATGTATTTAAAATGTATATAGGTGTGTATATATAGTATATATTGAAAAAAACATGTAAATTTGAATTTCATTTCAATTTTTTTTACATTTCAGACTAGTAACCGACCCATTTTTCGGAGTGGGTCGGGATGAACCGTTCCAAATTGGTTAAAACCGGTTCTAGGCTAAGGGATCATTTGTTTGCACGTAATGGAGGTCTGAATCTGAATGGTTCAGACTTCAGACCATTAAGTGCATTTATTTTTTATTAAGATTTTAGCTCTTAATAGGTCTGACTAGGTCTTAATCATTCAGATCTAGAATCAAGTCTTAATAGGTATAAAGAGGTATTCTGGTATTGGATAACCATTATTTTGATTTATTTTTTAGGTTTAGGGTGTAAAAAGTGGGGCCCACACGTGGGCCAAGGGACCAATTCATCATTTATACAACTTTACAAATTTAATATAATACACCTAACCCCCTCCACTTATTCCAATATAAAAAAAAACCTCTCTCTCTCCTCTTCAATCCCCAACTCCCGCTTTCAAACAACTTCTCCCAAAAATGTCATTTTCGTACGTTCTTCGTTTGCAGCTGCTAAGGAGGCATTGTTGCTTCGCAAGGTTAGTTAAAATTGAGTTTCGATCATTTCTAGATCCATTTAAATGGTTTTTCTTTTTGCTAATCGATTGGTAGTGATGTAGGATTTTTTTTTTTCGAATTTGATGTTTTGATTTAATCATATTTTTTTTAGCAACGAAGTTTGAATGGTGGTATAATTGTTGTTTGAAGAGTTATTTTGGCATTTTGATTTGAAATACGTCCTGTTTCTGTCCGTAGACATGCGGTCTATTTGTTGACCCGTGGTCAATGAAATGAGAATGCCCTAGATATATTTCAATTTTCAGACGTATGGAATTCTTTTAAAACATGATTGCTGAAATAGTAAAAATTGAAATATTAATAGCTAATTAGTTTGATTAGGTGCACTAGTTTGATTTTTAGCAATTGTTGTGTTTTGATATTTTTCATGTTCGATTTTGGTTCAATTATTGTATGTTTGTGTAGTGAACTGTTTAATGATGGGGTGTTTGTTAAATTTTTTTTTGGGAGGGGAGGTTTCATTTGATCATTGAGTTATTTCTATTGATAGACTTGTGGTCTATGAACTGAAAATGGGAGATTTGTTCTTTTGGTATAGACTGTGTTGAAAATGGGTAGAAAAAATATTATTCCTAAACATAAAGACGATACCGCTGGTAGTAGTAGAAAAAGAAGAGCTGTGGCAGTTGAAAAAGTGTCAAAAAGAAAGAAAATTGAAGAGTGGATGTCCGAATCAGATTCGGAGTAAAAGGAGATAAATGACTACGGCGATTCTAGTGAAGATGTTGCCAAACGGAGTGTCAGTGGTGACAGTGAAGAGTGCGAGGGAAGTGGGAGTAATAGTGATGATGGGGATAATGATTTGTTGTCCGTGCCATATCTTTCAAGGAGCATTTTCGTTGAGTGGTATGACCTTCGAACGATAATTGACGAGGTCGGATCTTTCCCGGCAAAGATATTGGTCAGATCAAGAATAGCTGCTTATCGAGAATTTAAGAAAATTCTTGTCGACCAAGAATTAAAGAAAAGATTCAAGCGGTCCTATTTTGGACACCTGAGAAACCTGCCGGAACATCTCAAGTTCAATGGGCAGTTGGTCCATTATTTGCTATTGCGACACGTTAAGAACGATACGATGCGTCATGAGATGTGGTTCTGCGTTAACAACAAGCCTGCCTGTTTTAGCTTGAAAGAGTTTTGTTTGATTACGGGGCTGAACTGCTTATCATACCCCAGTGAATCAAAAATGAAGAAGGTATTAGCAAAAGGGGACAATTTTTGTTTTAAGGTGACAAAAAATAAAAACATCACGGTGGCCAACTTGTTACACCTGATCAGAGGGAATAAGCTGAACGAGGACCAGAAGTTCAAGTGTTGTCTACTGTGGTTCTTTCACACCATGTTGCTTGCGAAAGATTTGACGAAGGTTGTCAACAAAAAACTGATTCGAATGATCGACTCTTTGAGTTTCTTCGAGAAGTATCCGTGGAGGAAAGAGACATTTCAACTGACCATGGACTATCTGAAGAAGAAAAGAGACCTGAAGAAGCAGAAGGAAGTATTTGATGAGAATCAGAAGGCATCATATGCTCTATTCGGATTTCCCTGGGCATTCATGGTATCTACCATAAAGCCTTTAGTGATTTTATCGTAGATTATCATTTTATTTATACTATGTCATAGACTCATAGTTATTTTTTTCATTGATGTACTGCTTATAGATTTGGATCTATGAGGCCTTTTCTCATCTTGGAAAATTTGCTGGAAAATCAATGGATGAGCCCTTACCCATCCCCCACATCCTCAGATGGCACATTTTAAAAAACGACAAGATAATCAAAGGCGACCCATTCAAGTATAAAGGAAAAGTCACCGAGGTATGAACTTATTTTCTATAATGCAATAATAGTACCATTTTATCGAATGTTATGTAATTGTTAATTGATATTTGGTAGAACGTGCACCCGTACATCATCCCTACTATTCGTGAGACGAAGATGGATTACATGATTACGTTTGAGCCATATACGAACGAGGTAAAAAATAACGTCCTCGATGGCTTGAAGAAAGAGTTAGAAGGGGTGACTGTTCTCACTTCAAATGAGGACAGTGATGATGACGGGGATTTGGGTGGTAACCCCGTTGGAGTATGCGTTGGTGATGATGATTCTCCGAGAAACTCCAAAGATGCAGCGGGAACCTCATCCCCCGGGGATCTTCATAAGCGTGTGACTGCGCTCGAGGAAGCGGTGTTGGATATTATTGCCTATAGCATAGAGAAAAAAATGAAGAAAAAGAAAAATGATAAGCGACAACATGAGCGAGGTAACTTCATTCATTAATTGATGTTGTTAATGAATATTCAGGTTTAAATATCAGTAACACTTTGTAATATTATGAAATAGTGCATGTACATGAATCGAAGAGGAATGAAGAATGAGAAAAAAAAAAAGCAAAATGGATGAGTTGGTCGCTGTTGTGGCAGAACAGGAAAAAGAAGAAGAAAAGAAGGATGATGAAGAAGATAAGAGCCAAGAAGAAGGTGGAAAAGTAGCAGCAACAGAAGAAGAAGAAGCGACAATAGATGAACAAGGAGCCGCAGAAAAAGGAAAAATTGTTGAAGAAGAAGCTGACAAAGAAGAAGTTGAGCAAGAAGCAGTAGGTGAACGAAAAGAAGAAGCTGAGGAAGAAACAGTTGTTGAAGCTGAGGAAGAAATAGCTGCTGCAGCTGAAGTAAGAAAAGAAGGTGTGGAAGAAAAGGAAACTGAAGAAGCAGCAGCTGATGCACATACTGAAAAAAAGGAGAAGAAGGTGAGAATGAAGAAACAGCTGTAATTGTTGAGAAAAAAGAAGTTGAAGCTGTCCAAACAGATGTGGTCATGGACATTGTTGATGAAATCAACAGTAACACTTGTGTTGATGAGGAACTTAGGGAAAGAGACATTTAAATGCTAAGATGTTTAATTTGTTGTTAAATGATGAGTTGTTAGGCTATGACAATTTTTTTTATTTCACAAATATGAAGTTTGAAGGATCTGGTGGTAGGATATGATAATTATTCTTTTATTTTATGAAACTTGTTATGATTCTGAGCTGAATCTGTTTCTATCAAATTGATTTGTGGCATGGAATTTGAATATGCAGGGTGTGGTCATAGTTGGTACATTGTATGCTTGATATCATAGAATGCATACTTAATATTCCATATACCGTATACATAGTCTATCATTACCCCTGGTGGTCGAATTTAAGTTGACGTGTTGTTTAATCGACTATGGTTCTATCGAAAATAGTATTTAACATTATACAAAAGTAGAACTATTATTATTTATTCAATATCACTACATTCATGTTACACTTTTCCAAAGAACGAATACTAGCATTATAGCACATAACATTATTTTTAGGACATTCTCTGTTTCTTCGGCCAAAATCAATTTTTATTTTAGTTGATCCCTCTCTATTTGGGTGTCATGTAGCAATAGTTTAAAGTGATCCCTCTGTTCTTCGGTTTTTTTGAACAAAGTCATGAGAAAATCTTTATTTTCTTCGCATTGTTGGAACCTTTGTAGTAGATTAAATTTTGCCAAACCTTAAAAATTTGATGTCTTGAGTCCCGGAATAAACGTTGATGGACTAGATGGAGGTGATAGCTCATCAAGCCATTTGAAAAACGAGCATGCGCCATTATACTAGGAAAAAAAATAATTACGTAACCATTAACTTAACTTTAAAAAAAAAAACACGCACACCTCACCTTTGCAATTGCACAATTATAAAATTTGCGACCTGGATTTGAATCCGTGCGTGACGTCCTTAAGACTGCCGCATTCCCACAATGACAAATTAGAGTATTTTTAGAATTGGATGATTGGGATGCTTGCGACATTGTAGAATTTTTAAAAACACAATAAAGTTGATGAAATAAAATAAGAAGGGATGTATACCTTATATATGAAGTAAAAACAAAGTGTTCACACTGATGGCTTACAAAAGTAGCCATGTTTTACCGTTGGAAAAATAATTTTTCTCTTTTGAACTGGTGATGACACTAAATAGACTGTCGTAGATCATGACCTATGTCAGCCATCGATTTGTATGGTTTACCATAGACTTACACTTTTATTAGTGCATCGACTGATATCCTGATTATGCGTAGACTACCGTGATCTATGTACACATCTATAGACCATCACGTGGAGGTAGTTAAAAAATGAATAATTAAATTAAAAAAAATTTAAATAGATAATAGTAACATATTTTGGGGATGGTGGAAGAAAATAATTAAATATAATATGATTTAAATGGATAATCACATGTTTCGGGGTCGGTGGAAGAAAATAATTACATTAAAAATGATTTAAATAGATGATCTTGGACTGGTGATGACACTTAATAGACCGTCGTAGATCATGAACAATGTCATCCATCAATCAGTATAGTCTATCTTAGACTTACACGTTTATTATCGCATCGACTGATATCATGATTAGGCGTAGACCACGATGATCTATGTACAAGGTTATAGACCATCACTTGGATGTAGTTAAAAAATGATTAAATAAATTATAAATAAATGTGGTGTGGATTTCTACACATGTGAAGGAGTGTAAACAAGTCACATAATTATATTAGAGCTTAGACAAATTAGGGAGGGTGAATTAAGAAGTGTGTGGATGGGTAGTGGTTGAATGCACAATATCGTAAGAGTAATGTTTAAACAAAGCATAAGTATGTATATAGGATATGTATTGTATTTGATGCCTACACATTCCACATATTTCTTTCATCACCACCCCTAAATCAAAAGAGTGTGTGCAGTTGATAGTGGTAAAACATTTATCATCCTCAATACATACTTGTGCTTTGAGGAACATTACTCTTACGATATTGAGCATTCAACCACTACCCATCCACACACTTCTTAATTCACCCTCCCTAATTTGTCTAAGCTCTAATATGATTATGTGACTTGTTTACACTCCTTAACATGTGTAGAAATCCACACCACATTTATTTATAATTTATTTGGGAGCGAGAGGCGTAGGAATGGAGTTGGCATCTTAGTAGATGAAGAGCTTAAAGGTCAGGTAGTAGAGGTAAAGAGGATCAACGATAGGTTGATGACTATTAAGTTGGTCATTGGGGGGTTTACCCTGAACGTGTGTAGTGCTTATGCGCCGCAAGTGGGCTTGGATAGGGAGGAGAATATACGGTTTTGGGAGGCTTTGATGAGGTGGTGAGAGGCGTGCCTAGCTCGAAGAAGATTGTTGTAGCAGGAGATTTCAATGGGCACATCGGGGCGTTACCAAGAGGCTTTGGTGATGTGCATGGTGGTTTTGGTTTTGGGAAAAGAAATGAAGAGGGGGATACTCTATTAGATTTTGCGAGGTCCTTTGGGCTGGTGGTGGTGAACTCGGGCTTCCCGAAGAGGGACGATCACCTGATCACCTTCCGAAGTGCGATAGCCAAGACCCAAATTGACTTTTTGTTGCTTAGGAAAGGAGATAGGGTGTTGTGTAAGGACTGTAAGGTCATCCCGAGTGAGAATCTTTCGACCCAGCATAGGCTCTTGTCTATGGATTTGGGTATAAAGAAGGATAGGAAGAGAAGAGGTGAGGAGTGTAGACCTAAAATTAAGTGGGGCGGCTTGACGCCAGTGAATGCGTAGGAGATAGGGGAGAATTTGGCGGGAATGAGGGTGTGAGAGTGTAGGGGGGACGTGGATAGTATGTGGGATAGGGTGGCTAGGTGTATCAGGAAGAATGCTAGTGAGGTGTTAGGTGTTTCTAGGGGTCGGGCCAAGCATCAACGGGGGGATTGGTGGTGGAATGAAGAGGTTAAGAAGAAAGTGGAGACCAATAAAGGGGCGTATGCTAAGTTGGTTGAGAGTAAGGACGAAGAAGAGAAATGGGTAAACAAGAAAGAGTACAAGTTAGCTAGGAAGGAGGCTAAGTTAGCAGTTACGACGGTTAAGACGACAGCTTTTGAGAGCTTGTATGCGGGGTTACAGGAGAAAAGAGGGGAAAAAAAGTTGTTTAGACTCGCTAAGGCTAGGGAGAGGAAGGGTCGTGACCTCGACCAGGTAAAGTGCATTAAGGGGGAGGACGGTACAGTGTTGGTGGAGGACGGCCACATTAATAATAGATGGCAGTCGTATTTTCATAAGCTCTTGAATGACGAAGGGGATAAAGCTATTGTGTTAGGGGAGCTGGAGCACTCAGAGGAGTGTCGGGTTTTTAGTTATTTTAGACGTTTTAATATAGAGGAGGTTAGAGAGGCTGTTCGCAGTATGCGAAGGGGTAGGGTGACGGGGCCTGATGAGATATCGGTGGATTTTTGGAAGTTTTCTGGCAAGGATGGTTTAAGGTGGTTGACTGGATTGTTTAACGAAATTTTCAAGACGGCGAAAATGCCCGAGAATTGGAGGTGAAGTACTATGATCCCTCTTTATAAGAACAAAGGTGACATTCAGAGTTGCAATAACTATAGGGGTATTAAGTTATTGAGTCGCTCTATGAAGATTTGGGAGGGAGTGGTCGAGGTGAGGCTGAGACAGATAGTGTCTATTTCGGAGAACCAGTTTGGATTTATGCCTGGTCGCTCGACGACGGAGGCAATTCACCTGGTACAGAGGCTGGTGGAACAGTATAGGGAAAGGAAGAAGGACCTGCACATGGTGTTTATCTACTTGGACAAGACATACGAGGTGCTTTAGAGATGCTTGGAGGTGAGTGGAGTCTCGGTGGCATATATCAGAGCAATTAAGGACATATATGATGGAGCTAAAACTCAGGTGAAGACGGCGGGAGGAGACTCAGAGCATTTCACTGTCTTGAATGGATTGCATCAGGGATCTACTCTTAGTCTCTTTTTGTTTGCTTTGGTGATGGATGTGTTGACGCGGCGTATTCAAGGAGAGGTGCCTTGGTGTATGCTTTTTGCAGATGATGTAGTTTTGATTGATGAGACGCAGGGGGGGTGAATGATAAATTAGAGGTATGGAGACAAACTCTTGAGTCTAAAGGGTTCAGGTTGAGTAGGAGCAAGACAGAGTATTTGGAATGCAAGTTTAATGACGTGAGGCTGGAGAATGAGGTGGTAGTGAAGTTGGAATCACAGGTGGTATGTAAGAGGGATAGTTTTAAGTATCTCGGGTCCGTGATTCATGGTAACAGTGAGATTGATGAGGATGTCTCGCACCGTATTGGGGCGGGATGGATGAAGTGAAAGCTCTCTTTGGGGGTGTTGTGTGATAAGAAGGTGCCGCCCAAGCTTAAAGGCAAATTCTACAGGGTGGCAGTCTGTCCGACCATGTTGTATGGAGAAGAGTGTTGGCCAGTTAAGAACTCCCACATTCAAAAAATAAAGGTGGCGGAAATGCGGATATTACGTTGGATGTGTGGGCTAACTAGGGGGATAAAGTTCGGAATGAGACTATCAGGGAGAAGGTTGGTGTGACTCCAGTGGAGAATAAGATGCGGAAAGTTCGATTGAAATGGTTCGGACACGTGATGAGGAGGGGCATGGATGCCCCGGTTCGTAGGTGTGAGAGGCTAGCTTTGGATGGTTTTAGGCGGGGTAGGGGTAGGCCGAAGAAGTACTGGAGAGATGTGATTAGGCGGGATATGGAGCAGTTACAGCTCACTGAGGACATGACCCTAGATAGGAAGATCTGGAGGACGCGAATTAAGGCAGAAGGCTAGGGTCAGTTTGGGTCGCTAGTGTAGGGAAATACTCAGTGGGGGTATTATTCTTGTTATGATACCTTGTTTCATGCTTTATTACGAATCTGTTTACTTTTCTCTATTTTCTATTACTTGTGGGTGTCGTATTTATGTTATGCCATCTTGTTCCATGCTTTACAATGAATTTATTTAGTATTCTGTGTCTCGAGCCGAGGGTCTATCGGAAACAACCTTCTTACTTCTTTAGAGGTAGAGGTATGGACTGCGTATATCTTACCCTCCCCAGACCTTACTATGTGGGAATACACTGGGTTTGTTGTTGTTGTATCTTTTAACTACATCCAAGTAATGGTCTATAACTGTGTACATAGATCACCATGGTCTACGCATAATAATGATATCAGTCGATGCGATAATAAACGTGAAAGTCTATGATATACCAGACTGATCGATGGAGGACATAGTGCATGATATTCGACGGTCTATTAAGTGTCACCACCAGTCCAACATCATTTATTTAAATTCTTTTTAATTAAATTATTTTCTTCCACCAACCACAAAACATGTGATTATCCATTTAAATCATATTATATTTAATTATTTTCTTACACCAGCCCAAAATACATGTTACTATTATTTATTTAAATTTTTTTTAATTTAATAATTATCTTTCATAATTCCCAAAACGTGTGATTATCTATTTAAATTATTTTTAATTTAATTATTTTCTTCCACCAGCCATATAACATGTGATAATCTGTTTAAATCTTTTAAAATTAAATTATTTTTTGAAAATATGTTATTATTTATTCTAATTTACCCGATGATCCATCGATTCATGTAGTCTACGATCGACAAATATGTACAGTCGATGAAATACTTTGTATAAAATCTAAACATTAGATTTTACTTTTCAGGAAATTAGTCAAGCCACAATATTGTAACTGGAAAAGGCAGACATATTTGATTCGAGTTTTGAAACAAGGGATCAGAACAAAGATGGCAAACACACAATGTTAAAAGAAACTAAAACATAGTTGTATTAAAATTGTTCATTGCATTACATAATAAAATTTACATCAAAAAGGAGAAAATGGAAGAAGCTTTCTTCTAACAAGATCCTACAAAGAAAACTTCTTCAGCAATGAACAAATTAAAAAAACTTAAAAACCTATACTAAAATAAAACATTTAAACTAAATTATGGGGATGGTGTGTGTGGGGGAGGGGAGGGGGGTGATGTAGTCAGGGCCTTCCATTCTGAGCCTTTCCAGAATTACCCTCAAGAAACGAGCAATTTGACGGAGCTCCCGCTCCAGGTAGATGCGGTCTTGACCCAGCCCGTAGAAAAGTCGGTCCAAATCATTCCTTAGTAGGAGGAGGTCGTAGTGCCTCGGAGGAACAAGTCTGATGGGGCGCAGGGGTATCCTTCTTGGAGGCATTTTTTTATTTGGGTGAAGAAGAAGAAGAAGAAGAGACGATTTCTGATATTTTCGATTTAGGGAAAACTGAAGGGTTGCATAGAAAGAGGGCCTGTACTTATAGACCTGTAGATTGCGTCCGTTCATATATCCACCCAATGGTAGGTCGACGTGTCTGACAAGAGAAAACATTTCGTATGCGTATACCAGTTGTTTTTCCTCGTAAAGAGACGTTTTGTGCAACTTTTTAATAAATGGGAACGGGAAACAAGGGAAATAATGATTCATTGCATCGATTGGAGAGATAAGCTGGGAAAATGACCAACATAACGTGTTAGATCAGCAATAATATAATCAATACATAATATTTTATAGACCATATATTATATATACCGTAGACTATATATAGTCTATCGTAGACAAAGCTTTAGGTCGATAATAACTGAACGTTAAAATCTACAGAAATTCACATTCATCCCCCAAAATAGTAGCTTTACAACTGAAGCTAAAAAGAAGCCTATTTATGATTTGATGCCCATTCTACACGTGGTTCTTTTGTGTCCGGATTTCTTGGATATTGAACACCTATTCCTCTTTTTGGAATTGAATGTCTCACCGACGCCCTTAGTGCGTTTGACTTTCTTCCTTCCGAGTTTGGGATCGTACGGGGGTGGAGAAATTTTGGTGTCTATCAATTCCTGTGGCGCAGTCCATTCATCCCCCGGAGGGACCACGTTAATTGCTTCTGAGTATGCGAGGAGGTAACTTTCATCTTTATAAATTGGCGAAGAGTAGTCGTAGATAGAGTTACCATAATCTTTTCCATCGCCGTACTTTGCTCGCAAAGCTGCCATCGCGTGTTCGCACGACATTTTCACCAAGTCAAATTTTGACAAGAACAGCTCCTCTCCAAGAGATTGACCTTGGCAGTAACTTCGTTGCCGAACAAAGTATACTCGTCGAAAACCCCGTTTGGATTACCCACATACAAGGAATCGCTCGCACTCTTATTATCCTTTAGGATCCTTTCCGCAGAAGGCACAAATATGTTCTCTTTACCACCGACAAATGCATGCCGCTCCCTAAACTTTTCACCAAATTTTTTAGCAATTGAATTGAATATGTATGACATGGAGTACTCCCGTTCATCCATCAAAATCGAGTTGAGCGACTCGGCGATGTTTGTGGTCATCACGTCGTACTTATTACCCGAAAAGTGTGCTATACTCTATTTTTTAAAATCAATCACATTTTCAAGGACATGAGTTACCTCGGGGCATTTACTCTTCAATTCCACAAAATTATCGCTAAACTCATCAAAGGAATAAGCCTTTGCCGCAACGTAGAATAGATAAAGATGTTCTCTGCAGTGTTGATTTACGCAAAGATTTTCAGCGAGGTTCCTCATGCAAAGTCCGTGATGTGCATGACTGTATATACGGGAGAAGGCATTGGCGATGCTAATGTGCCTGTCGGAGATGACGCATAGATCTGGTTCATCTTCTATGATAGACTTCAACTTCTGGAAGAAGAAGCATCGTTCTCTTTATCGACGACACAAAAGACAATCGAAAATATATGATTTTCGGTGTCCTGTGCAACGACTCTCAGCAGAACGCCCTCGTACTTGCCATACAAATGTGTGCCATCGATGGCAATTACCTTTCTCATGTGGGCATATCCTCGTATGCAAGCTCCGAATGCTAAGAAGTAGTAAAGAACGATCCATCCATCCGGTTTACCATGATAGAGTAAGAAGACTCAGGATTCAATAACTCCACCATGTGGGAAAAAGCCGGCAAGCAAGCATATCCGTGCTCTGGTGTCCCGCGAATGATGTTCTTCGCAATTACACTTCCTTTCCAACACATCCAATAGCTTGCGTTGCAACGCAACTCCTTAAATATAATTCTTTGAATTTCTCTTATGTTTAAACTCTTACCATCCCGAAAATGATTTACGCATACTGAAGCAATCAATCCGGATTAGACTTTTTTGTGCCTGCGGGTGGCGTTTTCAACGCCGCACGTGTGCATCCCGACATACTTGTATATGCGAAATCTGTCCGAGGTGTCATACTTTTTTGCCCGCAACAACCAGCCACAACCACGAGATAAGCATTGCACCTTCATCAATTTCGTGCAACTCTTCTCCATATAATAATCAAAAGACTGCCTCGCCGCTGCTGCATCTAGTTGCATTTTCAGCTCTTTTTTATCAGCGAATGTTTGACCACAACAGAAATTGATTCCGTCGGTGAAAGAGTGTCCTGCTTGTGATTCCGTTTCACAGTCTTCTTCATCATCTTGCGAGTCCGATGAAAAATCTTTCATATGCATAGAATAATCTTCCATATTAATTATATCATTGACATCGTTCTCGTAATCATTCAAATCGTCGTCGACTGCCGGGCGCCGCGGTGGGGGTGCTGATGAATTCAGCGGCCCTTCAAAGGACCTCTCAACCACATTTACCCTCAAAATTAGCCTAAACCCATCTACATCAGCATCTTTTATGTACGTCAGCACACATACATCGCTATTTATGATCGTAGGATTCACCTTTTCCCTCGAATGCATTATATAACTAATCACCGCGTCGCTCGGCGCGCAATCTAGATCCCCGTTCTGCATTACGCTTGCAATAAATTCGTCGTACGAACTGTTGTGGCGAACAGGAATGGAAATTGTCACCTTGGTAAATGATCTCCATTTCTAACATTTCGAAGTCTCCACCCATTCTCCCATGAAATCACCAGAAACCAGAACAAATTCTGCAATAAACATCTTAGAATTAAGCTTCGATCGATGGTAGATTATGCTTATGGTCTATGTCGTGTTGTATGCACGGTCGATGACTGGCGAGGACGGGTCGATGACTGCGCAGATTTCCGTACAAATACTTGAAATTGCAAATATTGCTTATAATCAATGATTGTTGGGTTTATGGAATAAAGAAATGAACTTGGAGTCGCCTGAGTTGTTGTAATGCACTTTCTAAAGTGGTTTTGAGTAATGTGAGTGATTTAAAGCTTTTTAACAATGGTGGAAAGTGTGTTTGAGAAGATAGGAAACAAATGGGGTAACAATGGATGCAATGGACAAGCTAATGATGTTTGTAGACTAATTTACAGCTGATCGCCGGAAAATAACATCGGAAAAGTGACCGAAATTGGAGCTTTTTGGTGGAAAAATTAATCACTTTCTATTTTTAGCTTTTGGAATTATTATTTTTAATATTTTTTGAAGCCTAGATATTATTTTTATATATATAGTGTTGGATGATGGAGTGGGTTGAAGTGTATTATTAAAAACTTGTGGGTGAATTTATTAAGTTGGAAGTATTGGGTTAAAGTGAATTATTATAAAGGTTGGGGATGAAATTGTTAAGTTGGAAAAGTTGGTGGTGAGGTGGAATTAAGTGGGTATTTGGCAAAGGATTTAAAACTTGTGGGTATTTGACAAAATAGTTTGGATAAAGAGTCTTTTTGACATAAAGGCCCTACTAACAACCATCTCCACCATCACAACTAAAAACATCTCCAACTAGTACCAACACATCGTCAACCATCATGCATTCATTATTCAGCCATCACAATCAACATCTCCAACTACTAACATCAAGCACCGTCACATCACAATCACTACCACCACTATCAACCGCCACCATCATAACAATCACTACAATACTAACCATCACAACTATCACAACTAACATTATCAATCACTAACATCAATCATTGTCACCGCAACCACCATTATAAACCATCTCCACTATCACTAACAAACATAAATATTTTCTACAATCAAATAATAATTTTGTTGTATTAAATTACATACTTTTTTTGATATATAATTAGTTTTTAATTTGAATTGTATCTTTTATTTTATTATATATACAAATAAAAAAATTTTGCACATTCAGATGTTGAAAAACAAATAGTCTTAATCATTTAGTTTTTAGATCTAGAGACAATATCTTAATCATTAAGATGTGTATTCAGATTCAGACGTCTGAATCTGAAAAAAAACAAATGCAGCCTAAGTGGGCCGGTCACGGGCTATTTGGGGAGTTTTTACTGTTGGGCCCAAACCAAATGGCCCATTAAGGACTGGGCCCGAACCGGACCGATCCACAAACCAGTTACTCTTGCTGGGCCAATGCCGGTTTGAACCGGCCCGGCCCGTTTGACAAGTCCTGTTATATCTTGAAATTTACTTTCTCTATCCACTTTTACTTGTCCACATACTAAACATAGATATTCATTTTTACTTGTCCAGTTTAGAAAACCAAGAGATACGTTATCACTTAGTTTCTAATTTACTCTTATTTTATTGGCTATAGTCATTTCTCAAAAACATTGAATATATTATATACAAAGAGTGATGTAGTAAAATCATCATTCTATTTAGTTGTCCGCTGGAAAAGTAGAAAAGGACGAAGGGAGTATTAAATAGATTCTAAATCAAGAAAGATGATCAGTAGCCACAATTCTAGTGAAGGTGCCTATCTATTTATTATGCCATTACTTAAAGACTTGCTTGTTAATCTTCTAGCAATTAAAATACTAAAAATTACACAAATACACAACTTATGTTTTCAATATTATAAAAAATCTCAACTCCCTAAACATATTAAGGAAATCCCAACATGTACACAGAATGCTATGTATATGTCGTCAATGTTATGTAAAAATGGTGATACCCTGGTTTTCTGAAGACGAATATCTATTACAATTGTGGGATACATTCTACTGAAGAAGGCGGAGAGTCCTGTAAGTCTTACTCTGCAGCCTGATGATGGCCCTTCTGGTTTGTTCTTTGTTCGCAAAGAAGTCTCATAGAATATGTTGTTCACTCCAAACACGCAGCTGATTAAATAAGCCTAAAAGTCCTATAATGACATGTACTAATAATCTTTAATGAAATACAATCATGTGTTGTGCATGATATTTTGAGGGTTATATTCTTCTCTAATGATGTGTTGAACTTGAATTCAACTTAGAATATGATAATGACCCTAATGTTTGTCACTATAGGAGTTTCCAGGAACTTTTATCACCATTTGGTATCACTAAAGTAACAGGACTAGTTTAATTAGTAACAAGATTATAATTTACAAGCCACATCCATTTCTATCCTTTAATTTTATCTTCCTATTTATATCTTACTTTTATTTTTGTCTTTATATCACTTAGTTCTTTCTCTATTCTTCATTAGAGAAAATTCAGTTACCTATTTTCAATTTTTTTTTTCTAAGTTCAAGTGTTACATCGAGAGTATTCAAGTAGTGAAAATAATACCAAGTTTTCGATTTGAACTTAGAGAAAATTCAAGTAGTGAAGATCGGTGTCTCTAAGTTCTTTCTTACATATTTATTTTAGAATAGTTATTTTTTATTTAAAATTTGTTATTTTATATATTTCTTTTCTTCATAGTATGTATATTGGTTTTTCAATTATTTTTAAAATTTTAAAATATCAATCAGAGAGTAAATATTTTTAAAATCAAAAGTGTTAAGAGAAATTGTACATATAGAAAATAGGAGTAATATATTAATCGAAGTACTCAATCATGTAAAAAGATTAGATTCTTTTTCAAATGCTTATATTACTTCTAGAATAATTGTAATAATTCCTACAATAGTGACCTCAATAGAAATAATTTTTCAAATGTAAAAATATATTACTTTTTCTTTAACGGAAAACTTAAAGGCCTCTTACTGAAATTCTGTTTTAGGTCACAAATATCATTGAGCTACCCTGACTATAGATATCATTTCTACATTTTGATATACTCTGTTTTATTCCAATTTACACAACTTTTCTGGCAAACAACATATAAGTGTCATGTTGCCTCGACTCTCCATAAGTGGCACCTGTGCTGAATACAAAGAGAGAGTAATCAATGATAGTAAAAATAGCGATAATGACATGAAGAATTTTATGTAAAAAATTCTTTTGAATAAGAAAAAAATTGCATGACAAAAAGAGTCACTGATAGCGCAAACATCTAGTAGTACATAGAAATATAGACGAGTAGATAAACAACTGCTGCAGGAAAATGTATACAATCTGCCCCAGTTCTCCAAGTGGGAAGTGGCACCCAGAGCACTGCGTAGGCAGAAATGGGCACCGTAGCCAAATGAAAGCGTATCGGTGCAACTACCCTAGCCAAATCAATAGTCACACCTGGCTGCAGGGATCAGGGGCGGAGCCAGCCTTCTGTTCGGGGTTCGGTCGAATCCCTTTCGACTGAAAAATATATTATTTATATATGATTAAAATTATTTTTTATGTGGTTATAGTAGGTGTTGAATCCCCTTCGACTAAATTTTTCTTTGAATATGGAACCCTCTTAGTTGAAATCCTAAATTTTCTTTGAATATGGAACCCCTTCGTTGAAATTCTGGCTCCGCCTCTGACAGGGACGTCTTAATGAAATTAATGATCTAAAATAAATTTTAATTTAAGGCCATAAATATATATATATATTCATAATAAATAAAAAATTAATGTTGCTTTTTGTATTTTTCATAATTGTTCGTTTTAGTGTAGTATTATATTTCACGTAGTAATATTGTTATTTATAATAGTAAAGATTGATTCAAGTTAATAAAACTTATATTAGCTTGGATACAAATACGAAGCATATTCTGTTACCAATTTGATGAAAGTTTGACGATTTTTTTAATTAAAATTTTTATAAATACACAACTTATGTTTTCAATATTATAAAAAAATTCAACTCCCTAAACATATTATAAAAATCTCAATATATACACAAAATAATATGTATATGTCGGTTATATTAATAGGGAGAGAGAGTAAAATAATTAAAAAAGTAAAAGAAAATATAATTAGTTTCAAAAGAATTGATATTTATGTTATTTATATTTTTTTAAAATCAATATTATAAAAAGGGCCGTGCTCAACACAGACACCGGTCTTCTTCTTTCTTTACTACTCCCTTTGTCCCATTTTATCCATCCTAAATTGAGATGACACAGTTATTAAAAAAATAATGGTTGGTAATGTAACTTTATTATTTTGCCCCTCTTAATTGTGTCTTGTTGTTAGTTTCAATATTGATGGATGACTAATATCAAAAAACCATTTATATTTTTAACGGTGTATTTTTAATGATACTCCTCTTTGCAATATTTTTCAAGAATGTGTATGATGGAAAAAATAATTATCAAATAAAACAAGTAAAATGAAATATTAAATTAAAAAATTTAGAACGAATAAAATGAAACGGAGGAGTGCATAATACAAGGATGCAACTTGGGCAGGAGATAAATTACTACCGCTATAACGACCTCAATAGTTACAAAGCTGCATTATTCAGTAGTTCATCGATAAGTTTCCCAAGGGACAAGTATGACGACCCACCTTCCATTATGCTGCCCCTGCTCTTCTCCTTCATCTCCTTTGCCTTATCTCTTACCGCGGAGTTAGTTTCCATCAATTTCGTTATCCCCATTTTAATAGCTTCTGCAGTTATCATTGGTTGATCTTTATTCCTCTCGCAGTAATCCAATGTGATCTCCACCGCTACGCCTACTTCTTTCACTAACTGAAACGCATTTACCTGCTGTTCTGAGTGCAATGGCCATGTTGCTATAGGCACCCCAAACCATATGCTTTCGAGTATTGAGTTCCATCCACAGTGTGACACGAATCCCCCGATTGCTTCGTGGGACAACACCTTCAATTGTGGAACCCACCCCACCACTTTCCCTTTCTTCTCTGTCCGGCCTAGGAATCCTTCAGGCAAAATTTCGGAATAGCTCGTGTATTCTCCAGGGAATTGCGCGTTGTTGCTTTGTGGTGGCCGACGTAAAGACCACAAGAACCGGCAGCCAATGTTTTCGAGAGCTATAGCGATCTCTTTCACTTGCTCCGCTTGTAAACTTCCTTGGCTCCCGAAACAGATTAGCACAACCGAATTCAGTGGTTGTTCATCCAGCCAATTAGTTGTTTCTGCCTCCTCTGACTCTGATCGTGATGTTGACTGGTTTAAAATCGGACCAATTGGATAGATGAGTGGCAGTGGTTCCTGTTCAGACCTTGACATGTTGTTGTTGTTGTTGTTGTAAGCATCCAAGGCATGGATTTCTAGTTCAGCAAAAGTGTTGATAATGATACCTTTGGCTTTTCTGTACCCACGAGCGAAATCAAGAAATCTTCCTAACCATGTGTCTCGGTCTACTAGGACCATTGGCAATACAGCAGGAGGAATTGGGCAAGCGTAACTGGGAAATGATAACAGAGTACTACTGTCCGGGTTCTTGAAACTGGAAACATCTTGACGACACTCGTCTTCAAGAAACTGGAAATGAAGCATCAGTCCAAGGAAAGCAGCTGGCGAGGTGAAAAACACGTAGATCGGGATCCCAAACTCGTCTGCTACATCCATCAATGGAGTGCATAGCATGTCTACAACAAACCCAGCGAGTTTATTACCAGGGCGCTGCTGGCTTATTAAAAACTCCCTGATGTGCGATTTCTGGCTTTGTACTAATCTGTAGACGAAGTGTCCTCGGGTTTTCGAGCTCCATTCTGGGGTTGGATCAGCAGCTGGTAATTCAAAGAATCGAAGGCAATCGGAGGAGGATGAAGCAGCTACAGAGTCGACGAAAGGGCCACTGACAGCATCGATGTAATCGGGGAGTTTCATAATAAGGACAGTGATTGAGAGTTGATGATTTCGACTGAAGAAAAGCTTGGCTAATTCCAGCATCTGAGCAACATGGCCCATTGCTGGAGAAGGGATTAGAATCACTTCTGCTAATTTCTCCATATAAGCTTTGGTGCCTCCGCTGATTTCACCTTCTAATTTCTCATTTTCGCTCTTGCTTTTCTACTTTTATTCATTCTTATGTCCCGATTTATATAATACTATATAAAAATGTACTATCTCCATCTTATTTTATGTGTTGATGAAATTGCAATAACTGATTATAATTGAATAAAGAAAAATATATTTCTTCTTCTATGGCGGAGGCACGAATATCTCGCTCTCTTTAAGTCTACTGTGGTAATTGTTTCTCCGGTTCAGCAATAATACTCTTTAACTTGTCCCTTCCATGATACAACAGCCTAATCTCAATATAACTCAATCTGGACAAGAATTGAGTTCAACGCTCAATCTGGACAAAAATTACAATTTCTCTTCTGTTTTATTTGTCGTGTATACATCTTCTTATATAGAAGAAGAAAACTATAAGAAGATGTTGTTAAATAGTTAGCAAATAAGAAAGGATAATTTTTTTTGAAACGGATGAAAAAAGAAATGACGACATAAAATGGAACGAAGAAAGTTTTTTTTTTTTTTCAAACTAATTAAAAAAAAAGTCATATAAATTTGAGAAAATATATCATCAGATTTCGCGGATCTTGTCTTTGTTTTTCCTTCCCAATCAGACAAAACAGAGTGCGCACGAGTCATGTGCGTTGCCCCCAATTCAAACGGCAAAACTTTGTCAGCAAGTACGTACCAGTGGTATTTATCAAATAGATATATCTTCTTATTATAGAGTTAAAAGTGGAACTCAGGATGGACGATGAAGGATACTTTTGTAGTATTATTTTTGTTATGAGCATTCTGGTAATTTCACCTAAAACTATACACTATGCCTTTGTTTTGCCTTTGCTTTTGTAGGAGTACTAGTCAAGTGTACGTGCAGATTCATGTCAAGTCATCAGTCAACATAAATTATATTTTAAAAAATAATAATTGACTTTAAAAATCTAAAATATAAAAAAGATATTTTATTATTCTTGATCAATAAAAACAACATAATAGAAACAGAAATCTGAAAATTTTGCCAAAAAAATAACGTTAGATCAATAACAAAAGCTACTTACAAACATGAACTATCAATAAAATCAAAGCTAAGCTAACAATTTTTTTAACAACTGATGCAAGCACGATGATTTATGTTTTTTTGGATGAAAATACGCCACCAACTCAATTATTTTTACAAGTTGTGTGATTTTTATTATGATGAATTAACTACTGTATGGTCCTTTTTATAAGCTCAAAAGAAGGAGAAAAAGAAAGAATCCTAATTCAATTCAAAATGGATTCCGAATTAAATGTGATTCGTGAAAAGGAAAAGATTAAAAAACCCAGTTTGATTTTGTTATGATTTCTACCTATATTAAATAAATACTTTAATTAATTGCAAACTCTAAATATTAGATAATAAAAATAATTATTTAAGAAAATAGTAAAAAGGGACAATTTTATCTGTTGCGTGATTTTTTAATAAAGGGTAAAAAGTTCAAATCACTTTTCTAAGGCATTTACACTTTTAATTTTAATAGATTATAGATTATCTTTTCAAATTTATTTCTTCCTAATTGCAATTTAGCATGAATATATATATATATATAGTATTTAAATTAACTTATCAAAAACATATGACGTGTCACCTTTAGCCACACCCACGTTTAATGAAGGAGTAGTCATCACTCCCTACTCGTCTTCCTCACTTTCAGTCTATTCATCTTCTTCCTTTTTCTTATGGATAAATTCTTGGTAGATTTTTTGCATGCATGATGGAAAGATTGAAGCGCGCAGATGATATAAATAATATTATAAAAATAATGTTTTGAAATATATACTATTTTAAAAAATATATATAGAGTAGAAAATAATGTTTAAAACCAGTTAGTATTGAATACTATAATACTATTGTAGCAGTAAATATGTTTCAAATACAAAATTGAATTTAAATAATAATAGTTTAGGATGATTTCTTAATTTAAGCCACTTAATTATGGAGGAAATAAATCACGCCGTACATGATTAGAATCTATATTAATTATGTTTTGAAGTCAATTAGAATGCAAAACATCAATTACATCATTTTCTATTATGATTTTCTATTGTGATTTTATTAGAATTTTAATTTTTTTTTAAAGGTTAGTGTTACACATGGAAAGATCTTACGGATATGATTAGGTTAAAGTAGAGGTAGAATATAACCTCTCTATATGAAAAACTAAAGTTATGGGTATAGAGTTCTAACAAAATTCTTATTTTTAAATAACTTATTCTATTAAATATGGTAAATTTTATGGAGAAAATATTTTATATATTGAAAGATGTAATGATTTTTTTAAAATGCAATTAGATGTAAAAGTTGGCAGCCTTTTTAAGGTAGGCATTTACCATTTACAAGTCACCATAAATATTTCATTGTTCTATTGATTCAAAATTTAACATATCGTTATCAATCATTTTTCTTTTTCTTGAAAATCTACCATGATTTATGTAATTTTGAAGCACACATATACTTACTATAAATTGTTGAAGAAAAAATCAAGACTATAACATGTGAGCTTGCCATAGTTTTTTCGTTTTTTTTTTCTTTCGATGTTTGAGTATTTCTACTATCTAAATTCTTTATTAGAGATGATCATAAAAACTGCACTTTTAAATTTGATTAGTTGCACGTTTTACTGAATAAGTTATTGAGAACAAGAATTTTTCTTCTTGCAGGTTCAATTATATTTATCTTACAAATGCATATCATATTAACTCTTTAGCTGTCATGAATTGAAAAGACGAGAAAATGATTACCAAAATAGCAATTAGTTTATACATCAAATCAAGCTGGATATACAGGCAGGTGCTTCTTACTACTTTATATTTAATTCTATATTAGAATTTTCACTTATGTTTTTCTTCTTCTTATTTTTTGAATTTTTTAAAATTATATGAGATTTATATTGAAGGAGAAGAATAAAAAACAATTGAAACCTGATGCAGAAAGGAATGTAGAAAGTTGTTTTTGCTCACTAGGTAATTAATGACTTTAGTTTTTTTATTTCTGTTTTGAAGAAAACTCATCCATACATTTTTTTCGTTTTAAGTAAAATGTACTTAAATTCAAAAATGAACTACACTCGAGAATTTTGCTTGTTGCTTTATCTTTTGAGTAATAAAATTGTACCTGCATGATAATTTGGAGCTTGATTTGAGATGCTTTCATTATCTATCAAGTGACACTAAAAAGAGCGTAGAAAAAATATAAAGTAAGAGTTGATTACTGATAATGTGTTTTCAGTTTGAATGAATTAGTTCAAACATGAGCAAATGTCTTGAGTTGCAACAAAAGCATTAATGCCCTCTAGCATAAATCTTGACGAGTTGAATATTTCTAATACTAACTACTTATGAGTTGGAATTTTGATAGCTATATTGTATATTATCCTTTCCATTTACAATAAATAATAGAAAAAGTGCAGAAAACCGACATGAATTTGAGAAAATTATCAGTATAATTGAGTTTTCAATTATTTATACAAATTTATTTGGAGTATTAATCTATGATTGTGTCAATAATGAAAGTTTTATACTATTATTAAAGAAATATAAAGATGGAGTAACTATACTCTTCTTTGAATGTGCATGTTTCATTTTTATTCAGTTTAGAATTAATTAAAAACAAAGGTATATATGTCTTAGTCCTAATTAAAAAAATTGAATTATTTTTAAAATGAATATTACTAAAATTGTATAGTCCTAATTAATATTTGAAGTCAAATAAAATTTTACCTTACAAAGTTATTCTTTAATTGACTAATTATATAACCTTATATATGCCTGTAAAAATAATTTTAGATTTTAAAATAATCAAGTTTGATAAAGATACTTCGTTTTGATGAACAAAAATTAATTAAAAAGATTAAATTATCTTATATAAAACTTTAAACATGAAGATCAATAAAATGAATTAGGAATAAATATTTATTAATAATAAAAATATCAATAAAAATTTATAATAAATTTTATATGATGAAATGTAGGTGTGAGTTACTAATGAATTAGAATAGATACAATTGAAGTATTACCATAAAATGAATATTTATATGGCAAAAAGTATTTATGATTTCATTCAATGTAAGTCAATTAAGGAAGCATGACAAAATTGATTGAGACATATAAATAGAAAATGAATAATCAATTAACAATTATATATATGTGTGTGTGTGTATATATATATATATATATATATAGAGAGAGAGAGAGAGAGAGATAGATAGATAGATAGATGGAGAGAGAGAGAGAGAGAGAGAGAGAAAGAGAGAAAGAAAAGAATATTGTACCAACTGCAATTAATCTAGAAGTTCTAATGCCATCACAATAAAGTCAATCAGTAAATAGTAATCATGCAACTTATATGAATAAGATTATAATAATCAAAAAGTCATTTCAAAATAAAACATTACTATGAAAAAAATATTATACCTCAAAAATATATACACAATTAATTTAAATAATAATATTATTTAAAAAATATTTATGATTTCACTACAATTTGGTAAATCAAAAAAGTATTACAAAAAAAATCAAATAGATAATAACTAATTAATAATCAAGTAACTTCTATGAAAAAGATTATTATGACAAATGAGTCCTTCCAAAATTAAAAATATTATGAAAAAGATGTCATCACTCAAAATGTGCATTTAATTAATTTAAGTAACAATACTATATAAAAAAGAACATTTATGATTTGATTACAATTGACTAAATCAAGAAAGTATCAAGAAATATCAATTAAGAGAAAAACCAATTAGGAACCAAAGAACTTATATGGAAAAAATATAATAATCAAAGAGTTATTCCAAAATTAAAAATATTATGAAAAAAATATAATCACTCAAATGGTAACTTTGGACTACAAAATGGAAGAAATTTATTTCAATATATTTCAAGAAATTTTATTTAGAAAATGTGCATTCATATTTATTGGAAGAATTTTCATTCGATATATTTTAAGTAATCTATATTTAAAACAATATGTATTCATATTTAATGAAAGGATTTTCATAATTAAGAATAACTATCAATGAGTAATTACACTATCACTCTATATTAGGAAATGAATAAATGATAGTCTTGAATTTAAAAAGAGGGTAGATTGAAAATAAATAAATATAAAAAAATTTAAAATAAATATTATTGTAGACACCTAATTTTGTCCCTCCCGAAGTCTAATTTTATTCATTTTTAGTTCACCTTACCATGTGTCCAACCCCATGTAATTATATCCCACAAAAATACAAAAATAAATAAAAAAATACCTCTAACTAATTTATCTTATCCTAACAACCTATCCAATCAAAAGTTTCCACCTACCCTAACTATCCATGTGATTCTCCCCCCTCCTTTTTCTTGTCCACAAAGAAAGAATATATGGGGGACCCACCAAAATTCCCACATCATAACAAATCCATGCCCATTATAAAAGAAAAATTCTAAGAGGAAAAATGGGCTCATTCGTTGATCATCATCTTCTCCACAATAACAAGAATCACCAAATAATCTTCCTCACAAGAACAAGAACAACAACGAAAAAAAAAAAAAGTAACCGGTGAACAGTAACCAGTGAACAGTAACCAGTGAACAGTGCCGATGAACAGTGACGACGTGAAAAGTGACGGTGAAGGGGTCATTATTTGTCGAGTTGAATTGTTGGTGTTAAGGTTCGGCTCGAGGTTTCCGGGTGTGGACTCTCTTTATTCGAATAACATTGAGTTTGAAAGCTTCAAATTTAAGGTCCAACTCTATCTCTTCTAATTTTACTTTACTATACGTGTTTGATTTGCCTGATGTGTGGTTGAATTTTAGTGACATTAATTTGGTGTTCGATTTCATTGAATAGATGGTTGTGGATTGTTGAGATGACTGTCTTGAATCGTTGAAATTTGGTATAAAAAATGGAATGTGGGGTTGGATGGTAGGAATTGATAAAGAATGAATATTGTTTTGATTTATTGTCGTTGGTTATTTTGAAGCAAATACGAGTGTTTGATTGGGTAGTATCATGATGCGCCGATTGGTTTAGGCAAACGTAGTTTGGGTAGGCAAAGTTTATAATTTGTGATTTTATTGAACGTTTGAAATATTGTTTGAATGATTGAAATTTGGGTGAATGATTTGGTTTTCTCGTATTGAAAAAATGTATTTATTTAGCCGGGGAATGCCCCGAGATCACTTGTATTTATTCACCGGGGAATGCCCCGAGATCACTTGTATTTATTCACCGGGGAATGCCCCGACGTATCATGTTGGCGAAAAATGATCGTGATGAAGGCCCGCGGCGTCGGGTAAGGCATTGGAGCTTAATCTAGAATTAGTTTAGACTAGGATTTATATTTTTCGTATTTTTCTATTTTTGGACTGTATAATTGGACTGGACTTTATATTTTTGGATTGTTTTGTTTTGTTTATTGGTTGATTATTTGGCGTGCTTTTGTGCGGTTTGTACATTTCGTGATGCCAAAATAGTTGATACGCTCTACCAAGCGACCGTGGTTGAACCACGGGATCAAGGGGTGCCTAACACCTTTCCCTCGGTCAACAGAATTCCTTAGCCGGAGTCTCTGTTCGCAAACCAGTTTAAAGAGTCAAATGATTTTGAAAAGGATTTTCCAATGGTGACTTGGCACACCAGATTATGCCAAGTGGCGACTCTGAATAAAAAATCTAAATAATCCTTTTTTTTCGAAACAAATTTTCATTTTTGTCACTTAAATAATAAAACCCTTTCGAACCTTAAAATACATATCTTTTTTGGAATGGAAAAAAAGGGTGTGACAGCTCTGGCGACTCTGTTGGGGACATTTCAGAATTCGAGCTTATTTTTGAGTCGTATCGACTTTGTTTTGCATTACGAGTGTATAAGCATTGTTTGTGATTATTGTTTTGTTATTGTTTTCACTTTTGTGCGTTTTTGTGCTCTTTATTTATAGTATTTATCCTATGTGTTACCGCTTTATATCTGTCATCATGAGTCCATCCCTCCGGTCTTCTTTCTGCAACAAGTCTCGGAGTGTACGTCGTGCGCACAAACTCTAGTTGAGTCACCTTTATTTTAGGGAGGGAGCCGTTGGATGTATGGAGTAGGTGGAAAGCAAAGCAGCCACTATCGACCATATGCTCCCCCGAACGACCTTGTTAGTAAACCACAACGTAGGTCAGTTTTTAGGTCATTCTTATGTGCATCATATTGAGACCTAGCGAGGCCTACACAGTCCTTTGTAGGAGACTCACCTTTAAAGCATCCCTACGTGCTAACTGTTGCATATTTGAGGGTAACGTGGTCATTTGACGGACGGATTTTTTATAAAAAAATAAAAAATAAAAAATAAAAAAAAATATAGAAAGCGAGTCGAAAAGAATGAATCAAAAGGAATGTCGTAGTTTATTTTAGAATTCTTTATGACTTTTGTTCTTCACAATCCAAAAACTCAAAAAGATTTTTTTTACATTTTTGCATTTTGTCTTCTCAAAGTACCGTAAATTCAAAAAGAAAAAAAAAGTTTTTTCTACGTATTTGTCAAAAGCAAAAATACCAAAAAGATTTTTTCCATAATGGATGGTGTCAGTCTTAGTTAAAGTGTCTAATTGAAAAATCCAAAAAGTTTTTATTCGTTTGTTTTTGGTTTTGTCTCTTAAGTTAGGGTCAATTTATTAGTTAATCGTTAGTTGTCCAATCTGGACGAACTACGCACCCCTGATTCTCCTCTCTCGGGAGTGAGATACGTAGGCAACCTATTTTAGGTTCGGGGATCTTATTTTAAAAATTCAAAAAAGATTTTCTTCACTCTTCATTTAGAGTAGGTGTCTCATGTACATCTTTAAAAGAAAGCAAAAAAAAATATTTTTCTTTAATAGGTTCAAGTTTCATTTTCGTATGAAATTTAAAATCGAAAATCCAAAAATATTTTCTTCGGTAACCATAGATTTCATGTTGTACAGGAATCTGAAAAATTCAAAAATATTTTCTTCACTCTTCACTTAGAGTAGGTGTTTCATATAAATCTCTAAAAGAAAACTACAAAAAGATTTTTCTTTAATAGTTTCAAGTTTCATTTTCCTATGAAATTCTAAATCGAAAACCCAAAAAGATTCTTCTTTGGTAATCATAGATTCCATTTTTGTATAGGAATTTTAAACCTTAAAAATGCAAAAAGATTTTCGTCAATTCTTTTGATAATTTGTTATTTTCTTCTCTTTTTAAAGTTTCAAGAAAAGAAAAAAAGAAAGGAAAAAGTTTAATTGGCCATTTTGGCAAAACTGCACGAACTACGCACACCTAATTCTCCCCTTTCGGGGGTGAGATACGTAGGCGCCCTTCTTGGGTTCGGTGATCTTTTCAAAAAAAAAAAAAGATTTTGAAAAACTGTTGAACTCTAACCATTTGCTATCTCTTGTCCAGTTAGTTTAAGGTGGTTGGTTTGTGGCATTTTGGCTGGTCCTCCATATTGCTCCAAGTCACAGAGGAAGTTATGGCCAACAAGGATACCGAGTTAGTTGTCACTAATCAAATAGGGAGTTCGGGGAATGAGAATGTAGGAAATAATGAAGAGATTCGGAAATTAAGGCGACAAATAATAGAAATGCATCAAGCTTGGGCTAATGGGTTGCCGCCTCCTCCAGTTCCCACGGATAATCTGGAATATGTTTCTAGCTTGCCTCCCGTGTCACATGCACAATTTCCCATTTTTGTTGATATGACACAACATGTATCAGGATCAACTCCGAGGCAACAATATCCAACCACTTCCAATGTTTATTTCCTCACTCCCCAATCCAAGACTACCACATACTCGGCTCTAGCTGTTGTTCATGCTTTTGCGGCGCCACCCCCACCTCCTACTTTTGATGTCCATCCACAAGTTGTGCCTCCCTACTCTACAAGAGAGCCTGCATTAAATATTTTTAGTGATCAGCATTATGCTCTCGAGCCTACATTTAAATCGACTGGTCCTTACGATTGCCCTCAACCTCCTGAATTTCCTCCTAACACTGAGAAGCCTGTTATGACAGAAGAACAAGAGGAAATAGCCAGAAAATTGAGAAGTTTGGAGCTGACTATGAAAAACTTGCAAGGACTTGGGGGGTACAAAAATGTCTCATATAAAGATCTGTGCATGTTTCCTGGTGTACATCTTCCTCTTGGTTTTAAAATGCCGAAGTTTGAGAAGTATGATGGACATGGCGATCCTGTAGCACATTTGAGACGTTATTGCAACCAGCTAAGGGGCGCTAGAGGGAAGGAAGAATTACTCATGGCATATATCGGTGAGAGTCTTTCAGGTCTAGCTTCAGAATGGTTTGTTGACCAAGACATTGACAAATGGATTAGTTGGGATGACCTAGCTAACAAATTTGTGCAACAATTTCAATACAATGTGGAGTTGATCCCTGACGAAAAATCCCTAACTAGTATAACAAAGAAGAATACTGAGAGTTTCAGGGAGTATGCGATCAGATGGCGAGAACAAGCTGCTATAGTAAAACCGCCAATGAAAGAAAGCGAAATAGTGGAGGTGTTTATTCAAGCGCAGGACGAAACATATTATCAACACTTGTTACCTGCATTAGGCAAGCCATTCATTGAGGTCCTTAAAATGGTGGAGATGATAGAAGAGAGAATTAAGACTGGTCGCATTGTGAGTTTTGCAACATTGAAAGAGGCTACTCAAGTAATTCAAAAGGGTTCAGGAAATGTTGGGGAGGAAAAGAGTGAGGAAGATGCATCTGCAATTATAGTTGAACAACAAGAAAGGTCAAGAAGACCACGTCGTCGTCGACCTCAGGCTCAAGCTCAAGTTTATGGCCAGTCTCCACATAATCACTCCCAAAATCCATTATACTCTATTCCTACACATCCATATCCAGTGTATAATGCACAACCACAAGTTCAACCCTCATCTTACCTACAATGCCATACCCCAACGCCCCAGAGTCGTCCTCTAACTCCACAAACATACCAAAACCCTTCTAAGTCTGATTTTCGATCTAAGCCAAATGATAAAATGAGGCAGAAGTCGAAAGATAGCTTCACGCCAATTGGAGAGTCATATGCCAGTTTATTTCAGAGATTGGTACAGGAGGGAATGATCACTCCTCTCCTTGGGCACACCCTTAATCGACGTTTAAGAAATTTTGATCCTAGCGCACGATGTGCGTATCATTCTGAGGCTCAGGGTCATAGTATTGAAGATTGTCGAGCTTTGAAAAGAGAAATTGAAAAGATGATTCAATATAAATCAATCATGGTACAGAACATTGACAGTGAGGAAAGCTCTAGTCATGCTGATATGCAAACTAGTGGCTAAGATGTCAAGCTGTGCAATTGAGAATTCACCCCTCTCCCACTAGAAAGAGGTCTGGTAGTTTGTTTTGTCTTCTTTGCTGTTTTCTGAATTATTTCAGGGTTGTAGTTCGGGATCTATCTTGTTTTTTCCCTTTGTCGTTTATGTTCAAACCCTTTTATCTTTCATTTTTATTAAATGGAGTGCCCCCTTTTCATTTATGTTTTAAATTTGTGTTGTTTGTTTGTTTTCTTTACATAGTATATTTTATGTTGACTCTAGTGATATGACATGCTTGCGGAATTTTTAGCCAGATTTTAAAGTCCAGTTTAAGCATGAACATTGAATCAGAGGGTTAAAGTTAGAAAAGATAGCGTCTGAGGAAATAGATAGAGTGTTGGGGCATTTGGTGATCAAATGAGGCCTTCTTTGAAAATTAAAACAATTATTTTGAGAATCACAAGAGCACCTTGGTCATTGATCGAAAGGCAAGTCCTAATTAGGTTAAATAGCGGACGTGTGATCCATATATCAAGAGAAACAAGAAGATAAGCAGCTCCACGAAAGCATAAGTCATTTGATGTGAGGAATGTACAACAAAGGTGGAGTTTACAGAAGAAGTAGTGACGCACAGTCTCAATCTGCTTAAAAAGATGTCGCAAATGATCTTCATCTCTCACTTCCAATTGCATGTTATGTACTTGCATTCTCAAGGATTGATATGATGAAGGCATTTCATTCTGCCATCCAAACATTATGTCATCCTTTGTTTACCCCATTTGAGCCTCAGTGTTATTTTCTTTCATACCCCTCTTTTGGAATCAAGATAGAGTAAGCAAAGTTCAAAGAATAGTGTCGAGTAAAAAGATAAAGTCAAAAGTTACAAAAAAGAGACAAAAATGTTTCTAAAAAAAGAGTGTCAAGAAAAATAGAGTTAGAAAAAAGAATCGCAAAGTGAAAAGATCGAAAAAAAAACAAAAGAAAAAAATAGAATCAAGTGAAAGAACAAGCTGCTAGAACTACGCATGACCTGATTCTCCTCTCTCAAGGGTGAGATACGTAGGCTGCCCCACTCAGGGCTCGGTCCAACCAAATAAACAATTTAGTGTCACCCAGTCAAAAAAAACTGGGGCATGAGTTAATCCTCATTGTTTGAGTCGATTCCAAAAGTTGTAAGTCCTACCCCACTTCAAGTGTCGTTTGGGCTCCATGCCATCCTTTCTTTCTAACCTTATCCAAAAGCCAAGTTACAACCAAAGAAAGACCTTCAGATCAATCTTTGAGAATGTTAAGGCTAAACATGTAATGGTGGCGATGACACATTTTAGGAACTACTCGTCTTCCTCAGCATAAGAAATTAGGAGAGAAATAAATGAGAGAGTCTTATTGGTGAAAACCCTCACGGGCACCATAAGGCAATGGTAAGTTGAAAGAGATAAAAATGAGAATCTTATCGGTGAAAACCCTCACGGGCACCATAAGACGACTGTGAGTTGAGAGAGATGAAAATAAGAGAGTCTCAATGGTGAAAAAACCTCACAGACACCATAAGGCAATGGTGAACCGAGAAAAAATGAGAGAGGCTTGTTGGCAAGAAACCTCCAAGGCGCCACTAGCCGAACGAGGTCTTAAATGCAATTGACCTAAGGAAACAACTCAGTTTCAAGGCCATTAACTCAACAACAATTGGTGAGAGTTTGGATGGAAAGATCAGGCGGCTTAATCCAAAATGCATGGCTTAATCATTAGAGTTGATTATCATTTAAGATAAATTTTTCATTTCTTTGTTTCAAATGGGGACATTCATTGTCTTTTCTTTCTTCTCTTTATCTTTATTTTTATTTTCTTGAGTCAGTTATCCAAATAAAACAAAAGTTGCTGTCATTTTTTTCTTGTTTTTGAGTCAAGTTCATGTCAAAACAAGCGAGAAAAGATTTCAACACTAGCTACCAACTTCTTCAATTGCACAAAGCAAAACAAAAAAGCCAACGCATGAAAGAGACATGATTGTGAGCCAAAAAAAGGGGGGTGTGCAGAAAGTTTTGCCAATAGACAAGTCTGGAAACTCATGAAAATACCAAGGTTTAAAGGGTTTATTCATGAAGCATGGCAAAACAGAGATGCTGTGTTTATTTCAAAGTCACTCTTAATAATCCGAGTTCGGGTCAATGAAACGACAAAGCAGGGGCAAGTGCCAATAATCTGAAACAAAATGAAGGGAATGAACACTGGAGCAAGTGTTGGGACAGCCAAGTGCCGCAAGCCATCACTAAGTTTTTAACTGACAAATTTTCTTTGATGAAACAGGGCAAATTCGTTTCATTTAATTCATCTACCATTGGAAATGCAAATCCGTGGGAATTTACCTTATGTTCAGGACCCTCCTGAAGAATGGGATTTTACTTTTGTTCAGAACCCTCCTGAAAAATGGGATTTTACTTTATGTCCAGGACCCTCCTGAAAAATGGGAATTTACTTTCAGTTCAGGACCCTCCTGAAAAATGAGATTTTACTTTCTGTTCAGGACCCTCCTGAAAAATGGGATTTTACTTTTGTTCAGGACCCTCCTGAAAAATGGAATTTTATTTTATGTCCAGGACCCTCCTGAAAAATGGGAATTTACTTTCAGTTCAGGACCCTCCTGAAAAATGGGATTTTACTTTCTGTTCAGGACCCTCCTGAAAAATGGGATTTTTCTTCAGTTCAGGACACTCCTGAAAAATGGGATTTTACTTTTGTTCAGGACCCTCCTGAAAAATGGGATTTTACTTTCTGTTCAGGACCCTCCTGAAGAATGGGAATTTACTTTCAGTTCAGGACCCTCCTGAAAAATGGGATTTTACCTTCTGTTCAGGACCCTCCTGAAGAATGGGAATTTACTTTCAGTTCAGGACCCTCCTGAAAAATGGGATTTTACCTTATGTTCAGGACCCTCCTGAAGAATGGGATTTTACTTTTGTTCAGGACCCTCCTGAAAAATGGGATTTTACTTTATGTTCAGGACCCTCCTGAAAATGGGATTTTACCTTATGTTCAGGACCCTCCTGAAGAATGGGATTTTACTTTAGTTCAGGACCCTCCTGAAAAATGGGATTTTACTTTATGTCTAGGACCCTCCTGAAAAATGGGAATTTACCTTATGTTCAGGACCCTCCTGAAGAATGGAATTTTACTTTTGTTCAAGAACCTCCTGGAAAATGAGATTTTTACTTTATGTCCAGGACCCTCCTGAAAAATGGGAATTTACTTTCAGTTCAGGACCCTCCTGAAAAATGAGATTTTACTTTCTGTTCAGGACCCTCCTGAAAAATGGGATTTTACTTTTGTTCAGGACCCTCCTGAAAAATGGGATTTTACTTTATGTCCAGGACCCTCCTGAAAAATGAGAATTTACCTTATGTTCAGGACCCTCCTGAAGAATGGGATTTTACTTTTGTTCAGGAACCTCCTGAAAAATGAGATTTTTACTTTATGTCCAGGCCCCTCCTGAAAAATGGGAATTTACTTTCAGTTCAGGACCCTCCTGAAAAATGGGATTTTACTTTTGTTCAGGACCCTCCTGAAAAATGGGATTTTACTTTATGTCCAGGACCCTCCTGAAAAATGGGATTTTACTTTATGTCCAGGACCCTCCTGAAAAATGAGAATTTACCTTATGTTCAGGACCCTCCTGAAGAATGGGATTTTACTTTTGTTCAGGAACCTCCTGAAAAATGAGATTTTTACTTTATGTCCAGGACCCTCCTGAAAAATGGGAATTTACTTTCAGTTCAGGACCCTCTTGAAAAATGGGATTTTACTTTTGTTCAGGACCCTCCTGAAAAATGGGATTTTACTTTATGTCCAGGACCCTCCTGAAAAATGGGAATTTACTTTATGTTCAGGACCCTCCTGAAAAATGAGATTTTACTTCATGTTTAGGACCCTCCTGAAAAATGGGATTTTACTTCATGTTCAGGACCCTCCTGGAAAATGAGAATTTACTTTCAATTCAGGACCCTCCTGGAAAATGGGAATTTACTTTCAATTCAGGACCCTCCTGAAAAATGGGATTTTACTTTCAGTTCAGGACTCTCCTGGAAAATGGGAATTTACTTTCATGTTCAGGACCCTCATGGAAAATGGGAATTTACTTTCAATTCAGGACCCTCCTGAAAAATGGGATTTTACTTTCAGTTCAGGACCCTCCTGGAAAATGGGAATTTACTTTCAATTCAGGCCCCTCCTGAAAAATGGGAATTTACTTTATGTTCAGGACTCTCCTGAAAAATGGGACTTTACTTTCTATTCAGGATCCTCCTGAAAAATAGGATTTTACTTTATGTTCAGGACCCTCCTGAAAAATGGGATGTTAGTTTCTGTTCAGGACCCTCCTGAAGAATGGGACTTTACTTTATGTTCAGGACCTTCCTGAAAAATGGGACTTTACTTTCTGTTCAGGACCCTCCTGAAAAATGGGATTTTATTTTATGTTCAGGACCCTCCTGAAAAATGGGATGTTACTTTCTGTTCAGGACCCTCCTAAAAAATGGAATTTTACTTTATGTTCAGGACCCTCCTGAAAAATGGGATTTTACTTTATGCGCAGGACCCTCCTGAAAATGGGATTTTACTTTCTGCTCAGGACCCTCCTGGAAAATGGGACAACACTTTCAAAAGTGAAATACTATTTTACTATAATTTTTGTTTGGGATAATTTCTGTTCTAGTTTTAATGTTGGGTTTCAGGAGCCCGCCTAAAGAACAGGGTGATGAAATAGCAAGTCAGGAGCCCGCCTGAAGAACAGGGTGATGAAATAGCAAGTCAGGAGCCCGCCTGAAGAATAGGGTGAAGAAACGAAAAGTTAAGCAATAAAGCGAAGCAATGGAAAGTCAAGCAACAAGTTGGAAGAAATTGCAAGTCAGGAGCCCGCCTGAAGAATAGGGTGATAAAAGTCGAGTCAAGAGCCAGCAGAAGCTGTTAGATAGGATTTTGTAATTTCGTTTATATTTTAACTTGTAATTTTCATTTTTGATGTAATGACAGAGCCGTGGACCGAAACCTCGACGGAGCCTCACTCGACTCTCCAACTCGGTATAGCCCACTTCTCTTCCAATCCTTTGAAATATCCGTGACTTGATTCTTTCATAACTTGGGTAGGAAGGATGTCCTAAGTCAAGACACGGTTGTCCTTCTTCCTTCTGTTTCTTTCTTTGAATAATGGTCGGGTCAAAATATGGTCTCGCTGTCTACTTCTTTGTCTGAAAATACTCCGTGTTTACATTCAAAGGGGGCATGATGTAGACACCTAATTTTGTCCCTCCCGAAGTCTAATTTTATTCATTTTTAGTTCACCTTACCATGTGTCCAACCTCATGTAATTATATCCCACAAAAATATAAAAATAAACAAAAAAATACCTCTAACTAATTTATCTTATCCTAACAACTTATCCAATCAAAATCTTCCACCTACCCTAACTACCCATGTGATTCCCCCCCCCCCCCTCTTTTTTCTTGTCCACAAAGAAAGAATATATGGGGGACCCACCAAAATTCCCACATCATAACAAATCCATGCCCATTATAAAAGAAAAATTCTAAGAGGAAAAATGGGCTCATTCTTTGATCATCATCTTCTCCACAATAACAAGAATCACCAAATAATCTTCCTCACAAGAACAAGAACAAGAACAACAACGAAAAAAAAAAAGTAACCGGTGAACAGTAACCAGTGAACAGTAATCGGTGAACAGTGACGACGTGAAAAGTGACGGTGAATGGGTCATTATTTGTCGAGTTGAATTGTTGGTGTTAAGGTTCGGCTCGAGGTTTCCGGGTGTGGACTCTCTTTATTCGAATAACATTGAGTTTGAAAGCTTCAAATTTAAGGTCCAACTCTATCTCTTCTAATTTTACTTTACTATACGTGTTTGATTTGCCTGATGTGTGGTTGAATTTTTGTGACATTAATTTGGTGTTCGATTTCATTGAATAGATGGTTGTGGATTGTTGAGATGACTGTCTTGAATCGTTGAAATTTGGTATAAAAAATGAAATGTGGGGTTGGATGGTAAGAATTGATAAAGAATGAATATTGTTTTGATTTATTGTCGTTGGTTATTTTGAAGCAAATACGAGTGTTTGATTGGGTAGTATCATGATGCGCCGATTGGTTTAGGCAAACGTAGTTTGGGTAGGCAAAGTTTATAATTTGTGATTTTATTGAACGTTTGAAATATTGTTTGAATGATTGAAATTTGGGTGAATGATTTGGTTTTCTCGTATTGAAAAAATGTATTTATTTAGCCGGGGAATGCCCCGAGATCACTTGTATTTATTCACCGGGGAATGCCCCGAGATCACTTGTATTTATTCACCGGGGAATGCCCCGACGTATCATGTTGGTGAAAAATGATCGTGATGAAGGCCTGCGGCGTCGGGTAAGGCATTGGAGCTTAATCTAGAATTAGTTTAGACTAGGATTTATATTTTCGTATTTTTCTATTTTTGATCTGTATAATTGGACTGGACTTTATATTTTTGGATTGTTTTGTTTTGTTTATTGTTTGATTATTTGGCGTGCTTTTGTGCGGTTTGTACATTTCGTGATGCCAAAATAGTTGATACGCTCTACCAAGCGACCGTGGTTGAACCACGGGATCAAGGGGTGCCTAACACCTTCCCCTCGGTCAACAGAATTCCTTAGCCGGAGTCTCTGTTCGCAAACCAGTTTAAAGAGTCAAATGGTTTTGAAAAGTATTTTCCAATGGTGACTTGGCACACCAGATTATGCCAAGTGGCGACTCTAAATAAAAAATGTAAATAATCCTTTTTTTCGAAACAAATTTTCATTTTTGTCACTTAAATAATAAAACCCTTTCGAACCTTAAAATACATATCTTTTTTGGAATCGAAAAAAGGGGTGTGACAATTATTACACAGAAAAGATTTCATAATTTTAATCGAAAATAACTACTAAAATTATATAGTCCTAGTTAATATTCGAAGTCAAATAAAATTTTGCTTTACAAAGTTATTCTTTAATTGACCAATTATATAATCTTATATATGTCTGTAAGAATAATTTTAGATTTTAAAATAATCGAATTTGAAAAAGATACTTAGTTTTGATGAATAAAAATTAATTAAAAAAATAAATTATCTTATATAAAAATTTAAACGTGTAAATCAATAAAATGAATTAGGAATAAATATTTCTTAATAATAAAAATATCAATAAAAATTTATAATAATTTTTATATGATGAAATATAGGTGTGAGTTATTAATAAATTAGAATATATGCAATTGAAGCATTACCATAAAATGAATATTTATATGAAAAAAAAGTATTCATGATTTCATTCAATGTGAGTCAATTAAGGAAGCATAACAAAATTGGTTGAGAAATATAAGTAGAAAATGAATAATCAATTAACAATTTTGTACATATATATGGAAAAGAATATTATATTGTACCAACTGCAATTAATCTAGAAGTTCTAATGTCATAACGATTTACCACTATATAAGAAGGCTACACTCAGTAAAAGCTAATTAATTTCTCCTATAACATGTTGGAGAAGATGAATTGTGCAATTGATTTCTGTCACAACTTATCTTGTCGTGATAATCGCTAGAATCTCAATTTATTACTGTGAGTATTGTTTTTGAATAGATTTTTCTTGATTTATCAAGTCAACTAAATATACAGGTTATGTTGCATATTTATTTTATTTTCTACATGTTTGGTGAAAAATTTATAAGTCAGTATTCATGTACTTTATGTTTTACAAAAAAAATATAATTTGTACTCTTTGAAATTTTAAGTTAGTGATTTTTAATATGTCATACATTTTTAAAGACATATAAAAATTTATCTTAGTCAAAATGTGCAAGGAGAAGTTTAGCAATAACATAAAAATTTACAAGTTATACATTAAATATGAAGAAACTAATATTGATATTAGATAGTTGATTTTCTTGCATTCCAAATACTGTTGCTTTAGATTTTAGTGAGATAATAATATGATTTCAAAAATTAATAAACTATGATACTAAATTACTAATCCATTATATTTTTATATATTAGAATAAACACTTGATTTATCTATACTATATTTTTATATGTTATGATTAACAATTAATTTGTAAACTAAATTGTGTGATTTTAATAGTATATTAAAAAATTTATGATATGGTATTAGGAATGATAGTTAAATGACCTTAGTAAAAAATGATAGTTGTATAACTATCTATGAAATTTACCCGACACTAGGATTACTGTCTCAAAAGCTAAATATCGAAGATCAAAATTTGGGTGAGTATCTCGTGGCTGATGCTCAATGGGTAATGCTCAAATTCAATAAATCAAATACTTATGTATATTGATTTTTTAAAATTCATTATATTTAAATTCTTACTGCAAAGATTATTGTACTTTTACGTAGCATATTGTACTAATGAGAAAGTAAAGGTCATTTATCATTTGTTATTTGTAAACATTATGCTACAAACTTTCTTATTTTTTTGTTTTAGTTGATATAAATAGACAATGAGTTTAATCATGTTTATATTTATATTTGTAACTCCAATTTTAGAATCGTGTATATCTTTTGGTGCAATAATTATTTTAATCTACTTTGTACAATATAACGGATTAAGATGAATAAGATTAATATCTTATTGTACTGATGAACATGAGGGGTTAAGTATTAGTTGAATGCTCTATGATAGGAGGAAATTCAATTTCGATAGTGATTAATATTATAATTTCATTCAAATTTAGTAAATTGAGAAAGTATGATAGGGTTGATCGAAAATAGAGTTGAAAAGTGAATATTCAAACCTATGAAGGATTAAACCATTTATTCAAAAAAATAATATACAATAAGATTCATTAATATTTGGTGGTCCATTATCATAAGAGAATAGGTGAACATTGTGAAATCGTGCAAACATATTAGGACTTTAGATAATGTTATAAGTTATTTGTTGAAAAAATGGTAATAAGAAAATATGAGAGAGGAAAAATTGACTATTATTGAGACTTTGTTCAAAATATTTGCCTTGACGTAAAAATATTTTAAATTTATAAAAAATATACTATGACTAAAATCATGCAAAGGAATACAAAATTTACTTTGAAGGAAAAATCTATTAAGACAAGAAAAGAGAAGGGGAAACTCCTTTCTTCCTTTTGATAAGAGGGTGCAAATTAAAATATTTAATATAAAAGAATTTAAATTTCAAGTTAAAATTTTATAGAGAAGCCTCATGTGCATAACTCTAAAACATATCTTTCATTAGTTATTTGTTTTTCTAACTAAATTTAAAAGTAAGTCACTTAACTAATAATAATTATGTTACGTGCCTCGCACGTGTAACTTTTGATTATTTTAAATTAAACGATTTTATTTATTGTGAAAGTTTTTAATGAAGTGCAAAAAATTCAAATCAATTCTCAAAGATCCTTCAAACATTAATATAATAATGTAAACATAACATATATTTTATTGTTAGCAAATATATATTTTACCACCAGAAGTTTCAAGTGGTTAATGGATCGTTCGTGCAATTATTTTTTTTGGTTCTTTTATATTTAAAATCTTTCCTTATTTTAAAGTTAAATCTTCAGAAAATCTTTGATTACTTACTTAAATTTTTTACAAATTTAATATTTCTTTTATTTTTCTTATTCTAACACTTTCATATCTATTTCTAGATTTTTCAAATATTTTTAAAATCAACTTTAGTTGATTTAAAATTCTTAAACTAATGAAAAAGATATTGATTATTATTAGTTCTGATTATCTCTAATAAGGAAAGGTTTGTTGTAATTATTTAATTAATTTCAAACTCTTAAATATTAGAAAAATAGTGAAAAGATTTTTATCTAAAGAAGAGACTTGTAATGAAGGACAAAATGTTCAAACAATATTTCTAAGACTCTTCACACTTTTAATATATTAGTTTAGGATGTGTGAATTTTAATTGATCATTATTACGACATTACTCTTAATATAATGCAAAATAAAATTCTACATTGGGCTAGATAGAAATCTTAACTAATCAAACTGAAGCAAATATATAGAAAATATTCATAATATAATGGATAACATTATTAGATATTTAAAAGTAAAAAGATGGCTATCAGATTTAATCAAATACAACATTAATTCGTGAAGAACTGGACCTTAAATAAGCAGAGGGCTCCAAAGCACTAATTGAAAAACGCAAAAATCATTCATCCCTATATCAACGGCGGAAACACACTTTATGAATATTTTAAACTAAAAAATAAAGTTTTTTCAATCGGCACTAACCCATGCATGCAAGCTAGTTCAAATAGTACTTTGAACATGAATGAGAATTCAATTCTAATATGAATACGAAGTAGCTAAGTACATGGTCTTTCCATGTAAAACCCAATTTCAAGTACTACACCTGAAATATTATAGAAATAATAAAATAGTAATTTAATTAAAATAGTAAAAGACGATTTTGTCTATTGTAGAATAATTTAGATTTAAAGAGACAACTACTAATACAATAACGAACGACCAAATATATGAAATTCTAAACATATAATCAATGGTCTCAACCAAAGAAGACCTCTCCATCACAAGCCTCGAGAAATTTATTTAAGCACTGCACAAAATTTGTCGGAATTATTTGTATCTCTCATGATCTTAAGCTTCCCTAACCTTTCATCTGGCATCTGTATCCAACAAAACAAGACATAAAAAAAAATCAAATCATAGTATCATCCAATACAAAGAATAATACAAAGCATTTAAACAATTGCATAGAAGAAACATACTAAACATTTTTTAAAATCTAAAAAAATTCCTAGTAATATGTTGTGTTATAATAACAAAACCAAAAAGTGTCGTAAGACCTAATGGAATTGAAAGTGCACCAAATCAATTCATTCCAAATTTAATAGCAAAAACAACTCCTAAAATGATCAAAATATTAGAACAAAACTACAATAATTCAAATATTAGAACAAAACGAGTAAATTGCGTATGATTCCCAAATGACGTTAAATTAAATTAGCAAAATTTTATGTGATTCCCAAAGTTTATTCCAGCAGTTAGGTAAATAAGCATTTATAGTAGGATTATTTCTCGATTCAAATTACAACATAAACATAAGTTTTGACATAGTATGGTTCATTATCTAGACTATAGACCGTCAAACTGTGAACTTAACTTATGAGGAATATAATCTAGAATCTCTAGTTGAACAATGCAATACAAGTTTTTGCCTAATTTGTTGGATTCAAATAAAAAAATTACTCATGAACGTAATTTAGCATTATCTCACAATTATAAACAAAAGAAATAAAACAGAGATATGCAGATGAATAAATAGAAAACTTATCCATACAGTTCTGTAAAGCCTATCAAGAGTTGCTTCTTGTGCTACTGAAGTTATCTCCAACATCCCTATGAGCTAACATAACATTATACTAAATAAGATATTTGTTTAAATAATAATGATGGATATAATAATTAAATTCAACAACTTTTAAATATATAAATATGATTTTTTTTTTAATTAAATCTAACCTTTATCCAAAAAAGATTCTCAAAGCCGATCGATGTAATCTTTACATAAAATTTTCTCAAACTGACCGACATTCATCTACCACCAATAAACTATAACAATACCACCCGTAAACTACGACAAAATAGTACGATAATAAAACTATTAAAATGACATAATTAAACCTAAATTTTAAATTAAAAAAATTCTTTAAGCAGAGAATAAAAACAATACTATGTTCAGCACGGAAAGCGTATTCCACGTAGATCACGTGATCTTTCAATTGAATCTTTTCCTTCCCTTAAAATAATTTAACTAAATATGCTTTAACATTAACATTGTAAGTTGTAACTTAACATATATATTCACATTCATATGAAATATTTATTATTCTACATGAGAAAAAAAATTAATTAATTTAAAAGAAAACTCACGTAAGGGGGAACCAATTATATAATGGTATGAAGTTGACCTTGTCAAAGTCAAATTGGTCTAATCATTTTTTGTTTCTGTTGCTTTTTTGGTCTAGAATTTGAAAGGAAATAAAATTGTTCTCAAATATTATGTTAAAAAATAAATTCCTAGAATGGTGTAATTCTAGACTCGAACACAAAAGGAAAATACTAATATAACGTTTTTTTGTTTTTTTTTTTTATTATCATAGATTTTGATACTCCTTTTTTACATATACAAGGAGAAAAAAAAACTTACCAACATTAATTATTCATATATTTATTAAATAATAATTAAAAAAAGGTGAAAAGACGATTTTGTCTATTACCGAATGTTTTAATGAAGGGCAAAAAATTCGATTCACTTTTCTAAAGGCCTTCACGCTTTTAATATATTATAGATTATAGATATAGATTATAGACATAGATAGATATAGATTATAGATGTAGATTTAGAAGTAAGTCACTTAACTAATAATAATTATGTTAAATATGCATTTTATTTTGTAATTATATGATTTTTTTTACAAAATAAATCAATTTAGATCACGATATTATCTAATATTCTCAAATAATTATATTACAATATAATATTATTTGCATGCGGATAGTAACTTTTGAAAAAAAATGTTTAAGTTTTATGTAATTAATGATATTATGTTTAATATTTTAATAGTTATTTTTTGTATGGCATAAATTTATTAATTTCAAATATGTGAATAATATTGAATACAGTAATTTAAATCAGAAGTGTTTAAATGTTTTAGACATATAGATCAGAAGTGTTACTTTGATTATAGGTGTGTTCTGCTTAATTTTCTTCTTCAGCTCATTAGGTACATTGTTTCAATAATGGTTATGGCAATGAATGTAGCCAGAAATAAAGAGCTTATCTTATTCTAGAGGTTTAAAGGCACTATGAAAGCAAAGTAAACAATCTTGAAAAAATGGTTAGCTACCATTTATTCTCAGTTTGAAGATTTAGTTGCTTACTTTGATTGATTGGAGAACTGAAACTATTAATTACTCATTGTTGAATGTTTCTTGACTGAAAATTGTTGTATGATATTTTGAGGTAATTGGGAGCTGAACTTATTTGGTGGAGTGATTGGGTGTTAACCATTATTTTGAACTGAATTGCATTCTGGGAATAAAAAGTTTTCCAACACACTGATTTTTATGAGAAGTTGAAGATGAGGTGAACCATTCATCTAAAATTAATAACTTCACTGTTACGGGAAGCTGCACATATCTAGGTATAATCTCTAAGCACCTTTGCAACTCAAAAAATGCTACGGCTATTTAGAGTTGTTTGTGTAGGCATTTGAATTTCCTTTGGGGTGAAAGTAAATCAATTGTAAATTATAAGTTACAAGAATGGAATAGAGACTTTGATACAGGTACACTAGTGATTGTGGACCAATACGTAAAGACTCGAACTTGGGTGGCTGCCCAACCAATGGAAAAAGCTTTGAAGTGAAGAGAACAAGACCTAGGCTATAAATAGAACATGTTAGGTCATTTTGTCATAACTTTGATGATATATTTTGAGAGCTCTAGAGAGAGAGTCTTGCAAGGTGGATTTCTTGTAAACAAGTGTGGATATCACTTGTGTTGGTGATAGTTTTGAAACGTTGGTTGCTTGGGAATTTTGTTCCCTTGAGGGCACCGTAGAGCTTGGTGTTACTTGTATGAATTCTTGGGTCTTTGTGTTAACTATACACTTAGTTCATAGTGTTTGTACATTTGTATGTCAAGTTACCTATCTATTTCATTGTTGTTGTTGTTCATTCTCGGGTTTGGTGTCCCAAAACCGAAACTTTGTGTTCTTCTTATTCTTGTGCTTGTGTTGTTAATCTAGTTTGTTGGCTCGCTGATTTTAGAGGTGTTGAACACCTTAATATCTTGTTGTTATTGTGTTTTCATTGTTGTTGTAGTGAATCCGAGAGTGGTCACCAAAGGGGTCCTCGGTTCTTCTAACTTGTGGACTGTTTTGGTGTTTGTTTTGTGTTTTCTTTGTCGATCTTGTATTATTTGGTATCAAAACATGTCTTGATTTTGTTCTCACAAGATCAATCTTGGGATAGCTTGCTTGAAAATACAAAAAGAAAAAAAAAGAGTAGTGTTCTTGAGTTTGGATCTTGGCCGAAAGTTTCTTGTGTTCTTGTTGTGTTTGGCCGAGACTTGAACATTAGATCTAGGAGTCATTTTGTTTGTCTTGGTATTTCAAGTGTTAGTTTTCTTCATCACTAACACTCTTGAGTCAAGATCTAAATTCAAGCTTGCATTTGTTGAAGTGTTGTTGTGAACTTAAAGCCTTAGCCGATTGTGTTGTCATCTTGGTGGATTTGGCCGTGATTTGTTGGCCGTGATTTGTTGGCCTTGTTGTTGTTGGGATTGTTGTGTTCTTGGTGATCGTTGAAGTTGTTCTTGATGTTCTTCATCCCTTTCAAGACTTGTTAAAATAAAGTGAATACTAGATCTATAAAATTGAAAAGGAAAAGGTGAAAGCTTGTTAGCGTTGAAAGACTTACCATCACCCATCAATTAGTCAATCACTTTCCAACAACTTTCCTTGTTTTAAGGGGGATAGTACAAAAAAATCAAGTCTTCCACTTTTGAATTTGACAATAGGATTTCAAGACTTATTTCCCTCCTAAATCAATTCCCACCAATTCCAAATCACAAATTCTTCAAGACTTCCAATTTTGTAAAATAAAATTTGTTAAGACCGCAACCAATACGTGGCTGTCACGTCACGTTTTACTTCACATGATAAATTTAGGATCAAATTTTTGATTTCTTAGTTTCTAATCTTTGTTTCTTAGTTGCATTTTGTTGATTCTATTGCTAATTAACAAATTAGTAATTGTCTACTAGGTTGTAAATTAGTTTTTGGGTCCGTTTATTCGTGTCTGCGTTTCTTTGTGTGCTTTTATCTTTTTGAAATTTGTTGTAGTTTCTTGGTTCAAGTCCGTACGTATTTTCTTTGAGTTGTTTCAAAAGAGAATCTATTCCGACCTCGAGCCTCAATTGGTACCAAGTAATCTCCTTGGAGTATAAACGAGTTACCAATACTTGTGAGGCCAATTGAGAGGCATTTCAAAGTGTGAGAGCTTGTGAAGAGGTTTTTTTTTCTAACATTAACTAGTTTGTTGTTTTTTTGTGTTTTTGTTTTAGAATTTCTTTTGTTAGGAATTATGGCATTGGAAAAGGTGACCATGAACGATTTGATGGTTGTCATAATGGGTATGAAACATGACCTTAGTAGCTGAATGGAGAGAATGGAAAAAATGATGGACCGAGTGGAAAGAAGAATGAAAGGGATGGAAAGCTCTCTTTGCAAGGAGTTGAATAACTTGATAGAGAATCCAAACCTTCCTAATCAGGTTCCGGTGAGTGGACATGTTACACATGAGCTACAAGGTAATCAAATTAACTGTTGCACTCTAGTGAATGAGGCTAGTAGCCAACTAATTGTGAATGGTAGTTTGTCTTTAAGTGAGCATAATGTGCCTCCATTTGGTGATGATAATGTACAACTTGAGATTGTGGATACACTAGTTGATCCATCTAGTGTTGAGGCCATTGTGACAAGTGATATTACATTATTTTATGAAAGTCATGAAGATCAACTTGTGTGTGAAAATGGTGATGTTGAACATGTTGGCCGATTGACTATGGATGACCCACTAGTTGTTTTTGTTGTAGAATATGCTAGTATAGATGGGATATATGATTGCACTAGTGGTAGTGTTGGGAAAAGGAAATGCATCCTAAACCCGTGTCCATGGACACTCCACCCATTTGATCCCGGTGATCATTTGAAGTATGGTGATGAGGATGTCTTTTGGAATGACTTGAATGTGCATGGAATTTATGGCCTTCCTATTTCGGCTTTCAAGCCTATTTGTTGTTCCAAGAAGAGTCTATGTTTTCCACTTGATGAGCAACTCTTGTTCCTTGTTTCTTGTCACACTTATGCGGATAGACTAGTTGACTCTTTCTTGGGAGGGTATTCGAGTAAGAGGGATGTTTGGGTATATGTGAAGTTTGAGCCACCTTAGCAAGATGCTATGATTGATTACACTAATCCTAACCCTCATACCTTGAGGAACTTGTGTTTGCTTATCCTTCCTATTGTTTTGCAAAGTTCGGATTCGAGGTCGAATCCTTTTTCAAGAAGGGGGATGATACAGGTACGATCGTGATTGTGGACCAATACGTAAAGACTCGAGCTCGGGTGGCATCTCAACCAATGGAACAAGCTTTGAAGTGAAGAGAACAAGTCCTAACGCTCCAAAGCCATTCAATTAATATGCACACTCCAAGGTCGCCCCTTTATCTTGGCTCATTAAGGGCATTCTAGTCATTTTGTATTAAGTTGAAACCTAGGCTATAAATAAAACATGTTAGGTCATTTTGTCATAACTTTGATGATATATTTTGAGAGCTCTAGAGAGAGAGTCTTGCAAGGTGGATTCCTTGCAAACAAGTGTGGATATCACTTGTGTTGGTGCTAGTTTTGAAACATTGGTTGCTTGGGAATCCCGTTCCCTTGAGGTCACCGTAGAGCTTGGTGTTACTTGTATGAATTCTTGGGTCTTTGTATTCAATATACACTTAGCTAGGTTCATAGTGTTTGTACATTTGTATGTCAAGTTACCTATCTATCTATCTATTTCATTGTTGTTGTTCATTCTCGTGTTTGGTGTCCCAAAATCGAGACTTAGTATTCTTCTTGTTCTTGTGCTTGTGTTGTTAATCTAGTTTGTTGGCTCGCTGATTTTAGAGGTGTTGAACACCTTAATATCTTGTTGTTATTGTGTTTTCATTGTTGTTGTAGTGAATCCAAAAGTGGTCACCAAAGGAGTCCTTGGTTCTTCAAACTTGTAATTATTTTGGTGTTTGTTTTGTGTCTTCTTTGTCGATCTTGTATCAGACTTGATATCTCAAACATCTATGTTGGGATGAGGTGCAAACTTGGGGTTCGAGGATGGAGGAGGGTGGAATGGTCAAGAGACGGGGTTGGGGACGTTGGGTGGTGGGGAAGAGACAATGATCTTGAAAGTTACTTATGAAATTTATTTTTTCTACTTCCATTAGGGAGGTCATTTTTCTTATTTTTAAGGAGCTTATTTTTCTAAAGAATATTTTGACCAACCAAACATGAAAAAATTGGAAACATTTATTGTTTTCCTCCATACCTAGTCACACCCTAAATGACGTTTCTTTTACCTATTTGAGGTAGAGCAGAACCCTTATAATGTGATGTATAGCAGGTACCGATTTAGTCCTTAGCCCTGTTGTGTATGCTGCTTGTGTATTCATGTTTTTACAGGATCAACTGCATTAATTTCCGTGCTACTTATTTTACTTGGTTTATGCTTTTGTTTGATTCACATCTTTTGTCTAGGAAGCTAATAACAAAGAACTTTTGTAGTATTAGTAGCACCATTTCTTTGAACAAGATGAATCTTTATTGTATTATAGATTAAAGCTGGTGCAACAAGTTAACTAATTATTTTTATGCATGCAGGACGAGGGTGATACGGAGATCAAATCAACTGCAGGTAATGGCCACAAATTAGGAACTCATAAAGGCCACAAATCACACTAGTAATGGCAAAAACTCTAATAACTTAGTGAAATGCAACTCGAGCTAGAAACTAACCAATCCAACACCCTATCTCAACAAATAATGCCCATAGGCTCATATCATCAAGGAGAAATACTCCACCATGGCTCATTAGGCCAAATAAACTCTAAAATGGATTTCCTGAATCCACCCCAAATAGTTTAATCATTACCTGATCCATCTATGAATCATATCATCGAAGAAGAAAATTACAAATATCGAAACCAAGGTCAATGTGAAGACTACGACTAGAAAATCAATCAACTTAAGACAAAGAATTTCAAGTTTGCCAACATAAGAAGCATCCACGGGAAAGACCATTTGTCTCTATCTCTCTAGCTCAATGGAAGACAAGAATCACATCACTGTTAGAATGAGGTATCTAATCTCCACACTAATAATAAGGGCAAATCATTACAGGGAGATGAACCCAACCAATCTATGAGATGAATCCAAGACATATCGATATTAAATTACTGTCGGGTAATGAAATAGCAACAAACAAAGAATGAATCCAGAACTAGCCAAGATAAAAAATGATCTATATAGAAAAGAATAGCCAAAGCAAAAAACCATCACAACCCAAGGGCAAGCATAAGAATCTCTAACTCAAGATCGAGCAATATAACTAAATTGCCAACTTAGAACCATACAGAACCACAAAAGGTCAACATACCTTTGACATCATAATACATTCCCGAATCAATCTAACATAGCTAATCAAAAGGAAAAATAATCAACCTCGCCTCGCCACAGGAATGAAATCATCAAATCGGGCCATATCTATCCAACAACCAAAAAAGATCACAAAGAAATGAAATTCTAACTAGATACACTATTCTATATAGCTACCTTGTGAGGATCAATTTCATCAAGCAATAATATAAATATTGTTAATAAACTAAAGCAGTGATAGCATTAGTAACAACAATATCAACATCAATATAATGAATAGGCATTACCAAAATGAACATCAATATCATGCACCGCTCGAGAGACATAATAAGGCCAATGTGCCAGATAAATGGGACTCAAACCCAAATGCTACACTCATAATGAGAAATATCAGCACAGACCTACTCCATCAACTACTAAAAGAAATAAACCATGGAGTAGTCATATAATTGTGAATTTAATGAGGCACAAAATAATGAGTTGACAAAACAATGCCTAGAGACTAACTACTATGGTGCAAAAAGGATGACTGAAGCATTTATCCCTCTCCTTCAGCTCTCTAATTCACCAAGGATTGTTAATGCTGCTTCTTTCTTGGGGAAGTTAAAGGTAAATATAATATATATATAGTAAATTAATGGAAATGATCTCTTATGACCAATTCCTCTTAAATATATTTAGTTTAGCTTAGTCTATAGTTGTTTCAAGTGTCAACTGTGATTTGCTACCTTCTTTGATTTCGTCAAAGTGCTGTAATTTGAAGTGTCACGGGTTCAAGCCTTTTGAAAATAGCCTCTGACTGAAATGCAAGATCCGGCTGTGTACAATACACCTTTGTGGTGGGCAATTTCTACATTTTGTTCATATAGTTAGTGTCCTTATGATATATATGATGGACTATTGCTATTGCGTAACTGATCGTGTACAATTGCGCGCTAACTATTATTTACTTAGTGATTTTCGGTTTCCTTTTTCTCTACAGCTATTGTGCAACGTATGGGCTAAAAATGTGCTAAGTGATGCTAACTGCCTGACAGAAGAAAGGGCGGATCAAGTGTCGAATGAATTTCTCAAAGATTTTACAGAGAATTCAGTAGAAGCCAAGGGATGGCCAAGTTACTTCGCGGCTTACAAAGTCTCAAAAGCATCGTTGATTGCCTACACAAGAGTTTTAGCTACCAAGTATCCGAATTTTAGGATAAATTCCATATGCCCTGGCTTTTGTGGTACAGACTTGACCGTGTATACAGGGAGCTTAACTGCTGAAGAAGGGGCTGAAAGCTTGGTGAATCTTGCTTTGTTGCCAAACGATGGACCTTCTGGCGCCTTCTTTTACAGAAAGGAGGTCACTTCTTTTTGAACACGGATGATCATTCAACTATTAATTGATATAAGAAGAATGAGAACTCACTCTATCGACTGCATAATATGTTAGTAAAATAATCGCAGGAAACTTAATGTGTGTAATGTGAGTTAATCAATGCTATTATTTGGATAATCCCAGGCTCCAACCATGAGTAGCTGACTGAAATTTTCTAAATTCATTTTCCAGAACTTGAAAAATGAATGGGCTGAATGAGTATTAACTAATAAGTGACAGGGAAAACCTACTTCCTGCTTCCAATTTCTTTCCTAAAAGGCACTAAAATATTTGTTGGATGTGCGAACAAGAGTCTCATAGTAGTAGCTGAAAAGATTGGAAAGTTACATATATGGCGTTAGATCTCTTCCTGGTGTGAGACAGTTTAAGGAAAACCGTGTGGACTAGGCGCAAATTGGATAATATCACATCATGTTAAGAATATTTTTAAGCTGATATATCCCAACAATATTGTAATCTGTTTAACAAAATCACAATCTCAAAGAACATAAGCGTCTTCTTTCCTTTATTATTTTTAAACCTTTCTTGGAAGAAATGTGGAACAAGAAGTTCATATATTACCCGTTCATGTGGATCAAGATGTAAATCGTTATTTAATTTAGGAAGATGCATAGTGCGTACATAAATGATATTACGTAATTAAACAAACTACAAGAAGCAGATCCTCCAAATATATTTGAAATGTAAACTACAAGCAAACATTTTAAAATTCATTACTAAATTATTATAAATTTAGGAAGATGCATAGTGCGTGCGTATATGATATTAAGTAGTTAAAAGAAATACATGAAGCAGATCATCAACAGATCCTTCAAATATATTTATAAAGTGTTCACTAGAAGCGAACATTTTAAAATTTGTTACTAAATTATTATAAGTTAAGAAGATGCATAGTGTGTGATCAACAAATCCTAAAAAATATTAAAAGTGAAATTAAAACTGCCGGCGAACATTTCGAAATCCGTTTCTAATTATAATCGCAAATTGAATAATGTGAAGAAATGCTTAATACTTAATAATTATATTTAGCAACTTGCTTGCTTTTAAGATCAGGACAAGACTAATAAGTATTACATATGTATATGCTAACATATAGTCCAGCCTAAATAAAAAAAAGCTGAAGATATAGCAAGACTCCCCAAATCTAGAGCTACTTAATAGTTCCAACAATGGCAGAGAAAATCACCCGCCTCGAAAGAACAAGGTATACATATGTACAAATACAATTCCTTAGTTATTTTTCCCATCTATTTTCTTCGATGAAGTTCTAACTTCTACGCACTGACTTACTATAACAGATAAAAAATCAGCAGACAATTAGCAAGCAAAGGTGTGGTGGTAGTGTTGACATCAAGGGATGAAAAGAGAGGCATTGAAAGGCTCAAAAAGGAGTCAAACTTCACTGATGAACAGATTTTGTTTCATCAACTTGATATTACGGGTCCAGCTAGTATTTCTTCTCTTGTCAACTTCATCAACACCGAATTTGGAAGGCTCGATATTTTGGTAAGTACTATCTATCACTTCATCTAATTAATCTGTTCCTTTTTCCCTTCAAGATTATGGTAAAACTCAATAATATCAATACATTTTTTTATTCATGTTAAGATTTTTTACATGTATCCCTAACTTTAACCCTGAAAAAAAAGTCTTTTTTCTAACTCGGTGTATAATTGTCAATTTGGTCCTATATATTAGTCTCTATGTTTTTCTTAACAACTCAAGATGATATGTTTAAGATCATAACATAAAAATATATATGTAAATTGAGGCAGTACATAGAGGAGTACTATTTAGTATCCAATTTATTTTAGGTGAGACTGCTTAGCCTCCTTGAGATCTACAATAATGTTTGTTTTTTTTCAAAGTAAATCCCCTAGGCAAGATGTTCAAGACTAGTTTATTATATATATATATATATATAAAGTAAAACTCAAAAGAAAAAGTACAAGTAAGGAAGGGCTATGCTTGCATTATTAATTCTATTGAGGCGTAACCAAATTTCTTTTAATTAATATGCATGTAACAAATAATAAGAAAAAAGAATTAAATATTCTATAATCATGATGGCATTAATAGCCAACTCTTGATGATATTACAAATAATAATAGTTAAGTAATGAAAGATTAAAATAAGCAAGAATGTAAAGTAATTCATATTTCTCTAAAAATTTGAAATCTTCAAGAAGATGTACAAAAATGAGTGAACAGTCAAAACAATGCGTAGAGACAAATTACTATGGTGCAAAAAGAATGATCGAAGCATTTATTCCCCTCCTTCAACTCTCTAATTCACCAAGGATTGTTAATGTCGCTTCTATCTTGGGATCGTTAAAGGTAATTATACTTTCTGTTTTGTCGAGCTCTATTTGATCGTTAAAGTAATCTTTGTTTTAACCAACTTACTACTATGTGAATTTTTGTAATCTGATCAATTCTTCTGCAGCTATTGTGCAACAAACGGGCAATAGAAGTTCTAAGTGATGCTAATACACTGACAGAAGAAAAGGTAGATCAAGTGGTGAATGAATTTCTCAAAGATTTCACAGAGAAATCAACAGAATCCAAAGGATGGCCAAGTTACTTCACAGCTTACAAAGTCTCAAAAGCATCCTTGATTGCCTACACAAGAGTTTTAGCTACCAAATATCCGAATTTTCGAATAAACTCTGTATGTCCTGGCTATTGCAAAACGGACGTAAACGCCAATACTGGAAGCTTAACTGCTGGAGAAGGTGCTGAGAGCTTGGTGAATCTTGCTTTGTTGCCAAACGATGGACCTTCTGGCCTTTTCTTTTACAGAAAGGAGGTCACATCTTTTTGAACATTGATTGATTCACAAAATTGGTTTGCGTGTTTGGCAGAATTCAATCGTTTCTTATCAATTTTATATACATTGCAAGAATAAGTTGGAGATGCATTTTAAAACCCTGCTTGAATTTTATCGTTTAAATTCTGAATTATTCACTACTGTTATACTGTTATTTTGGAGATAGTTAATTAAAGGATGTGCATTCCTACTTCCTTATTTACGAGTATTTTTTTGTTGATTTTTTTTCCAGATATGGCTTCTTAATCATCTTAATATACTCTACTATTTCATATATGCTACTTGGGATTATAACTTAATTATACTGAACATCTTGTAATACTTTTTCAAAAGTTAATTGGTTGTCAAATAATAAGGACAAATTTGAAAAAAAATTCAATGATTCACTTATTTTGAAACACCAATAAATACCCCAACAATTCACTTATTCCGAAACGGGGGAGTAATAACTTTCTATTTTATTCTGATTTACACAATTTTCTGTTTTATTCTGATTTACACAACTTTCTTGTCAAACACCACAACCTACTATAAGCGTCATGTTGCTTGGACTCTCCAAAACGATACCACCTTTTGAGAATCTTGTTGGGAAAAACGACACACCTAATTAATATTCGCGGTATATATAATAACAATAATTCTGTGTAGATAACATCGAGAATCTTACATGAAATTCCTTCTAAATAAGGGAAAAATCACACATAGAAAGTAATTTACATTGTGTAGGAGCGAGTAAAGTACTGCAAAGATTACTACACACTTAAAAGGAATAACCCTCTTTTAGTTTTCCATGTCACTGCAATATTGCTCACTTGATGGTTTTCCACGCCAACTATTTCTCTACTAGTGAATGCTTACAACTGATATTTGATTTCGTAGCCTTTTACAAACTTGTTTTTAGTTTTACATCTTTTTTACGAGAGATGTTCAAGTTTATACGTATAATATCTTATTTTTACGGATGAAAGATCTATTCTATATGCAAATAGTCTCAAGAGATTATTTCCTCCCAAAAGTCAAGTTGGCATTTTTGAATGTAGGAAGAGTATATCTTTAGATTTAATTTGTTTGGCTGATTTTGAGGTGTTACGGAAATTAAGAAAACAAGAAGTAGATGCTCAGCAGATTCTCGAAAGAAACATTCAAAATGTGGAAAATGAAGACACATACATTTTGAAATTCGTAACTAAGCAAGTTGGAATAATGGTCAAGAAAAGAAAAGTGATTTTGACAACTTGCTTTCGTGTCAAAGTATGAAATATGAAATATGAATAATAGTCAAAAGTATGAAATATGAAATATGAAATATGAATAATAGTCAAAAGTATGAAAACTTATATTAGCCCTCCTTATTTCTGTCCTAACTATATCCAGTATTATATAATTCCATCTACTATAGTGAAGTAGTTCTACCAAACCCAATGCACTGTTAGTTACATAAGCCTGCTTCGATCAAAAAAGCTGGATATCAAGAATCAAGATCTACTAATCCTTTCAACAATGGCAGAGAAAACCACCAGCACAAGGTAACCTTAATGACATAGTCTTCCTATGGTGTTATTGTCTGTGTATATAAATTAAATTCTCGTGCGCATATCTAAGAAATATGTGTTATGATCAGGTATGCAGTAGTGACTGGGGGGAACAAAGGGATTGGATATGAAACATGCAGACAATTAGCAAGCAAAGGTGTGGTGGTAGTGTTGACATCAAGGGATGAAAAGAGAGGCATTGAAGCCATTGAAAGGCTCAAAGAGGAGTCAAACTTTACTGATGAACACATTTTGTTTCATCAACTTGATGTTATGGATCCAACTAGTATTTCTTCTCTTGTCAACTTCATCAAAACCAAATTTGGAAGGCTCGATATTTTGGTAAGTGCTATTTATCACTCCATTCAATTTGATCCTGTTTCACTTGAAGATTTCGGCAGAACTCAATAATGTTAATACATTTTTTATTTATGTTGAATAATTTCACATGCATAATTAATCCAGAAATTTAAAGTAACAAGAATAAATTAAAATCCACAAAAATAGATAACTGCCATGTGCAATCTTTATATATATAAAAGGTCAAGTTGGCAACATATTAAAACAATCACATGATTAAGTATTTGAATTTAAAATATATTATCTTAATAACTAAAAACTCATCATTGAAGAGTTCTAATAGACTATTAATATTTTAAACTTATCTTTTTTATAATTTAAATATTATATATATAGAGAGAGAGATCGTGTTTATTTTAATAATATAACAATAATAAGCAATAAATAATAGTAGTAGTAATACACAAGTTGTATTGCTTTTAATTTGAGAAAAAAAATATGGCAATTTTTAGGAAAAAGCTTGATAGTATTGTAATAAAAAAATCTAATTAAAGGATATTAAATATTTGTATTTGAAAATATTAAGATTGTAGATGCATTAAAAAAAATTCATTATCTTAAAGTTAGGAACACATAGTTAAAAGTACCAAATAAATTCTAACTATTTCTTTTAATAATAATAATAATACTGATAATAATAATAATAATAATAATAAATAAATAAATAAATAATAATAGAAGTCATATTACCGGTACATAAACTTTAACTATTTCATAACTACGATTGATGAGTCTTAAATAAACAATAACTATTTCATAATCGTAACAATCAATAACTAAATAATAGTGCATTGTAGTAATAATTTAGTAATATATACGTGAGAATCTACATATTTAAAAGTAAATTAATTAGAAGTGACTAACTATAAATTTATTTATACTATTTATTTAAATTTAAAGATAAAGATTATGATTTTTTTTATAGTTTTAAATTGCATATACAAAATTATAAAGTTTATTTTAATTAGTTCAAAGATTAAGATAAAGTTTGCTAAAAGAATATTTAGTTTGAAATTTTTTATATTTTAAAATTGAAACTATAAAAGGATAAATATTATTTTTAGAGATATAAATTATTTAAAGTAGTAGTCTTTAGGGAAAATAAGTTTACTGAAAATTAGTTTGTTGAATTGGTTTAAATTTTTGAATTTTGAATTTTAAATGAAAGTTAGGATTCTTTTAGCTTTTGAATTGAAAACAAACTCTATACTAGATAAAGTTGAATTCAAATTAACTCTTTTTATATAAACTAAAATTTCAATCAAACTTCTCATTTTATTCTTTAAATTCTTTTGAACTTATTCTTTAATTAATCAATCAAATTCATTATTGCTTATACCACATTCGTGGTTGGCAATATGGTTACATTAATAGATCTATACACAATTTGTACATTATTTAAAGTTTGATTTTAGATTATTTTATTATTATTTGTAATAATTTATTTTATTTTTTGTTATATAAAATTTCTATCATGGACAAAGAGGCAATAGATCATGTATATAAGATTTTTCAAAATAATTACCAAGGTATGTTGTTTATAGTTGATTTGATTTATTAATTAAGTTTTTATTATTTACAACTAACATTACATCTATCTTTTGTCAGAAATGCAACTAAAGAATCTATAGTTTTCAAAGATCAGATGTATATAAACATCACAAATGTAAAATGAATATTTAAAAAATTAACAAATATAAATTTTTTGAAGATTTAATGTATATAAACATCACAAAAGTGTGAAATGAATATTTTAAACATTAACAAATATAATAAAAAATTATTTGTAAATCTTAAACAGAAGAGATGAAGGACAACTGAATAAACAATAGGAGTATAATAAAGCAAAACATGAAACATAAAAGCTTTTTGCAATTACATATTATTTTTATTCATATAAGATTTGATTAACGGGGGAAAGAGGGTAATTAAGAATCTATATTTTTAAATTGCGAACAATATTTTTAAAAAAAATGAAACCTAAAAGTTATTTTTATAATTATATGATTGTTTTTTTCGTATAAATTTGATTAGAGATGGGGAAGGGATGAGAGGAGAGGGGGGGGGGGTGGATATGGAGGTGAGGGTAGATTTAAAAAAAAAAAAAATCATAATTGAGATATACTATGCTAGTTGATTTTCTTTATAAGGTTATTGTTGAATGTTTAAGATAATATGATTTAACACTTGAAAAAGGCATTCAATATCAAATATTTTATCCGCGCATCACACGAATACGTATACTAATTTATTTTAATAACGTTTCCTAATATAGGATCTTTAAGATCCACAAAAATAGTTAACGGCCATGTGCAATTTATTTTAATTTCTTTTCCCATAGTAGTGTGTGGAGATTAAATTGGTAATCACTTTCTAAGTTATAATATACTTGACGGTATAAAATATAATGATGAAAATTTATATTTTTATGAATAACTATTCCATGTAAAGTTTAACTTATTGATAATATATTACAGATTTTTGAGCAACTTGTTTAGAAAATTGCACTTACCAAGTGCCTCTTAAGTGACTATTCAATATAAAAAAAATTCTATACTGTCTTATTATTTTAGGTACAGTTTCTCATATTGTTTGGAGAAATAAGAAATTACGAATTAATTTTTTGCAGGTTAACAACGCAGGAATTGCTGGATTAATGGTAGAAGGAGATGTACAAGTAATAAAAGAGATACTAGAAAGACATATCTCAATCGTTTTTACTGAAGATGAAAATGGAGTAAGATATATAACCAATTCTAGTATGTTGTCAATACAAAGAATTATGAAGACGATCTCTTTGTCAATAATTTAATTTCTACATATATACATTTCAAAGAATTAAATACAGTAGTAACAATTATTACTATTAATAAATTACGCAGGAAGAGGAAGGTAGGATGAAATCATATCCTGGCATTGTTACAAATTATGAGTTGACAAAAGAATGCGTAGAGACAAATTACTATGGTGCAAAAAGAATGATCGAAGCATTTATTTCCCTCCTTCAGCTCTCTAATTCACCAAGGATTGTTAATGTCGCTTCTAGCTTGGGAAAGTTAAAGGTAAATATACTTTCTGTTTTATCGAGCTCTACATACATTTAATTTGATCGTTAAAGGTTAGTAATCTTTGTTTTAACCAACTTACTACTATGTGAATTTTTGTTATCATGATCAATTTTGCAGCTACTATGCAACAAATGGGCAATAGAAGTGCTAAGTGATGCTAATACACTGACAGAAGAAAAGGTAGATCAACTGGTGAATGAATTTCTCAAAGATTTTACAGAGAAATCAACAGAATCCAAAGTATGGCCAAGATACTTCACAGCTTACAAAGTCTCAAAAGCATCCTTAATTGCCTACACAAGAGTTTTAGCTACCAAATATCCAAATTTTCGAATAAACGCTATATGCCCTGGCTATTGTAAAACAGACGTAAATGCAAATACTGGAAGCTTAACTACTGGAGAAGGTGCTGAAAGCTTGGTGAATCTTGCTTTGCTTCCAAATGATGGACCTTCTGGCCTTTTCTTTTACAGAAAGGAGGTCACTTCTTTTTGAACATTGGTAGATCCACAAAATTGGTTTGCGTATTTGGCAGAATTGAATCGTTTTCTATCAGTTTTATATACATTGCAAGAATAAGATGGAGATATATTTCTTTTAACTTACCCTAATTTTATCGTTTTAATTATGAATTATTCACTACTGTTATTTTGGAGATAATGTCTATGTTTGCCCTTTAATTGTGGAGAAATGATAGAAACGACACTACTTCAAATTAAACTATTTCTATGAAAATGGTCATGGAATTTAAATTTCACTTTCTAGCCATTTCAATTTACTGGCTTGTTCTATACCGTTTCTACACATCTTTTATACCGTTTCTATATAAATTTTATACATATAAATATTCTATACGAAAATTATACAGTTTTGATAAACAATTTATATAATAACTGTATATTTATTTTACACGTTTTATAGAACAATTATATAATTTTCATACACTTTCTATATTTTTTTTTTTTTATATTTTATACATATACATATTTGATAGAACTATACAATTTTTATACATATATCTTATATAGATACATATTCTATTTAACAATTATATCGTTTTTATATAATTTAATTATTATTTCTAAACAATTAAAAAAAAAGCAGAATATTTTATCAGTTAAAAAAATATAGCAAAAAAAAATAAAAATATTTTTAAAAGGACCGAATTACCCAAGTTGAATATTGTATTAGTATTGTATATAGACTGTATCAGTATTATAGATTGATTACGTGGACCAAAATGACCCAAATTGGGAAAGAATAGGAAATGACCATAAAGTGACTTTTTTTACCCGATTGAATATTATATGTTCATATGTTCAAACTTGAACTATTATTTTTTTAAAAGGCTGCACAATGTCATTTTACTTTTAATTAAAGGATGTGCATTCCTACTTATTTATGAGTATTTTGTTGATTTTTTCAGATATGGCTTATTAAATCATCTTAATATACTCCTACTATTTCATATATGCTACTAGGGATTATAACTTATTTATACTGAACACCATCAATAATATGATTTAGTTTCGAATAAACTCTTTGTATTTAAAATTTAAAACTTACACCTTATATATAAAACTTACCGTTACGTTGAATTGTCGCCTATTTATAATTACTAGATTAATCGTACGTGCCTCGCACGTGTAATTTTTGATAATTTAAAATTAAATAATTTTATCCGTTGCGAAGATTTTAATAAAGTGTAAAAATTTAAATCACTTTTTAAATATTTTTCACACTTTAAGGTAATAATATAAACATAAACATATACATATATTTTATTATATATATATATATATATGCCTATTTCCTGCAATTTTTTAATCGTTAATTTCTATTAAATGATTAACTTTTTTCATATAAACACTAATTAAAAAAGAACCCTAAACTTTAGGTATATAATTCAAATAAGAAAGATTTAATACCTAAGTTCTAATGAATTTTTTAATTTTAGAAATTATTAAAAAATAGTAAAAAAATGATTTTGTCTATTGCGGAATGTTTTAATAAAGGGTAAAAAGATCAAATCACTTTTCTAAGGATCTTCACACTTTTAATATATTATAGATATAAATTATAGATATAGATAATTATGATCACGCGTAGAACTTAAAACGTATACCACATAATATAATTAAAATGTTACTTCCTATACTCGTCTTAGATTTATCATAATTAAGTGGCCGTCAAATTAACTACTACACCTATATCTTTTTACTACATTGACTAAAAATTATATGTGCAACTTGATTTGGATATTGAGTTAACCATGAAAATGGCCTGAGGTTTCTGCTGTAGTCAACAAACCAGAACAAGTCCTGTTTTATCTTGAAATTTACTCCCTCCGTCTAACATACTAAACATAGATGTCCACTTTTACTTGTCCAGTTTAGAAAATCAAGTGATACGTCATCACTTGCTTTCTAATGTACTCTTATTTTATTAGCTAGTCATTTCTCAAAAACGTTGAATTTATTATATACAAAGAGTGATGTAGTAAAATCGTCATTCTATTTATTTTTCCTTAAAGGGTGTATCAAGAAAGAAGAGGAAGAGAGTATTAAATAGATTCTAAATCAAGAAAGATGATCAGTAGCCATAATGATAAGTTCTTTGCAGCTTTACCACATACATGTACGTCGTTGTCGCTGTATTTTTCATTTTAGTGTGATTTAATTTTTCACTTTTTAGGCTTATACATGCTTGGTCCAGCAAAATGGTAAGTTCTAAAGTTGATTTTGAATAATAGTTTGAAACCACTCAGATCTGCATTTTCTTTAACAGTTTTGTCCCTACGAGACATAGTGGCGACGAGTTGATGTGTTTAGATGTGCATTCTCAAAGTTGGAGTGTTTAATTTCCAGTTGAGGTCAAGTTATCTATTTATTATGCCTTAACTTAAAAAGACCTACTTGTATAATCTTCTAGCAATTAAAATAAGATTAACGGACCCTGAGGAAGTCCTAACAGTAGTAGAGATTGATACAAATACATGATCTGGTTTTAGTGTTGTCAATTTTCTGTTTCTCATTAAACTATGAAGGGCATACTAGTCTGCATAATACGTTAATAGGATAATTATCAGCAAATTCGGTTAATTAATGTTGATAATACTTGAGTAGCTGAATGAAATTTTCCTAACTGCATTTTCAGAACTTGAAACTTGGATGGGCTAAAGGAATATTAAGTGACTGTGTAAACCTGACAGAAGAGAAAATAGAAGAGGTGATAAATCAAATATCTGAAGGACTTCAAGGAAAGGGCTGGCATACTCTCTAAAGCAGCCATGAACGCTTACTCGAGGATCATGGCAAAGAAGCATCCGCCTATACAGATCAATTGCATCTGCCCTGGTTATGTGAAAACGGATATCAATTACAATCGTGGGATGTCTTTGTTCGACAGTAAAATTTCGAATCGGAAAAATAAATAATTCAAGATAAAAAAAAAATATTGCAACAATCAATTTATTCATTTCAATGTGTGAGTGTTAAAATCTATATGATTCGCCTTTTCAAATATAAATTGAAAGGTAGCTTAAACTTTGATATTGAATTTGAACTTGATTTGTTGATTTGAGGACTTGATCTTGACTTGTGTTTGTGGGAGTGCTTTTGAGCTTGTTCTTGAATATTGCGGTCTAGATCTTGAATCTATCTTTTCAAATATAAATTCAAGGGCTTAAAGCTTCATCTTAAATTTGAACTTGATTTGTTGATTTGAGGACTTGATCTTGATTATTGCTTGAATTTAAGTGTTTTTGAGCTTGTTCTTGAATATTGACTTGTGTTTGAATTTAAGTGCTTTTGAGTTTATTCTTGAATATTGCGGTCTAGATCTTGAATCTTGATGAACTTTGAATGCTTGAGCTTTTTAGAAAAATTTGTGGCGTTTGAATCATGAACTTTCTCTTGCTACTTGTTAGAGTTCTCGTTTTTTTTTTTTTTAATTATGAAACCCCTATTTATAGTTATGAAAAAAGGAAAAAGAGGAGTAAGATGAACTTACTTTGATCAATCAGACTTGAGTGACGTGACGCCTTTTATAGGCTTTGATTTCATGGGTCTGTTGCATCGTTTTGACATGTGGCATGATCCTATTGGATCCTTCCCTCGACTTGGCATGCCACGTCATTTGACACGTGACGCTTATTTGAGCCTCTAGAATATGACAATACCTTGGACTTTAGTAAAATGGACTCCTCATTTTGTAGCCCAAATCAATAGGCTTACCCCATAAAAAAATGAATTTTAATTAAATCCATATATGTTTGGATTTAAATAATTAATCCAATTATAGTAATCCGTAATATTTATTTGAAACGAATATATTTTAAATTTAATATAATTTAAATTTTGTACGAATTTAAATTTAATAAAACTACATCGCCCATAAATATCCCTACTTTAAGATTTATCAAAATATTTAATTTTTCTTGGAAATTAATCTTAAAGTATTAAGTTTGATTATCATGAACCAATATATATCCAAAAAGAAAAATATTCGACCTGAATTAAATATATATATTTTTTATTTGTGAAATCAATTCACGTGTATAGGAAATCAAAATGGTTGACTTTGGCATTTAGCTGCGTATGTCACCTTTTGTTTTTCTTATTAATGTGGAGCCCTATAGAATCTCCTTTTTTCAATGAATATGAATGACCCAATTTGCCTTTCTTTTGGATTAATAAAGTCGGCTGCTGCTAGCCATTTTCCTTCTCCCAATGAAATTCTAACAAGTTTCTTCTTAACTTTTTAAGGACTAGTTTAACCGCAGGTACCTCGCACGTATAATTTTTTATTATTTAAAATTAAATAATTTTATTTATTATAAAGATTTTTAATGAAATACAAAAAGTTCAAATTACTTCTTAAAATTTTTTGACACTTTAATATAATAATGTAAACATATCACACATCAATCAACAAAACTATATTTAAGAAGATGAAATTATTAAAAGTAACCATTGACGGTAAAAATGTCATGTTTGTTTTAATGATTTAAATAAATATTATATTTGTGATATCTCGCCTTACTTTTTTTCAATTGTTAATTTATGATCTTTTCCGTCGCTTTGACTGTTTAATAATATCAAAAAAGTTATATTGTCCATATTGATAATTTTCTTTAAAATGCAACACAAATTTATCCAAACATATGATTATCCGTGTGAAACACATAGAGGAAGAGTAATTTGACTATTATTTTATATAATTATCTTTTAATAAAATTTGAGTACTTTTTGGGGACATTTGATTTTGTAGTCGTTTAAAATAATTAATAAATAATTTATGTGATGAAAAAAAAAACAAATTACCCATAGACAGAGGCGGACCCACGTGGTTATGCCAAGGTGCACGTGCACCCGATAACTTTTTTTAAAAATCGTATATATATGTATAGATATCTTACTAAAGAGTTAATATATTTAATTGTGCACCCTTAATAACCAAATATATCTGGGTGCACTCATTCAGAACTCAAATGCTAGCATCCTTTGGGTCTCAATGTTGCGGGTTTGAATCCTGATGGATACCTCTTTTTTATCATTTACGACATTTTAATTGCCACTAGCTAGGCAACCACCTCAGTTGGCCCCACACCATCTTTAATTTATATCTAGAAAATAAATATTCCCCAATCCCAATACCCAAGCTCCGTATTCCCCCCTCCCCCCCCTCCCCCCCAAATTCCACGCCCTATTCGATATTTTCCAAATTTCCCCAAAAGTCAAACTTCCTGGAAAGTGGAAACTTGAATTTAGAAGGTTACAAGGAGCAATTTCAATTCTCCATTTGATGCTAACAACTATACATCTCTTCCTTTCGTTTTTTTATTTTTTTTATTTAAGTTTGGTAATATTAAGTTATAAATGCACTAATCTATTAATAAGGAGGTAAGGTTTATATATTACCCTAAAACCCATATCTGTCCTATATATTTATATTTTTGTCATTGCTTAAACCTTCACCACACTATTCCTCAGCCGCCAGTGAAAGATTCTCGAACGCTTATGTTATGATAAAGGTGCACCCGCACTCTTCAAATCGGTTCGCCTCTGCTCATAGATACGGGTGTGCAACAATCTATTTGGGTTGGATTTATGTATTATTGATTTAGTTTATCGATTTTCGATTTTAAATATACTAAATCAATAACCAAATTGATAAGATTTTTGTAACGATTTTGATTTATTTATTTTTTGTCCTTAACAGTTCAATTTTTAGTTTGACCAATTAGAAATGTCAATTGTGGTTTGCAAAGCAATGAAGGCATTAATAATATTAGGAGAATGTATGTCACCAAAATAGAATCAATAAGTCGATTAATTTCTTTATAAAATCATTATATTAAAAAATCGTTGACCCAAAAATTCAATAATAATAATGCAATAGCATTTTATTGCACCATCTCTACGGGCTCTACCCATACAAGAATGATATTTTACTTGTGATATCAATATAATAATAATAATAATAATAATAATAATAATAATAATAATAATAATAATAATAATAATAATAATAAAAGGCTTACTAATCTAAATAACTAAAAACAAAGGAAGACATTAGAACTCGAAAAAAACAACATAAAATTTTAATGAGTGAATAAAAGAACAATATCGCAGATCAAGAAAACATATTAGCTTTATTTATTTTTGCCTACACATAATTTGGCTACAAAGTAAGACGAACAACATCAAAATTGAGAGCAATAGACACAAAGTACAGATATAAGGAATTAGGACATCTTTTAAGAAACTATAAACTCTCCATCATTATTCATGTAATTTAAAAACTTAGTCTAAAATAAGTTCAAAAGTGAACTTGACCTTTTGCTTGATCAGGATCAGTAATTTCGTGCACCGATATATCTACCAAAGCCCCAATAATAACATACTCATTCTAGAATTAAAAAATAAGTTCAGGTATAACTAATAGTAATGTAGCCGATTTAAACAATTCACATACCTTCTTTCCATCGTTAGAAATAGATTTGTCATCTCTTTCTAGTTTCTCTTTCAAATCCTCTGCATGTAAACACAAATACACGTTTAATATATATCACAATCTTTCTAATACACACACATATAATGAAATTTTAAGTGATTTGAAATTCCAAACTATTAGGTACAATGTGCAATTAGAACTTTCACATGTATTTTCACAAAGTAGCTCTTGTAGAGAAGTTGGTTTCAGTAAAGACCATTGATTAATGGCTCAATTAATCGAAGTTCAAACGCCATAACTGCAAAGAAGATACACAAAATACAATAACTAAAATACGTATAACATCCATAGCAAGAAAAAACCTAAGCAGTGAATTATAACCTCACATCAAACTTCAACCAATGTTTTATCATACTCCAACTAAAAAGAATAACTGCTACAACTAAGTTTAAGAAATAATTCGATGAAAACATGATCAAGAATAAAAAATAAGAAATTTGATAAAATTTTGTCAATGTAATGACTTAAGAACAGAATACTTAATAATAAACTGAACTCAATATATATCATAAGAATTAACATAGAAGAAGAGTACGTGCAACAAAACAAATCATTACAAACTATAAGGCATAAATAAATCACGTTAGAAAATATAAATAAACTTTTAAAAAAATCAATAAGCTATAACAAATAAATATGAAGCATGAAAATTCTTTATATAGCAACTGTTTAGTATCCTAGTTCACATGAAAAATTAGAAAATTCTTCAAAATTGAATTTAAGGCAAAATTATACTGGAGTTTAATTGAGACGAAGTAAATCAATTACTAATTGATTAATTGAATAGAGAGAAAGAAAGACAAAGTGGAGAATATATAGAAATTGAGTTAAGCTGAGTATCCTATAATGTCACGGTTTTTATTTGAGTCCTGTAGTTTAATAAGGAAAGGTTTTAGTATAAGTATTTAATTAATTTTTAATTTTTAAATATTAAAAATAAGTGAAAAGACGATTTTGTTTAAAGTATAAATTTTTAATGAAGGGTAAAAAGTTCAAACAATATTTCTAAGTCCTTCACACTTTTAATAAATTATAGATATAGATATAGATATAGATATAGATATAGATATAGATATAGATATAGATATAGATATAGATATAGATATAGATATAGATATAGATATAGATATAGATATAGATATAGATATAGATATAGATATAGATATAGATATAGATATAGATATAGATATAGATTAGATAATGTACACCGCCCTTTTGCTCCTATAAATACGTCACATATTTTTTCCATGCAAAGCATCAACTTGTAAAATTCTTTAGAGACGCCTCTTTTTCGAGCTTCAAGAATAATATTGAGGTATTTTTTTTTTGTAGGGTTGAAACAAATAGCAATATGCAACAATTGGCCGGCTTAAGGTGCGAGAGTTTAACTTCGTCTTCGTTACTTTAGGTCCGAACAATTTTACTTGAAGACGGTGTACATCGGCTTAAGGTGCGAGAGTTTAACTTCGCCTCCGTCACTTTAAGTCTAAAATTTTTTACTTGAAGACGGTGGACATCGGCTTAAGGTGCGAGAGTTTAACTTCGCCTCCGTCACTAAAACTCCGAACAATTTTACTTGAAGACGGTGGACATCGGCTTAAGGTGCGAGAGTTTAACTTCGCCTTCGTCACTTTAAGTCCAAAAATTTTTACTTGAAGACGATGGACATCGGCTTAAGGTGCGAGAGTTTAACTTTGCCTCCATCACCTTAAGTTTGAACAATTCTATTTGAAGACGGTGCAATGGTTTTCTTTAAGTATGGGCCCTTTCACCGATGTATTTATGTGATGATCTTCTCTAAGTATGGGCCCTTTTCAATTTTCAACTTAAGGCGCGGGAGTCTATCTTCACCTCTGTTATCGTAATACCTGATGAATTCGGCTTCAAATGATTATATTTCACCGGAGTCAAACATATGAAAAACCTTTTTATTCTTTGGACTTTTCCTTTGCCGATATTTTTTTCCGAATCTTGACTTTATGTTTGACCAAGATTCTTTTGTTTATGCAGCTTGCAGAGATGGTTCACTTTAGAGACTACACATCTCCATCCTCTAAAAGCAAGTATCTCCTAATTGAGGCCGATGATGGTACTGTTTTTAACTAGGTTATTGACTAAAACTTCAATAATAGTCAGGTATGCATATCTGTGGCCACCCTTGGAAAATTCTCTCCATATGTCAGATTGGACTTCAAAACATGACATTGGTGCTAATTGATCGATTAAAGTATGGCTTCTTTAGACTCCTAACCAACGTTAGTTGAACATTGCGAGCACCCTCCCTTGCTTATGACGCCGGATACTCAAAGAAGAAATACGTTGGGGGAGCACCATGGAGATAATTGGTGAATATCGTCATACCCAAGGATATTGGGAATGGGCTGAGGACATATTGGCTGGAAATACATAAACCTTGAAGACAACAAAAATATATGATGTTGTTTATGCTTCACTGTTTACCTATGATCGAAACTCAAACATATTACAGACATTCTTTGAGGCTTGGTGCCCAACTACCCACACATTGCTTACTTCAGTTGGAAAGCTATCCATATCCCTTTGGGACTTATACAAAATTGAAGGTCTGCCCATCATAGGTCTTCCTTATGAAGAAGTAGTGCCTGAAGCGAAGGAGCCTACGGGTATTAATGAAAAGAATGAAAGATTTCTCTCTCGTTCTTGTGAGTTCTTGTTTGTGGCTTTCCAACATCTTCAAGAAGGAGGGGCTTCTAATCTGAGAGTTCCTTTAAGCAAGTAGATAAAGTTTTGGTGCAAAAGGGTATTAAGATACGAGTTAGCTCCGCTAAAGAAAAAGAAAAAATCTGCTCACTTGAAGTCAACCCATAACCTGATTGGGACTATTCCAAAAGCAGCAAAGTGGTCAAGTGCAGATACGACTGACACATATTTGGTAGTTCCTATCACGTTGGTTGTGAACTTTTGTATTTCCCTCTAGGGATGGATCTTTCATTCGTCTGGGAACTTTTAGAGTTGCAGCTATGATGGCAGATAAGCAAACTTTCAGACTTGCCGTTCCAGTCCTATCGAGCATTTATAATGGTCACAACAGAGTCTATAAATTTGCACAAGTTGAGCAGCTCAAAATATCCTTTCCTATCCATTATGTGTATGGTTGGCTTGCTTACTATTTTAAGACACATTTTCCATTTTCTAATTGACTATCTATTCCATTGATGATGGCATATTCCGGCGAAGGCGGGGCAAGGTACTTTGATGAAGAGCTTGCCAGAAAATGCATTCATAAAGAAGACCGTATTACTTGGGCTTCCACTATGCTAAGCGAGGTCGCTCCTTGTTATTTTTTGGAAGAGGATAAGGGTGACGAGTCAGAGGTAAGCTACTTCATGAACCTTCGTTTTAACTTACTCCCTTTTAGATATGGAGGTTCATTCATACTTGATCCATACAGTCCACACCGGTTTAGCCATCAGTTTGGGTTTTATCAAGGCCTTCTCGAAATCTTGGAAGATGATATTAGCAGTGCTTCATTAGATGAAGGCCTTAAATTTCATCGAATTTGTGTATTGCATGGCTCTATGTCGAAAACGACTTTCCCTAAATCCACACCCAATGTGCGAAAATATTTATCCATGCCGTATAAATCTTGGTGGGACAAAGTTCATGGAAACTTTCTCGAAGTTAACTTACAATCTTTAGTGAACGTCGTAGGTCCGATTATTGACACCCCTCAAAAACATGGTTAGGAAGTCCCAATCGTGGCTAAGCCTCCAGTTTTGAAAGCTAAGGTAGTCATTACATACAAAGTCAAAGGACCCCCACATGCAGAAATCCAAATAGAGAAGCCGCCTGCCCTGGCTTAACAGACTTTCAATAAACGACCATTCAAGATGGGAGCGATAGTAGTCATGGAGATCATTGTTGGAAGAAGGTAAAACCATCCTTGGCGAAGCAAGGTGACTCCAACTCCTATGTGGAGATTCTTGCTAGTTCATTGAAGACTCCATCACCCATCGAGAAGGTAACGACTTAACTCTCTACTATTTCAAAGTATATGGCTTTCCTTTATATACCCTTCATATGATTTTTTTTCTTTGTGTGTGCAACCAACACAATGTTCAAGTTATGGAAGATCCTCACCAAAGTAATCCACAAGATAGCAGCGAGTCTGTAGCAGGTCCAGACTTAAGAGAGTTACTTTTGTTATCCAAAGATGTCACCTCTAACCCTTGCAGCAAAGTTGAAGCAAATGTAGAGTCAAACTTTTCCCGAAAACTAGCGGTAACCATGTCTATTTTTTATGGCAAGAAGGTTATTTCAGAGCTTTAAAAGGAATTTATCATGAAGGCTTGGGCTAGTATCTGCACCAAACTTGCAGGCCTTACTCCGAATCATGATTCTTCTATTCAAGATGATGTCGAAGTCATACTCAATGACATGAGTGGAATGAGAGCAAATATTTCCCCTTTGCGGTATTTATTGGGGTCTTTCTTTGGGTTGATGACTTTCTATGACCAAGCACGATTCGCCCTTGTTGATAAAACCACAACAATTAAAGAGTCATATCCATATTCAAAAGCCAAAGAGCATCTTGATCTTGTAATGAAGGAGAGAGATAAGAAATCTAAAGAAGTTTCTGCTGCCTAAAAATCTCTTGAGAAGGCTAGAAAGAAGGTGAAAAAGTTGAAAGCTATCTGAGATGCTGCTAAACAAGATGCTGCAGAGATGGAATCCAAAATTTCAGCTGCTGAAGAAGAGTTTTCCAAGTGTTCTAATGTCTCCCTTGCAACAGCAAAAGCCTCAAAGGTCGTGAAGAATAAGAAACAAGTCTTACGGTCTGCTTTACAAGATTTAGTCAATTATAAGCTATACTTAGATTATCCTTAGGAGATGTCTTCCTTCAAACCTTCTTGTTGCTTTCTTTTACCCTTTTTATTGAGTAGTCAAATCTATTAGTTATAATGGAAACTCTTTTTCTTTATATTGCATATTTATTTTAATATTTTCTTTGAATTTCAACTCCAAGAATTGCTTGCTTATTTTGATGCATTGATGTTGCCATATTAAACTCTGAATTTTCTCTCGCAAACTTGTTGCTCGTTGGTTTCACGTCTTTGTCTCACAACCGAATTGGACTTGCAACTTCAATTTGAAAACCTTAAGTATTAAAGCTTTTGACTTCATAATTGATAATTGCACGTGTGGTAGATCTATGCCTCAACTATAGGCTTCGGGTATTTCAAATCCTATTGAAAGAGCTTCTTTTTCTTTTGATGGGCTGCCTCCATTGAGCCATATGTATTTGACATAATTCCAAATCTTAATTGAGATGTATGCAGACTTGACTTTCATACGATGGATCAAACAGGGATATGTATTTTTTTGACACTCATGTAACTGAACTCAGAATGAAATTCCAAGAACCTACGTACCTCAATGAAGAGGATCAAGTCACAACGTAGTTCTGGGTGAGTGTTTTTTTTTGTCCTAACTTTTGCCTAGGACGCCTCTTTCGAGGTTTTCAACCTAGCAGACTTTCATTTTTTTGAGTCGTACACAGTTTATACTCTCGCGGGTCAGGAGTGGACATGCAGTTTATACTCGTGCCTTAAGAAGTATCATCTTTCTCCAAGGATAGTACTTCTTCAAGAACTTGGCGTTGATGGGGCCAATCCTCACGCCATCTGCATCGACAAGCTTGTAAGCACCATTTGAATATGTCTCTTGTACGACATATGGTCCATCCCACTTCGGGGTGAATTTACCCCAGACTTATGAGAAGTGATAATGGACCTTCTTACTGTAAGGACTTGATCTCCAACTTGGAAGTACCTCAAACGAACCCTTTTGTTGAAAGAATGAGATAGCCTGTCTTGATAACATTCAAGATTTTGTTGAGCCTCCAGCCTCTTGTCATCAAGAGCTTCTAACTTTACAAGATGCAACTTAAAAAAAATTTCCATCGGTAAGCCTTTCTTTATTAGTCAGTCTCAAAGAAGGTATTTGACGCTCAAGTGGCAGGATTGTTTCAACTCCAAAAGTAAGTAAGTATATGGTTGCTTGCATCGGTGTACGGTAAATTATCCTATACGCTCACAAAATTTCTTCCATTCGCTCATGCCAGTCTCGTTTGTATTTGGAGACGACTTTTTTCAACAAGTTGCATAAAGTCTTATTGAATGCTTCAGCTAGACCATTGGCGGCAGCGTGGTAGATAGAAGACTTGCGTTGCTTGAAACCAAAGAGGTTACAAATTTTGTTCATTATCTTGTTATCAAATGGCTTTTCATTGTCAGTTATTATGTACTGAGGAATTCCAAAGCGGTAGATGATATTCACTCGGATGAAGTTTGTGATATTTTCTTTCTTTACTTACTTGAGAGCAACAACTTCAACCCATTTTGAGAAGTAATCTATCGCGGCCAAGATGTATAAGTGTCCACCAGAAGATTTTGGTAGTGGACCAATAACATCCATTTCCCAAGCATTGAATGACCAAGCTACTACAGTTGGGTGTAGTTACTCTGGAGGTTGATGTATGAAATTTGCATGGAATTGGCAAGCTTTGCATTTTCTAGCATAGTACAAGCAATCTTCACTATTGTTGGCCAATAATATCCAATTCTTTTAATGTGAGAATAGAGCTTTGGTCCAGACTGATGCGATCCAAAAACTCTCGAGTGCGCTTCTTACAAAGCTTGAATTGTTTTTTTCTCTCCCAAATACTGTAAGAGTGCTTCTTCAAATGATCTTTTGTACAGAGTGTCTTTGTAGTAAAGGAAGCGAGGTACACGACGATGAATGTCAGTCTTTCTCTTTGGATTTTCTGGAAGTATCTCATAACAAAAGTAATCAATGATAGGTTGTTGCCAATCTTCTTTTACAGCTTCAGACACGACAATGAGGTATTTAACCTTATTTTCTATATCCTCATCTGATGGCGGTACCACTCATTCTTGGCGAAAAGTAACTCGTGTCTAATTTGGAAGAGTTAGGGTTGAGGCCAAAGCAGCTAGGGCATCAACTAACTTATTTTCTCTCCTTGGCACATGTTGGAGGGTTACCTCTCCAAGTTACCCCATCAAATTTTGTGCATAATCATAATATGGTCGTAGCTCAGGCTTCCTAACTTTATAGCTTCCCAAAAGCTGCTTAATCACCAATTGGGAGTCACCAAAGACTTGTAATTGTAGTTGTTTTATGCCAATTGCCATCTCAAGTCCAAGTATTAAAGCTTGATATTCAGCAACGTTATTAGAGCAACGGTTTGTTAAGGTAAACGAGTATGGGATAACCTCTTCTTGTGGAGTGACGAATACCATCCCAGCACCAGCTCTATCTCGATGTGTGATACTGTCAAAGTACGCCTTCTACGAGGGTCTGGCTTCAATAACTATTGCATCTTTATCGGGAAGTTCATTGCTCAGTTCCCAATCATCAGGTATCGGGTGGTCTGCCAAGAAGTCATCCAATGCTTGTCCCTTTACGACTTTTAAGGAACATACACAAACTCAAACAATTGAAATTGAAGGTACCATCTTGCAAGTCAGTCACTAAGGACTGGTTTCGACATTACAAACTTGATGGGATTTGCTCTAGACACAAGACGGAGAACATGAGCTTGAAAGTAGTGTTTTATCTTTTGAATTGAGAAGGCCAGTGCCAAACGCAACTTTTCGATTGGAGAAAACTTTAGCTCATTTGGTGTCATCGTTCTGCTCAGATAGTAAAGAAAGCTCTCTTTGCCTTCACTATTTTCTTGAGCCAGTAGTACTCCAACTGACCTCTCTTGTGCCACGATGTGGAGTATCAACGGCTTCCCAGGTATGGGTGCCGCAAGAACTGGTGGCTTCATTAAGTATGATTTGATACTCTCAAAGGCATTACTACAAGATTGGTCCCATTCGAAAGGAGTGTCCTTCATGAGATGACTAAATGGTTGATATTTTTCAGCCAGGTTTGAGATGAACCTCTGTAAATATGCTAGCCTTCCTTAAAGGCTTTTTAACTCATGAATATTTCGGGGCTCGGGCATCTTCAAAATTGTGTCGACCTTGGCTTGATCAATTTCAATTCCTTGGTGTCTCACAATGAAGCCAAGAAATTTTTCAGAGGTAACTCCAAAGGCACACTTTAATGGATTCATCCTAAGTTGATATCTTCGAAGTAACTCGAACACCATTCTTAGGTCTTTCAAGTGGTCGTCTCTCTTTTTACACTTCACCACTAGATCATCCACATAGCATTCAACATTTTTATGAAACAGACCATCAAAGATATTTTACATAGCCCTTTGATAAGTGGTGCCAGCGTTCTTCAAACCAAAAGGCATCACTTTGTAGCAATAAATACCTTTGGGCGTACGAAATGCAGTGAATTCTTTATTTTTTGGTGCCATGCGGATTTGATTGTATCCGGATGAACCATCCATAAAGAACATTGCCTTATAACCAGTGGTGGCATCAATCATCAACTCTGGTATGGGGATTGAAAAGTCATTCTTAGGGAAGACGTTGTTGAGATCCCGAAAGTCGACACAAACTCAAATTTGGCCATTCTTCTTCCATACTGGAACAATAATTGAAATCCACGTGGGATATTTGACTTCGTGAATAAAGCTAGCTTTAATGAGTTTGTTAACTTTATTTTTAATTAATGGAACCAACTCTAGCCTAAAGCGCCTTTGGGCATGCTTAACAGGACGAGCACCATTCTTGACCGCCAACTGATGGACTACTACTTTTGGATCTAAGCCAAGAATTTATTTATAGCACCAAGCGAAGACATCCACATATTCTTTGAGTATGTCCATATAAGTGATTTCCTCCTCCACTTCTAGAAACGCACTCAGGTAGGTTGGTCTTGGGTCTTTATCGGTTCCAAGATTAACTTTCTTCAAGGGATCTATTGTGGCCTTTACTCCTTCTTCAAGTTGTGATGGAGCATATCCAACATCTTCCTCCTCCTGGGAATCATTATTGTTGACGAATATATGATAACACCAGAAAGCATCTTCTATCTCTTCATCAATCTTCATTTGAGATTAGACATTTTTCTCATTCTGGGTCATAACATGATATGAGGAGACAACACTCTCTTCATCTTCCTCGCGTTTCTTGGTATAAACCACAGTATGAGCCTTTGATTTTAGCAGCTTGTTGCATGAAACTATCAGCTCCGTCTGCCGCCTCATTCTGGAAGGAATCAAACTTTGGAAATCCTTCTGGTTCTTAAGCGAAGAGTGCATTGTTGTACTTTGATGACTTCTTCGATGATTGTTATTTCTTTTTATATTTAGAGGACCCAACCTATCAAACACAGAAGTTATTGCAGTTGATTCTCCAAATCGGTCAAAGGCAGAAGGCCTTTAGTTGGATGCAGTATACTCTTCTTCTACAGTGATGTGGTTACTAACCTCTCTTCTTATAGATATGCGAATTAGAGTTAGCTGCGTGTATCCTAGGTCTTCACGTACTTGCCTTGTTGCATCTTCTAAAGGAAGTTCACCCAACCCTGATGGCTCATTAGGATTATATCCAGCCTTTACAAGTAACTTGTATGCATTTAGGCCAAATCCCTCTTTTGTATGTTTGTAGGAAGTGTCATATCTTGTGGCGGATTTTGAGCCACAACTTCTCCAAGCAACCTTGAGGATGGATTTATTGTGTCAATCTTCATAATAGGTAAAGTTAACCCTTTTAGCATATTATTTTGGGTATCAAATGGGTGATTTTTCTCTTTCTTTACCTTTGGTACGTAGCGAAGAACAGGATTTGCCTTCTTTTTCGTAGGAGCGACACCTTCTTTATTTGAAGTGGAGAGAAGCTTCTTGGTGGGGGACCTTTTCAACAGTCACTACGACCTTCTTGGCTGTAAGATTATCACGCTTGGTCTTGGTGACATCATCAACCCTTCTCTCATTCACGACATAGTTCTTCAAGTAAAATTTTGCATCGGCAAAGTGTGATTCATCTTAAGTGAATGGCTAATAATCAACTACTATCTTTATTTCCACTCTACCTTTGAGGTACTTCAAGCATTGATAGTAAGAGGACAAGATAATTTTATTCCCGTGCACCCAAGGCTTACCAAGCAATATATTGTATGAAGTTTTGGAATCAATCACATACATCAATGCATTTGATCGAAAATCATCGATACGAATCTCAAACTTGATAGATCCCATAGCCATCTGGCCCCCTTGGTTGAAGCCTTGGATCATTATACGGCTTTCTCCAGTTCGTCAGTAGAGATGCCAAGTTCCTTCATCGTGCGTATAGGCAGGATATTAACTCCGGATCCCTCGTCTATCAAGATTCTATTGATCTTCTTTCCCAGAATTTGACCCACCATGTATAAGAGACGGTTGTGTAGGGCCCCACTAAGCAGAAGATCGTCATTTATGAATGTGATTTTTGTATCACATACATGTGTCTCTTGGCTAAGTGGATCCATAAGCTTTTCAGAAGATGGAGGAACCTCCACGGGTGAGTTTTTACCTTTTGCCCCCTCTTTGGCAGTATTAAAACAAAATGCCTCAAGGTTGACTTGAGCAGTCTTTGCAAGAAACCAAATTGGTAAGAATTCTTCCAAAATTACTGGACACTATGGTTTCTAGTGGTAGAGCTCCATTACCATGGTATTTTTCAAAAGCTCGATCGACCTTTGTTTTATTGATTTTCTTACCGTTCTTCTTCTGGTTGGCTGCTCGAACAACTTCTTTCGCAAACTCATTTTTTTATGTCTGCGTCTGGTCACCAGAGTTTAACCTTCATCAACTGAAGACCTTTCAGGCTTTACTATCTTCTCATTATGCTCTTCGACACATATTTGAATTGGGTCGAGCAAGCCAAAAGTAATAGAGATTTGATGAGAACTGATCGTCTCATCGTTGAAGAAGATCTTATTTTCCTTTGCCAGTTGCATGACTTTATCTTTAAAGACAAAGCATTTTTTCAGAGGGTGACTTATGAGCCTATGATATTTGTAATAATTAGGGTCATTGGTCCTTCCAGCTTCGTTGGGACACTTCATCTCTGGGAGTTCAATGAGCTTATGCTCAAGGAGTTTATCAAAAATCTCAGCAATATCAGAATCAAGTAAGGGATATTTCTTTTCTTGCACTACCTTTAAAGTTTTTTGATTCGGACGTGCTCCAACAATCGTCTTCATACTTTGCTTCTTGCTCACCTTTGTGGTGACTTTCACAGGAGACACATCAACATTCATGGACTCCTTGTTGTTATTTTTGGGGATAAGCTTGCCTCATCTTTTGAGTGCCTGCTTATTCTTTCCCCTTCGAGGGCCATGGATAGGCGTCAATCCCTTTCTAGCAGAATACATGCTCAACCCCATATCGTGAGAACGGGTAGCTAGCTTTTCAAAGGATTTAGGCTTAAAGCCTTGCAAGATGTAGAGAATCTCCCAGTGCATTCCTTGGACGGACATCTCTATTGCAGAAGCCTCGATGAGCCTATCTTTGTAGTTTAGGCTAGTATTTTTCCATCAATTGATGAAGTCAATGACTGGTTCATCATTTCTTTGTCGAGTATTTGTGAGCTCTACCATGTTCAATGTACGTCTTGTGCTATAAAAGCGATTTAGAAACTCATGCTCCAATTGCTCTCAGCTATCGATGAAATTTGGCTCAAGGTCCGTGTACCAATCAAAGGCGTTTTCCTTTAGGGAACAAACAAACTGTTTGATAATATAGTCACCGTAAGTTTCAGCATTGTTACATGTCTGAACAACGTGTGCGACATGCTGTTTCGGGTTACCTTTGTCCTCAAATTATTAAAATTTGGGAGGTTGATAGCCGGTAGGCATTTTGAGGCTATCTATTCTCGCAGTGTAGGGCTTGGCATACGCAAGAGAAGCCTTGGTGACAACACCATACTTGTCTTTGAAGGTCCCTTCAATGATTTCCTTCAATTGCTCAATAGGGACCATCCCCTCAGAAGAAACTCGTACCTCTTTAGTTGGTGGTGTTTGCTTCACAGGATGTTCTATCTCGTGTTCCTCTGGAGTTTTTTCTGGTGCATGGCTAGATTATCCGTCTATCAGGCTTTCCACCGTATCCACTATCTTATCAATCCAAGCATCTTGATTCTGAACATATTTGGTCAGGCTCTCAATTGCCTTTGTCAGATTCATAAGTTGCTTCTCTATAGACGAGGCATCAGTCACCATTGCTTGCATGATCACTAGAGATGTTGGAGAGTAGCATGGATTATCACACAAGTTGATCTTTGAAGTGCTCAACTTATACGGTATAGTCGGAGATGATGAGTTGCTTGAACGATCATCGCTCTTTGCGCCTGAGTATTTGGAACCGGAATGCTCAAGTAGAGCTAGGGTCTTCTTAAGCGATTCTTCCACACTGCTCCCTCTTTCCGAAGCACTTGGATTGGACTTCTTCCTTTTGGGGTTGAAGAACCAAAAACTGGAGTTGGCGTGGACGACACTGGAAGTGTTTGTTGTCCTAGCAATCCTTCCTTGCTCCTCGTGACAACTCCTAAGCTTCCGAAAGTTACACTAAGCATACTTTATACTTCAGCAGAGAACTTTGAATCAACAGCCTTGGAAGCAGTTGATTGAGAGTTGACCTTTTTGGCAGTCATTTCAATGCTCTTAAAATTTGAAGTATGAAACGTTGAGATGAGAGGTAGAGATTGTCCCACTGGGCGTGCCAGTTTTTTTCCAACATAATTTAATTCATGGAAAAATAAACTTCAACCATAAATAAAAATATGAAGAAGTAACAATTTTATTGATAAACGATGTGGGTACAAATCTGTTCGTCCCTTGATTCTTCTCTCTTGATTTTCTCTGTAATTCGAGGGTCGTTAGTGTCGTATTTCTCGAATGTAGGCATATTTAGAGTTCTCTGTAATTCAAGAATCGTTAGTGGCATATTTCTCAAATGTAGAAATATATTTCTCCGTAATTCGAGAATCTTGAAGATTTCGGCAAAACTCGATAATGTTAATACATTTTTTATTTATGTTAAAAAGGAATAAAATAAAATCCCTAACTTTAACTCTGAAAAGACGATTTTTTTAACAATTCAGTAATTATAATTTTTGAAATGATATATTTAAGATCATAACAATAAAATACATACCTAAACTGAGACAGTACATAGAGGAGTACTATTTAGTATCCAATTTATTTTAGGTGAGAAATGCTTAGCCTCCTTGAGATCTACAATAATGGGTTTTTCTTTTAAAAGAAAATTCAATGGGCGAGATGTTCAGGGCTGATTTTATATATATATATATATTAAAAGCAATTTAAAAAAAAAAAATACAGGCAAGGGGACTATGCCTTGCCATATTAATTTTATTGAGGCGTAACAAAAAATGTTTTAATTAACATACATGTGAAAAATAAGATAAAGATAGAACTAAATATTCTATAATCATCACGGAGTTAATAACCAACTTTATGATGATATTACAAATAATAATACTTAAATAATAAAAATTAAGATAAATAAAAATGTGGAATCAGATCCATGTTTTCTCTAGAAATTGGAAATCACTGAGAAGACGTACAAAAATGGGCGGACAGTCAGAAACATTTTTATTTTTTTTGATGTTGAGGAAGATCATCCATCAATTGTAATTAATGCAAAGGGTAAAACATGAAAAAAAAAATTATCTTTTTTTGATTAATGAAAAAGGACAAATAAAATGAAAAATCAAATTAAAAACTTTGAGGCGGAGGGAGTAATTAAGTTCTAAATTATAATATACTGGACGGTGTAAAAGATACTGATGAAAATTTATATTCCCATGAATAACTATTCTATATAAAGTTTAACTTATTGATAATATATTACAGATTTTTGAGCAATTTATATTGAAAATTATACTTTCTAAGTGCCTCTTAAGTCTTAAGTGACTATACAATATAAAGAAATTCTATACTGTCTTATAAATTAGTAGTTAAATTCGTTCGAAATTTTATACTTCATGGAGCTGTCTATAACATGAATCCGAATTAATAAGAAATGGTATTTTGAATAGCTTCAATAATGTTAGTTCCTTTATTTTATTTTTCCTTTCTTAATAATTTCTTTGGTATATTTTCTCATATTGTTTGGAGAAATAAGAAATTGCGAATTAATGTTTTGCAGGTTAACAATGCAGGAATTGCTGGATTAATGGTAGAAGGAGATGTACAAGTAATAAAAGAGATAGTAGAAAGCGATGGCTTAATCATTTCTACTGAAAATGGAGTAAGATATATAGTCAATAAAAAGAAATGTGGAGACGATCTCTTTGTCAATAATTTTCAACATATATAAATTTCTAAGAATTAAATACTACAGTAGTAGTAATAATAATAATAATAATAATAATAATAATAATAATAATAATAATAATAATAATAATAATAGTAATAACAATTATTAAATAATTATGCAGGAAGAGGGAAGTACAATGAAATCATATCCTGGCATTGTTACAAATTATGAGTTGACAAAACAATGCTTAGAGACAAATTACTATGGTGCAAAGAGGATGAAGCTCTAGGCAAGTATTATGTGATTTGATTAAAATGATGATTAACTAATTTACTATAACAGATAAAAAATTACGTCAATATTGTAAAAAGAGAAAAAAACTATACTATCAGTACATATTATATGATCAGGTATGCAATGGTGAGTGGGGGAAACAAAGGGATAGGATATGAAACATGCAAACAATTAGCAAGCAAAGGTGTAGTGGTAGTGTTGACATCAAGGGATGAAAAGAGTGGCATTGAAGCTATTGAAAGGCTTAAAAAGGAGACAAACATTACTAATAATGATCAAAGCTGAACATATAGCAAGAATCCTCAAATCTAGAACTACTTATAATTTCAACAATGGCAGAGAAAATCATCAGCCTCGAAAGCACAAGGTATACAATATATATACAAATACAATTTCTTAGTTGTTTTTTCTATTTATTTTCTTCAATAAATTTCTAACTTCTACGCACTGACTTACTATGACAGATCAAAAATTACTCTAATATTATAAAAAAAATATACTACCAGTGTAAATAATCTTTTTTTTTTGGGGTATATGACTATATGATGTGTCAGGTATGCGTGGTGAGTGGGGGATACAAAGGGATAGGATATGAAACATGCAGACAATTAGCAAGCAAAGGTGTGGTGGTTGTATGTGGCAATGGTTCATCCGAAAAGGTGTATCCTTTGAAGAGTCATGTTTGTTCATTCAAAACATTGTGTCATTTTTTTATTTCAGGAAAATCTATAGTAGCACACTTTTAATTTCGATTTTTTGTAATCTGATGAATTCTGCAGCTATTATGCAACAAATGGGCAATAGAAGTGCTAAGTGATGCTAATACACTGACAGAAGAAAAGATAGATCAAGTGGTGAATGAATTTCTCAAAGATTTCATAGAGAAATCAACAGAATCCAAAGGATGGCCAAGTTACTTCACAGCTTACAAAGTCTCAAAAGCATCTTTAATTGCCTACACTAGAGTTTTAGCTACCAAATATCCGAATTTTCGAATAAACTCTGTATGTCCTGGCTATTGTAAAACAGACGTAAACGCCAATACTGGAAGCTTAACCGCTGGAGAAGGTGCTGAGAGCTTGGTGAATCTTGCTTTGTTGCCAAATGATGGACCTTCTGGCCTTTTCTTTCACAGAAAGGAGGTCACATCTTTTTGAACATTGGTTGATCCACAAAATTGGTTTGCGTGTTTGGCAGAATTCAATCGTTTTCTATTAATTTTATATACATTGCAAGAATAAGTTGGAGATACCTTTTAAAACTCACTCGAATTTTATCGTTTAAATTCTGAATTATTCACTGCTGTTATTTTGGGATAGTGTCTGTGTTTGCCCTTTTAATTAAAGGATGTGCATTCCTACTTCCTTATTTATGAGTATTTTTTTGATTTATGAGTATCACACCACCAATGATGTGATTTAGTTTCGAATAAACTCTTTGTATTTAAAATTTTAAAGCTCACACCTTATATAAAACTTATAATTATGTCGAACTGGCTCTTACCTGTAATTATAATTACCGTCATGCGTAGAACTTAAAATGTATATCATAATATAATAAAATGTGACTTGCCCGTTACTCGTCTACTCTACTCAGATTTATCATAATTAAGTGGCCCTCAAATTAACTACTACACCTATATCTTTTTACTATATAAACTAAAAATTATATGTGCAACTTGATTTGGATATTAAGTAAACCATGAAAATGGCCTGAAATCCTCCTTGAAGTTACACACATTAATTACCTTACAGTTAGTGTGTTTAATTACATTATGATATATAGCTATTAGGTTAGTGTTTATTTTCAAATCAAGTTCAGATAATTTATCTCATAATGTTTTGTGCTTTAATCTAAATTAAATCCTGTTAAATTAAAACTTAATAAACATAGTATTAAATTTTGTCTTAAAATGGCCAAATCTACAAACATGGCTCTTAAATTATCCATAATTTACTTATTTTTCGTTAAAATAGGAAAGTGAGTTTCGTCTTTACAAAATGATTTATATCTGCATATTTCATTTAGCAAATAATTCTATAAGAATCAAAAAAAAAATTCAGTTAAATATACTTAAACCTACTTTAAAGTACAAGAAATGAAAAGTCCTAAAAGATCAAAAGGAGACATCAGATTTAAGGTTTTAGTAGATAAATTTCATGTTCATTTTTAAATATTACGTTGTCTCTTTCTTGCTTACACTGGTCTCAATTACCCATAATTTTTTGTCGCATTTTTCCACCGGCCATGGAGATTTTTCAATAGATCTACAAGAGAAATCATGAATCCACCAGAAGATAAATATAATTATCGTTCTCCTATAATCATCATCCAGACGTGATCAAACATTTTAAAACCATTGACCTACAAACAACAATATTCACAAATCAAAAAATTAAAAAAAAAGAAATAAAATCATGAAGAACTTCTAAACTCTTGATGTTCCCAAGACAATCTGTATGTTGTGAAGTAAATCTGATGTAATTTGCGGTAAACTTTTTTTTCTTTTTTTTTTTACAATCAGAAATATATGTTGTTTTGTCCTGAAAATTATTAATTGAGAAGTATAAGGAAAAAGGGAGACTCAAGTTCTGTGGGTTCTCACTGTAAAATGTCATATTTGTCAAATATATTTTCGGAACTAAATATCACTGTCAAAACATAGGTCAAATTAAAAGTTTAAAATTCAAAACAAAATTGCAGGAAGTTTTTCAGTGAATTAACATCTGTCCTTTTAATCTTAAACTAAAACTGAAATAAACAATAAGAGAAATAATTTTTTGCAGTTTTTGAAAACGTTGTAGGAAGTCTAGTATGCAGTTTGTGTGACTTTTGCATTTTTTAAATTGTTTTTATGTTAATATTTAATTTTTAATGTCTAACGACAAATACTTGAAAATATTATTTTACTATTTACTTTTAAAATTTTTTAATGATAAATTTTGATTTTTGTGGTGCTGACATGTGACAGTTTTTGCTTCTGTGATTAGATATAGTTAGATTATTTGAAAAAAAGGCCACATGTCAGCAATTGATTGATTAAATTATCATTTGCTTTAACCTTTGTTTTTTTTCTTTTAATTTAATTGTATATATATTAATGAGGTGGGTAATTAAAATGAGTTGACATAATTTAATTGGTCAATTAATCCCGTAGAAAACGATTTGCATGAGGGTTTACAACAGTAGGTGCAAAAAGTGTCAAAATGACACACTTGAATACTAGTTGAGGTGCCAAAAATGAACGACGTCTAGTTTAGGTGCCAAAGTGAAAGTTCGTATCAAAATTCGTGCCAAATGTCAAAGTAAAAGTTCGTGTCAAGTTGATGTGTTTGTCGATGTATTTAGCCAATAACTTATATAACTCATATTATAATTTTCGATAGATTATTTCATACATAATATCGGTCATGGATATATTTTGAAAGAACATTTAATTTTTTTTCATTCTCCTACTAAATAATGATTCATTAATGGTCTTATTAACCAGACATCTTTTGTCATGGATTGGTAGATTCTTCAACAAATCAATTGAGGAGAATTATATTCTAAGAGTTCTATCATATTGAATTTTCTTTCATCGCAATTTTCAGTTTGTAATATTCTACGTACTTCAACATAGCCCGTTTTGCTATAGTACTTTGTTACAGGTAGTACGGTTATTATCAACCTAATTGTTTTGAATGTATTTTTTGTGTTTTAGTATCAATATGATTTTAGCTTTTGAGATCATTCTTAATTGTTAGTGTGATGGCGAGTTATTCTATTCCTCTTTAATTACACCACTCAACTGATTCATACCACAAATGCTATTACTAGATTAAGGAGAACTGAAAATTAGAGAAAGGAAAAAGATACACAAAGATGTAAAAAATAAAGGGAGAAGGACAAAAATATCACTTTGTCTAAAATAATGTCATCGAATTAGTCACTGAATTTAAAATTCCTCTTTTTAGCCTCTTTAACCTTTTTGACCTGACAACAAGTCTTTTACCTTTTCGGCTGTTCCTTTTGTTTCTTTTTAAAAAAAAAATAAAATTTTTTTTTATTGAATTATCTTTTAAAACAAAAATCACTAGTCCTTTTCATCTTTTTTTTTTCTTTTTCGCAACTCTGTTTTTAAAAGAAAAAAACGCTTTTTGTCACTAATTTACTTTTTTTTCCTCCTTTATTTCAAAGAACAATTGATTTATTTTTTCAAAATTCTATCAAAACAAAAAATAATCATAAAAATTGGATTATTATTGTATAAAAAACTTTCTTTTCAAATACATATTTGATATCAAATACATAAATACATATTTTATACAAATAATGATACAACTTATATACACATTTTAACAATAATTGTATAGTTTATGTACACATTTTGTACACTATTTAGGTAAAATAATTATTTAAATACAAACTCTATACAATATTTATGCAGTTTATATACATCCTATAGATATACATATTTTTTACAACAATGATACAAATTCTATACAGATCATATATAGAAAATATATTTTATATAATACAGATTTTATACACATCATATACATACCTTAAATGTATAGTTTTTATACAGTTTTTATACACATCATATACAAACCTTAAATATACAGTTTTTATACACATCATATACAAATCTGAAATATACAAATTTTATACATTTTTTATACACATCATATACAAATCTTAAATATTTATACATTTTTTATACACATCATATACAAACCTTCATTTCTCTGAAATCTCCATAGATAAGCAATCCTATGCAACCTCAAATCATAAAACACATTTTTAGCTTCAACACAATAGTCCTTTTCTTCCACCCCGATCAACCTCTAGATTTTGCATATTTTTTTCTCTTTCATTCCTCTATCTCATTTTTCATCCACCCACATAATTCACAAACTCAATTCAATTTAGATAACCTAAATAAAAAAAAATAAGAATTAGAAGGAAAAAGATATGAGTTTTGTTGGGTTCTTAATAGAAAAAATTTAAAACTAGAAGAAAAGAGATATGAGTTTTGTTGGGTTCTTAACTATTTATGATTGGAGAAAGAAGAATGGTTATGGAATTAGAAAAAATCATCAAAATCATCGTCATTAACAACGAAATTAGGATCAAAGGTAACACCTTTAGCAGCCAATTTTGAATCCATAGAAGTTTTTTTCTTTAATTTCATCACAACTAACTTCGAATCAACTGATTAAGATTAAAAAAAAGGACTATTTCGAATGAGAAATCAAAGAAGAGTCACAAAATCCTATTCGGAAATCCACTTCAAAAAGGAAAGTGTACTTGTCACACCCCTTTTTCGACTCCAAAAAAAAGATATGTATTTTAAGGTTTGAAAGGGTTTTTTATTAAAGTGACAAAATGAAGATTGGTTCCGAAAAAAGATTGTTTTTACATTCAAAATCAGAGTCGCCACTTGGCATAATCTGGTGTGCCAAGTCACCATTGGAAAATCCTTTTCGAAACCATTTGACTCTTTAAACCGATTTACGAACGGAGATTCCGGATAAGGAATTCTGTTGATCGAGGGGAAGGTGTTAGGCACCCCTCGATCCCGTGGTTCGACCACGGTCGCTTGGTGGAGCGTATCGGCTAATTTGACATTACAAATGTACAAACCACATAAACACACAAAACAAGCAAACAAATAAATCACACAAAATTCAAAACAAACAAAAATAATGTTCAGTCCAAATTATACAATCCAAAATAAAAGAGGTGCTGAAATATAAAACCTATTCTATTCTAAACTAATCCTAAACTAAACTCCACCCGACGTTCCGGGTCTTGATCACGAGTCTCCTTTGCGTACATGCTACTTCAGGGCATTCCCCGGATAAATCAATACAAATCCTTCGGGGCATTCCCCAGCCAAATGAGTACAATTTAAACTTTTCGTGCAATAAAGTAGAAAGTACCATTCACGCACATATTCAAACGCTCCAAAAATCGTTATTCCTAAATTTGCCTAACCGGCCTACGTTTGCCTACCAAGTTCAACATATCACAATTCTATCATGTTTAACATTATCAATACATCAAAATTAATCAATATTCATTTTTCTCCATTTTTAATCCCCACCTTAATTCGTTTTTAACCACGTGATTAACCCATTTCGATACACAATCCACCAATCGAGAATAACGAAAATTCACCAATCATGCTTAGCACATCACACACCTAAATGTCACCAACAGTTAACATCAACAAACAAACCACGGTATCGAATCACACGCAATCACAATCACATAAGAATTAAATAAAAGAGAAGAAAGAATTGGACCTTAAATTTGAAGCTTTCAAACTCAATGTTATTCGAATAAAGAGAGTCCGCACCCGAAAACCTCGAGCCGAACCTTAACACCAACAATCCAACTCGACAAATAATGACCCATTCACCGTCACTTTTCACGCGGTCACTGTTCACCGGTCACTGTTCACCGGTACTGTTCACCGGTTACTGATCACCGGTTACTTTTTTTTTTTTTCGTTGTTGTTCTTGTTCTTGTGAGGAAGATTATTTGGTGATTCTTGTTATTGTGGAGAAGATGATGATCAAAGAATGAGTCATTTTTCCTCTTAGAATTTTTCTTTTATAATGAGTATGGATTTGTTATGATGTGAGAATTTTGGTGGGTCCCCCATATATTCTTTCTTTGTGGACAAGCAAAAGGAGGGGGGGATCATATGGGTAGTTAGGGTAGGTGGAAGTTTTTGATTGGGTAGGTTGTTAGGATAAGATAAATTAGTTAGAGGTATTTTTTTTGTTTATTTTTGTATTTTTGTGGGATATAATTACATGGGGTTGGATACATGGTAAGGTGAACTAAAAATGAATAAAATTAGACTTCGGGAGGTACAAAATTAGGTGTCTACATCATGCCCCCTTTGAATGTAAACACAAAGTGTTTTCAGACAAAGAAGTAGACAGCGAGACCAAATTTTGACCCGACCATTATTCAAAGAAAGAAACAGAAGGAAGAAGGACAACCGGGTCTTGACTTAAGACATCCCACCTACTCACATTATGAGAGAATCGAGTGACAAGTATCTCAACTTTTGGAGGGAGATGGACTATACCGAGTTGGAGAGTCGAGTGAGGTTCCATCGAGGTTCCGGTCAGCGGCTCCGTCATTGCATAAAAAAATGAAAATTACAAGTTAAAACATAAATGAAATTACAAAAATCCTATCTATACAGCTTCTATTGGTTCTTGACTCGACTTTCATCACCCTATTCTTCAGGCGGGCTGCTGACTTGCTATTTCTTTAACTTGTTGCTTGCCTTTCAATTTCTTCACCCTGTTCTCCAGGCGGGTTCCTGACTTGCTATTTCATCAACTTGTTGCCATGCTTTCAACTTCTTCACCCTGATCTGCAAGCGGGCTCCTGACTTGCTATTTTTATCAACTTGTTGTTATGCTTTTAATTTCTTCACCCTATTCTGCAGGCGAGCTCCTGACTTGCTATTTCATCAACTTGTTGCTATGCTTTCAATTTCTTCACCTTGTTCTCCAGGCGGGTTCCTGACTTGCTATTTCATCAACTTGTTGCCATGCTTTCAACTTCTGCATCCTGTTTTGCAGGCGGGCTCCTGACTTGCTGTTTTTATCTGTTTAACTTTCAATTTCTTCACCTTGTTGCTTGGTTTTCCATTTATTCTCCCTGTGCTTCGGGCATGCTCCTGAAATCACATCAAAACTGAAAAGAAAATTATCCCAAATAAAGAAATGCAATTTCTATGAGTTAATTGGAATGACTCGACTAAAAGGTACGTCTTATAGGAATCCAGGGGGATGACTCGACTAAAAGGTACGTCTTATAGGAATCAAAGGAAATGACTAAAATGTGCGTCTTCTAGGGGTCAAAGGGGATGACTCGACTAAAAGGTACGTTTTATAGGAATCAAAGGGAATGACTCGACTAAAAGGTACGTCTTATAGGAATTAAGGGAAATGACTCGACTAAAAGGTAATCAAAGGGGATGACTCGACTAAAAGGTACATCTTATAGGAATCCAGGGGGATGACTCGACTAAAAGGTACGTCTTATAAGAATCAAAGGGGATGACTTGACTAAAAGGTACGTCTTATAGGAATCAAAGGAAATGACTAAAAGATACGTCTTCTAGGGGTCAAAGGGGATGACTCGACTAAAAGGTACGTCTTATAGGAATCAAAGGAGATGACTCGACTAAAAGGTACGTCTTATAGGAATCAAAGGGGATGACTCGACTAAAAGGTACGTCTTATAGGAATCAAAAGGGATGACTCGACTAAAAGGTACGTCTTATAGGAATCAAGGGAAATGACTCGACTAAAAGGTACGTCTTATAGGAATCAAAGAAAATGACTCGACTAAAAGGTACGTCTTATAAGAATCAAAGGGGATGACTCGACTAAAAGGTACGTCTTATAGGAATCAAAGGGGATGACTCGACTAAAAGGTATGTCTTATAGGAATCAAGGGAAATGACTCGACTAAAAGGTACGTCTTTAAGGAATCAAAGGGGATGACTCGACTAAAAGGTACGTCTTATAGGAATCAAAGGGGATGACTCGACTAAAAGGTACGTCTTATAGGAATCAAAGGAAATGACTCGACTAAAAGGTACGTCTTCTAGGGGTCAAAGGGGATGACTCGACTAAAAGGTATGTCTGATAGGAATCAAAGGGGATGACTCGACTAAAAGGTACGTCTTATAGGAATCAAAGGGGATGACTCGACTAAAAGGTACGTCTTATAGGAATCAAAAGGGATGACTCGACTAAAAGGTACGTCTTATAGGAATCAAAGAAAATGACTCGACTAAAAGGTACGTCTTCTAGGGGTCAAAAGGGATGACTCGACTAAAAGGTACGTCTTCTAGAGGTCAAGGGGGAATGACTCGACTAAAAGGTACGTCTTATAGGAATCAAGAGGGATGACTCGACTAAAAGGTATGTCTTATAGGAATCAAAGGGGATGACTCGACTAAAAGGTACGTCTTATAGGAATCAAAGGGGATGACTCGACTAAAAGGTACGTCTTATAGGAATCAAGGGAAATGACTCGACTAAAAGGTACGTCTTCTAGGGGTCAAAGGGGATGACTCGACTAAAAGGTACATCTTATAGGAATCAAAGGAAATGACTCTACTAAAAGGTACGTCTTATAGGAATCAAAGGGGATGACTCGACTAAAAGGTACGTCTTATAGGAATCAAAGGGGATGACTCGACTAAAAGGTACGTCTTATAGGAATCAAGGGAAATAACTCGACTAAAAGGTACGTCTTATAGGAATCAAAGGGGATGACTCGACTAAAAGGTACGTCTTATAGGAATCAAAGGGGATGACTCGACTAAAAGGTACGTCTTATAGGAATCCAAGGGGATGACTCGACTAAAAGGTACGTCTTATAGGAATCCAAGGGGATGACTCGACTAAAAGGTACGTCTTATAGAAATCAAAAGGGATGACTCGACTAAAAGGTACGTCTTATAGGAATTAAGGAAAATGACTCGACTAAAAGGTACGTCTTATAGGAATCAAAGGAAATGACTCGACTAAAAGGTACGTCTTATAGGAATCAAGGAAAATGACTCGACTAAAAGGTACGTCTTATAGGAATCAAAGGGGATGACTCGACTAAAAGGTACGTCTTATAGGAATCAAAGGGGATGACTCGACTAAAAGGTACGTCTTCTAGGAATCAAAGGGGATGACTCGACTAAAAGGTATGTCTTATAGGAATCAAAGGGGATGACTCGACTAAAAGGTACGTCTTATAGGAATCAAGGGAAATGACTCGACTAAAAGGTACGTCTTCTAGGAATCAAAGGGGATGACTCGACTAAAAGGTACGTCTTCTAGGGGTCAAAGGGGATAACTCGACTAAAAGGTACGTCTTATAGGAATCAAAGGGGATGACTCGACTAAAAGGTACGTCTTATAGGAATAAAGGGAAATAACTCGACTAAAAGGTACGTCTTATAGGAATCAAAGGGGATGACTCGACTAAAAGGTACGTCTTATAGGAATCAAAGGGGATGACTTAACTAAAAGGTACGTCTTATAGGAATCAAAGGGGATGACTCGACTAAAAGGTACGTCTTATAGGAATCAAGGGAGATGACTCGACTAAAAGGTACGTCTTATAGGAATCAAAGGGGATGACTCGACTAAAAGGTACGACTTATAGGAATCAAGGGAAATGACTCGACTAAATGGTACGTCTTATAGGAATCAAAGGGGATGACTCGACTAAAAGGTACGTCTTATAGGAATCAAAGGGGATGACTCGACTAAAAGGTACGTCTTATAGGAATCAAGACTTAAGTTAGGAAGTGCATTACCTAAGAAGCAAAATTCGAATTACCCAATCAAGGAAGTGTGTTTCCTTATCAATGTTGTTTGAATTATCAAGACAATGAAGTGCGTCTCCTTACCAAAGCTGCTTGAATAACCAAACCTGTGCAGCAACCTTGCCTTTTGCATTTGTTGAGGTGAGAGATTACGGCCTTTGATGTTTAGGCTCTGAAATCTTTGATCTGAATGCAACATGTATTCCTATTACATGCAAAGAAAACTTGTGAGTTTAAAACATGGTGGCTAGTTTGTGGCTTTGGCTTTTGAGGCAATTGCTCCTTCCCCCGTCACATTTGGCTTTGCTTCCAATCATTAGCATATGACATTGACTTGCTGTATCATTGACTCAAACTCAACTTATTAAGAGTGACTCTGAAACAAACACAGTATTTCTGCTTTGTCGTGTTTCTCAAATAAACCCTTTGAACCTTGGTATTTCCATGAGTTCCTCGACTTCTCTGTTGACAAAACTTCCTGCATGCCTTTTTTGGTCTCACAATCATGTCTCTTTCATGTGCTAACTTTTGTCTTGCTTTGTACAATTAAAGAAACTGGTAGCCAGTTTTGAAATCTTTTCTCACTTATTTTGACACGGACTTGACTCAAAGACAAGAAACAAAAAAAAGAATGACAATTTTTGTTTTGATAACTGACTTAAGAAAGATAAAATTAAAATAAAGAGAAGAAAGAAAAGACAATGAATATCCCCTTTTAAAACAACGAAACGAAAAATTCATCTAAAAATGACAGTCAACACTAATGATTATGCCATGCATTTTCGATTAAGCAGCTTGATCTTTTCATCCAAACTTTCTACCCATTGTTGTTGAGTTAATGGCCTTGAAACTGAGTCACTTTCTTAGGTCAATTGCATTTAAGACCCCATCGGCTAGTGGCGCCTTGAAGGGTTTTATCCAACAAGCTTCTTTCATTTTCTCTCGGCTCACTATCGCCTTATGGTGCCCGTGAGGGTTTTCACAAATAAGACTCTCTCATTTTCATTTCTCCCAACTTACCATCGCCTTATGGTGCCCGTAAGAGTTTTCACCAATAAGACTCTCTCATTTTTATTTCTCACTTAATTCCCTATGCTGAGGAAGACAAATAGTTCCCAAATGCATCATCATATTCCTTATATGCTCCGCCTTAACTTCCTCAAAGATTGATCTGAAGGTCTTTCTTTGGTTGTAACTTGCCTTTTGGATAAGGTTAGAAAGAAAGGATGGCATGGGGCCCAAACAACACTTGAAGTGGGGTAGGACTTACAACTTTTGGAATCGACTCAAACAATGAGGATTAACTCATGCCCCAGTTTCTTTTGACTGGGTGACACTAAATTGTTTATTTGGGTTGGACCGAGCCCTGAGTAGGGCAACCTACGTATCTCACCCTTGAGAGAGGAGAATCAGGTCATGCGTAGTTCTGGCAGCTTATTTTGCTTGATTCTGATTTCTTTTTTTTTTCTTTTGGAGATTTTTCTGACTCTATTTTTCTTCACACTCTTTTTTCTCTTTTTTTGACACATTTTTTCTCTTTTTTTTTTTGAACTTTTCTGACTATTGTTTTACTCGACATTGTTCTTTCGAGCTTTGCTGACTATATTGATTCCAAAAGAGGTGTATGAAAGAAAATAAGACTAAAGCTCAAATGGGGTATACATAGGATGACACGATGTTTGGATGGCAGAATGAAATGCCTTCGTCATATCAATCTTTGAAAATGCAAGTACATATCATGCAATATGAAAGTGAAAGATGAAGATCTTTTGACATCTTTTACAGCATTAACTTTGACTGAGTCTGTGCATCACTATTTCTTCTACGTTTATATGGCATACAACTCCACTTTTGTTGCACATTCCTCACATTGAATGACTCATGATTTTGTGAAGCTTATTTTCTTTCTGTTCACGCGGCCACTATTTGATATAATTGAGACATGTCTTTTAATAGATGATCAAGTTATTCTTGTGATTCTCAAAATAAGTGCCTTAATTTTCAAAGAAGATTTCAACTTGATCACCAAATGCCCCAGAACTCTATCTATTTCCTCAGATGTTCTCTTTTTCTAACTTTAACCCTCTGATTCAATGTTCATTCTTAAACTGGATGTTAAGATCTAGCTGTAAATTTCACTAGCATATCATATCACTAGAGTCAACATAAAATGTACTATGTAAAAAAAAAAAATATTTAAAACACAAAGAAAAATGAGACACTCCATTTAATAAAAATAAAAGATAAAAGGGTTTGAACATAAACGACAAAAGAACAAAATAAGATAAATCCCGAACTACAACCCTGAAATAATTCGAAGAACGAAAAATAAAATAAAACAAACTACCAAACCCCTTCCTGGTAAGGAGAGGGGTGACTTCTCCATTGCTCAGCCTGACATCTTAGCCACTGGCTTGCATATCAACATGACTGGAGCCTCCACCACTGTCAGACACATTTCCTTCAACAAATAAGCTCTGGATCCCCATGCTTAACTCATTGCCTCCCACAGATTGTGCAGTACCGCATGCTGGTGAAGAACTCTGTGGGTTGGTCGAAGGGCCAATGTTTTGCACCACAATCAATTTATCTTGAATTATCTTTTCTATTTCTCTTTTCAAAGTGCGACAATCTTCAGTACTATGACCCTGAACATCAGAATGATATGCACATCGCACATTAGGATCAAAGCTTCTTGAATGTGGGTCAGGAGTATACCCAAGGAGAGGAGTGATCATGCCCTGCTGTACCAATCTCTGGAATAAACTGGCATAGGATTCCCCAATAGGAGTGAAATTATCTTTTTCCTTCCTCCTCTTTGCGAACTCTGGCCTCGGATGAAATTTGGATTTAGAGGTCCCTTGATAAATTTGTGGGGGTCGAGGACGATGTTGAGGGACAGGGGCATGCCATTGTGGATAAGAAGATGGATGAGCATACAATTGTGCATTTTTCACAGGATATCGAGGAAGTGGAATGGGATTTCTTGGATTTCGGAGAAAGAAACCTTGTTGCAAGTGGTTATGTGGATCTGATATGTAAGTTCGGTATTGAGGCTGACAGTATTGGTGGGTTGAACCTCTCAAACTCTGCTTTGGCCCTGTCATGACAATAGGTGTGTTTTCCTTCTTCTTTCCTTCAGTTTTCCTTGGTTGATTGCAATGTCGTCCCGAATGTTTCACAGAATCCTTCTGTCCATCAGGCTCCCCAAATTTTGATGTCTTAAAGCTGGGAGGAAGGTTAACACTTGAAAACATGCCCCAGTTTTTATATGAAACATCTTCATAGCCCATAAGTCCAAGAGAATTTTTTATATCATTTTCTACACTCTTCACTTTCCCAACCATTTTCTCTGGCTCTTTTGGCATGCTAGGCTTCTTAGTAAGAAATTTTGGCGGTTCACTTAACTTAACTGTAGGCTCAAGAGTATACCAATGATCATCAACAGTATTGAACGTGGAGTCACTAGTGGACTGGGAAATCACAATCGTTGGATTGATAGACAAAGTGGAAGCCTTAGTAGAAGGTTGAGCAACAAAAACACAGACGATATGTGGTGTTGTGAATGTGGTAGACTTATACTGAGGAGATAAAGAAAGAGTGGTGGAAGTATTGAGGTGCATTTGACGTGGAATGGATTCTGAGGCATGTTGTGGTGCATCAACAACAGTAGGAAACTGACTTTGCAATTTTGGTGGAAGACTCAAGGTATTTGCAGGGTCAAAAGTGAGGAACGGAGGTGGAGGCAGCCCACTGGCCCAAGCTCGGTACATTCTCATTATTTGTTGTCTCAGTCTCAAATTCTCTTCCTTTAAACTCTCAATTTCCCGACTCTTTGTTTCATCCATGATGCCACTCTCTATATTCTTGTTGGACACAACTAACCTTTCCTTGGATTTGGTGTGATATGGAGGACCAGCCAGGAAACCACAAACCAACCACCTTAAACTAACTGAACAAGAGGTAACAAATATGTTAGAGTTAGACATTTTTTTTTCTTCAAAACCTCTTTTTTTTTTCTTGAAGAAAAATCACCGAACCCTAGAAGGGCGCCTACGTATCTCACCCCCGAAAGGGGAGAATCAGGTGTGCGTAGTTCGTGAAGTTTTGCCAAAATGACCAATTAAAATCTTTTTTTTTTCTTAAAACTTTAAAAAGAAAAGAAAATAACAAATTATCAAAAGAATTGACGAAAATCTTTTTGCATTTTTTAGGTTTAAACTCCCTATACAAAAATGGAATCTATGATTACCAAAGAAGAATCTTTTTGGGTTTTCGATTTAGAATTTCATAGGAAAATGAAACTTGAAACTATTAAAGAAAAATCTTTTTGTAGTTTTCTTTTAGAGATGTATATGAAACACCTACTCTAAGTGAAGAGTGAAGAAAATCTTTTTGAATTTTTCAGATTCCTGTACAACATGAAATCTATGGTTACCGAAGAAAATATTTTTGGATTTTCGATTTTAAATTTCATACGAAAATGTAACTTGAACCTATTAAAGGAAAATATTTTTTTTTGCTTTCTTTTAAAGATGTACATGAGACACCTACTCTAAATGAAGAGTGAAGAAAATCTTTTTTGAATTTTTGAAATAAGATCCCCGAACCTAAAATAGGTTGCCTACGTATCTCACTCCCGAGAGAGGAGAATCAGGGGTGCGTAGTTCGTCCAGATTGGACAATTAACGATTAACTAACAGATTGACCCTAACTTAAGGGACACAACCAAAGACAAACGAATAAAAACTTTTTTAATTAGACATTTCAACTAAACTGACACCAACAATTATGAAGGAAAATCTTTTTTGGTATCTTCATTATATGAAATGAACAAAACTTCTACCATTTTTCATTTTCTTTTACAAAAACTACTAAAAAAATCTTTTTTGAAAATTTTGAATTATGAATGCATGCTAAAGGAGACAATGAGAAATCTTTTGATGTTTTGATTTTTGAAAGAATGAGTGCAAAAACTAAAGAAATCTTTTTGAATTTTTGAATTGTGAAAAACAAAAGCCATAAAGAACACTAAAAGCTACGACACTCTTTTTTTTTTCTTCTTTTCGACTCACTTCACTTTTTTTTCTCTATTTTTTTCAACAGTTCTTGCCTACGCACCCCAAATCAGTCCGTCAAATGACCCCATTACCCTCAAAGATGCAACATTTAGCACATAGGGATGCGTTAGAGGTGAGTCTCCTACAAAGGACCAAGTGGGCCTCGCTAGGTCTCAATATGATGCACATAAGCATGACTAAAGGCTGACCTACGTTGGGGTTCACTAACAAGGCTGTTCGGGGGAGCATATGGTCGATAGTGGCTGCTTTGCTTTCCACCTACTCCATACATCCAACGGTTTCCCCCCTAAAATAAAGGTGACTCAACTAGAGTTCGTGCGCACGACGTGCGCTCCGAGACTTGTTGCAGAAAGAAGGCCGGGGGGATGGACTCATGATGACAGATATAAAGCGGTAACACATAGGATAAATACTATAAACAAAGAGCACGAAAACGCACAAAAGTGAAAACAATAATCACAAACAATGCTTATACACTCGTAATGCCAAACAAAGCCGATACGACTCAAAAATAAGCTCGGATTCTGAAATAGTCCCCAGCAGAGTCGCCAGAGCTGTCACACCCCTTTTTCGACTCCAAAAAAAAGATATGTATTTTAAGGTTTGAAAGGGTTTTTTATTAAAGTGACAAAATGAAGATTGGTTCCGAAAAAAGATTGTTTTTACATTCAAAATCAGAGTCGCCACTTGGCATAATCTGGTGTGCCAAGTCACCATTGGAAAATCCTTTTCGAAACCATTTGACTCTTTAAACCGATTTACGAACGGAGATTCCGGATAAGGAATTCTGTTGATCGAGGGGAAGGTGTTAGGCACCCCTCGATCCCGTGGTTCGACCACGGTCGCTTGGTGGAGCGTATCGGCTAATTTGACATTACAAATGTACAAACCACATAAACACACAAAACAAGCAAACAAATAAATCACACAAAATTCAAAACAAACAAAAATAATGTTCAGTCCAAATTATACAATCCAAAATAAAAGAGGTGCTGAAATATAAAACCTATTCTATTCTAAACTAATCCTAAACTAAACTCCACCCGACGTTCCGGGTCTTGATCACGAGTCTCCTTTGCGTACATGCTACTTCAGGGCATTCCCCGGATAAATCAATACAAATCCTTCGGGGCATTCCCCAGCCAAATGAGTACAATTTAAACTTTTCGTGCAATAAAGTAGAAAGTACCATTCACGCACATATTCAAACGCTCCAAAAATCGTTATTCCTAAATTTGCCTAACCGGCCTACGTTTGCCTACCAAGTTCAACATATCACAATTCTATCATGTTTAACATTATCAATACATCAAAATTAATCAATATTCATTTTTCTCCATTTTTAATCCCCACCTTAATTCATTTTTAACCACGTGATTAACCCATTTCGATACACAATCCACCAATCGAGAATAACGAAAATTCATCAATCATGCTTAGCACATCACACACCTAAATGTCACCAACAGTTAACATCAACAAACAAACCACGGTATCGAATCACACGCAATCACAATCACATAAGAATTAAATAAAAGAGAAGAAAAAATTGGACCTTAAATTTGAAGCTTTCAAACTCAATGTTATTCGAATAAAGAGAGTCCGCACCCGAAAACCTCGAGCCGAACCTTAACACCAACAATCCAACTCGACAAATAATGACCCGTTCACCGTCACTTTTCACGCCGTCACTGTTCACCGGTACTGTTCACCGGTTACTTTTTTTTTTTTTTTCGTTGTTGTTCTTGTTCTTGTTCTTGTTCTTGTGAGGAAGATTATTTGGTGATTCTTGTTATTGTAGAGAAGATGATGATCAAAGAATGAGCCCTTTTTCCTCTTAGAATTTTTCTTTTATAATGGACATGGATTTGTTATGATGTGGGAATTTTGGTGGGTCCCCCATATATTCTTTCTTTGTGGACAAGCAAAAGGAGGGCGATCATATGGGTAGTTAGGGTAGGTGAAAGCTTTTGATTGGGTAGGTTGTTAGGATAAGATAAATTAGTTAGAGGTATTTTTTTTGTTTATTTTTATATTTTTGTGGGATATAATTACATGGGGTTGGACACATGGTAAGGTGAACTAAAAATGAATAAAATTAGACTTCGAGAGGTACAAAATTAGGTGTCTACAGTACTTAGCAGTTAGTCTTTTTTTTTTTTGAGATAAAGGACAAACTTTTTTCCTTTTAGCCTTAGCTCGCTAAAACCGTAGAATAGAAGGAATGGGCCTTATTAGACAAATGACTAATAAATGGTATTTTAAAAGCTCAAAATGCTATTTTTGTTCAAAACGTGAAAGTTGGGCTATTTTTTTTTTAAAAAAGCTACACAATGTGCTTTTCCCAAAAATAAATGATCTTCAAAGGCCTATTCCTTAAAAACAATATATGCCTTTTTTCCTCTTTTGATCCCAACGCTTCTTGATGTTGAACTTACACTTGGAAAATCTTTTGTTTTAATGGTATTCTTCTCTTTTAAAGCCTTATGTACAACTATTTACTTTTTTGTTATAGGATTTGGCTTGGGATCTATAGTAGCCATTTGATCATGATAGTATTTTACCTTTTTTTAAGAAAATTATTTTACTTTAGCGAAAAAAAGTGAAAACAATGTGTTTGGCCATGAGAATTCCAAATATAATTTGAACTTGTATTTGAAAAAGTTAAAACAAGTAAAACTTATTTTCACTTTTTCACTCCTACTTCTCTCTCAAAATTTTAAAAACAACTTCAATTTATATTCATGATCAAACACAACACCAACTGCAACTTCAACTTCAACTCCAAAAAATTATGATTTTCATGGGAAAACGGGGCCTTAGTATTTAGGACTTCTGTCACGTCCTTCATATTTAATAATTAATAATAGCTTTGAAAGTTTATTAACTGATGTGAGACACACATGCAAAGTAGGTATACTAAACTAGTTTTAAAATAAATGTGAAGGACAAAGTCGCTATTATTTAAAAAAAAAATTTTTTTTTAGAAAAGTGACAATGTCCGTTGCATTTTTAAATTAATTTTAATTTTAATTTATTTTTACTAAAATAGAAGTCGTCTCCATTGCTTTTTTTCACGGATTATATTGCCAAATTAAAAAATAATTTCTAATTATTTTTTATAAAAACGACGGAAATGATCGTTTTTGTTAAAATAAATAAAAATTGATTTTATTAAAATGACACTGTAGGGGTGTGCAAAATCGAACAGACCAATAAATCGAATTGATAAAAATACTATTGATTTATTGTTGCTGGGTTAATGATTTTTTTTAATGATTTTACAAAAAAAATTATCGAATTATTAGTTCGGTTCTGATTTTTTCTTATTGGGTTGTTGGATAAACTGATAACCCAATATGAATATACTGAATCACTAATTTATATATATATATATATATATATATATATATATATATATATTTTATTTTTATTTTTATTTTCTTGTCATATATTTCTCATAATCTCTCTTTAATTTATACAAACTAACAATCCTATTCAATTCCTTTCCTGAACTAATATCCAGTTCAAATTGAAAATTCTAGTAAATTAAACCCAACATGAAGGATTTTGGCAGCAACTAATATTCAATCTCTTTTCCTGTTAGTTGTTATTATTTCTATCTTATGAGTATTTTTTTATTGGTAAAACGAAAATCAAATTCTTAAGTACTAAAAATTAATTAAAAAAAATATCATATTGATTTGTTTTTTGATTTAGTATTCTTAAAATTCGAAAATCGATAATACGTCAAACCAAATTGAACCGACCGATGAATACTCCCATGACACTGTCTGTCATTTTTAAACATTTTAAATTTATTAATAAATTTATAGTCAAAGTACAACCTTATCTACATGAATGGATAATGATTTGGACACATGGCATCCAATTTCATAACAACTAGTATAATATATTGTCCAGCCTAAATCTAAAAAAGCTGAAACCTATAGCAAAAATCCCCAAATCTAGAGCTCCTTATAATTCCAAAAATGACAGAGAAAATCACCAGCCTCGAAAGCACAAGGTATACGTACGTACAAATATAATTCCGTAATTGTTTTTTCTATCTATTTTCTTTGACGAAGTTCTAATAACTTCTACGTACTGATACTGTAACTATATAATTTGCACAATTACACTACTTATTATTAGACAAGTACTATGTGATTTGATTAAAATGATGATTAACTGATTTACTATAACAGATCAAAAATTACGTCAATATTATATTGTAAAAAGAAAAAAAAACTATAGTATCAGTACATAATTCTTTTTTTTTTGGGTATATGACTATATTGTATGACCAGGTATGCCGTGGTGAGTGGGGGAAACAAAGGGATAGGATATGAAACATGCAGACAATTAGCAAGCAAAGGTGTGGTGGTTGTGTTGACATCAAGGGATGAAAAGAGAGGCATTGAAGCCATTGAAAGGCTCAAAGAGGAGTCAAACTTCACTGATGAACACATTTTGTTTCATCAACTTGATGTTATGGATCCAACTAGTATTTCTTCTCTTGTCAACTTCATCAAAACCAAATTTGGAAGGCTTGATATTTTGGTAAGTACTGTTTATCACTCCATCTATTTTGTTTCTTTTTCGAGATTTCAGCAGAACTCAATAACATGAATACATTTATATTTTTTATTTATTTATGTTGAATAATTTCACATGCATAAATAATCTAGAAATTTAAAGTAACAAGAATAAATTAAAATTCCTAACTTCAATTCTGAAAATGACAGTTTTTTTTTCTTTTTTAACTTAGTATATAATTGTCAATTCGATCTCATATATTAGTCTCTTTGTTTTCTTTTAAACAACTCAGTAATTATGATTTTACTGATGATATATTAATAATCATAACATTAAAATACATATTTAAACTGAGATAGTACATAGAGGAGTGCTATTTAGTATTCAATTTATATATCTCTATATATAAAAGCAAAATTAAAACAAGATAAGATGCCAAGTGGCAGCATATTAAAATAGTCACGTGGTAATTTTTAGGATAAAATTAAAAAATATTTTTAAGCAAATTTTAAAATATTATAATAAAAAATTTGAATTGAAAGATTAAGTATTTGAAATATATTATCTTAATAACTACAAATTCATAATTGAAGAGTTCTGACAAACTATTACTATTTCAAATTTATCTTTCTTATAATTTAAATATTATATATATATAGAGAGAGAGAGAGAGTGTGTGTTTATTTTAATAATATAACAATAATAAGCAATAAATAATAGTAGTAGTAATACACAAGTTGTATTACTTTTAATTTGAGAAAAAAAATGTGATAATTTTTAGGACTAAGCTTGATAGTATTGTAATAAAAAAATTTAAATAAAGGATATTAAATATTTGTATTTGAAAATATTAGGATTGTAGAAGCATTAAAAAAATCATTATCTTAAAGTTATGAACGCATAGTTTAAAAGTACCAAATAAATTCTAACGATTTTATTTAATAAAATAATAATAATAATAATAAATAAATAATAGAAGCCATAATATCGGTACATAAACTCTAACTATTTCATAACTACAATTGAAGAGTATTAAATAAATTATAACTATTTCATAATCATAACAATCAATAAATAAATAATAGTGCATTGTAATAATAATTAAGTAATATATACGTGAGAATCTACATATTTAAAAGTAAATTAATTAGAAGTAACTAACTATAAATTTATTTAAAATTACTATACTATTTATTTAAATTTAAAGATAAAGATAAAGATTTTTTTTTAGAGTTTTAAATTGCATATACAAAAATATAAAGTTTATTTTGATTAGTTTAAAAATTAAGATAAAGTTTGCTAAAAAAATATTTAGTTTGAAATTTTTTATATTTTTAAATTGAAATTATAAAAGGATAAATATTTTTTTTAGAGATATAAATTATTTAAAGTAGTAGTCTTTAGATAAAGATAAGTTTGCTGAAAAATAGTTTGCTGAATTGATCTTAAGTTTTTGAATTTTGAATTTCAAATGAAAGTTGGGATTCTTTTAGTTTTTGAATTGAAAACAAACTCTATACTAGATAATGTTGAATTTGAATTAACTCTTTTTATATAAATTAAATTTTAAATCAAACTCCTCATTTCACTCATTAAATTCTTTTGAACTTATTATTTAATAATTATTCAATCAAATTCATTTATTGCTTATACCACATTCGTGGTTTGCAATATGCTTACATTAATAGATCTATACACAATTTGTATATTATTTGAAGTTTGATTTTAGATTATTTTATTATTATGCGTAACAATTTATTTTATTTTTTGTTATATAGAATTTCTATCATGGACAAAGAGGCTATAGATCATGCATATAAGATTTTTCAAAATAATTACCAAGGTATGTTGTTTATACTTGATTTGATTTATTAATTACTTTTTTATTATTTACAACTAATCTTTTGTTAGAAATGTAATTAAAGAATCTAGAGTTTTCGAAGATCTGATGTATATAAACATCACAAATGTAAAATGAATATTTAAAAAATTAACAAATAAAGTTTTCGAAGATTTGATGTATATAAACATCACAAAAGTGTGAAATGAATATTTAAAAAATTAACAAATAGAATAAAAAATTATTTGTAAATCTTAAACAGAAGAGATGAAGGACAAATGAATAAACAATATAATAAAGCAAAACATGAAAAATAAAAGCTTTTTGCAATTACATATTATTTTTACTCATATAAGATTTGATTAGCAGGGGGAAGAGGGTAATTAAAATCTATATCTTTAAATTGTGAGCAATATTCTTAAAAAAATGAAACCTAAAAATTGTTTTTACAATTATATGATTATTTTTCGTATAATTTTGATTACAGGTGGAGGAGGGATGGGGGAGGGGTGGAGATGAAGGTGAGGGTAGGGGGTAGATTTTTTTTAAAAAAAAATTTATAATTGTTGATTTTCTTTATAAGGTCGTTGTTGAATGTTTAAGGAAATATGATTTAACACTTGAAAAAGACATTTAATATCAAACATTTTATCCACGCATTGCGCGAGTACGTATACTAATTTATTTTAATAACATTTCCTAATATAGGAGTCAACTGCCATGTGCAATTTATTTTTATTTCTTTTCCTAGTAGTGTGTGGAGATTAAAATGGTAATCACTTTCTAAGTTATAATATACTTGACGGTATAAAATATACTGATGAAAATTTATATTTTTATGAATAACTATTCCGTGTAAAGTCTTATTGATAATATATTACAGATTTTTGAGCAACTTGAGTAGAAAATTACACACACCAAGTGCCTCTTAAGTGACTATACAATATAAAGAAATTCTATATTGTCTTATTATTTTAGGTACATATTCTTATATTATTTGGAGAAATAAGAAATTACTAATTAATGCTTTGCAGGTTAACAATGCAGGAATTGGTGGATTAATGGTAGAAGGAGATGTACTTGTACTAAAAGAGATAATAGAAAGAGATTTCTCAATCACTTTTACTGAAAATGAAAATGGAGTAAGATATATAACCAATTCTTGTATGTTGTCAATAAAAAGAAATATGGAGACGATCTCTTTGTCAATAATTTAATTTCTACATATATACATTTCAAAGAATTAAATACAGTAGTAACAATTATTACTATTAATAAATTACTCAGGAAGAGGAAGGTAGGATGAAATCATATCCTGGCATTGTTACAAATTATGAGTTGACAAAACAATGCCTAGAGACAAACTATTATGGTGCAAAAAGGGTGACTGAAGTATTTATCCCCCTCCTTCAACTCTCTAATTCACCAAGGATTGTTAATGTCGCTTCTTTCTTGGGGAAGTTACAGGTAAATATACTTTCTGTTTTGTCGAGCTCTACATACATTCAATTTGATCGTTAAAGGTTAGTAATCTTTGTTTTAACCAACTTATATACTAGTATGTGAATTTTCGTAATCTGATCAATTCTTCTGCAGCTATTGTGCAACAAATGGGCAATAGAAGTGCTAAGTGATGCTAATACACTGACAGAAGAAAAGGTAGATCAAGTGGTGGATGAATATCTCAAAGATTTCACGGAGAAATCAACAGAATCCAAAGGATGGCCAAGTTACCTCACAGCTTACAAAGTCTCAAAAGCATCCTTGATTGCCTACACAAGAGTTTTAGCTACCAAATATCCAAATTTTCGAATAAACTCTGTATGTCCTGGCTATTGCAAAACGGACGTAAACGCCAATACTGGATACTTAACTGTTGGAGAAGGTGCTGAGAGCTTGGTGAATCTTGCTTTGTTGCCAAACGATGGACCTTCTGGCCTCTTCTTTTACAGAAAGGAGGTCACCTCTTTTTGAACATTGATTGATCAACAAAATTGGTTTGCGTGTTTGGCAGAATTCAATCGTTTCCTATCAGTTTTATATACATTGCAAAAATAAGATGGAGATACATTTTAAAACTCACTCGAATTTTGTTGTTTAAATTCTGAATTATTCACTGTTGTTATTTTGGGATAATGTCTCTGTTTGCCCTTTTAATTAAAGGATGTGCAGTCCTACTTCCTTATGAGTATTTTGTTGATTTTTTTCAGATATGGCTTCTTAATCATCTGAATATACTCTACTATTTCATATATGCTACTAGGGATTATAACTTAATTATACTGAACACCACCAATGATGTGATTTAGTTTCGAATAAACTCTTTGTAATTAAAATTTTAAAACTTACACCTTATATAAAACTTATAATTACGTGGAACTGTCACTTACCTGTAATTATAATTATCGTCATGCGTAAAACTTAAAATGTATATCATAATGTAATTAAAATGTGACCTCCTATACTCGACTCAGATTTATCATAATTAAGTGGCCTTTTGCACCAAGGCTTCTAATCATTTGATGATAGTACAATGTGAAGTTCTGTTACTCGATAAGCAACGAAAAGACAGAAAACGAAAGGATTGTGCAACAATGAACTTACTAATTGATGAATGGTAGTAATATTTTTGGTGAGGAACATTGCCCTAAAAGGTATGATCCACCGAGGCCCTGCCCCATTTGAGCATTTAACTTATCTTCATCAACGATCATAGCTTTAGCTAAGTAGATATAACAGAAAAATAGTAAAATAAGAACATAAAAACAAGTAAAAAAAAAATATCAAGCGTTTCATTTCTATTCTTTCATTTTCACATAGAAACAGTTTTTTGCATTCCAACTCTCAAGCTAAGAATGCATCATATTTTGTTAGCTATGTAATTAAAAATATTCATAATCCCTTGTAAAACTTGACTTGTTAACAAATACCATAAATAGTTTGTTTTATAAATTGATGTAGTGCAACTAATTGTTCTTTACGTGCAGCATGTTGGGCGGTCCCCGACCGCCCCTAGTTCCTTTATAGAGGCTAAGAGAGACGCATCAATTTGAACTATATTTGTGGTACAATTATTTTTTTCTATATTTAAAATATTTCTTTATTTTTAAAGTCAAATATTTATAAAGTCATTGATTACATTCTTATTACATACTTAAATCTTTTAAAAATTTGGTACTTCTTAAATTTTTCTTATTCTAATGTTTTTATATTTATTTTTAGATTTTCTAGGGAGAATACTCACAAAAACACCTGAAGTTTGACCGGATTACCAGTTGAGCATACTGAACTTTGCGGGGGTCCTATTACCCCCAGACTTTTTTTTTCGTATTTTAATGGCATATATTTGTCACTTGGCCCATTGCGTGTTAGTCACGCGCATTGAGCGCGTGAAAGCGTTAAAAAACGTTAAAAACTTTTTTTTTGGCCAAACAACCCCTAAATTTTCTAATTATTTAAAGTTTTATATATTTTTTTTCATTCTTTCTCCTCTCTCCTCTCTCTTCTTTCTTCTTTCTTCTTTCTTCTTTCTTCTTTCTTCTTTCTTCTTTCTTCTTTCTTCTTTCTTCTTTCTTTCATTTCTTCAACAATGATTACTCCGTTGTTAATTGAAATTGAATTCTTAAAGATTCCATTTCAGTTTCCATTCTTGAACATTAATGGAAGATTTCATTTAATTGAAATTGAAATTTGGCGTAATTGGAACTTGAAACTTGAAATTGAAATTTCATTCCATTGAGTTGGTGTAATTGAAACTCAATGAAAGATTCCATTGAGTTGGCGTAATTGAAACTTGAAATTTGAAATTCAAGTATGAAGAAACTTTCTTCATAATTGAATTTGAAAACTTTTGGAGTGATAAGAATAGACTTGAAATTTGAAATCGACTCAATGAAATCATTTGGAATTTGATTTGTAAGAGGAATTTGAGTTGTGGAATCTTTAATATGGTTGTAATGGTGAAAAAAAGTTGAAAACTGATAAAACGAAGAAGAAACAGCGCGTGTACCACACTATCCACCAAAAAAAACTGGGTATAACATTTTTGGGAAGGGGAGGGGGGTTAATTCCACTTTAAAAAAGTCCGAGAGAATTAATTCCACTTAAAAAAGTATAGAGGGCCCCCACAAAGTTCAATATTCTCCACTGAAAGCATTGAATACGGGAAAGAGTTGTAGAAGATTTGGAAAGTAGAAGTCTTGGCCGCAATTGCTCAAATCTATTTGTTTCTTTCTTGTATATGGTGTTGCAATGTGGGCAAATTTACCAACATCACCACCAGAAATCTAACAGGCCTGAGCAACTATGGTTTTCAACTGACGTTCTCTATATAAGCAAATCAGCAGAATCAGAAACTTCTAATTTACTTATAAACTTGTTACATTATCATTCAAGTTTCAATCTCATAATATAGAAGATTTGACAAGCTACTTTAACTCACGTTTAATAAAATTATTTCAGATTAAGTCTCACATATAAGATCTAAACAAACTTTCTGAATTTAACTAAAACTGTGCAAAATCAAGGTAAAAGTAAGAATATCTATTTGTTTCTTTTCTCAACTACGTACTGTTAACATGACCTTTCAGGACAATTTCAATCGGCAAGGAAAATTTATAGTAACCAAGTAAAGTTATTAAAACAAGTTATTTGCCAAAGATAGTTAACAGTGTAACAGCACTCACATACAAATTCGCAATCCAACTGGAAAAGAAAGGCATGTATACATATGAAATTTTAATTGCAGAGAGTTTTTATATTACGCCATACCTATGTATGAAATTTATTGTTACTTTATCCCATATACATAACATTATTATGTATATGAGCTCATATACTTTAAATTTGTTATGCATATGTGGTAAAACACGCACTGATGGGTTGTTTATTTCGAAACATGTACATTTATGTATATGCTATGCATTAACAGTGCTATACATAGCACAATTATGTATATCAACCAATATACATAATTTTGTTATGTATATTTGTTGAAACAGACACTGTTGGACTGGACTATTAACAGGGTTATACGCTAACACGGTTATGTATAGTTATATATATGGCTATGTTAGACAAGTTGAAGCGTGTTTATTTCAACCTATATACATAGCATAGTTATGTATATGAAAAAATATTAGGCATGAATATTAAGCATTGTATTAGGCATGAATATTAAGCATTGTTTTATGTTTTCAAAATTTGAAAAATATGTTTAAGTTTTATTGCATATTAACTAATATTGATTTGCAATGTATATTATTACAGGGGATGCAATTCGAATGCAAGAAATTCCAAAAAAAGCCTTTAATAACAACGAATATCCATATCCTAGGTGCATCGGTCGGTTCAGTTCGGTTCGGTTTTACGTGTTATTGGTTCGATTTATCGGTTTTCGATTTTTAAATATGTAAAACCAATAACCAACCAATAAGATATTTTCTAATCGGTTCTGGTTTATCGATTTTTAGTCCTTAACGGTTCGGTTTTCGATTTAACCAGTAAGAAAATACTTATAAAATAGAAATAGTAACAACTAACATAAAAAAATGAAATCTTAATTACCGCCAAAACCTACGCAATGCATTTTAGTTTACAAGAATCTTCAAACTTGAACTGAATGTTAGTTAGGAAAAAAATTAAATCCTAATTGTTGGAAGCTATAAATGCTTCAAGCTTTTTATTACAATAATAGCCGAACTTTATATTGTGCCTTTGTTGCCCTGACCCCCTGAATAGGTTAATACTTTGTGAATCACTGAATTATGAATTAGTAGTGCATATAATCTATATACATACACATATCTATATATATATAGAGATAGATAGATAGATAAAGAGAGAGATATTTAAATATATAACATAAATAGGGATAAAACAATAACTTAGTGTATCCTTAGTGGATTATCGGTTTAACCGATAACCCAATAAGCTAAAACCGATACCGAACCGTTTACCCAATAAATTTTTTTATAAAACCAATAAAAAACCGTTAACCCGATAACCCAATACCAATACCCCAATAATTTTTGCACAGCCCTATCTTACTCGATTTTACTAAAGGAATAAGGACTTGTAATACATGGGTGTATATTAGCCATAATGTTACTACATTCTTAAGAGTTCAAAGAGGCATTTTAGCTGTATCATGTTTCCTCAAATGATATGAATCTGCATATATGTTGAACAAACCTTACAGCTAATAGCACATATACAACAATTGTTCGATCACAAGAGCTTCAGTTAGACCACTCAACAACCTAAGACAACATTCCGAAAGGAAAAAAAGGGTCTGAAATGCACAATGAAACCACAGTGCGCGAGCTTGTTTCAACTAAGACTTGATTTCCACCATCAGACCTTATTCCCTAACAAGCCCTATAAATTGTCATGGCATCCAGCTTTGACCACCTTTAGGTAGCGTATCATTTTCCCTCGAGTTGAAGATCATTGAGATGCTTTGTTCCCTAAAGTTAGTTTACACGCTACAAGCTCATAAAGGTAGACACATGCCAACTAAGAGTCAGGAAAAACAGCTGAGAAGCTCAATGATATGGCCCGCCTGGTTAGAGGACTGGACTTCAAAACCTCACTTGAAGTTGTGGATTCGCTTTGCTGATAACAAAGTATTAGAGAGAAGCATTGCTATAGTCATGGGCCCAACTCCTCCAGGAACAGGAGTAATAGCTGAAGCAACCTTGCAGGCCTCCTCATAACAAACATCTCCAACTAGTCGATAGCCTCGAGGATTTGTAGCATCCTGTTGGACAGAATAAAAATCAGCACTCATCTTGGGAAATCGGAAGGCAAATAAGCATTCCACTATAGGGAAACTGTTTCTCCATTTTTTCTTTCTTTTGGGGGGTGTGACATTATTTATGATCGTAACATTGTTCAACAAAAAATAATAACTAATACATTCTTGAACTGGTCCTTGAGCTAGCATTTCTACCGTATTTAGTTGAAGAACATGCGGGGGAAGGGCATGATAAGGCACAAAAGTTACTGCATAATCACGAGGATGACAATTAGAAGAAAAGAGTATATAACTTTCTCACCTCCACAGGATTAATCCCGACATCAATAATTACGACCCCAGGCTTGATCCAGCTACCTCTAACCATGTTTGGCTGGCCTACAGCTGATATTATGATATCTGCTTGTCTTGTGATCTCCTCCGGGTTCCTGGTTCTGGAATGAACAATGCTGACAGTGGCATCTTCCCTCTAGTGTAAGAAATAGACAAAAGTAGTACACAAACATTGAGCTCAATAAAATGCTATCAGAAAAAGGCTCTATTGGAAGATGATCGTTGTTTATTAGACTATTACCTGCAGCAGCAGGGCAGCAGGCGTTCCAACTATATTGCTCCTGCCAATGACAACCGCCCTTTTCCCCTTGATTTCCACATTGTACCGATGCAGCAGCTCAATGCATCCTTTGGGTGTACAGGGGACAAATGACGGCTCTCTACCTCGCATCGCAAGCCGACCAATATTTAGTGGGTGGAATCCATCCACATCCTTCTCAATGCAAACAGCATTTAGGATTTTCTGCTCGTCCATATGCTGATCCAAGGTTGATGAAGACACAATTCAAATTAGAAGATAAAGGGTCTAGAAAGATAACAACTCTATCAGAAGTCAAATAGCTTTGAGTTTTCATAATCATTGATCTATTAACTCATCCATAATAACAAGCACTAGTTGAGCAGAGTATTTTCTCTTATCATACAGCAACATGCTAAACATCTGAATCAATAACATACTACCACAAGCAAAAGAACAGGTTTGTTTAACTTATACACCTGTCAAAGAGTTATAGAACCATACAAAATAAACCAATATGCTGCATGTCATAAGCACCATAAAAAAAGATAATACTACTGCATTACTATCACTACATTGCCCAACAAACATATTGATGAGTTACATTTATAATAATACCTTCGAAAATAAATATACTAATAAATCGAGGTTGTATCAATTTTCAATTGAACTGCTACTTTTATTTCCAATTACTGTTACTACAAAGGGTCAAATCTGTTGGGAACTAGTTTTATGAAGCACCAAATTAACAATCTGGTTAACTTTGGCTTTCTCTAATATTCTACTATCGGTACTTTTCTTTCTTCAATATTTCATCATAGTTTTTTCACTCTTGCATTCCTTTCAAAGCATGTTCTGAAAAACAATTTTCTGGAGCCGAGGGTCTATCGGAAACAACCTCTCTATCCAACAAAAGGTACGCTAAGGTCTGCGTACACTCCACCCTCCCCAAGCCCCACGTGTGGACTATATTGGGTATGTTGTTGTTGATTAGCAACCACAAAATGTCACAGTGTAACATTTGACAAACTGAACTGAGGTAGATCTTGCGATCTCTTTCTCTTAGGATCCAAGAGTAACAATATAGGCATGATTCTGGGAACATAACTCATCCACAATCCATTTTGGAAAAACTAATTTAAATGAAATAGCACGTCAGACATTCTTAACTCTAAGAAAATTCAGCACTAAAAAACAATGAGGTTTAGTAGCATACCGAAGGTAATGGTAGCTGAACAAGAATTCCATGAACCATAGGATCATCATTGAAGTCTGAAATATACTTGAGAACTTCTTCTTCTGTTGAGTTCTCGGGCAAGCACACTTCATAGGACTTGATCCCAACAGTTTCACAAGCTTTTTTCTTGTTGCGAACATAAGTCGCAGAATCCTTCCTTTCCCCAACAAGAATAACTGCTAGGCCAGGAACAACACCAATCGAATCTTTCATCCTACATATTTCAGCATTTATTTCGTCTCTGATATCTTTTGCAACTTTTTTCCCATCAATAACCTTTACCGATGCTTCACTAGCCATTGCAGCTGCATAGCAATGCAAATAATTCAGAAAGTCGAACCAAAACAATAATGCCACGAAACAAGAAAGTCGGGGAACATGCAGGAAAAAATCCAGAGTAAAACGAAGACGTTAGAAGGAAAAAAAGCCTAACCGCGAGTCAAGGACCAACACATTGAGTGCACGAAATTCTCAACTAACTGACCAAGAAATGCTGAAGCTTAATAAAAGCATCTCTCTTCAAATACACAATTAAGAAAATTGTAGATTTGTATGTCAAAACAAAGTCCTGCAGAGACGGGTTAAAAAAGGGGCAGCCAGTACACAAAAGCTCTCGCTATGCGCAGGGTTCGGGGGAAGGACCGGACTACAAGGGTCTATTGTACGCAGCCTTACCTTGCATTTCTGCTAGAGACTGTTTCCACGGCTTGAACCGTGACCTTCTGGTCACATCGCAACAACTTTACCGGTTACTCCAAAGCTCCCCGTCTTACAGAGAAGGGTTAAGTTGCTAAATTGACAAACAATGCTTACACGAAATATCTTTCAAACCAATTAAAACGGCTTACGAGATGGTTTATTTAGTAACGCTTCGAGCTTTGTATACCTACACAATCAAATAATCCCATTTTAAATCTCTTAATCCTTGTAATGGTCGTCTTGTAGCTAAACCTTAAACAGCTTTCCAAGATTATAATTTTACAAAAAAAAAAAAAACATAAGTAGATATTATCATTCATGTACATTATAGGAGAATATACCAGTGATGACGAAGGAGGAAGAGGAAGACGCTGAACGAGCGATGATGCCTCTAGCGGAAAAAGATGGGGAGTTGTGAAGGGTGGGACCCAGAGAGGAACGCAACTGAATTTGGTGGGGCCCAATAAGCGGTGGTAGGAGCCGACGAGCTGCGGAGGTGGTATACGGCGGCGACGGAGAGCAGTGGTTTAACTTCATCTTCATGATAGTGATCGGAGATGATGACGTCATTTTCCGATCTAGAAGATGAAATTGAGGCCTCAGTCTAAACCCTATGCTTACTTGCACCGTTTCTCTGTGTGTGTTGTGTGTGTTTTGGGTAGATTTTTTGCTGTAGGGTTGTTGGGGTTTTACATTTCTTTCCAAACAGTAAAAGCATAAATTAAAATGAAGGGGCTAATTAATAGTAGCATTTTGATCCCTTAGTTATAGATAAATTTTGACTTAGTCCATGTCATGTTTGATATAAATCTATTGTTTTGATTTATTTTTTTATGAATATTTACAATTTTTCAGAATTTTTAGTTGTTCTATGTTTAATTATTCATGTTTATATTTAACTTGTATTGTTTCTCATGATGAGGGTGGTATATTTTTATAAAATAGACCGAGTACAACATTATTTTTATGTATGCATAATGGATCAAAAACAAATATTTAGTTAATTGATGGTTAAATTATTGTGTTAAGTCATGGTAAAGATTAAAATCATATTTTACTGATAATTGATAGACCAAAGGTGTTGTTCTCCCTAAAATGAATCAAAATGTCTTTTTTTTCACAGTTTTCTTAAAGTTATAATTGGGGATCAAAGAAGAAGACGACAATAATCAGACAAGTGAAACACAGTAACACACTATCACCACACCTAAATCATAAACCTTGTTGATGCATCCCTTTTGGTTGAAAGAGATTATAAACTTTTGCAACGTAAAAAATGATTGATATATAATTATTTAAATATTAGAATTTGAAAGGAACGGAATGGTTTTAGATTTCAATTCCAGCTAAGTTAAGATGGCTGGAAACTACAATCGATTCAGAGTAATTTTACACCCCTAATTAAAAAGAAATCTAAAGGGTAATCCCCCTCAAGAAATTTTTTGGACAAATTTCTTTTCTTTTTAAATTCTTCATTGGGCATATTTTATTTTGATATGCAAGAACATTCCACGTAGCTTTTGCATATATTTAACTATATCGATGCAAACTACAATGGCCTATTACACTGAAATGTAAAACCAGGTCTTTTCAGAATGAACCAAAACTTTTCGAACCAAAGCATTTAAGGTCTATCACCTAGTGGTTATGCCATAAAGGAATTTGCTCTCCTGCATAGAGCTTGTTGCTTGCTATACTTTTGTACAATTTTTAAAAATGGGTGTTAAAGTAAAACACTATACACTTATAAGGAGTATCTTCCCTTCTATTTCCTTTTTTTTTTTTTGGTTGTACGTCCAACCAATGCAGATTCCTGCTTCTTCTAATGGTAATCATATTGCTAGTGTTCCTTCGCCGACTTGGTTCTCATCAGAAGAGTCCGAGGGCTGAGCTTTGGCTTTATACGCCACGCGAGAAAATCCATAGCCTAGAGAACTTCCACTTGTTTGACATAGCTGCAAAACAAAAACATGTGTACTGCATTAAATATCTAACAGAACATTTCCTCAAAAGCAAAGACAAGCGGTGCAAGTATAATTTACCTCAGTGAGCTCAGAAAGGTGGCGGGACCTAAACTCGTTGATTGTTGCTGCTATCTCAGACATTGGCAGCTTAGCCTAGAAAATATAATATATATTCAGAATTTTATTTGCTTCACTCAAGTATGGTTAAAGAATGTCAAAAGCCAACTACAAGGAGGTTGAGATGCAAAGGCAGTGTGCAGCTAGATCATTGCATCAGAAGTTACAACAACCCATCAAGAATGCTAAAGTATGCGGTAGAATAGATCTCTATCCAATCGTGAATTATGATAAGCATTTCAGCTTTTGAGGTACAAAAGTTTGCAACGATAAATTTCAACAAATTCATGCTACTTAATATTTTTCCAAAGAGAAGACTGGGCAGTTACGCAGTTGTGAAGTGCTTAGAAATCACTGTACCAAATAAAGAGGCAATGGGCCATTGAATTTGTTACATTCACCCTTATTAATACTCGGGACGGGGTTACCGATATAAATGAAGCCTTGAGAAAACCATATACTGTAACTTTCTGAAGAACCAGTGTAAATCAACACATGATGATAGCCATTGATTCACTATTAGAATCACTCGACAGTATGAAGATACAACTTTTCAAATTCGAATTTGATTATACTGATAAATAACTTGCAACATAAAACAATAAATCATTTGTCAAAATGAGATAAACAGGGGCTATAGTTTTTCTTTCTTTTTTCCTTTTCTTTTTTATGGGGTGGGAGGGCCTTATCTAGCTACTACAAAAGAGAATACCTAGGTTACTTATCAAATCTACTTACTTGTGCAAGGACAGCAGCAGCCAACTGCAGGCTTGGTTCCAAGGTCTCGGGCACAACCTGTAAAAAATATTTATCCACCTCAATTTATGCATTGTTCGTCACTTATCCAACTATCAAATGTGCAACTATTCCCTCTTTCATGCATAATATGTTACAACTAGAAATGTCACTGTAGCTTAATGTAATACAACAGCAAATGAATAAATATTTGTGCAACCAATATGAACAAGTTTCCAACAAAAAGATCAATAGCAGAAATTAGAATAAGAAAGATACCGCTGTTGCTCCAGCCTTCTCTAAATTAAGGCCATGATCTACATCATGAGCACGTACAAATGTTTTCACATTGGGAAAGTACTTGTTCAAGGCCCAAACAGTTCTGTAGTTTGCACCAGGAGTGTCTAATGTTATTGCAGCAGCACATGCTCTTTCAGCCCCAACTTTATGTAGAACCTAGTAATCGAGATAAGAATGTCAGAATAAAATATCCAAACCATATTTTTAAGTTTGAAAATTTGCTTTACCTCTCGGCTACCAGCATCACCAAAGTATACAGGAAGGTCAAGTGCACGACCAACTGCAACTCTGTCACTGCATTTATTATTAAAAAAACATTTATTCAGACAATCATCATGATAATAATTGGAAAATTTAACTACACAATATTTCCTGCATTCCTCCCTCCTTGATACCTTTCTTTAGATACAGTAATAAAGCTAAACTCAACTTGTTGAGACTCAAATAATCAACTACTGAACATCAAAATACTCTAGGAGCAATATGATGATATTCAGGATCCAATGACAATCAAAGCTCCAACATATAAGGAAACTCTAGCACCCTTCTATTCTGCTTGGGCCAGTTGCTTCTGCAGCTTCTTTGATGGTCGTGTTTAGTTGTGGAAGTGAAAATCTTTGATTTCATATCCTCTCATAGATCTACACAGTTCATAAAATTCATTGAATGAATTCAAAGGATTTGTTGGTATATGACTTTAGCCATCATGGTATCTTGGTTGCTCAATCATAATCTTCAGTTTGTAGCCTCAATCTTCTTCTGGTTAGGTTAGAATTGATGTCCATCAAGGTAATGATAGATAATTTTGATTAAAATATACAGCAGAATTGCTCAAACCAACTCCAACGATTTCTCTTCTCCCTTCTAATCTTGCACACTTCTTTCCCTTTTTTTAAGTTTCTTTCTGGTGGTGGTGATACGGGCACGACCACGAAGATGGATGAGTGCGAGAGTGTGTCGACCCGAGACGTGGAGTGTACAAGTGAAGCGTGAAGAAAGGCTTGGAACATGCCCAAAACCGTCCACACAATACACTCCTCCAAGGGCGCCAAAGTGAAGCCTTTCATTAAAAGGTCCTTTTGGTCATTTTGTATTCTATTTGTAACCTACTATATATAGAACATTGTAGGGTTTTTAGTAGTTAGTTTTGTGATGATATTGTAAGTGAGATAACACTTGAAACACAAAGTCTTCTCTACCTTAAAGAGGCAAAACCGAAACTAGGTTCAACCAAGTGTGGATTCACTTGTGCTGTCTGTTCAAGGCTTAGAAACGTTGGGTGCTTGGGAGATTGACGTCCCTCTTGTGTCCACGTAACAGTGTCAGTGTTAGTATTACATGTTTTGGTGTTTGATACACACCTTGGTTCTTAGTCTTATAATATTATATGTCACACTATCTATTTTTATATTTCTTGTAATCGTTTGATCTTGTTGTATCTTGTAACCGTTGGTTTGTTGTTACCCTAGTGTTGTTCTCTTTGTTATATTGTTATTTATCTCTTGTTGTTGTGGCTGTTTTTGGCGTTAAAAACACCTTTGTATCTTGTATTGTTGTGTTGTTGAGAACCCGAGACTTGTTCTTCATTGTGCTCTCGGTTTTCCTTTATTTAGTGGACTGTTTTTTTGTTGTTTTTAGTGCATTCCAAGTTTGGTTTGTATCATTTGGTATCAAAGCATGACTGATTTTGTTCCCACAAGATCAATCTTGGGCTTGCTTGCTTGAAAAGTCAAAAAAAAAAAAAAGTGTTAGAAAATCGAAAAACCAAAAAGAAGCAAATCTGTCCATTTTTGTGTCTTGGCCCAAATTGTGTTCTTGTTGTGTCTTGGCCGAGATTTTTACTTGTCTTGAGTGTTTCTAGCGTTAGTTTTTATTCTTCACTAACACCATTGAGTCTATATCTGTGTTTGAAGTTTAGATGTTGATGTTGTTGCTATGAACATAAGACTTGGCCGATTGTTGGTGAACATTGTTGTGGTGGACTGTTTTGAGCGTGTGGTTTCTCCTTCTTGTTCTAAACTTGGCCATGTGATATTGTTGTGAATTGTTGGCCTAAGAATATTTTGTTGAAATTGCCGTGTGGTTAACCTTGTTGTTGCGGATTTGGAGTTGGACGTTGGAAGTTGTTCTTGGTTATTGTTGTTGTTGTTCTTGATGTTCTTCATATACTGTTAAAGGTAAAGTGGACTTTAGATCCAAAAAGGTGTAAGACTTGTTAGTCTTGTAAGACTCTACAACCACCGAAAGACTTATCAATCACTTTTCAACCACTTTCCATGATTTAAGGACCATGTTTTGAGGAAAAAGTACAAGTCAAAACTTTTTGTGTTTGAATTTCAAAAGGGCTCCAAGACTTGTCTTTCCCTCCCTTAACCAATTCCCACTATTCCAAATTGAAAAATTGACCAAGACTACCCAAAATTGAAAAATAAAAACCTTGACAAAAGAACCGCAACCAATAATAGACTGCCACATCATCATTTTATTATTCATGCAACATTTTTAAGCTCAAATTTCAGATTTCTTTTTATTGTTCCTTAGTTTCGGTTATTGATTCTAAATACTAATTGACAAGCTAGTACCCATCTACTGGAGTGTAAGTTAGTTTTGAGTCCGTTTGTTGTGTGCTTTTGTCTTTTTGAATCGTTGTTAGTTCTTGACTCAAGTCCTACAAGATTTCGTTTGAGTTTCAAACCAAAATCTATTCCGGACAAGAGTAGACTCAAGCCTCAACTCCTCACGGGTCCTTAGCCGGCTTACAACACTTGTGAAGTTACGAGTAAGGTAATCAAAGAGTGAGTGTGGTGAGGTTTTTTTTGAACTAATTTGTTTGTTGTTACCATGGATAACAACACTACCTCGGAACCATATGAAGGTTTCAAACGGAACCTTGAAGAGCTACGCCGATTGATATCCACACTTAGGCCACCAAATCCAATTCCTCTTGTCCAAACACCTTGTGAAGAGAGCTTCCCAAAAGGAGAAATGGGTTGCCATGACCCGCACCAAGGTGAAGGCCGTAGCTCATGTGAGCTACAAGGTAAAAACGCTACTTCCTACACTCCTATAAATGTAGAATGTTGTGATGTGGCTAGTAATAGCCAAATGAGTATAGTTGCGGTTATACCTAGTATAGAAGTGCATGACTCTTTGAACATAGTGTGTGATGAAAGCTTTGTTCCTAGAGATCATGCGACTAGAGATGTTGAGAGTATTGGCATGTCTTTTTGGGGATGGACTTTTGGACCGTAAACTCCTCCCTTTTGAAATGTAGTCCTCCCTTAAAGATAAATGCCTCGTGTGAGTGTGAGAATGACACCCTAGTGGGAGGAAAGAGTAGCCTAAGCTTGTACCCTTGGCTACTTCAACCATTTGATCCCGGTGTTATCTTAGGGTGGGGAAGAGTTACTCTCGGCTTAGGTGCATTTTTTTCTTGATGTTTGTCATAACCAAGTCCTTGGTGCATTTGTCAATGACTTCCTAATGTGTAACACGAAGGACTCTTGGTTATATGTCAAGTTGAACCGCCTTGGCATATTGATGTTATGTATTTTGCTAACTCTAACTCTCATGCCATGAGGATGTGTGCTTGTTTGTCTTCTCTTGATTTTGCAAGGTATGGATTCGAGGTCGAATCCTTTTCAAGAAGGGGAGGATGATACAGGCACGACCACGAAGATGGATAAGTGTGAGAGTGTGTTGACCCGAGACTTGGAGTGTACAAGTGAAGTGAGAAGAAAGGCTTGGAACATGCCCAAAACCGTCCACACAATACACTCCAAGGGCGCCTAAGTGAAGCCTTTCATTAAAAGGTCCTTTTGTATTCTATTTGTAACCTACTATATATAGAACATTGTAGGGTTTTTAGTAGTTAGTTTTGTGATGATATTATAAGTGAGATAATACTTGAAACACAAAGTCCTCTCTTCCTTAAAGAGGCAAAACCGAAACTAGATTCAACCAAGTGTGGATTCACTTGTGTTGTCTGTCCAAGGCTTAGAAACGTTGGGTGCTTGGGAGATTGACGTCCCTCTTGTGTCCACGTAAGAGTGTCGGTGTTAGTATTACATGTTTTGGTGTTTGATACACACCTTGGTTCTTAGTCTTATAATATTATATGTCACACTACCTATTTTTACATTTCTTGTAATCGTTTGATCTTGTATCTTGTAACCGTTGGTTTGTTGTTACCCTAATGTTGTTCTTCTTGTTATATTGTTGTTTATCTATTGTTGTGGCTGTTTTTGGCGTTAAAAACACCATTGTATTTTGTATTGTTGTGGAGTTGAGAACCCGAGACTTGTTCTTCATTGTGCTCTCGGTTTCCCTTTATTTAGTGGACTGTTTTTTGTTGTTTTTGGTGCATTCCAAGTTTGGTTTGTATCATTAATGATACGAATCAAACCAAGGAAATGCACAAAACTACACAAAACAATCCACAAATTCAAAGCAACCCGAGGACCCTTTTGAGGGCAAGTTTTGGCCAACAACTACAACACAAGAAACAAGATACAAGGTGTATTTTACACCAAAAAAAGCAAGAACACGTGATGAACAAGATGATAACAATAACAATAACCAATGGTGTCAACAACACAAGAAACAACAACAAAAGATTACACTAAACAAAGAAATAGGTAGTGTGACATACAATATTACAAGATCTAAGAACCAAGGTGTGTATCAAACACCAAAACCCTTAAACAAGTAATCTTAACACCGACACTCTTACGTGGACACAAGAGGGACGTCAATCTCCCAAGCACCCAATGTTTCTAAGCCTTGAACAAACAACACAGGTGAATCAACACTTGGTTGAACCTAGTTTCAGTTTTACCTCTTAAGATAGAGAGGACTTTGTGTTTCAAGTGTTATCTTACTTACAATATCATCACAAAACTAACTACTAAAAACCCTACAATATTCTATATAGAGTAGGCTACCAATAAAATACAAAATGACCAAAAGGACCCTTTAATGAAGGGTGACACTTAGGCGCCCTTGGAGTGCAAAGCTTTCATCACACACTATGTTCAAAGAGTCATGCACTTCTACACTAGGTAAAACTGCAACTACACTCATTTGGTTGTTACTAGCCACATCACAACATTCTACATTTATAGGAGTGTAGGAAGTAGCGTTTTTACCTTGTAGCTCGCATGAGCCACGGCCTTCACCTGGGTGCAGGTCATGGCAGCCAACTTCTCCCTTTGGGAAGCTCTCATCACAAGGCGTTTGGACAATAGGTTTTGGATTTGGTGGGATAAGTGTGGATACCAATTGGCGTATCTTTTCAATGTCCCGTTTGAAATTTTCAGAAGTGGCATAGAAAGTATCACCCATGGTACCTAAGAAAGACAACAACAAACTAGTTAGCTCAAAATAGCCTCACCACACTCACTCTTTGATTACCTTACACGTAGCTTCACAAGTGTTGTAAGCCAGCTAAGGAACCCATGAGGAGTTGAGGGTCGAGTCTACTCTTGTCCGGAATAAATTTTGGTTTGAAACTCAAACAAATCTCGTAGGACGTGAGCCAAAAAACTAACGATTCAAAACGACAAAAGCACACAACAAACGCTAACACAAACAAACGGACTCTACCACTAACTTACAATCTAGTAGGAGATTACTAGTTTGTCAATTAGTATTAGAATCAACAAATGAAACCAAGAAACAACAAAATGAAACTAGGAAATCAAAATTTGAGCTCAAAATCATTGTGTGAACAGTAAATGGTGACGTGGCAGTCCACTATTGGCTCGGTTTTATCAAGTTTTTTTATTTTTGTCCCAATTTCAAGTCTTGGTCAATTACAATTTGGATTGGTGGAATTTGGTTAAAAGGAGGGAATATAAGTCTTGGAGCTCTTTTCAAACTCAAATTTCAAGACTTGACTTTTCTTGTACTTCTCCTTAAAACATGGCCCTTAAATCATGGAAAGTGGTTGAGAAATGATTGACAAGTCTTTGGTGGTTGTAAGTCTTTCAAGACTAACAAGTACTTACACCTTTTTCCTCCATCTTTTAGGATCCAACATTCACTTTATGTTTTAACAATATATGAAGGAGGTGAAGAACTTCAAGAACAACAACCACACCAAGAACAACAACAACGTCCAAGAACAACAACAATTCCACACGGCCACTCCCAAATCCACAACAACAATGCCTTCAACACACGGCCAAGACTACTACAACTTCAACAAAATGTTCTTAGGCCACCAATTTATAACAACATCCACGGCCAAGATTAAGAACAAAAACTTACACAAGATCAACAACAACAACAACAACACACGGCCAAGTTCAAGTTCACAACAACAACATCATCAACAAAAGCTCAAACTTAGCTAAAGACTCAATGTGTTAGTGAAGAACAAAACTAACACTAGAAACACTCAAGACAAGTAAAAATCTCGCCAAGACACAACAAGAACACAATTTCGGCCAAGACACAAAAATGGACAGATTTGTTTTTTTTTATTTTTATTTTTCAACTAACCAAGCCCAAGATTGATCTTGTGGGAACAAAATCAGCCTTAGCTCAGATACCAAATGATACAAATCAAACCACGGAAAGGCACAAAACTACACAAAACAGTCCACAAATTCAAAGGAATCCGAGGACCTTTTTGAGGGCAAGTTTCAGCCAACAACTACAACATAAGAATACAAGATACAAGGTGTATTTTACACCAAAAAAAGCAAGAACACGTGATGAACAAGATGATAACAATAACAATAACCAATGGTGTCAACAACACAAGAAACAACAACAAAAGATTACACTAAACAAAGGGATAGGTAGTGTGACATACAATATTACAAGATCTAAGAACCAAGGTGTGTATCAAACACCAAAACCCTTAAACAAGTAATCTTAACACCGACACTCTTACGTGGACACAAGAGGGACGTCAATCTCCCAAGCACCCAACGTTTCTAAGCCTTGAACAAACAACACAGGTGAATCAACACTTGGTTGAACCTAGTTTCAGTTTTGCCTCTTAAGATAGAGAGGACTTTGTGTTTCAAGTGTTATCTTACTTACAATATCATCACAAAACTAACTACTAAAAACCCTACAATGTTCTATATATAGTAGGCTACCAATAAAATACAAAAGGACCAAAAGGACCAAAAGGACCCTTTAATGAAGGGTGACACTTAGGCGCCCTTGGAGTGCAATTTAGGGGCTGTTTTGAGTGTGTTCCAAGCTCCTCCTTTGCACTTCACTTGCACGGGATTGGTTGCAGCGGTGTAGTGAGAAGAGAAGGCAGAAGGGAAGAGACATATCTGGTGTGGAGGTGGTGGCAAAGGCAAAAGGGGAAGGGGATGAGTAAAGTCGTATTATGGTGGTGGCAGGATGGTGGAGGAGGTGGTGACAGGGAAAGAGAATGAAGAAGAGTGATTTTATTTTCAAAATGCCTTTCACGCACTTATTTTAGGTGTATTACACACATCATACCATGTCAGCAATGTGCCTAATAGGACACAGTTTAAGCATAGATCAAGTGTTCAACAGGTACTACTTAACAAGCCTTTACTTCAGGTGTCTTATGAAAATTTGTGACAAGGAATAAAGGGCTGTTTAACTATTTGATTATTTTGAGTCTTTGACCTTTGATTAATATTCAAATCTGATCTGTAAACATAATTAACTGTTCAATTAAAGACTAATACAATCTGGTTCAATTTCCTCAATTCTCTGGCTTGGCACTGTGGTCTGTGGCACTCTTTCAGGAAAACCATCATCCTCTTCTCTTTCATTGTCATTCCTTTGATGCATGCATGAATGTGAACATGTATATAAATACAGAAAAATAAACTTTTATTTTAAAATCCTAAAAGCTGATGATGACTGATGACTCACTAACAAACTATATAGGCTATAGCCTATTCCATTGCTCGCTTTCATGACTGAATAATTATTCTACCTAATAAACTTCCTTCTGCCTCATTTTATATAATGATGTTTGATAGGACCCCAAGTTTAAGATGTCATTAGTTGTGAAGAAAAAATATCTTTAATTAACAATTCTATAAACAATTTGGCGTCTTCTCATTTTCAGACACTACTACTTGCAATGTAATAGTAGTTTACAGAATGCATTCGACAATTTGAGATTGCGTCTATAAGTGTAGTTCAGTTTCTATTTCCCCATTACACTGAGAGGCTATATATAATAAAAGACTTGCAAAAACATAACAGAACTCGTGTATAATGAGAATATCACAAATATATATTTCAACCTTCACTGAACACATAGGAGCTGAAATCAGTTGAATGTGAACAAAAAGAGAATCAAACCTTCGCACATCAAGCGCAACAAATGGAATCAGTCGCTCGGAGAGAAGTTGGGCAATGATCTGTTAAGATGAAAACTAATTCAACAGACAGAAGATGGGACAGCTTCATTTTCCCGAAGTTTGACAATGTTTGTCAAATTATCAATTTAACCATTTCATGAAAGCAGGGGGCAAAACCTGGCCAACGCGACCAAATCCACAAATAATGATATGATCTTGCAAATCATCTGTCTGGAAAAGAAAAAAAGGAACTATCAATTTACATTGTTTTAAGCAACTAACTGAAGTCAGTGAAATCTTCTTCACATTTATGCAGGTAATAATCCAGAAAGATATCATTAAATGATGTAGTCCTTCACCAATGATCGTCATAATAAATGCTAACTTTAACCATAAAAACTAATTTAAAGCAAAGCAGCAATGAGTTAAATAAGCTCAGAAGGAAGACAAACTGAGGCTCAGGATTCAGAGGAAACTTAATCAGATGATGAGATTGATCTATAATTCAATAGACAATTACTTTCCAGGGAAGAAAAACGTTGTTGCAAAAAATAAAATTGTGCCAAAAGAAAAAAGGCAGATAACTACAAGGGTTCAAACGGCTTAGTACCACAACACTGAGGCATGGGACTTAAATAGCAACAACAAAGTAGAGCACAAAACTTGAGAGATGAACCAGGATCAAAGAAAGGCACTGAAAGGAGAAAGCAGCCAGGGATGAAGAAATTTGAGTATGGGAAGGGGAGTAGTAAAAGGAAACTTTTCAAGCACCAAAATTCCAGCTTTCCTTATCTCCACAACTACTTTCTGAACAACAGAACTAAGGCTCCTTAACTTTAGCCCTTTAATTTCTATACCCTGTAACTATTGACAACCTGAAACCAAACTATGTTGTGTAAAGCCTCAAGGTTCTGAATCTGAAGTACAGGTCTAACTGTGTTTTTTCTGTGATCAACTCAAAAATCTAGCACAACAATGAATAATTATGTGACATGCACCAGCGTTTGGCAACTATACCTGTGTTTGAAGTAAGATGTAATCAATTAGAATATACTAAATGTTATCTAATTGTAGAAACGAAAAACAGAGACTATAAGGGGTCAAAATAAAAGAATTTGCAAACTTGTACATGGTTCATTAGTTTCATCCTTGCTAAAAGCAAAAGAAGAAAGATAGTGCCACCAAAAGTAGGAAACAGTACCTCACTTTCCACAGGCAATAAACTTCGCACATCTTGCAGCTCAAAACGAGATGCTATTAGTTGACCTCCAGCAGCTAGATATGGTGTGAGGGCCATTGAAATTCCAACCACAAGAAACAGCAGAGATGACAATTCAGAAGACATTATTCCCTGAAAAAAAGGTAAAACCAACTAGAAATGATTAAATAAGATAATACACTTACTCTAACAAGATATATTTTTGTCATGGGGCAAAAATCCTCAGAGAGCTTAGCATTGCACTCTCCAGATAAGTTGCAGCTCGGAATCTATTTAAGGGTAGCTATAAGAATGAACAAGCCTCATGAAATAAGAGGAAATATAAATAGAAATAAGATGCCAGACATAGATAGAAACTGGAAAGACATTATGGTAGTTTGTCTCTACTTTCACAATAACAGGGTCAGACAAGCTCAACAATTGATGTCAGTGCACAGGTCAATCATAGAAAAGGTCCACAATTCCTTGATAAAGGAAGAGAAGCGGCTAAAACAGCATCACCGCGAAAGACGGAGAAAAAGAAAATGAATAAAAGAATTTTATTAATGGATCTGAATTGCTCGTGATAGGTTAAAGCTATCAGAGATTTAACCTGATTGACAGCTTCACCAAAGGCTACAAAGGCAAACTCTCCACCCGGAGCAAGTAGGAGACCAACTCTTATTGCCGATACAATTGAAATGCCAAACAGTTTACCAACTAATGCAACCAAGATAGTCTTGCCACCTAGTAGAAGTCCCAATGACCCCATAATCACTGAAAAGTTTGAAAGAAGAAGCTTGGGGTCAATTGACATTCCAACCTGCAAGCCAGATAATACTTGTTCAGTTTTAAAGATACAAAGCAGCCATAGTTATAAATTATAATATTATATTCATGGACAATTCTCATTCAGCCTGAATAAAAGTAGATTAAAATAGATCAAGTTTTGTCTGCAGCAGCAGCAGAAGAAGTTGTATCACAGAACTCAGAAGTACAGTCATTCAATGAGAACAACTCAGGGGAGACAGTCAAGCTCTACAAGCTGGTGAGAACACTAGAGATTTCAGAGCAAGAATTTTTAAATGTAAATAGACCCTTATCATGACCTATCTTACCTTAACGATAAGTGACTAGTAGTAGGATACAAAACTGCATTCACACTGTACAGTAAACAAGATAATTATCACCTACCGTCATGAAAAAGAGACCCAACAGGAGTCCACGATATGGAGCAATATCTGATTCAACTTGCAAGGAAAATTCAGTTTCTGCCAGAAGCAGACCAGCTAAAAATGCACCCAAAGCCATTGAAAGGCCAGCCTGCATTTATTTACATCAGATAATAAATCATAGCCTTAACAAGATAACGGTTCTAACGAAGTTGAGCAGTATACATGGACCCGTAAAAAATGTGATCATAAGTACCCTGGCAGTCAGAAGACTAGTCCCAAGGATAACAAGGAGCGTATTTGCTGAAAATATTTCTGCATTCTGGTTCTCTGCAATCTGCTTATAGATAGGCCGCAACAGCTGAAATTAGAATAGAGAACGAATATATTAATGTCCTCGGACTTAACAGCAAAATATCTTTTGAGACTTGCAACAAAAGAAAAGTGGAATTACTACCCTAATTATCTTTTGTAAGTTGTAACAGACAAAAATAAAAAAATTAACTTAAATAATGTATAGGCAATAGAAAATAAAAGGACCACAGTCAAAATGTCATAAGAGATGTAGTCTGAACTTAAAAGCTATTTACTACTAATCTGAAGCACTTATGATACTGGATGAGATTCTACATGACAAACAGCTTACCAGACGTCCTCCAGCAATAATGGCAGTGATGGCTACAATAGCCTTTACAGCAGCCAAACCAAGGGCCTCAGCTATGGCTCGGAAACCAACCTAATAAGAAAATTTTGTTACAACAGAGGTAATTTGGAAAAAACAACAATAGTGTGTACTCACAGCTATCAAAAGGAAAGAATATTGTTTCTGCATATGATTTGAGGCCCAGAACCTCATATAGCTGGAATTGAAATAATAAAAACAAGAAAATTTCAAATTATTTTTCAGAAGACAAAACTGTAATGTAAAAGAGTTTATACCCCTCCTTTTGATGAATTTGGTGAAATTAGTGGTATCAGTATGAGTAGAACAACCACCGCCAGATCCTGCAAGATAAAAGGAAAAAATTGTTTAATCGTATCACAAAGAAATTCTAAAAGTGCCACTGCACAAGATATCATTTCAAGTGCATGACATCAGCCTATATGGTAATGGAAAGTAAATATGTGTGAATGGTGTATATGCCTAGATACACATAATATTATAAGTTTCAACACCCATCTCATGAGAAAGATGCGGCAGCTTTGTACTGTCTATATGCAGATACCTGAAAGAGTAATACAGAAAATGTAGCTCGTCCATGTCGTGATGTGCTCTCACCTCTTTCCTGCAAGACCTGCACAGATATGCAATATAATCAATTAGTATTAAAGTTTCAGTTTCCAATGCGTAAGAGACACAGGCACATAGACAAACTAATTATAGATAAACTACAATGCCTTGGATTGTAGAAAATATGTCGAATCACCAAGGAAATAACAAGAAAAACTCCAATGCTATAGCCATTATCAAGAATTACTGCTTCTGGATTTTTGTTCTTAGGCATTAACTTAGATTAGAGTGTTGAACTGGTCACCAAATCAATGTGTTGATGAGTACAAAAAACGACTTAAGTGCCAAATCTTGCCCATCATTCATCTAGCAAGGAAGACCGGCTAAAGATATAGAAGGATTTACCTGGAGGACAACAGCAGTGGAAGATAAGGCAAGACCATTTCCAATGACAATTGCAGCAGGTCCGGCCTGCCCGGCAACCAAATTAGCAACTAGCCCAACCACCACAGCTGTCACTAAGACCTGTATTCATTTATTGAAATTACTAATTAGTGTGAATCGAATTCATTTATTGAAATTACTAATTAGTGTGAATCGAATTAGTTGATACCATATCTCTAATAAGCAATATGGTGATGGGTTAATAAACTCCCAAATGCTCAAACTTTTGCAATTACCTGAGCAGTTCCCAACCCGAAAACGTATTTCTTCATAGAACTTAGTCTCTCAACGGAAAGCTGTCAAAGAGAATACAAATAGAGGTTATTAAGCCAGTATTTGTAACACATTAAGAAAGAAATAAACTAGTCATTTTCCTGGAGTATACCTCTAAGCCAATGTTAAATAGCAGGAACACAACTCCAAATTCAGCTATAGCCTTGGTCCCATGAACATGACGTATGATAGAAAGACCATAGGGTCCAATCAAGATTCCAGCAGCCAAATACCCAAGAACAGGACTTCCTATACATTAAAGCACAGAGAAGATGAACCATTAATAGGAAATAGGAATACGTATACGGTCTATTACAGAGGAGCAAAGGGCACGATCTGTGATATACATTGAGGCCACAAAAAACTAAGTATCCAATAAGTAAAGATCATGTTTCAATCTTTAGAACATGTTCACGAAAAGATCAGGAAGGAAACCTTTACATCAAAGAACAAGATTGGTGAAACTATTTGACATAATAAGCCACTAGTTACTGTCCTCATGCAATAAAGAAGGTAGCAAAATTCAATTACCGCCTGGAATTTTCTGGAAGATAGGCACAAAGATAACACTAGCAAGCAATAGCCATAACATGTCAAAAAGAGAAGCTTCTTCCTCATTTATCTGAAATGAGAAACAACACCATTAGCAAGTAGAAGTAAATCCCTATCCTAACAAATGGTGATGGCAGGCATTAAACTAGTGGGAGTTTAAGAGGTATGCCTCTTGATGAGGAATGCTCTCCATTAGTGTCTTAAGTTTCTTGGGCAGTTTCCTTATTTGTCGAACGAGAGGTTTTGTATTTGTTGAGACCTCATCAATGCTGGTGGTAATTATATCTGGCTGCTGAAACGATTGAAAAATTCGCTCTGATCGATTGGCATAAAAGGCAATTCTGTGACAGATGTCAGAAGCATATCAAATACCATAACCACAACAAGCTATACCAATCGAATGGTACAAAGATTGTATCCTAACGAGTTACTTATACATGCAGCTATAGAGAAAACGATTCATCTTCTAAAAGAAACAAAGAATGGATAGTGTTATAGTAGTGGTACCCTGCTCCCATCAATAATGAGCCAACCACCAGCTTGGGCAATTGATTCCTTGCAGACTCAATGAGACTCTGGAAAACTGAAGCAGGTGTGAACTCTTCACCATCTGAGGACGAGAAGAAAGATGCAGGCAAGAAACGGGATGATTTCTTCAATAATGCTTTGGGAGCATTAAGCGATGAACTGTCCTTAGCTGATTCCTTGTTGGCCTCCTGCCTCACAGTTTGAACACTTTTTGGATTTTCTGCATCAGAATCAAAATCTTTTGAGGAGTCTAGAACTAACTTTCTATCTTCATCGTCACTCGCATCAGACAAAGGTTCACTGGCCACCCAAGCATCCTCCAGTTGTACCTCTCTATCTTTTTCAATAACACTATCAACAGAACTTCTAGGGAATACCTCATCCTCGCTAAGGGTCCCATCGACTGACACTTGGCTTAGAGTAGATGATCCATTCTGTATGGCTGAAGTTTCTGCATTGTCAACAGGTGATGCAGCTAGGTTCTTCTCGACTTTCTGCAAAGCAATCTCCGCATCACTGACCCGTTGAGTAGCCTCAAGCTCATAAGCAACAGCTTGTTCGGCTAAAAGCATTATGTTTGAAACATCTTCCTCGGCTTTTAAAGCATTGATTTGAGCTTGCTCAGCTAGATCATTCAACCTGTCAACCTCTTTTTGTAGCTCTTCTTTTTTGTTCTGCACCCGCCTCAATATAGCCTCACAATTTTCCAAATGGTCCCGACACTCCTCTATATCTTCCTGAACAGCTGAAAGTGCTGCCTCTTCCTCCATCAATGAAGTTAACTCCTGCCCTTTGCTTTCTTCAGAAGTTTTTGAAGGCATACTTCCTTGTTTTGCAGCTTGTATTGAATCAAGAGCAACCAGAAGCCTTGCCTCAGCCAAAGAAAGGGCCATTGTTGCTTTTTGAACTGCTTCTTTAGCGATCATCTCTTCACCTACAATCTCTTGAATGCTGTCAAGTTGTTTGTTTACATCATCCCATGCATGAGCAGCTTCATCCTTTAATGCTATAGCAGCTTCTGATATCGTCTGAGCTTTTTCCTCAAACATCGTACTGTTCATCTGTGCAACTTCCAGATCCTTGAATACCTTCTGCAACAACTCCCTTAATTCATCCAATTGAGGCCCTTCTTTTTCTTCTCCTTTGTCTTCCTCCAACTCCATAGCACTACTAATTTCTGCGATGCCATTAGTACTAGCAGTCAATGATCCACCATCTACAGCACTCTCACTGGAGTCCACATTTCTACCATTACCATCGATAAACGCAAGTGAATCATTTCCCTGACACCTCAGCAACTTCACTCCCCTAGAACCCTTAACAACCGCCAAATTCCCACTTGAATCAGATTTCCACAACGCACAACTCAATTGAATCCTCCTCGAATAAGCTAAACTATTATCACTACATCCGCCAATCCGTTTCAACCTTTTCCCCGTTGAACTCCTCTTACATAAAACCCTAGCATTTCCAAGCAATTTATAATCCAATCCTACACAACTCCCGCTTTTCCTATCTAATATCTTGTAGTTCAAAGCTTCACCACAATGCAAACCATTCGGCTGCCATAAACAGTAAGCAAATCCCATCCTCCTCTCCTCCTCTCCTCCAACTCACTAAACGTCAGAAAAACACCAAACCGAAACCACAAATTCTCATTACCACCTAACAAAACAAACAAAGCAAGTTCCCGTTCCAATCAACAAACAAGTAAGAAATCAATTCAAAGGCAACACAAATAATCAGCGAAAATGAAATAGATTTTGCGACTAATCAACATTCAACAAATTCCAAAAAAAAAAAAGCATACACATGAAGTAACAGTTAACAGTAATGAAAATGAAAATGGAAACAGAAGAGAAATTTGAACTTACCGAAACCGATACAAGTGGCAGTTGGGAATATCAACGGCGGAATTTGAGAGGAAATTAGGTCAGAAATTGATTGTACTAACTGTGCTATTGGCTCTTCCTATCGATTATTTATATAGCTTTGTCCCAAGAAGAAAGAGCCTTTCGTTTTTAGCGACTCTGTGCTTACTTGAAAAGTTGAAATGAAATTATGTTAACAAATGCTCCTACTATTTTATTCTCTTTTTTTCATTTTCAGTTGCCATATTATTTTTTCCTCCGTAACAATTTTTTCGGCCTAATTTTTTTTTTAATTTATTTTAAAAATAATAGTAATACTTTTTCATGTGACATTTCTAAGAATAAAATATTTTGATATATGTGTTACATATTTAATTTAAAATTATAAAATTCAAAAAAGTTATTTTTTAACATTTTATTTTAAGTGAAAATAAATCAAATAAATTATTCTTTTATTGAGGTTTTTGTTTTCTCCCTCCATTTGGGGAACGTGACAAAATTGGATGAGACTGGTGGATATTCCATTTTTATGCATTTACATGTTTACCCTTTTAGTTATTGTTTGATGGAAAATTCATATTCGCAAATAGATATTTAGTCATGTGATAAGTAATGGGTAACGTACCTAACTGAAAGTGGTTTCTAACTTTTCAAAATTTCAACTTTATGTGAAGTGAGATGAATCGATTTTTAATAGTCTTTTTTATAAATTATTTTTAAAATATTAGAAATTTGAAAATAATATATAAAAGATATGAAAAGGTAATATTCTTCTATTTAAATTTTAAAATGCATATAAAAATAGTCCGTTCCTAATTTACATACAAGTAAAGATGTATAAAAGTCGAGTTGGATCGGACTTTTTAATTATCAAATCAGATCCATTGTGTTTGGTATGCCTAGAAGAATATATTTGATACAATAAGGGAACATAGTAGTAACTAAATTTATTATGTCTTGATTAAATAAATGTATCAATACTGATACAAACTAATTTGATTCGTCGATTAAGTTCTTCTGTTCGTTTTCAATTCAATAGTCAACAGTTTGGTTTCAATTTTGGATCAAAGTTTTCAATTATCAAACTAAATCAATTATATTTACTATACCCCCGAAGAAGTGTATTACTTAGTGAATAAATGATAACCTCTCGAGTTAATATCAAAAGGTTACTCAACTTTAAGAATTTATCTAATAAAATCATTAAACTTTATTTTTTTTAGCAAGTAAAAATTAGTTTGAAATGCAAAAACTAATAATTGAAAGTTCAAATTTATTAAAACATAAAGAAATTACCTGGAAAATTTAAAACTGATAAGGAAATATTTATTTTAACTATGGTTAAAATTTTACTTGTCAATTAAATTTTAATCATTCATATTTAATCATGACACTTTTTTTTTAGCCAAATAACACCTTGAGGGAAATGGAGAGAATGAAAATAGATACAAGAACTCCAACACACACGGCTATACACAGAGTTGGTTTAATTAATTAAGATAACTGATCTATTTTTCTTATCACATATGACGTTCTAATTTTATCGGGATTGAGCTAGAGTATAAATTACGGGTTGGGCTGAACCTAGTGATCATTTTAATTAAAACTTTATATTTTTTAGAAATTTATTATTGAATATGTATAAATTATTAAAACCCAATAAATTAAAATAAATAAAATTTTGAACCCAAATGGGTTGAAAAAAAAAAAAAAAAAAATCTGGCTCCTCTAACTGTGGTCATGCTTATTATTTACCCCGTACACCAATGATGATTGATGCCTATCTAAATATAATTCCAACGGGATTCTACCTCTTTTGTTAACCACACATACTACAGAATATTAAAATTAACACTATAAATTCACACTCAGCAACCTAGTATTTTTATATGTCTATCTAATTAATTATAAGGAACAACAAGTTTTATGCATGAAATAAGAGTGTGTGTAATTAATACAAATACATTTTCTCTTTTCAAGCCACGACTAAAATTAAATTTGTAATCGAAATACACAAGCACTATGTAAATCTGACAGACAGAATAAGAAAAATCACACAAATTAGCGTGTAATTAATTAACAATAGCTGCATATTTAGATCGTTCACAAATTACAAATTTAACTTTAGAAACATTAAGATAAAAAATGTTGAATATAGAGAGAAATAGATAGCCCTAAATGTTTTACAAATAACTTGTACGTAACTTAATCAAATTAATAAGCTAGCTTAATAAGAATATATCAATCTACTTTGCAGAACATCTAATATGCTAAGTTTACAGCATCATGTATGTCATACTTGTTTTTTTTATTACGATCAGCATCAAAATGTATGTCATACTTGGTTTTCTTTATTATGATCATCATGTACTTTGTATTTTAATTGTATTATCTGTATTTTTATTGTCTTGACTTTTGATTGATAATTACTGTTAGCTACTTCTTTTTTCTTATCACCGTCTTTGATCTTATAAATTACATAATACTCTGTCATCAGCTACTCGCCGTGAGCAGACTCGATAGACAATTTGTCAGCGGATGTACTCTGTATTTTCATTGTATTGTATGTATTTTCATTGTCTTGACCGGTTGATCATTATCGTTAACTACTTCTTTTTTCTTATCACTATCTTTGATCTTACAAATTACACAATACTCTGTCATCAGCTATCACCATAAGAGACTCGATGGACAATTTGTCAGCGGCGCGGAAAGTATAATCCAAACTTTTCAGAAATGTCTCAATAAAAGTAATGGCCTAAAGCCAAATTTTAATTTAAGGTCTTAAAAATATGCATATACATAATAAATAAATAAAAATAATGTTGCTTTTTTGTGTTTTTTTCATAATTATATTATATTTCACATTGTAATATTGTTATTTATAATAGTAAGTATTGATTCAAGTTAATAAGATGTTAACCCTGCATGGGTTTTCAATATATTGCCTTGGATGTTATTGCAAATATATTATTTATTATTATAAAGGTTTGAGTAGTTTAATTCAAAGTTACAAAATATTTTTATTGAATAATGATAATTTTTATACTATATTCAATAATATTATTAAAAAAAATAAAATTATAAAATTAACAATTAAAATTTTTGAGGCCTTGAAATTTTGATGGCCTAATGTAAAGACTTTAATAGCCTCACGATGAGTCACCCCTGCTTTTCACGTACCCCATAAACCTGCCTTTATGGTCAAAAACCTCCTTCCCTATGGTTTGTTGATTCCATCTCCTTCCCCATAGTTCGCTCTGTTTTTATCCCATCCGTCTTTTTTTCCTTCAACTGAGTAATGAAGTACCACCAAAGTTGAACAAGGTTTTGATGGTGATGGTATCTTGAGGTACCAAGGTAGACTGTGTGTTATCGATATTGATGAACTGTGAGAAAGGATCTTGGATGAGGCTCATGAATCGAGATGCATTGTCCATCCTAGTTCTATAAAGTTGTACCATGATTGAAAAGAGATCTATTGGTGAAATAACATGAAGAGGGATGTGGCTAATTTCGCGACTAAGTGCATGGTGTGTCAACAAGTGAAGGTTAAGCACTTGAGGTCTGGTGGTTTGTCTCGAGAGATTGAGCTGTTTGTGTTAAAATGGGATGTGATTAAAATGGATTTCTTCACTGGACATTTGCAGGCTGGCCATCAGTTCGATTCAATTTTGTTCATTGTGGATAGGATGACCAAGTTCACACATTTCCTATCAGTTAAGACTAACTATTCGACAGAGGATTATGCTAAGCTCTTCATTCAGGAGATCATGAAGTTGCATGGTGCTCCAGTTTCCATCTTATCTGATTGAGGAACTCTGTTCTCATCTCACTTTTGTCGTTCATTTCAGAGAGGCTTGGAAACTAAACCCTCGGATAAATGGACAAGTGGAGAGGACGATACACTTTTGAGGACATGCTAAGATCTTGTTTGATCAATTTTAATGTTAGTTTGGTTGATCATTTTCCACTCATAGAGTTTTCAAATAATAATAGCTATCATTCAAAAAAATTACCAGGTATAAATTTGCCAAAAAATTTGAACAAGGTTGCTCAAATCTTAAATAATCCTCCTTTTTTAACCAAAAGACTCTACCTTTCTTACCCACAAAAGAAAAAAAAATTAAAGATACCTAAATACAGATCAAATACAAAGCAATCAAGATTTAAGATCAAAAATTCAAACTTCAGAAAAAACCCAAACAGAGCATTAACTAAACTTGTAAATTAGAAATACCCAAATTAATATTTCTCCGAAACTCCTAAAAAACGCAAGGAATCATTAAAAATCAATGATTTACTTTTTTGGAGAAATTTTATCAAACATAAAGGGGTCGTTTGGTAGAGTGTATTGACAAAAATAATGCATGTATTAATTAATGTGTATTATAAATATCTTGTTTGGTACAATTTTTAGACAATGTATAACTAATGCAAGCATTAGTTACACACTCTATTGTGTATTAAGGTGTGTATTACTAATACCACCCATTTTCTATGTATTAGTAATGCAGAGTCTTTAATACATGCATTAACTTATTAAATGACCTTAATACCCCTCAATTTCCCTCTCAAAATATTTCACCATTTCTTTTTCCGCCATTTTAATTTGCAGTAGTGAATCTTTTCAAAACATTTCACAATTTTTATTCCCACCATTTTAATCTACAACAATGAATAATTGATTTAAATAATTGTAACATATTTTTGTTTTACTTCGAGGGTCTTTAAAAAGATTAAAAAAAATTTGAGACTATTTCTTAATTTTACGTCTTATATTTTATTTTTGTTTCGACTATGTTAATCCATTGACATAATATTTCATGCGCAAAGACGAAAGTCTTGCAATTAATCTGAAACCTCTATATACTAGTTCAACAATACTAATTATATTTGAGATAGCAAAAAAATCTTATTGCAAAAAAGTGTACAAAATCAAAGAAAGGTATTTTTGTAAACAAACATTTATTTTATAAATTATGTAAGATGTATTATTTCTTATACATCAAACCAAACAATGTATAAGAAATAATGCATGCATAACCAATACAAGCATAAGTAATACAAACATTACTAATACATTATATTTTGCATTAATCTTATACACTTTACCAAACGATCCCAAAGTGTGCAAAGAAAAGTGATTTTTTAGGGGGTCCAAATACATTTTTTTTTTAACTTTTCCACAAAGATAGTGGATTCTTTACCAGTAGAAAAGAATCAAAAAACAAACAGATCAAAGAAAAAAAGCTTAAATATTAACAAACTACACGGCATAAGGCGAATTTAATTATTTTCTTTTTTGTTAATTTATCCTCCTCCCTTCATTTCCCGGAAATGAAAAATTTGACTTGATTACATGTTGAAAAATTGAAGGAGTATTATGCCAAAACTCCTTTTATGCATTATGTAATTTCATTCCCAAGGGTTAAGCTAAATGACAAATGTTTGAGTAATAGAACTTAAGAAAAAAATGAAGCTTATCTTGAAAATTTCAATAAACACCTTAGTAACTAGAATTTCTTCTTTTTTCATTACTAACTTTTGTTTAATTCGAAAATCAGTGCGTTCAGTGATTAATAAAGCAGAAACTTTCATAAAAGTATTTGAACAAATAACTAAGTTCATGTACAAGATCAATCAATTAAATATGAAGAAAGAAAAAGTTTGAGATGTGAATAAATCAAATTTCTTAAAAACATTAATTAAAATAAAAAATAAAGCAAAAAGAGAGAGAAAATCGTAGAGCCTCACTGTAGCATTTTTATGGTCATAAACTTTTTATAAGATTCAACAGTCCATCATCTCCTCATTGTCAAGTTAGGATACAACAAAATCACTCACTAAATAGAAAAAAATTGAAAAAATAGACGAAATTTTAGTAGAGTATGAAGGAGATGAAAATGAAAAGAGATATTGCAAAATTGAAAGCAAAAATAGACACGTGTTCATTTATTAATAAAAGAAAGTCAAATTTAATGTACAACTTATACATCCTTTAGTACAATGATTATATTGGTCCTTGTTTGATGTACAACTTATACTATCTCTAGTACAAGCAAGAAATGTTGTGTTGGTGTTCACTTATAAATAAGGCTATTATGATGGTTTAACTACTCTTTTTTCTTTATCATCAATCTTACAAATTACATAATACTCGGTCATCACCCACTCGTCGTAAGCGACCTCGATGGATAATTTGTCAGCAGCGCAGAAAGTATAATTCAAACTTTTCAAAAACGTCTCAATAAAATTAATGGCCTAAAAATCAAATTTTAATTTAAGGTCTTCAAAAATATGCATATACATAATAAATAAAATTAACGTTGCTTTTTAATTTTTTTTAATAATTATATTATATTTCACATATTAATATTATTATTTATAATAATAAGCATTGATTCAAGTTAATAAGATGTTAGCCATCCATTTTCAATATATTGCCTTGGATGTTATTGCAAATATATTATTTATTATTATAAAGATTTGAATAGTTTAATTCAAAGTTACAAAATATTTATTGAATAATAATAATTTTTATACTATATTCAATAATATTGTTAAAAAAATAAATTATAAAATTAACAATTAAAATTTTTTGAGGCTTTGAAATTTTGGTGGCCTAATGTAAAAACTTTAATAGCCTCACCTTGAGTCACCCCTGCTTATCACGTACCCCATAAACCTGCATGCCTTTCTGGTCAAAAACCTCCTTCCCTGTGGCCTGTTGATTCTATGTCTCCTACCCCACAATTCGCTCTGCTCTTATCCCATCCGCCCTCTGTTCCTTCAGCTGCGTAATGAAGTAACCCTTGAAAATATGCCAGGGCTCCTTGTCCCCGTAAAGGTCCACTTCCTGTATGAGTTTATTTTATTAGATACTTGAGGACTTGGGTGTTAGTGGGGTGAAATCGATACCCCTTCTGACGGGAAGAAATTTGATGATGATGATGAGCCATTGTGGATAATGAAGCTTATAAGTAGAGATTCAAAAGAATATAATATTACTCGATAGGAATAGTGGCAGATCCAGAAATTTTCTCTAGGGGGTTCGAAAAATAAAAATAAAAATATGTGAATAAGTCAACAAAATATAATTTCAAGGGACGTAATAGTATATAGGAAAAAGAAAAAAAAGGTTTTAAGTTTTTTTGTTGATTTTATATTTTAACTTATTAAAAAGTTTTTTTTTGTTATATATATAGCAGGTGTGGTATGCATCTATTTTTTAATAGCAAATGGTTGTATGCGCTATTTATAAAAAATATGCAGCCTGGTGGGTATCGAACCCGCGACAAGGGCTGTGGTAGCGCCCTAGAAAGGGGAGAAAATACCACTAAACTATCCAACAACCTTGTGTTAAGTGATTCAAAATTAATATATGTATATAAAAATCGATTTTCTAACTTATATATACGTCGTAATTTTTTGTCGAGGGGCTTCGGGTGAACCCCTCGCTACCACGTAGGTCCGTTCCTCGATAGGAACCCTAAAACCCTACCCTAGCGATCATTGAAAATTGCACAACTTTGAAGTAAAAAAGTGATGAGCATGAGATGTTGAAGTTTAAAGAATTACTAATATATAGTATACGTATTATTGTAAACCTAGATAAGAATAGTCGGTTGTGGAAAAATAGTACTCCCTTCATTTAAGAAAATAATTTTTTATTTTCTAAAAATTTGATGTAAGTCAAAATAAGTCATTCATTTTGAAATGGGTGAAATATTATTAAATTAAATGGAATTTACTTACGTGGAGCTAACGAAACTTGTTTTTTTTTTTTCCCACTATTTAATCATGCATGATTAATTCCAAATTAGGTGGAAGTTGTTAATTGCATTTGCATGTGAGAAAATAACGATTCACGTGCATGAGTCCATGCATACTTTCCATTTCTCCTAATTTTCTGTTTCGTCCATTATAATTTGTTCCTTTTTTTAATTTTTTTAAATTTCTCTTTTATATGTATTTCTCCGTTCCGTTTTACTAATTGTCATAGTTTTTTTTTAGAGTCCGAAATATATATATATATATATATATATATATATATATATATATATATAAAGTTTGTCCAACACTTTGAGATGTATTTAATTTTTCCATTATATTGATATAAGAAAAAGTTGCAACTCACCGTTAAGATCAGCTGGTTGGGAGGATCAAGCATTTTAATTTGGTGGAGTTTTTATAACATTCACAATGCTCAATATATATGTACATTAGCTAGGTTGATTTACGTCCTAATTGCAAGAATATATATTTGGTGGAAGAAATATTATTTGACACTGCAAACAGTGATTTCAGATTTAATTATTTTCTTTTTTGGCCTTTTAAATTGTAAGAATTCACTAAAATCTATCGTAATATTGGTACAGGACCATGCAATGCACTGAAAGGCCAGAAGAATTGGAGTTGATTGCATTTCTCACCATCTCTAGCTGTCACTTCAAGGTTAATTTAAAAAACATTTCCTTTTTCTTTTATGATTTCACATTAGAAATTCAATACTTATATTAGAAGGCCGACTAATTTGAATTCGCATTGTGTAAAACTCATTAAAAGGGAAAGTAAAGTACTTTCGATATATTAGTATCAATATTCAAAAGCCATCAAACACCTAATGAACTATATATAAAGGCATGCAGCCCCAAAAAATAAGTTAGTATAAGTATTTAAATTATACTGCATATACGCGTTTTGTTTCCATTAACGGTTTAAGAAACTAGAATTTGGTCCATCCCTATTCATTAGACGTTGGAACGTAACACAAATCACACAAGAAACAGTAAAACTCATAACTGGAAACTATTTTTCTATGAATAAATACTTAATTGTATAGACAAACAAAAAAGAAATTAAATAAAGCTATACAATGTCATTTTTCCTTAAACCAAGAAAGCTGTACGTTGCCAACAAATTTCTTTTCTTCCTCGTACATACATGCTATGTGACATATATAGTTGCTTATAATGATCTGAAAAACTTAAGAAAATTAAACTTGAGCTAGATCGGTTCATCACCTTTTTTTACAATAAGCAAATACTATTTGATCAGAGCTGCATATAGAATTAATTTTAATAAACTAACAACAAACATATTTACGATGATGATCATATATCAATCAGATCACTAGCTACTTACAAATTTATCTATCCAATAAACGTTAAAAAAATTTGAGTAAATCGATTGAGATAATCATACAGGTCGAGAAAAAACCTACAAACATGTAATTTTATGAAACTTTAAAAATCATAATCATCATCTCCCTCAAGCTAGACTACGAGTATATCATGATCAATATTTGACACTATATTCCGTTGACAAATTCTATAGAACGAAATCTATATCATCAAGATCAATACCTCCTGCCAAAGCAAGTTCATGCTTACTATTCACAGGTAAGTCATCATGACACCCCAACGTAGCAAGAAAGTGTTCCCCAACTTCCTCTCCCTCTATGTACTCTATATTCTCATTGTTTTCTTCTTTCAAAATCGAATCGATATACTCTTCAATATCACTCATATTCTGATCATTGTTAGCTACTCCTTTTTGCTTATTACTGTCATTTTCCTTTTTCTTTTTGATCTTGCAAATTACGTAACCCTTCTTCTTAATATCCTGACTATAATGTAGAGAGTATTCTGTCATCAACCACTCACCGTAAGCGGCCTTGATCGATGATTTATGAGCAGTGCGGGGAATGTACTTCAAACTCTTCACGTACCCCATAAGCCTGCCTTTATGGTCAAACACCTGCTTCGCTTTGCTTTGTGGATTCCATTTCCCCTTCCCCACACTTCGCCGTGTTCTTATCCAATCCGCCTTCTTTTTCTTCAACTGCGTAATGCAGTAATGGGTGTTGGTGTTGGTGTTGTCACCCTCGAAAATCTGCCATGGCTCCTTGTCCCCGTAAAGGTCCACTTCCTGCATCAGTTTGTTTTGTTTGGGGAGTGGATCGTTCCTTGCAAAACCTAATAGATATTTCAGGACTTCGGTGTGAGTTGGGTGAAATCGATACCCCATTATGGAGCAACGTTGCTTATACCAAGACATATTGAAAGAAATATATAGTGCAATGATCCTGTTTAATTACTTACCAATGCTATAATTAATGCTTTTTAGAGGAGCTATATATAGAGATACCTAATCTTCAGAGTTAATTAACTTCCTAAGTATTTTCTACTTAGGAATGGGTTTTGATAATTAACTTGCTAATTATTTTTTAGTTAGGAAACGGCTTACTTAATTAACTTCCTAATTATTTTCTACTTAGGAAAAGGCTTTTGGCGCAAGTTAACTAACTTCCTAATTACTTTCTAGTTGGGAAAAGGCTTTTGGCTCAAGTTAATTAACTTCCTAATTACTTTCTCTCTTTCCGCACGTCACCTGGCTACACTTAGCTTTTGAAAATTATCAAAATGACTTTCTTAGGTTAATTACTCAACAAAACTAATAAACATATTTATATGTTATGTAATGTTTTATTATTTCATTACTTTTAATAGCGTCACCCTGCGCCAAATTAAAATTTTCGTGCAATCCCTTATCAAAGAGGGTTTCATTTTAAGAACATTTAGTACATGGATACCGAGACATTGCTAAAAAGCTACTCCCATGCTATATTTTCTTTTAGAAGTCAAACAATACAAACTTTATCCAACATTTTAAGATGTATTTCTTGATCATATTGAGTAAAGGAAAAATTACAGTTTATAGTATTTGTCATATAGTTTTTGAATATCTAAATTTTAATTTTAAAAAATTAAATTAATCTAATCTAATTTAGCTATGAAACTTAATCAAATTATATCATAAAAAATAAAAAGAACATATAAAAAGGATTGAAGGGTATACTGATAATGACAACACAACGATAAATTTTTGTGGTTTCTTTATGTTTTAGAATAGATGTGACCTAAAATCTTACACTTTAAATAAGAAATCATTATAAGTTTTGTGTGTGTGATGCCTTTAATACAATGACGGAGCTAGAATTTTCACTAAATGGGTTCGAACTTCGAAACATAAATGTAAATATACGAAACGGCCTAAAGGGTATATAATTTTAATCATGTATAAATGGTGTAATTTTTTCGCTGAAGGGCCCTTGCTAGCTCCAATCCTACTTTATATATATAATTTTAATCTTTTTCGCTGAAGGGCCCTTGCTAGCTCCGATCCTACTTTCATAGGTCAATATCTATATTTTTGCCCCCCACCTCCCTCTGATTTTATATGTTTAAATTAATTTTTTTTATGCCAATGATTCAAATTCGAGATATGTGTTCTTTAATTAAAAGTAGAGAGGTTTTATCCATCCCACGATAACTCCTCCATAGTTAAAAAACCTTTAGCTTACCAGTACAACCTGAAGTTGATCACAAACCATCAAAAACCTTATTAGCTATGTAGGCAATTCCAACAAAACAAATTAGTGAGGATTTATTTATACACTACTATATACCCTAATAATAATAATAATAATATGATTATGGGAGGTGGTGGAGAAGATATAATTCATGTAATTATGCCCTCTAATTTTCTGCTTTGTAATTCCTAGTTCTGGTAATAAAAGTCATTTTATAAGAAAAAGTTGATATTGATGCAATGGGAGGATATGTGAAGACTTTTAAAGCGTAACAGTACCGCTTGTAATTCCTAGTTCTGATGAGATGCAGTGATAATTTTTCCATCAACAAGGTCTATCATTATTGCATTAGTAATTGGAGACATGGAGAAGATTGATGTGTAATAACTATGGCTCACCTAAGTGGAGTGAATTTCCTAGCACTCCAAGTTTTACTAATACAAAGATAGGTTGATGGAATTGACAATCAGCAATTCTGTTTTGTGCAGGGAGGAGAATGAACCCATTGCAAATTTGTTTTTTTGTTTGCACAGTACTATCAACTATAATATGGGGTAAAAGGACCCTGATGAAGAAGTTGCATGGTGCAGTGCCCCCACATGGAAGGCAGAAACTCTATATAGAGCACAACTTTATAGATTGACATTGGCAGGAACAGTACAGCAATAGAGGAATCTTCAAGGCGTTAAACACAAAGGACTACTGAAAAATTAACAATACTGTTTAAATTTGAATCGGAACAAGTAGAAGGATTGTTACAAAAAAATGATACCAGTACTCATTATCGATGGAAATAACACACAACGGAAAACAATGAAAAACATTTCTTACAAAATTGACTTCGGCCATGCAAAACAGCTCAATCATTTCTAAGTATCTACTTATTATACATCTACCCCTACTAATATGCATTGATCATATGGTACCGAAATCGATCATATCAAAAGTTAATAACATCAAAATTGGCGATATGTCAAGCAAGTCTGGGTGGTGTAGTCGGTTATCACGCTAGTCTCACACACTAGAGGTCCCCGGTTCGAACCCGGGCTCAGACATTTTCCTTTTTTTGTTTTTGGCTCCCAGGCATTCTTCTTGCCTTTTTTGTCACCTCTGTCAGGCATTTTTCTTGCCTAACCAGACACACGTATTCTCTAAAAACAACTCCAGTCGACTGATACACATCACAGTCGAATTGTGGGGAAGCTAGACCACAAATCTGAATTGATTTTTTCTGAAAATGTACTGCTTCCCACTATCACCTAATTCAACACACAATCTTTATCCCTCAAACTGCTCATCATCTCCTCATTCTCTTTCCCCACGCCCTCTTAAAAATCAAGCAAAAGATTTGATTTTTGCTTCAAGAAAAAATAATGGGTTTTGTAGTTCAACCAAAAGGGTGTCCATTTCTCTAATTAATTCCGGAAATCAACCAAAAGATTCGATTTTTACTTCAAGATTTAGAACCAAAAGAGTGTCTGTTTCTCGAATTAGTCTGGGAGATGAACGAAAGGATTCGTCTTTTACTTCAAGATTAAATTATGGGTTTTGTAGTGCAGCCAAAAGGGTGTCTGTTTCTGGAATTAGTTTGGGAAATGGTGATCGTTTGGTCAATGCCAGGTGTACTGGAGAATCATAATTAACAGTTTAAGTGTGACTTCAATTTTATTTTTTTTTATATAGTTTAAGGTGAAAATAATGTCTTTTTCTAACACAAATCATACAAGAAACGGTCAAACTTATAATTAACTAGAAAACTTTTGTATGAATTCCATTGCATAACAAAAAGAAAATAAAGGTACATTAATGTCATTTTTCCTTACACCAATTCATCCTTTTTTTTTAAGGATGATGCTAAATGACCATAAAACTTTGGTCATAATATAATATGGTCATAATATTAAAAAGTCTATAGTAGCCTTTTGGAATCTTTTTCTATTTTTTTAAAGTCAAGGTAATTAAGCACTAAAATATGTATACTCCCTATATTGCAATTTAATTGCAACATAAATTCTTAGGCAAGAATATCAATAATCTTATACCATTAAAATACATATATTTCTTCAAAAACGTACATATTTTTTGCTATAACTCAAATACTACGTTTACTGTCTATTTTTTTCTCATGTTCTTCTCCGACTTTCTCTCCTTGTTACTAAAATTATCTCTAATTTTTTATTTTTGTAAGTATATGGTTAAATAAAATTAAAATATATAGTTAAATAATTCTCGGGCATAATTTGTAAGATATCGCAATGACGACAATTCAACATACCATAAACCTGATAAACGTTGACACTTACAGAAATTATGCATATAGTTCACATCTGTCGAGAGGTATAAGTGTTAATCATATAACTCTTTCACCCCTATATTACGACGATTTGATAAATTGTGAATTATTACTTATGTTTGTTACTAAATGATTTCTAATAAATTATTTTTTTTATTATTATGTTTAAATAAAATTAATATATATATATATATATATATATATATAATTTTCAAATATAATTTGTAAAATATTATGATAACAACAAATCACACATACTTTACACTTGGTAATCCGATAAGTCGAACCACTAGTTCACTAACCAAAATGTCATTACAGATTATTGATTTCAATTCGATTTTGAACAGTCGTAGCTAGAGTCAAGGATGTTATGTTCAAATTTAAGTACTGATTGTCTTTTACTGTCACAAATAAAATTCTTACTATGAAAGAATAAGCATTGACTGAGATCATGATGAAATATTTAGATCTTTATCTAATTATTTTTTTTAACTTGAAAAGGTGTAAAATTATACTAACTGAAATTAATAATGTCAATCTAAGTAAATGTATTTGAAACGTATCTAACAATAATGATTATGTTTTAAAATTATAAAATTATACTTAAATTAACAAATAATGAGTATGTGTGAAAATTGACAAATTCTAAACGTATTTACCCACTATATGTTTCCAAATACTGAAAATACGTTTCACTGAAAAAATATTTAAGTGTGGAGGAAAATATTTTAATAAAGAATTAGAATTAGAGAATTTTTTTTACTCGTGAATTAGAATTAGTAAAAAATTATGTTTAAATCGGTTTGAGAATACGTTTCAATTTTCACAGTATGTTTTCAAATACGTTTGATTGAAAATTATAAACGTTTATACCAATTATGTTTAATGTATCGATGTCTATTATTTCTAAAGTCTTTTGAATTGACGATTGAAATATTATCAATTTTAATTTTTTTTTTTATCTAAATCTATTAATAACAATTACTAAAATACTTAATTAAAGATCATATTAATAACAGTGTAAGTAATGATTCACAAGTTATTAAATCGGACTAGACAACTTGTTACAACATCATATGACTCTCTTAGATTGATGTTGACTAGGGTTGACAGTTACAGATTATACGTTTTTATTGTTTACTATACTGTGCCAATATTTATCATGTCTAAAGTGTTTTGAGTTTTTGTTGTTGTTATTGAAATATTTTTAAATTAGATTAAAAATTATTTAAATATGCAATTTAAATTTGTATAAATATATTAATTAATATAATTACTTAATTATAGGTCATATTAAATAATGATTTACAGGATCAAATCGACGTGACATAGGAATACAAGTCTACCACATTAACGTTGGACTCTCTTTTGTTGTTGTTAACTAGGATTGACACAAATAAACTATATATAATTTTATGATTTTTATAGTTTGTTAATGTCTAAAATGTTTTGAATTTTATCTGTTATTATTGAATTGTTTACACATTAAATTTTAAAAAATATTTTCTATTTATTTAAATATAATATTTAATAAAATTATTTAAATAGAGGTTATATATAATAACAATCATAAGTAATGATTCATAATTTTTCAAATCGATGTAACATATGGGTTCATGACTGTAACATCAATGTGTGACTCTCCTGAGTTAATGTTAACTAGAGTCGACATATATGAACTATATACATTTTATAATTTTTATATTGAATCGATATCTACCATGTCTAAACTATTTTGAGTTTTAATTGTCATTGAGAATATTTTTAAATTATATTTAAATAATTATCTAAATACATTTTAAAATTTATTTAAACTAAATAATTGGTAAAATTACTTATTAGAGGTTACATTAATGGCAAATATATAATGATTAGCAAATTATTGAATCAAAGTAAATGTATTAAGTTCTATATTACAAGAATAAAAATAATTACCTATAGAAAAATATGAAGTTTTTTAGTAGGCATGTTCTATTGATATCTCTTTTAATTTAATTGAAGCAACAGTCCTGACGTTGTTGAATTTACTACATTCTCGATCCTTTAGATTAAAAAATTTGAAAAAAAAACACAACAAGATTTTAAATAGCTAAAAACTCAGAGAAATAAATTGTTGAAGTGAATTTGTATCATTAGAAATTTTAATAATTTATCTTGTCTAATTACACAATTTTAATAATTTGTCTTGCCTAATTACATAATTTTAAGTAATTTATTTTTCTGTTGATAAATTATAAAAACAGAATGTCAATAAACTTGAAAAAAAATACTTTTATAAATTTTTTAAATTATTTTATATTCTAAATTTTCATTCTAAAAATGTGGCCAAATGGAATAACTGTCCACCAAAGACAAATAAAATTATTTATAATTATTTTTAAATTATCATTTAGTCATTTATATATCATTCTAAAAATATTCAGCAATTTTAAAATTATTTTTAAGTTTAATATTATTTTAAATTTTAAAAATTATTCAAATAAATGAAATAACTTAACGTTTTTCTTCTTTGTTTGTATAGATATTATTTTGAAATGTAAAGTCAACAATCAAATAAGTAAACAAGTTAGATGTTCAATCCCCATGTGTTGGAAATAGCTAGAAGAAAAAATAAAGAAAGAAAATATAAATTTAGGAGAAAAGGGTAAGAATATAAAAATGTAAACCTGTTTACAATGTGAATAGACTTTATTATCAAATTTGAGCTATTATAGCCCAATTATGGCCATATTTTATGGCCAATTTTTTTTTTCCTTTTTAATAAGCAAACACTATTTGTTAGAGCTACATGCGGAATAAATTTTAATAAACTAACAGACAGATCGCTAGCTACTTACAAATTTATCTATAGAACAAATGTAACAAAAATTTAGAATAGACAAATTGAGATAATCACACACATCGAGAGAAAACCTACAAAAGTGTAAATTTATGAAATTTAAAAGATCATAATCATCTAGATTAATATATCTTCTACGGAATAATCCAACAAATAATCATCTAGATCAATATATCTTCTACGGAATAATCCAACAAATAAAAGCATGTCGTGTCCTATTTCGTCTCTCTAGACTATGACTTCATACGTATATCATGATCAATATTTAATACTATTCCGTTGATAAATTCTACAGGACGGAATCTATAGCATCAAGATCGATACCTCCTGTCAAAGCAAGTTCATGGTCTGATCATCGTTAAAGCAAGTTCAGGGTCTGATCATTGTTAAGTATTCCTCTTTATATTATCATCACCCGGGGCGGCTCAAGCGTATTGGGCCTAAGGTCAAATTAAAATCAGAGGCCTTAAACTAAAATTAAAAATTTATATTTTTTTATTTAAAATCTGTTTTTCTAGCTTTTTGAGATGCAAAGTCGTTAATAATTTTTTTATAATCAATTTCTTCTAACAATTCTTTTTCAATTGATAATATAGCCAATTCACTTAATCTTTATTAAGACATTGCTGATCTTAAATAAGATTTTATAATTTTTAATTTTGAAAAACTTCTTTCCGCGGAAGCGACTGTTACCAAAATTGTTAACATTATTCTATAAACAATATAAGCATTTGAAAAAGAATCAAATCATTTTATTTGATTGAGTATCTCGATTAAAGTATTATCTTATATTTGTATGATTTTTCTCAACACTTTTAATTCGAAATACAAGTCTATACCATCAATATCAGAGTGAGTATTATGTTTTAAGGAACATTCAAGATTAAGACAATATTTTTTAAAATTCTCGTCATAATGATCGCAATTTTTTTCATTAAATCAAAAATCAAAAATACTTTCATATGCTTATTCAAATTGTTCAAATCTATTGTGAAGTAAAGAAATGACTTGGTCTACTATATATAAGAAGTAATCAACTCTAAAAGATTCTTCAAGAGATTTTGTAATTTCGTTATAGACATTCTCATCAAATTGTTTCTTTCTATAAATTACACGTTTACTACGAAATTCAGGTTCTATATTCATCTCTAATGCAATTTTCTTAGCTGCAATCATAGCAGTTGTAAATCCTTCTTCTCTATATTTTTTGAAAAAAGAAACAAGACCTCTTAATTGATCTATGACAACATCAATATGCATATCTTTTGATTGTAAACTTTTGCTAATTGAATTAACATCAAATAGTACATCATACCAAATATATAGTCATACCTAATAAAGATTTAAAATTTTCAAGCTCATAAATTGCAAAGCAATTAGCTTCACTTTTAGTTTTTGAATCATCACTAACTTTCACTAATTTCAATAAAGCATCTCTTATTTGTGGAGTTTGAAATCTTATTGCTTTAATACTTTCAATACGATTTTTTCAACATATTTGTGACAATGATTTAAGAGTTAACCGGATACACTATCTTTTAAAAATTTTCATCACTTAGTGGAAGAAGAAAATAGTGAATATATGCGTTGTACCACTCCAAAGAATGATATAGCTTTTGTACAAGAATTAGCCATATCGCATATTACTAAATTTAGATTATGATAACTACATAGTGTATAGAATGATCTAGGATTTATATCAAGAAGTGTTTTTTGCACTCCTTGATGTTTTCGCTTCATATTAGATTTGTTATCATATCCTTGTCTTCTAAAGTTATCAACATCAAGTCCAATACATTTTATTTCATCTAAAATAACTTCAAAAAGACCTTTTCCACTTGTATCATCCACTTTTAAGAATTCTAAAAAATATTGGATAATTTTTATTGGAGTTATTGAAATATTCACACTCCGTAATATAAAAGATATTTTCTCTTGATGACTTGTATCCAGTGTGCAATTGAGTATGATGAAGAAATACTTTGTTTCTCTAGTTTTTTCAAAAAAATTATTCTTCATTTCACTTGCCAATAATTTTATTAATTCATTTTGTATATTATGCCCAAGATAATGGTTATGAATTTCATCATGTTTGATTCTACGAATATGTTCTTGCATGATTGGATCAAATTCTGCAATCATTTGAATAAGACTTAAGAAGTTTTCATTATTTTCTTGATAAATCTTTTCGTTCTTTCCCCTATATGCTAAATTATTTTTTCAAGAATTTTCATGACGAAAATAATTTGTGACAATATATTTTTCCATTGTTCTCTATCTCTATTAATTTGGTCTTGCACAAATCAATTATTTTATTATTGCGCAATCGAACTTCTAAATCAATACATGAACTCATATTGATTATATGTTGGTTGGTCGATCGTTTCATGAGTTCTAAGTTTAGTGATAAGATTTTTTCAATCTCTACTACCCTTACTAGCTAAGTTATTGTTCTTAACATTACAAGTAGTGTTAAACAACTTGCAACAAAACTAAAATACTTTATTCAAATCTTTGGAATAAACTAACCATCTTCTTTCATGTCTTTCTCCATTAGCCAATTTTTGAAAATAATATGTAGTACAAAAATGTCTTGAAGATTCATCCTTCGAAAAAATCTATATCGGTAATTCTAATTCGCTCTTTTCTCTTAATAGATTTCTTGACTTAGTATCGACATTATTCCATTGACTAGGATCATAAATGTTTTTATGAATACAATTAGTCGATTCATTTATAAGTTCTTGATCTTCTTGAGAATCTACAATTGATTTTTCACTAATTTTCTTTTTTCTTCTTCTATTTGGATTATTTCATCATCTAACTCAACAAAGTTAGTGACTTGTTCATTATCTAAAGAACATTCTCCTAAATTGTTTGGTCTAATTTTAATATTATTTGTCAAAAATTTATCAAGAGCTCCTTCTTGAGATTTTATCAAATTATCAACTTTCCTTTTTCTTTTAAGTTTTGAATGGCCGGATTCATACTTTCTAGTTGACAGTTTAAAATTTTAACAAATATTCTAAACACTATCTACAATATTAATTAAAAAGACAAATATAAGAAACAAAAGTAATATTAGAAAGTTAAGAATAATACTACCCGATTTAAGAAATATGAAGATTTAATTCCAAAATATTTTTTGGTTGCTCTCTTCAAATTAAATTAGTAAAATCTTTAACTTTTGAATTATTTAACTCAAAATTCTTGAATTTAAGAGGGAGAAAGTAAACATTAAGAATAGAGAGAATGAGGGTAAGATATGAAAATTGAGAAAAGGATAAAAAAATGTCAAACTTAAAAAGCAAAAAGATGACCAACAATTTCTTTTTTTATGGAAAAAGTAAAAAGTATTGTCATTATCTATTAAAATTTTCATTAAGTTATATTTTATTTCTTTTTCAAAAAGCGGAGAAAGTAAAAAAAATATTGTCATTAATCAATCAAATCACTTGTCTATCAAAATTTCTTTTTTCTTCTTTAAGTTATATTTTATTTCTCTTCCAAAAAGTTCTATTCCTTTATTTTAAATCCAGTTCAATAATTACAAGGAAATAGTCCCTCCAAATTTGGGCATAAGGCAATGACTTTTTTCATTATACCGTTCAGTCGATCAAGATCCGTTTTCTTATGGACCGTTCTGTCATCAATCACTCGTCATAAATGAACTTGATTGAATTTATCAGCAGTGTGCGGAGATGTACTTCAAATTTTTCACCAGAAACGTCTCAATAAAATTAATAGTCTAAAGTCAAAGGTTTTAAAAATATACATATACATAATAAATAAAAAAGGTCTTATATATATATATATATATATATATATATATATATATATATATATATAGAGAGAGAGAGAGAGAGAGAGAGAGAGAGAATAAATAAAAAAAATTAATATTGTTTTTTTTGTGTTTTTTTCATAATTGTTGTTTTTAGTGTAGTATTATATTTCACATAGTAATATTATTATTTCTAGTAGTAATTATTGATTCAAGTTAATAAAATGTTAACTAGGGATAGTTTGACATTTAGACACTTTCAAAACTTATTTTGGCATTTACATAAGTCTTGAAAAATTAGGTGTTTAGACACATTTATGACATCATTCACTCTTTCGTCCAAACCTACCACACAAGTTTTAAACTTTACACTTTAGTCCCCCCACCTCATCCATTTAATATTTAATATTTAATATTTTCCATATTTTTTTATATTTTCACCATTTTTTCATATTTCCTATTTTAATTTAGAAAATTGTCCAAGAAGCCATCAATAAGAGCTCCCTTTTTCAGTAATAATTTCCGATTCCGATCACTTTTTCGATGAAAAATTATTCATCACAACTGAAAATCTCCATTCTTCATCATTGTCTCCATTGTTGTTCCATCCTTTTTGAAAAAAAAAAATCCAATTTTTTTTCACCATTTCTACTAGCTCGAAAAGCTTTCCAAATCCGCTCAATACCCCGTCATTAGATATATTTCAGTAGTTTAGAAGTTCTACACATATATTTTTCCATTCCAGAGCTAGGAGGACAACGATTATATCGAAAATCAGTCGATTCGCATCTTTGTACGGACGTATTCATACCAGTGATCGACCAGTCATCGACCATCTATAAACCTAAACCTTGATCTATTATCGATTTGTGTGGTCTATTATGGCAGTAGCTGAGGTAGTTGTCGTGGGTGGTGATTATATGAGTGCGTGGGAGGAGGGTCCCAACTGTTGGAGGTGAAAATCATCTACAAAGAAGACAGTGCCCATCTCGCTGCGTCGCAATGGATCGTACGACGACATGGTTCGAAGCGTAATTGAGAGCGGAGAATTAGAATGCGAGCCAAAGAACATTGTGATTAGCTATGTAATGAATGGGCGAGGTAAAATACATCCCACGTTCATAAATAATGATCGTCATGTGTCGTTATACATGTTGGATGTCGCTGTCGATGGCTTTAGTCCATTATTGAGAATAAATATCGTTCCGGGGTCTCCGACAATCCCGCCACCAGAGCCAACAATCGACGAAGATGATTCATTTAAAGATGAGAGTTTGGATGCTAATCCTATGGATTCGGAAGATGATTCAATGGAATTAAAAGATCCAATTTTCTCTGAAGAAGGGGCAGAAGAGTACGAATTGGGAGCATAAACCAACCACACCTTCTCCGACGAAATTACTTTTCAGGTAAATCAAACATTTAGCAGTAAAAAGGAGCTGGAATTGTTGTTGGACGTAGCAGTTGTGAGAAATTCTTTTGATTATGCTACATTGAAGAGCTGCAGCAAATTCCTCAAGGTGAAATGTGTTTGTCCTAGCTGCGGGTGGATGTTGCGGGCGAAGAAGTATAAATGCACGGACAGATTCGTCATCTATAAATACGTCGCAGATCACAGTTGCAGCGTCGAATACGCCACCCGCTGCCATAGAAAAATCTCGTCTAAAGTCATTGCATCGCTGTGTGTGAACATGTATCGCGAAGGAATGGGTCCAGATACTAGCGAGGTCCGGAGGATCATTTTCAAGAACTTGAAAAGTAGACCAAGATATTGGAAATATTGGCTGGGGTGTGTGATTACCAAGGAAATGGTTTGAGGGACAGTGGAGCACGGGTATTCCTGCATACCCATTTTTTTGTACATGATCGATGCTCTTAATGTTGGCACTACCTATTCCATCATGGTGAACAAGGTCGATTGTAGGTTTATGTACTACTTTTTATCGTTGGTCCCTTGCATTAAGGGATTCGCCCACACGAGGAAGGTTATTGCGGTCGACAACACTCATTTATACGGTAAGTACGAAGGTGTGCTGCTAAGCGCGGTTGCACAGGATACAGAGAACCATATTTATCCTATTGCCTTTTGCGTCGTTGACAAGGAGAACGATGCATCTTGGACGTTCTTCTTTGAGAAGCTGAAGTCTATTGTGGTCGATGGACCAGATTTATGCTTTATCTCCGATAGGCACAAGAGCATTGCCAACGACATCGCAAAGGCGTACAACCATGCTCATCACGGGTACTGCATGAGTCACCTAGGTGAAAATCTTCGGGTAAATTACCACTGCAGAGAACACCTCTATCTATTTTACAATGCGGCAAAGGCATATTCTCCCGAGGAGTTTAGCGACCATTTTGTGGAATTCAAGAACTACTGTCCCGAGGCAGCCTTTTTCCTCAAGCATGAGCTTGGTTTTGAGAAATGGAGCAGGGCATATTTTCCCGGCAACAGGTTTGACGTGATGACCACAAATATTGCCGAGTCAGTGAACGCTATGTTGATTGACGAAAGAAAGTACCCCGTAGCATCCATATTCAATTCGATTGCCAAGAGGTTTGGTAAAATATTCAGGAAGAGGCGTGCCTACGTCCTCAAATGTAAGGATAACAAATTTATTTCCGCCATCAAAAAAATCTTAAGAGACAATATGAGCGAGGGCGACTCCTTCTATGTGGAGAACATAAGCAGGGACGAAAGGCAATACACTGTGTTCGAAAGTGGCTGTACGTCCAAAGTAGACCTACTGGAAAGGTCGTGTTCTTGCAGGAAGTTTGACCTGTGTAACACCCCGTAAATATTTTCGTACACTTATCGCGATTATATGGAGTCCTAAAGTCTTGCGTATGGGTTAAATTAAGTTTATGGTGTTCGGAAGTATCCCGTCAATAGTTGTATGTGTAGGTATTGGAATAAACTTTCCAACGATATAAAGTTTGCCCAAAACAGAGGAGTATTTCATATAAGCGAGCACATTCGAAATTTCAAAACGGTGGCCGGGAAGCCTGTGAGCAGTAAATCTGCAGGAAAATTACTGCAGCTAGGCAATTTTTTTTGGATCAATTTAGATGATCATAACTCCTTGTACAAAAAGAACTGTGTGAGATGCTATATATTGACGAAAATCTCCGAGAGTCTTCTTTCTGATGAAATTGGTTTCATCTAAATCTAATGTCTGAGTAAGGAGCTATACCCGTTTTACTACAGCCTATAAAAAAAAAACAGAATTTTGGGACAGATTTTTGGGTCAACTTTAAACAACCATAACTCCTTTTACAGGAAGAACTGGGTGGTATACTTTATATGAAAATGAAAGCCCTTTGAATTATCTTTCTAATGCAATTGGTTTCACCCAAATCCGATACCGGAGCAAAGAGTTATGATCGATTTACTTCAGCCTGTCAAAACTGTCCACTAGGGACAGATTCGGATTTATTTAAATTTTTAGGGCAAAATAGTCATTTTCTATTACCTCTTGGACGAAAATTGGCCTTTATAAACATACACTTAGCCTCATATATATCATATATCATCCAATTATTAAGAGAAGGTGAAATCCTAGCCTAATTTCAACTTCAAATATTTTGTGATTCAACCGTAGAAAATTCGAATTGGTTCCGTAGTTGTGTTCACCATCTCGAAAGCTTCGAGAAGCACCCCATGGTTATGTAAGGAGGATTCTAAATACAAGAGTTCATTGTTAAGGTATGAATATTGTTTATTCTTGATTCTTATCCATGAATAAGTATTGATAAGGGATTATGAGTATTGTCTTGATGTTGGAAGATAACTAGAAACATAGTTATGAATTATTTTGTATAAATTGTTAGTAGTAAATTATGGAAGTTGTTGGTATTGGATTATGGAGGATGAATTGTGGTGATATATCATTATATTAGTGGTTATGTATGCCTAGTGATCATGTTGGTATTGGATGGTGATTAAGAGGGGAAATAAAGGCTAAGAGTGATGTTGAGGGATATTGCATGAAAATGCATGATATGTGAATGTAATAAGAGTATAAGAGGATGTATGTACCACTCTTATTGATGAGTTAAAGGATTACTTCCTAGACATTATTTGGTGAAGTTAATACCTAAATGGTAAGGTTTGGTTGCTAATACTAGTTTGCCACAAATGACTTATTGTAGATAAGTGTTCGAAAAGTACGGGAAGTCAAGTTGGACTTGTATTGAAGTGGTTATATCAAGGTATGTAAGACATACTCTATCTAATCTTTGGCATGAATAATGACCCATGACACTCTCAAGTAAGCTTCCAACATTGTCCTACGACACATGACACATAATAACATCATATGATCTTCGACACTACCAATTGAACTTATTTTCACTTTTAAGATGTCCGGCTAGTCAAAAAAATGTCCATATACTATAGTTGACTCCGAAATGGTTTAATGAGGTATCCACGATTCTCTACTTCATTTTCATGATATTGATTACCTATTTACATGTTTTTCCTATTGAGGTATCATGGTTTCAAGTTCCATAAGGTGTGACCACAAAGTAACCAATCTCAAAGATTAATTGAATTAAGAAATGGAATGTCTTTATTTTAAATTGATGATATGATGTATTGTATTAGTACCACTGATCAGTTGGCCATTGTATTATAAAGATTATGTATATATGCTATTCCAGGGGTGGTCCCTGATGTATTGTATTAGTACCACTGATCAGTTGGCCATTGTATGACATACGTTATGTATTGATAAGGAATACGGGAAGTAATGATATGAAAGTAATGTGCAGGTATCCCATCAGCTCTTTTAAGTGTGGTCTACTCATACTGTTTATTCATTGGTATCTGGGTTCTGTTGATCTTTTGTATCTCTTCTTGATACTCACTGCCTTACATACTCAGTACATATTTCCGTACTGACGTCCCTCACGGGGGACCTGTATTCATGCCTGCAGGAATAGGTACTTCAGGTCGTACACCTCCGCAGTAAGAGCCAGGACTTTCTGTTGATAGTGGTGAGCTCCAGTTGTTTCGGGGCATCCCAAGTCGTTTCTATATGTACTTTTGGTATTTGTATAAAAGTCTTTTGTGGGTGGGAGTTTGTCCCGACCCTAACTCAGTTGTGTATCTATGTAGAGGCTTTTGTAGACATATTGTACAGCCATAGGAGTGTTTGGTTGATAGACGTGTTGGCTCTGACGGCCAATTACTGTTTATATATATATATATATGCGTGTCTGTTGGGCTGATACAGGTACTGTTTTCTTCTATTTACAACGAAGTGCTGCCCAAATTTCTAATTTTCATAAGTAATGTAAATGTGAAAGTATAGGTTATGAACGGGTTCTCCCGGGCCTCCTCGGCTACGGGTGCCAGTCCGCTCCAATGAGATTTGGGGCGTGACAACCTGGTCAAAATACCATGCGATCACGCGATGACCGCTTTGCGATCGAAGCACGATGAAGATTATGGTTTGAGAGTTTATGATTACTCTTCGCCCCTGTATAAAGTGGAAGAGTACCTCTTTGCGTATTCAGAATCAATTAATGTTGTCCCTTTAGAGTCCGAATAACGCGTGCCACAAGAATTGCAAGACGTGAATATTATTCCACCTCTCGTGGTCACCAAGCTCGGAAGAAAAAAAATAAAATGCGTTAAGGCGTGGGCGAGACTTTCAAGTCAAAGAGGAGGAACAAGTGTTCACTGTGCAAGAGACCCGGGCACAAAAGAATCACTTGTAACAACAACAACTCGTAGTTAGTCTTGTATGAATTTGTGTTTTTGTAAGTCATGACAGTGTATGTATTTGGCAAACCTTCAGTTGTCTGATTAATGCCAGATTTATCGACTTAACACTTCGTCTATTATCGACCTTTTTTAAAGTACTGCATATATTGTGTGTCTGGTCTATTTCTTTTATTTTTTATTTAACACATGGTATATTATCGATCTAATTTACAGTTTATTAAAAACCCTAAATATTCAAAGGAACAGATATGAACAGTTGAGCATTTATTACATCTCAAAAAAGTTGTTGCATGTCCAATCACACGTTGCGTCGATTGGGTATACGCTACCTCTCTTCGATTTCCATCATTCACACATCTACCAATGAAAGGGCGGGAAGACCAAAGGTTCTATTTTGGTCTATATAAACACCAATCTACTGCACCCAAAATTCATCTTCATCACCTCAAAATCAGATTAAATCGACAAGATGTCAGGCATTTCTTTGAGACCCGAAAGGAGGATCAACCGTAACTACGACCTTCTCCTCCTCCGTAACGACTTCAATCGCCTCTTCTATGGATTGGGCAGGATCGAGAGCATGTCCACCGCGAACTCCGGCGAATTGCCCATTTTTTACGGGTGATTGTGGAGCGGCTCAACATGGAGCCGGAGGAGATGATCACCCCCCACCATCCCCTTAGTTTTAAGTTTTTTATTTCTATTTTTTTTAAGTTCGTTGCAAGGAGAGGCTTTCATGGTTAGGAATATTGGATGAAAGTTTCTTCATTTTGCTTTGTTTTTGTTGTAAATATAGTTCTGCACCATTATTGCAATGAATTATCAATGAAATATGTTTGTTTGCCTACATTCGTGTAAATTTAAATTTTGTAATTTAATTCTGGTTTAATTTTTTGCAATTTTTGATGTTAGAAGATAAATCAAACGGTTGTGAGATGTGAAATTAATGCTTGTTTAATTTTTGTTTCTGGTTTAATTCTTGTTTTCTGAATTTTTTGCCACTGTAATTTTATATTTTTTTCCTTTTTAGAATTTTTGCATGAGATCAAGGTAGAAGATGAACGGGACAGTTGTCAGACGTCAAATTAATTCATATACATTAATGGAAAACTAATCTGGTCTATCCACGATTATGTTAATTTATACAAAATTAATTGTAGAGTCGATGGGGTTTATTCGATACTGGTCTTAATATCTATGCTCGAAAAAATATATAATCGATGCTTTAAACAATACGGGTCTATCGATTGTGTTCAGTAAATTTCATAGATTGTAAGCCTTGTCAATAATATACAGAATTTGTTTATTGCCCTTAGTAGCATATTTGAAAAAAAATAATAATTAATCAGTAAAATAATAAATAATTAGATTTTATGCAATTAAAGGAGCTTGAACAAGTCATGTGGTAGTATGAGAGTCCATATAAATTGGATGAGGTGAGCAATGATGTGTGAGGATGGGTAGTGGATGAACAAATGAATTCCTCACAACATACTTGTGCTTTGGTGAACATTGCCCTAAGGATGTTGGTTGTTTAACCACAACTCATCACCTCACACCTTGTTTCACCACTTTCAATTTATATGGACCCTCATACGATCACATGACTTGTTTAGGCTCATTCGATTGCATAAAATTCAATTACTTATTATTTTATTAATTAAATAATCCTTTTCAAAATATGTGCTAGTCATGGTCTATAAATATGTGTCATAGTCTAGTGCATGTATTAATGAAGTTGTACAAAATCTATGTTAGACTATGCTTAGTTTTGTACTTGACCTTATATAGTCTATCATAGACTATTAACTACTTCCACAAAGAAATAACTAGACTATGATGTTTATTCATAGACCATAACTAGCACATATTTTGAGAAAGATTAATTAATTAATAAAATAATAACTAATTGAATTTTATGCAATCAAATGAGCCTAAACAAGTCATTTGATCGTATGAGGGTTCATATAAATTGAAAGTGGTGAAACAAGGTGTGAGGTGATGAGTTGTGGTTGAACAAATGAATTTACTCACAACATACTTGTGCTTTGGGTAAACATTGCCCCATGCATGTTTGTTGTTCATCCACTACCCATCCTCACACATCATTGATCACCTTATCCAATTAACGTGGACTCTCATACGATCACATGACTTGTTCAAGCTCCTTTAATTGCATAAAATTCAATTATTTATTATTTTATTGATCAAATAATCCTTCTCAAAATATGTGCTAGTTATGGTGTATGAATATGCAGCATCGTCTAGTGAGGTTGTTAAGGAATTAACTCTTAGTATATGCTAGACTGTATATCTATTCGGTGAATAATCTATCAAAAGCCTGAAAAGGCATAGATTATAAATATGGTCTGTGAAACAAGACCAACAGTAAAAAAAAGTTAAAATATCAGATTTTTACAACGGTAATAAAGTACACATCAAATCAACACCCAACGGTAATATCTCACTTTTTCTTCTATAAAAGGAAGACTATTTTTGTGTTAACACTCTTTTTTTTTTTGCTTTAATTTTTGTTAACAACTACAATGTCTCAAGCATACCAAAAATCAAATGCAAAAGTGTCCTACATATGTCATTGTGGCAATCCAGCAGTTTTTAGGACGTCACGCACCGATTGAAATCCAGGTTAAAAATTCTTTAACTGTGCGGTTGGAAAGGATAATGGCGGATGCTCTTTTTTTAAGTGGCTTGACGAAGACTCACCAACGAGCAGCCCATCGACATCAAATTTTTGAGGCGCTTCCAAGTTTCATATACTTCAAAGGCTTCGGGAATTCGAAGAAAATAAAGATCTGCTCATGACATTTCTAAAAGAAGCCGAAGAGCAAAGCGGTTACTTGAAAGGATCGCTAAAAGAAGTCGAAATGGAGAGGGATCAAGTAAAGCAAAGGCTGATTTTGGCCGAGGAAAATGAGAAAGGCCTAAAAAAATTATTGTATGGTTTGTTATTGTTGTTGGCTTTCTAAAAAGGTGTAAAAGGGATATAGGAAACTGAATAAATAGGCGTAAGATTTCTCAAATCAATTCTGGATGTAATCTATAATTAATAGAGAATTATGTCTACGTCTTTTATCATCGACCTCTATAAACCATGATATTTAAGGTAAGTAAATGTATGAATTACTCAATCGATAGTATGTTAAGTCTATAAATTACAAAGAACAACTTCTATTATGTTTCCAATCAACCACTATAAATTAGGACAACATCTGAACTGGTAACGGAATGCAGCCAACTGTTTAATCTAACGAGACAATAAAATAACTGAAAATTATTTCATCAGTAAATGACATCATTGACATGTCAAATATATGTAATTCAATTATCCATAAAGAACAAATCACTAAAAAAATATATGAAATATATGTAATTCAATTTATCCATAAAGAACAAATCACTAAGAAAAAAAGTCATTAAGAAAATTGTTTGTTCCAAATCGACAAAACTACTTATTTTCTTGATTAAGTTCCGCAACGATGCCCATCACATCTACTTCTTTTCTTCATGTTTTTTCTCCTCTTCTTCAACTTGTTTCTTCTCATTTTCCTTCTCTTCTTCTTCTGATGATTTCTTCTCTTCTTCAATGTTTTCAACCTCCCGTTCGACCACTAATTCTTCTTCAACTGCCTTCTCATTTTTGTCTTCTTCTTCTTCTAATTTCTTTTCACCATTTTCTTTTGTTTTCTCCTCATTTTCTTCTTGTGCTTCAACTGTCATCTCCTCATCTTTTGTTTCTTCTTCTACTTCTGTTGCATTCTCCTTTTTTTTTTCTTCTTTCTTTTCTTCTTCACCTTTTTCATCTGTTGCAGCCATGTTCGTCATTGCGACTGCAAGTTCTTCGAGGTTTACTTGATGCCGGTTAAGAGGGGGGATGTCGAGGTGCACTGTATTATTTTGAAAGGATTACTAAACATATGCAACAAAATTAAATTCGTAAAGCAAAAATAATTTAATTTACCTTCTTCTTATTGCTTCTTCTTATTCTTCTCGATTCTCCTCAGTCTCTCATCTCTAACAAAAAAAGCAATATCCAGTAGACTTTTCTTGAGCAAGGCAACGTGCTCGCACAGGTCATCATCATTAGAAGCGTCTCGTGAAGTTTTGAGTCCACTTGAACCAGCATGATCACAAGCGCGTGGTGGACTTGGAACATAATGGTGGCCATTCAAATCTTCATTTTCGTCCGCGCCCTCTGTTGATCAAGTCAGGACAGTCACGCCTTTTAGCTGCGCCTTCAACGCATCGATGGACGTATCCTTAACTTCATCCGTGTATGTCTTAAAAGTTTTCATGTATCTCTGCTCCATCTCACGGACAGTAGGGGTAAGGTACGGGTGCACAATCTATAAAAAAATAAAAATAAATTACAAGACATTCGCTAATATAATAATATTAGTATCATATCATAATAAGTATAATTTTACCTTTGTTCTATTTTCTTTGTACTTAAATGGGTCGCCTTCCATTATATTGTCGCACTTCGACGTGTGCCATCGAAGAAGACGGGGAATAGGCAGGAAAGAATCCAACGACCTGCCGGCGTACCTTTTCAAATGAGGAAAGGCCTTATATATCCAAATCTACAATCAATAGAAGTACAAGTAAGTCTACAGTGTCTATGTATTACTGCATAAATATGTAGGGGTCTATAATAAATCAATAGGCCGGTTGATTATAAGTACCAGAAACGCTCGAGGAAAAACTAAATAACGCGTACGATGCATTATTCCTCTTGACAAAAGCTTTTTTCTGCTTGGTCAGATCAGTCTTCTTTTTTCAGATAGCTCAAGGTCAGCTCAAAGGACTTTTTTCCCCATGTATACCCCCGAAGAATTCTAAATCAGCCGCCATCTTGATGTGGTCCGAATCCACCTTCTTTGACGGGTCATTTGCCAGCAGCATCGCGTGCACAAACCAAACCAAAGCACACTTCAACTTTTATTGATTATTTAGCCTATTACCTTTCATCAGGCTAATCAACTTTGCAGCAGTAATGCTCTTGTTCTTCGTCACCTTAAAATGAAAGATTTCTCCATTTTGGAGGACTTTATTTATTTTTGATTCACGGGGATATGCTGAACAATTCAGCTCCGTAATCAAAGCAAATTTCTTTACGCCGAAACAAGCTGGCTTACCGTTCACACAAAATCAAATTTCATGCATTTTTTTTATACGTCACAGCAACATATACTGAACCATCTGTCCATTAAACTTAAAAATTCTCGGAATATGCCTCAAGTGTCCGAAACATGTCTTCTTAAAATCACAATACAATTTTTGTTCAACAAGAACCTGTCTAAACTCTCGATACACCGCTATTCTTGCTCTCACAAAAATCTTTGCAGGAAAAGAGCCAAGATCATCCATCCAGGTTGTTAGGCCGTACGACTCAACGGAGATATCTCTCGCACAAATTGGCAAGGATAGGGGATCCTACTCCCCGTCTCCGCTATCTCTCCTATCCTCACCGTCCTCGCTATCACTTTCACTTTCTTCTTCGTTTTTTTCCTCGTTTTTACCTTCGTTATCCTCAGCATCCTCACTTTCGTGTGCACTACTTTCGTCATATTCGAAAATATCGACAAGGATTCTTGATTCGGTTTTCGACTACGGGTTTTTTTCTCTTGGAAGTTTTCAAAACTTCTTCGGATTTTCGCTTCCTGCTGGTAGAAGCAGTGGAAGCAGACCTTTTAACCGCTCTATGAACTCTTCTCACCATTTATGATCTACAACAAAAACCGAATCTGTAGTGGTCGATTTATCGACCACTGGTCTATTAAAAAAATGAACAAATGCAACAAAAATAAATCTATAGTGGTCGATCTATCGACCACTGGTATGTTAAGAAAAATGGAAAAACGCCTCACATCAAACATGCAATTCAAGTTCCAACTTTGGCAGTGCAATTCACAACAACAAGAACACCATTAAAATGGGTTCAATTCAGTACAAAAAATTCAAAATCAAACGCAATATAACTACACAAATTGAAAAAAAATTCTAATCATTATCCAAAGCAAAACCCGATTAAACATGCGAAATCGACAATGTTAACTAAAAACACTCAAATTTCGACTAATTCAATGAAGCATAGTGCAATTTTTGTCAAGATTGAAAACCCCCAACACAAAGAGTTATCGAAACAAATTACTAAAATGGATGTAGAACTGTTTGGGAAAGAAAATTACACTTACCTGAGCAAGAGAAATTCAAAAAAATCGCCTGAAGAAGCAAGAATCAGCCGAATTATTTTTTTTGAAAAAATAGGAATCAAAATCGGGAGAAGGAAGAGTTTGAGGAGAGAGAAATGTGTAGTTGAAAATGTTAAATAATTTTAATAAATACTTTCAAAGTTAAAAAATATAAAAAGGGACCACGTTGTAGTTTTAAAAAAATTATATTTTTTTCCCAAGTTTTAAAAATGTTAAAGGAACCATGACCCCACAACCCTGACCCACTTTTTAGACCTAACCCTAAAAAATAAATGAAAAAGAAATTTGATGTCTATGGCTCAAAATAAGTTTTGAAAATGGGTAGGAATCAAAATTATCTCTGTTAATTATGCGTTTTTAATATATTACCTTGGATATTATTATAAACATATTATTTATTATTATAAAGATTTGAGTAGTTTAATTCAAAGTTTCAAAATATTTTTATTGAATGTTGATAGTTTTTATACTATATATATTCAATATTATAAAAAAGAAAACAAAATTATAAAATTAATAATTAATTATTATTTTTGAGGCCTTGAGATTCTTGGGGTCTAAATTAATGCAAAACTTTAATAGCCTCGATCACCCTTTGAGCCAGCTTGTACACCATGAGTTCTGCCTTTGGTCAAACACCTCCTTCCCTATGATTTGTTGATTCAATGTCTCCTTCCCCACAGTTCGCTCTGCTCTCATCCCATCCGCCTTCTTTTCCTTCAACTGCGTAATGAAGTAACCGGTGTTGGTGTTGTCACTATCGAAAACATGTCAGGGCTCCTCGTCCCCATAAAGGTCCACTTCCTTGCAAAGCCTAAGAGATACTTGACGACTTGGGTGTTATTAGTGGGGTGAAATCGATACCTTTTTTGACGGGAAGAAATTTGATGATGATGAGCCAGCCATTGTGGATAATGAAGCTTATAAGTAGAGAGAGATTCAAAAGAATATATAATATTACTCATTAGGAATATATCCTAAAACCCTAGCCCTAGCGATCGTGGAAAATTGCACAACTTTTAAAGTGAAAAAGTGATGAGATGTTCAAGTTTAAAGGGTTACTAATACGTCTTGTAAACCTAGTTAAGAATAATCAGCTGCGGAAAAATAGTATATTATTAAACTAAATGGAATTTACTTACTTGGAGCTAACGAAGCTTTTCTTTTTTTTCCCCACTATTTAATCATGCATGATTAATTCCAAATTAGGGTCTAATTAATTAGGAGGAAGTTGTTAATTGCATTTGCATGTGAGAAGAATCACGATCGATCCACGTGCATGAGTTCATGCATACTTTGACTTTCCATTTCTAGTAATTTTCTGTTCTATTTCTCGTAATTTTCTATTTCATTCAGTATAATTTATTTCTTTTTTTTAAAAAAAAATTCTCTTCTATAAGTACTTTTTTTTACTAGTTTCATTTTTAGATTCAATATATATATAGTTTTTGAATATTAATTTTAATTTTAAAATATTGAATTAATCAAATCTAATTTAGATCTAAAAATTAGTCAAATAAACTCTCAAGAAATGAAACATCACAACAGAAAAAATGAGGGGAGTAGTATATTCTGTAACCTTTACTATTAGAATTTAGATGGAGAGAATATTTCCTATTTACAATTTGTTTTCAAACCAGCGGCTAGCCCATATGATAGATTATAGTTTCTATTTAAGTAATTGCTCGAACTTTTCATGTTCGGTGCCGCACTAGTGTCGTCAACACAACATAGGTAAGAAAAAGTACTATAAATTGTAATCTGATTACAAATCATCGACAGACACTAGTGTGGGTCTTGATTGGATTTGTATTCAATCTGATCAATCAATTTTAATTTGGGTACCTCTGGCCAAAATCGACATTCACAATATAATACTCAATATATGTACATTAGCTAAGTTGATTATTTGCGTCCTATTTGCAAGAATATATATTTGGTGGAAGAAGTATTATTTGACGCTGCAAACACTGATTCCAGATTTAATTATTTTCTTTTCGACTTTTAAAATTGTAAGAATTCACTAAAATTGTAATATTAGAACAGGATCATGCAATGCACTGAATGAAAGGCCAGAAGAATTGGGGTTGATCGCATTTCTCACCATCACTAGCTGTCACAACATTTCTTTTTTCTTATGACTTCACATTAGAAATTCGATACTTATATTAGCTAGATAGCCGATTAATTTAAATTCACGTTGTATGAGATCCTTATTAAAAAGGAAAAGTACTTTTGATACATTAGTATCAATATTCAAAAACCATCAAACACACCTAATCAGCTATATATAAAGGCATCCACAAAAAAATAAGTGGGTAAGTATTTAAACTACTTTTCTATGAATAAATACTTAATGTTAATTGTATAGACAAACAAAAAGAAATTAAATAAAGCTATACAATGTCATTTTTCCTTAAACCAAGAAATTTCTTTTCTTCCTCATATATATAGTTGCTTATAATGATCTGAAAAACTTGCATAAACTTGAGGCTTGAGCTAGATCAATTCATCACCTTTATATTAAATAAGCAAACGCTACTTGATTAGAGCTGCATGCAGAATAAATTTTTATAAATTAACGGACAAATCGCTAGCTACTTACAAATTTATCTCTATGTTATATCTTCTACAGAATAATCCAACAAATAAAATCAAGTACATGGTCTTCTATTCCATCTCCCTCTAGCTAGACTACGACTTCGTACGTATATCATGATCGATATTTGATACTCTTTCGTTGATAATATCTACAGGACAAAGTCTATAGCATCTTTATCAAACGATACAAATTTTGATTATTATAAATTTAAATAAAAAATCATTATAAGTTTCGTGTGTGTGACACCTTTAATATAGTAACGGAGTTAGAATTTTTACTAAGTGAGTTTGAAACAT